>OX453302.1:25901238-26616431 GCA_949710035.1 Crambus lathoniellus | reverse complement strand
GGGACTTGCAAAAATTAAAAAAAAAATCATCACCTAACAAAATTTTTAACCCCCTATGGTACTCCGGAGATAGTTAGGAGGCGTCCGATAGATATGTCAAAAAAAATTTTTTTTATTCAAAAAAATGTCTCTGTCTATTATATTAATTTTGCACTAATACAATAATATAAGTACAGAGATATAAAGAACAACCTTTTTATAAACACATTTAATACTTTTCGAAAATATTATGTCAAGCATAACATATAAAAAAGTGACTTAAAAAAGTTGTTCGTGGGTGTCCGGATGTCTGTATGGACGTATGTGCCACGATCACGCTCGAAATACCTACTGGATGTATTTGTACCATTTTTAAAATTGGTAGCTTCAATACGTCAAGGGATTTTTTCCTATTGAAAATTACTATCTGATTCAGTGTCGTTTAGTTATTTATACTAATATTATAAAGAGGAAACATTGGATTGTTTGTTTTTTTGCATCGAATACTTAGGCTCCGAAACTACTGGACCGCCGATTTTGAAAATTCTTTCACCATTAGAAAGCTAAGTATATTCTTCGCGAGTGACATAGACTATATTTTATCCTGATATTCCCACGGGAACGGGTACCACGCGGGTAAAACCACGAGGATCCGCTAGTAATTAATAAATACTCAAAAATAACTAAGCTGGCACCCTGTAAAACACTGCCGGCCTAGCATGAGCGGCTTTTATCGCGCGATATGATATGGTACGGCATCTTGCTTACACCACTAGGTGTAGGTGGTAAGGTGTTGTCTTGCTTACACCTTAGTGATGTAACGGCATGCCGTACCATATCATATCGCGTGATAAAGCCGCTATGCTAGGCCGGCTGGTCTTTTTTGGTTAAGCGTTATGAGGCGTGCACTTTCAAATTTCCAAAGTTTTACTAATACAGTAACTGAAAGGTGTACTAAACAAACGTTTAAATATTTTCAGTCAAACTGTAGGTATGCAAACTTCTGCTAAATAGCAATATTTGGCACGTCACTAGCGCGCGTTACAGCGCGGGCCGCAGACGCCAATCAAAGTTCGTTACAAGCGCATTGTTTGCGCACTTCGGCTCCATTTCGCGGCGGCAGTTATCGAAACTTTGACGAGGGTCAGCAATGGACAGCGACCCAAGCTAATAACTCGCCCGGAATAGTCTATGTTGTCTTCAATACCGGATGATAAAAATGGTACCTACCTACTTAATTAGTTTTTGGGACTAGTTGTAACGGAAATCGAAAATGTGTGTCTGTAATATTTTCACAGAACTGATATATTAGACATTTGGGAGGTACTCTATAACTCTATATACTTATTCCATCTCGAAAATAATTTATAAAAATATAAAGAATTTGAACGGTTCAAGACTCTTTAAGAAATTTCAAAGGCAATGGGTTTAATGCAGCCAAAGTTGCGGGCGGAACTTGATAAATAATCCTGCCACTTCTCTATAACAGTTTACAATATAATGTGACTTCCCAAACTACCGGAGTAAACTTTTATTGGCAGGTAGAGCCACTCTTTTTCTAACATTTATTTTAGGACAATAATTTGCAATCACACTTCGATGGATACCCTACTCGACATTAGGCCGTCAATGAATCAAAATATGTTCGTAACTTTAAAACTTCACGACCCCCAGACATTTCGTTGTGTGTTTATATGTGCGATAATTTGGCACGCTATCCAGTTATTCGCACTCCCAGCCCACTGGATGGAACAAGTTTAATTAAACTACCATTAGTTGGGGCAGATTGTGCCGTGTGCCCGCTATCTCACAGATTATTATTGAGCTATAAGTTAGTTTCCACTTTCCATTATTACTGCCGTTAAAGTTATATTAATTTCAGACCTTAATGTATAGAAGTTGGACGGTCGGGTAAAAACTGTTATTGATGGGTTCTAAACTGTCCAGGCAGGTATTATTTTTTTAGAAAAGATTAGTAATTCATTTTCCTATTGGCAAAGGTTAATCAGTTCGTCATCGAATCATTTATTGAAACTTTTTTCAGTTGCCAAATCGAGTAGTAAAGAACATGCACGGTTATGGGCCCAAGCTTAGAATGAAGCGAAGAGTTATTAATCTATGGGCCCAAGCATAGATTAATAACTCTTCGCTTCGCTTACGCTAGATCGATAGTCTTCATACCATGAAGCTCGACTTAATACTGAGGTAACTGGAGAGTGCAGTACGAACAATTTTTTGAATACCACAAATAACACAGTGGCTGTCTTCCGTCTCACCTACACTTTAAAAAAATACGTATGGTCATATGAGACAACTGACAGCCACTACCTGCCACTACATACATAAATGTCAAATTTGCTGGCGACACTTTTTTATTCAGGGTGAGAGCTCCAGTTACCTCAGAGTATTAAGTCAAACTTCATGCTTCATACTAAAGCTTTGTCAAAAGTGAAGCAAAAAATCAGATTTATGTGTGTGCGAGCATTACGTGCCTACGTGCGCCGACCAGCCCCGACACGCACACAAACAAAACTTTGATGTTAACAAAACGGGACGTTCGTGTAAAGTCGGGGGCCGACTGAGCCAAATTGGCTCAGTTTGAATTGCTTCATTTTCTTAGGCCTACTCGGTTTCTAGGCGTTATTATTCTAAGGGCCCAAGTAACAGGGAGTAGTACAGAGATGAATTAAGTTACTTACTTACCTAAAAATTTCTCTAAATTAGATAATATTTAACTGAGCAAAATGTTTTGGCCAAAAGTAGATAACTTTATTTTCCCAATTAGACTGGACGACTTACTTTTTGATATTATTTTATTACGAACTCTTTAAAAATTCATTGGTTGCTAAGATATTCTTGTCGTTTTCATCAATGGTTTTCATTGATAAGTTGACATTTAAAAAAATAAACAAAACAACGGTTGCTAGGCAACGAAACTTAGTCTGGTTTTACAGTCACGCTTTTGTCAGCGCGTGTGGTAAGCGTCGCGTTGAGGGCCATGAGCGTTGAGTGTCTTGCACCGTTACATTGTAACCTGAGTTTTTTTGCCATTTTTTGCTGGATATTAATAACGGCAACAGATATATTGACCATTGACGATCGCTGTGAAAAATTATCCTCAAGTCTTCTTATGTTATGATTTATGATGTAGTTACTGACGTTACTGACCAATGTTTAGGCTCGTACTGTGGGCCCCGTTGGTATGCGATTCGGGGAATGTCTTTTTAGGGTTCCGTAGTCAACAAGGAACCCTTATAGTTTCGCCATGTCCGTCTGTCCGTCTGTCCCCAGTCTAGCTCATAGACTCTTAGTACTTGAAAGCTGTAATTTTGCATTAATATACATATTTATTATTATATAAGTAGGTTTTACACGTTTTTGAGATATAACACATTTTCGAAAATCGCAAATATAACTTTGTCATTCATACGAATACTATTAAAAACAAAGTTATTTTTTTCTGGGAAAAAATGACAGTGGCATTTTTGCTAGGTGTACGTAATTGGTACGTTAAGTGCGTACGGAACCCTTCATGAGCGAGTCCGACACACACTTGGCCGATTTTTTGAACGATTTTTGCTCTGGTTTCGCCTAGATATTGTGTTAGGAGTTTTTTAGTTAGGCCGATAGACCGTTTTACAAAAAGCTTATGCCTTTACTGTTCTCGTCACAAAGTATAAAATATTAGAACTAATTTCAGATACATTGTAGAGATAAAGTAGACAAATTTGGTTAGAAACTAAACTGTTAGGTAATGTTTACTTAGGCGGTTACGCAAATATCACCAAATGTTTAACGTTTAACTCCATTACCAATATTCTGAAGGCTCCAGACGTCAGCGCAGTGTAGTCTTGTATGTAATGGAGTGGCGGTACGTTCTGCAGCGTTTGCTTTTAATGAAGTGTTTATAAAGATGAGTCTGCAAATACAGCGGTTGAATCAGGTTGGGATAGGTGTAGTCTTTCCGCCCGCGGCTTTGCCCGCGTGGACTACTCGACGTTATGCCGCGGGAATTTGATTTGTTTCCGGGATAAAAAGTATCGTATGTTCCTCTCCAGGCTACGAAGTATCTGTGTCCCAAATTTCTGCTAAATCCGTTCAGCCGTTTTGGCGTGATTGTGTAACAAACATCCAAACATCTAAACTTTCACATTTATAATACTAGCTGTGCCCGCGACTTCGTCCGCGTGGAATAGTGTCTTTTGGCAGCATTTTTATTTTTTTTAGGCTAATCAACTTATTTTCCGACGCCATCACACTAACAATTTCATCCTCTACTTTTACCCCATTCAGGGTAAATTTTTTACAAACTTTGAATGCCGTATTCATTTTTATCAAATTAAAAGCCTAAAAAATAAGTTTCATGCTTTTAGCTTTAAAAATGACGTAATTTCCGTACAAACTTTCATCCCCTATTTCAACCCCTTACAACACTTTTTTCGCATTAAAAAGTAGCCTTTGATGTCCTTTCTCGGGCTCTTGACTATCTCTGTACAAAATTTCATTTAAATCGGTTCAGTAGTTTAGGCGTGATTGCGTAACACACAGACAGACAGAGTCACTTTCGCATTTATAATATTATAAATAATTAATAATTAGAAGGAAGTAGGATGAAAAAGTGTATTTGTTTGTCCGCCTTTCACGTCGAAGCGGAGCAACGGATCGACGTAATATTTGGTATGGGGATAATTTGAAGTCTGTAGAGTGACATGGGCTACTTTTTATCCAAATCAAATAGTCCACGCGGGCGAAGATAAGTATGGGCGGAAAGTTAGTCTTAAATAGAAATCGATTATGCCTTAGCAAAAGTTATAATGTTAAGTTTAGTGTAACATAAACCTAAAATTTATATTTTAATGCACTATTCGACTAAGATTTTGACATAAGCATATTTGGAAGGCTAAGGTCACAAAATGTAAAAAGGGGATGCATTATTTGCTTCGTTAAACTGCAAATTAACGCTCCCCGCTTTCTTGTTAACCGCAGCCTTTAGGTATCTCCTTTGAAGGGACGCGTTACTTGTAATGTTCCTCACAACTCCATTCTGTTGTGAGTAATAGCGTTAATGAAGACTGTGTGCGGAGGAGGACATGACGACGAAAAACTGAACTTTAGCTGCGTAGAAATGTCCAATTATATTAGGTGCTCGCATATGAGTTAACCACCTATACGTGCGTTAACCAACCAACTAACTTTGAGACGATTTTGATGAATTCAGAACCCATAAAAATACTATTTATTCCAAAATTGTCTTTACATATATAACTTATGGAGATCCTCGGGGGAGGCATATGCCCAGCAGTGGGCGTCGTTCAGCTGACATGATGATGATGGTATAACTAGCTAGTATAATAATAAGTTTAGATTAGTGTAGTTTATGGAGATAACTATTAATATACAACATGTCACGTGTGGTTTATATTACTCGAATTGAAGGCCCCCCATCAACGCATTGTTAGTCTGCCTTTGCAGACTGCAAAATTGCATCTCTTTCTTCAACCGCCAAACGAGTCGTATTGTATAAACCAATTCAATACCTCATTCAATAGATCATGAGTTTTAATCGAAAACGAAAATTATTATTTTAACGTCATAGATAATGTATCTCTGCGCGGTGATCAAAACTGAAATCATTATGTAATCTGTATAATTTAGCTTTTCCGAAATATATTTATTTGTTTACATTCTTTTTGCATTCACAATGCAATTTTTATTATTGAAAATATTGAGAATGAAGTAAGTATTAGCTAGTTTTGAGACGGGTAGATTTTTTCTATATTAGCTTTTCCATATAAATAAAAATATCAATAGTAATAATAATAACTTCAAGTATGTAGGTAAGTTGTCTATTTAAGTTTAGAAACATTATTAAATAAGTCACTTAGAATTTCAAAGTCTTTCAGTAATATCGTTATCGCACATGATTTTATAAGTCTTTAATAAGTCTCCCGTAGAATTTCAATACAGCATCAGCAGTTTAATATTCGTCAAGTGATATTGGATTCCGGCATCGAGTAGGCGGCGATAAGAACTCTCGTTCGCTCCGTTCGCTACCGGCTGCATGCCGCGTAATAAACGCGATTTCGCTGGCTAAAGAAAAACGAATCAGTTACTGTTGATAACGTTCCACAAACTTCGAGATTTGAAGAGAAAATATTATTATCTACATACCTATAAACATTGTTTCTGAAAATTTAAAGGTAGTTTATACAGTAGGCATTTGATACACGGTAAACATGAGATATTTCATTCAAATGTCAACAATAGAAAAGCCGTAGGGCTCCCACACAAAACTGCGAATACGTGAAGACGTGTGTCAATGTCAAGTACTTGACAGGCAATACCGTTTCTATTTATATTATACACAACGGGGTAGCACTTACGTGTGGGCCACACTGGAGCGACTGCGTGGCGCGGAGGCGACCTGCGGATCCGCAGGTCGCGCCAACCGCCGGACGCGCCAGTGTGGCCCCTCCCGTCCGTCTCAATATATTTGTTTTTCGCGCTCAACGCGGACGCAAGACGCGCCGCTCCAGTGTGGCCCACGACTTAGCCTTCATCGCACCTGATGTTTAAGTAAAGATAAGGTTCAGCCTTATCGAAGCGCATTACTCCCGAAATCCTCAACCTCTGAGGAACTGGCTATTTTATCTCTTAACTGCTGGAACACAACAATGCTGGAAACATTGTTGTTATAGCGTCAGACTTAGATAAGTGGTACTAGCCAAGCGAACTTAGAACAAGTCCTACCACCAACCGAAGTATAAGCATGGCGCGCATAGCAGATTGTGGGAGCCCTTAAGGCGATACTCGGAAAAAATGAGCTGAAGCGAGATAGCAATGAGAAAACGACGCGCGCGGGAGCGAGACCGATTTTGCAGGTTACGCAAAAAAAAACACAAAATCACTTCGTATTAAAAAACTACAGTGTTTTTTAAAAAAATGCTTCTATACGATCCTAAATATTATTGGGGTCCACCTAATAAAACCAATTTTCAATAGTGTAAGTAACCCCATTTAAGAATAATCTTGAATTTTCGTATTTTAGAGGTCTTTTCGAAAAGAAAAAGTGTCGAGGCAAAATCATAAAATCATGTTTTTGAAACTATAGGTACGAATCTAGATAAAGGTATGAAGAAATATATATCTTATTACCAGATTTGTAACAACGGTAACCGTCCTATAGTTTTAAATCAAAAAGTCCATATTTTTCCGAGTAGCGCCTTAATAAAACAGTGATTTTACATTAACGTATCAGTTACTAAGTAGGTACTTGTTATATTATATTTGCAATAACCAAACGCTCGATTATTCAGTGGCGTGTAAACAAACACTTGATATCGGATTTCAGTGTTTCAGAGCTTCGAGAACTCTCGTCGAGTTCTGCAAAACTCTGGGCTCAGTGTAATCTAATGAAAGCAAATTGTACGTTCGCCGCAAACAATACTCGGCTTACGTGAAATCCAATAGCTTGTTTCATTATTAGGCATGTGTCTTTAGTAAGGAAATTGTGAGTTACTAGGAAATATTATCGATGTTTATGTCGATCGAGAAGAACGATTAAAGAGTGTTTATAACTACGCACCTAATGATGTGACTCGAGGACAATTATGTCGACTTTGATCCTACATTTTCATTGAGATTTTCTAGAAAATATTATTGGCATTTATTTTTTGCGAGTAGAAAAAAATACGAAAAGATCATGATGTTTGTAAAAGATTTCAATATACAGAATGGCCCATGAATACCTATGCACCACTTTTACCATGGGGCCAACTCTGCAACTCAACAAAAAAAATCTGCTGTTCCATTCATTTATTCTTCATTTATTCGACATTCTGGTCGAGTAGGTTTTGACAATTTGTATGAAACAGCAGAATTTTTTTGTTGAGTTGCAGAGTTGGCCCCATTGTAAAAGTTGTTCATATTCATGAGCCCACCTACTAGTAAGAGGTTTTGCGCTTATAGAAAAACACCTTGTAAGTATAGAATCACGTTATAATAGGACAAGAGGAAAATTATGCTGAAGCCCTAGTACGAAAAACTGTCGATATGGTAACCGTTATCTAGATCATATTATTTTGTATGAAAATTAGAGCAGCGCCTCTTTCGGTCGTTTAAGGAACATAAATTCAATACATTTTTGACAGCCGTACTTTGATAGCTTTTGAAGGACGGTTTAGTTTATTCGATTTCCATTACGATTTATTCGTATGATACACAAAATAGGTGAAAGAAAAAATATAGATATACAAAATAAGATAAATGATTACATGTTAAACCATAACTATAGTTTTTCATGCTACGGCTATTGATGCCTATGTTCGTATTGTATTTACGTTAAAGTTTTTTTTTAATGTAAGTACTTACCTTTATTCAAATAGGTAGGTAAATATCTAAAGAATATAGCTAAGTTTTCTCATCCCTACGCAAAAACAATTTTGCCGAGCTAATCATATTTGAAGTATTTTTTGCGCACCAAATATTCAGAGGAGAAATTTCCGCAAGCTCGTTAAGATTTTTTTTGCTAAAAATAACATTCCTTTGCAGAGTAATATCAATATTAACATAGCTTGTGACTCGTAAAACTTCCTCTTCGAATGTTTGTTATTTATTTATGTTACCTGCCAACTATGCCATTGATGTGATGAGCCTTAATTTTTATTTCCCCAAAACACCGTATCACTACCACCACAATAAAAATATTATGAATACACAACTGTCAAGCTTTTTATTTCAACTTTATAGATGTACCTAACGAATATGGTTTTTCTATGTCCCCCTACGAATAGTTATATACACAGCACTAGCGAATATAGGCGCACAGCTCACGCGAGACGCGACGCGACATAGTGACTGATCGTTTCAGTGCAGCCTTGCCATGTATTGTGCTACAGGGCTAATAATGGACAATGTACTGCGGAGTTTTATGTAAATGCCAACCTCGTTTTGTTGAATCTTGTTTGGTGCGACAAGCATTTCTGTTCCGGTGATAATCTTCGGAAATAAAACATTTTTCATACGACAGTCCATTTTGACAGCTAATTTTGTATTGCAAGTGGCTCCTCTGTCACGGCTGTCACCGGAACAGACAGGAGTGTGGGACTTGAGACACATCTATGCTTGAGACAGATCGGTCATACAATCCATGAAGCTCGACTTAATACTGAGGTAACTGGAGAGTGCAGTACGAACAATTTTTTGAATACCACAAATAACACAGTGGCTGTCTTCCGTCTCACCTACACTTTAAAAAAATACGTATGGTCATATGAGACAGCTGACAGCCACTACATACATAAATGTCAAATTTGCTGGCGACACTTTTTTATTCAGGGTGAGAGCTCCAGTTACCTCAGTATTAAGTCAAACTTCATGGCTGCTGCCAACTGAAGGTGTTAGAAGTCAGGGCCGGTTAAATTGCTACAAAAAGAAGAAAAAATACATAGCGCCGCTGTCACCGGAACAGAAAAGATTGTCGATCTGTATTATGGTATTAGCACCATGAAGCTCGACTTAATACTCTGAGGTAACTGGAGTTCTCACCCTGAATAATAAAGTGTACCCAGCAAATTTGACATTTATGTATGTAGTGGCTGTCAGTTGTCTCATATGACCATACGTATTTTTTTAAAGTGTAGGTGAGACGGAAGACAGCCACTGTGTTATTTGTGGTATTCAAAAATTTGTTCGTACTGCACTCTCCAGTTACCTCAGTATTAAGTCGAGCTTCATGGATTGTATGACCGATCTGTCTCAAGCATAGATGTGTCTCAAGTCCCACACTCCTGTCTGTTCCGGTGACAGCCGTGACAGAGGAGCCACTTGCAATACAAAATTAGCTGTCAAAATGGACTGTCGTATGAAAAATGTTTTATTTCCGAAGATTATCACCGGAACAGAAATGCTTGTCGCACCAAACAAGATTCAACAAAAAGAGGTTGGCATTTACATAAAACTCCGCAGTACATTGTCCATTAATATCCAGCAAAAAATGGCAAAAAAACTCAGGTTACAATGTAACGGTGCAAGACACTCAACGCTCATGGCCATGAAGCTCGACTTAATACTGAGGTAACTGGAGAGTGCAGTACGAACAATTTTTTGAATACCACAAATAACACAGTGGCTGTCTTCCGTCTCACCTACACTTTAAAAAAATACGTATGGTCATATGAGACAACTGACAGCCACTACATACATAAATGTCAAATTTGCTGGGTACACTTTATTATTCAGGGTGAGAACTCCAGTTACCTCAGAGTATTAAGTCGAGCTTCATGGTGCTAATACCATAATACAGATCGACAATCTTTTCTGTTCCGGTGACAGCGGCGCTATGTATTTTTTCTTCTTTTTGTAGCAATTTAACCGGCCCTGACTTCTAACACCTTCAGTTGGCAGCAGCCATGAAGTTTGACTTAATACTGAGGTAACTGGAGCTCTCACCCGGAATAAAAAAGTGTCGCCAGCAAATTTGACATTTATGTATGTAGTGGCTGTCAGCTGTCTCATATGACCATACGTATTTTTTTAAAGTGTAGGTGAGACGGAAGACAGCCACTGTGTTATTTGTGGTATTCAAAAAATTGTTCGTACTGCACTCTCCAGTTACCTCAGTATTAAGTCGAGCTTCATGGCAGCAGCGCAATGGTTGGACAACAACTTGACAGCAAAATGTCATTTAAAAAAAACACGTAAGTTCCAGTTTTTGGCCACCGGAACAGAAAACGTTGCGCTGACAAACGATTGTGACTGATGAACGGTGATAAAATCGTAATGAGATACAAGAGCACACTACCGACCCATGGTATAACGTGGTATAACTGCCATGTTCAACTGGTTGTACTATAGGGATGCAAATGCAACCATGGTCCAACTGGTTGTACTAATGGGAAGTGTTTTTACCCGTGGTTCAACTTGAGAAAAGTAGTTCAACTGGTTGTACCTACTACCGAGAATAAAACTTATTTATGGACCAACTCACACGCATATCTAAGTGGAACGAGGATAAACATTTACAAACATTGAAGGGGATGAAAGTGTCATCAATACGAGCATTTTATATAATAGTTTGGTGCTCGTTACGAAATCGCGAAAAAACAGCAGTTTAATAATATTTTAATATTTTGGTCGAGTCGTAGTTGTAGTTTTCTATGGAATAGCTGTTTTTTTCGCGATTTCACGGCTGTCCCTAAACTTGTTGTACGTATTAATTTATTAAACGATAACCGACTGTATTGTATATTAAATGATCTTAAATAAAACGTAAGAACATGACATTGAATGACAGGAATATAGCTGTTATTTCAAATCCACTAATGTGCCCCTGATGATGATGATGATGAATCATCGCGGTAAAAGGGGTGGATTGAATTCACCAAGATCTTATTTTAGTACAATGTTGTCGAAGTTACTGCTACTGTACAGTAGCGGCCTGAAATCAATTGCGCCATGTCGTGATTCAAAGTTGTACTTACTAAACGTGTTTGCCAACCTTGCACCAAGGTCGGGCGTATTTATTTACCTTCTGCATAAAACATCGAATCACAACAAAAGTGACTTGTATTAAAAGTACTGTGAAAAAACACAAAGGAATTTCCATTTCATAAAATAATGACATAGGTACAATACTTTTTATCGCGAAATAAGTAGGTATTGATGGGGTTAAGAGAGGTAAGATATTACAGGGTTAATTTTTGGACACCATTCAAATTTATAAGCTCGTCTCAGAATCTCTAAGTGAACAACTTTCTTCTAGAAACATGGGTCGAAATATGACATAAAATTGTTGACTCTTCATACAAATCAGACTGATCACGCGATCGATTTTGTATGAGAAGTCCAAAAAATTTTGTCGTATTTCGACCCGTTTCTAGAAGAAAGTTGCTCACTTACCGATTCTGAAATGAACTTAAAAATTTGGATGGTGTTCAAAAAATAACCCTGTATATAAGTAGAAAAGTACAAAAACTTAAACAATAAACAGAAGAAAACAAATGAATTAACTAATTCTCAATCACGTGACCTGCCTCTGCTAGTGTCGATACGTTAATAATTATTACAGCATAGCTTATTTATTCTTCGGCATTAATAGGAAATATGTGTAGATGATCGAGTTGCACACGCAGTGTGTTGGGCTGATTGCGTTGCCAGTCGGCCAGTACAAAGTAATTACTGGGGCTGTGTTATTAACGGGCTAATCAGCAAAGCTTCAATTCTTGCAGGGTAATGCGGGAGATGGGAGTATTGCAATCAAACGGGAAATTAGAAATGTTACAAGAAAACTACTATCGTTTATACAGGGTTAATTTTTGAACAACATCCAAATTTTTAAGCTCGTCTCAGAATCGGTAAGTGAACAACTTTCTTCTAGAAACATGGGTCGAAAGACGGCAAAAATTTTTGGACTTCCCATACTAAATCAATCGCGTGATCAGTCTGATTTGTATGAAAAGTCAAAAATTGTATGTCATATTTCGATCCATGTTTCTAGGAGAAAGTTTATCACTTACAGATTCTGAGACGAGCTTAAACATTTGGATGGTGTTAAAAAATTAACTCTGTATAATAATTATGTTACCGGCAATGCATGCAATTTAGGAATAGTATAACTTTTCATTACCTCTTTAGGCAATATGTAATACCAATTCTTTAAAACACACATTTCGTAGGAAATGTATACATATCCTAGGTTTATCATACTATACCGAGATGACTCTAGGAAATGTTTTTTATGTTATAGTTAAAGCCCGTTTCACGGAATAAGATAAGTTCGAAGAGCGAAGCGACGAGCATGTTAGGTTTACATGAACGTACCTACCGCGTGAGCGAAGCGAGCGTGCACCAGCAGCGGCCGGCGAAGCACCAGAATCATATGCATACAATAAACCTCCCATTCCCTACTTAACTAAGGTTTTTTTGATTATTTCGTACAGGCTTGCTTCTGGGTATATTACTACTATTTTAATAAGACATTTAAATGGTCCTTTTTCTCTTGTGTTATACATTTCCGAATACTCTTTAGGAATAATATAGTTTTCCTAGGAAATATATATAGGTATAGGTACTATTCCTAAAATAGGCAGGCTATTTTAGGAATATTATACTATCCCTAGGAATAGTCGGTATAATATGTCGGGCATGACACATTTTCGGTAACATAGGTATATTTAGGTATGCTTTAAAGGATGGTTTGTGCCTTGATATTTTTCCTAGTAGAGCTATTGAAAAATGCCTTGATGATGTATTAATTGGCTTTTACTTATTCATTAATGAACACTATTGTAAGTATGAATGAATAATTTAACGTGCTCTGATTTAATTATGTATTCGTTGATAGATCATAACTTCCTGGAGTAATTGATACAGTTTTCAGTGAAAATGAAATTGAAGACGAGAGTTCCAAAACATTATCAACTTTCAACAGAAAGTGTACTGCCACAACTTTATTGTATCAACCCTATTAACTTTAATCCAAATACAGTCTTAGTACGCCGGTTTTAAAACACAAATTTGTTTAAGACCGCGGTTGCTAGCTAAATCACAATACATACTATTCAGTGGTAAAACCTTAACAGCAATTTGGATCTTATATCACAAGTTAAAAGTACAAATACGTTCAAAACGTTGTTGGTTAACAAACATACGTTTCAGTAACGGTTTGTTAGCATTGTTAACAGCCGATTTCAGTTACGTTATCTGTCATCTATTCAACTTTCATGAGAATTCCGTTTGTACGCACGTTTCTATAGCGAATGGCTTCTCATCTGGTAAGTGTTTTCGTGGCTTTCATCCAAATTAATTGGATGGTTTCACTTAGTTACGAAATTATTTCTATAACTGTTATGGAATAGCTATTGTCCGGTAGTTCCCATTTGATCTATGGAACATGAAGTCGTTGGACAAATAAATTTTTTTTTGTCATTTTGTACTATAGAGCATATAATATTTATATTTCTCAAATTGTTATAACTAACAACTTAAATAACAAGAACAAAGAAAATAAGATCTCGTTTTACGCTAATCATTAATACCATAACACTAGTTAATTTAAGATTTTAGGAAAATAGAATGATTCCCTCTTTGTTCTGTGGTGGTAGTGGTAGACTCGGATGAAGAGCTAGTATAAAATTCTATGGAACAAAAGGGGAAAAAATTTAGTTTTCTTGTCCAATGACGTCATGTTCCATAGAACAAATGCGAACCACCATGGAACCACCGCTATTGTCATTTATATAACTACAGCAGACTCGAAGTTATTGCAAATGTTCTTTTCTCACACGCATATTAATACTATCCATACTAATTGTCGCGACTTATTGTACTTGCTGTCGCGAAGTAGCTGATGATGTGCAGAGGTGGTCGGGTCGATGAATATGAACACTTGAAATTTGCACTCAACAGCGTTTACTTGAAATAAAATTATAAAAATACTGGTTCACAATTACTGAGATAGATAAGAATAGGTACACGTAAAATACACAAACAGTTTACAGATTTAAATGCGAGTCGAGAGCGTAATGCGACTCGTTGGTCTGAGGTACAATCAGCGAGAGAGGGCGAGCAAAGCCCCCCCAGTGTCTTATATAGTCGCGAGCCTGTCGCAGCAGACTTCGGACCGAACGAATTAATGTTTTAGTGTTGGGAAGATCCCAACATGCTGCCGCCTCACAAAGAAAAAGAATTTATAGGCAAGCAACTAGCAAGCTTATTAGATAAAAAATCTGAATCTAATCATCATTAATAGGTAAAATGCTAATTTTTAATATAGTGCGGACATGTGTTTTACCATTGGAAGTCTTAACTTCGACTGCCCTCACAAGGCCATCGTGGCCTGGGAACACTTTTGTAATTCGGGCCATTGGCCATGACATTACAGGTACATTATCTTCTCTTAAAATAACAAGACTTCCTATTTTTACATTAAGTGTGGTATTTTTCCACTTAGGTCTATTTTGTAATACATTGAGATATTGTTTATACCACAATTTCCAGAATGATTGTTTAAGTTGAGTACACAACTGCCAGAATTTAAGTCTATTTTCTGGGATATTTGAATAATCATTTTCGGGGTACATAGTAAGTGCATTACCAATTAAAAAGTGACCTGGGGTCAGGTAAGAAAAATCATTTACATCAGATACCGATAATGGTAATAAAGGACGTGAATTCAAAACACATTCAATTTCTACTAATACAGTATTAATTTGCTCGTAAGTTAATATCCTATTTTGAGTAATCCTTTTGAGATGAAATTTTGTGCTCTTTATTGTACTTTCCCAGAGGCCACCAAAGGTTGGTGAATAAGATGGTATGAAATGAAACTTGACATTCTGAGTTGCTGCATATTGACATACCTTCCTTTGGTGCTCTTTTGAAGATTGCAGGCGGTAAAGCTCTGTTAATTGGTTCTGTGCGCCTTTGAATGTACTAGCGTTATCAGAATAAATCTCTTTTGGCAACCCCCTTCTAGAAACAAATCTTTTAAGGCATGCAAGATAGGCCTCGGTAGTAAGGTCAGAAGTAACTTCCAGGTGAATAGCTTTAGTAGCAAAACAAACGAATGCACAAATATACCCTTTGCCCACCACCGAACGTCTTACGCGCGAGAGTTTAATGCTTAAAGGCCCAGCAAAATCAACACCAACCTTTTCAAAGGGGCGACTCATAGCAGTCACGCGGTCAGCTGGCAAAGAACCCATTAACTGCTTTGATGCTTCTGCTTTCAGCTTAAAACAAGGAACACATTTTCTTACAAGTTTTTTTACATATGATAAACCATTACATATCCAAAACTTTTGGTTTAAATTAGACAGTAACAACTTAGGTCCAGCATGTAAGAGCCTTAAATGCTCAGCATGTATTATTAAATTAGTCACATGAGATTCTCTTGGTAAAATCACTTGATGCTTCTGTGCATATGGGATATTAGAGTGGTGTAATCTACCTCCTACCCTAAGCACACCAAGATTATCTATAAAAGGGCACAAACTTTGTAGCGAACCTTTTACATTCTTATTATTCTTCAAACAATAAAATTCATCTTTAAAGTAAATTTCCTGTTCCTTTTTAACGAGCAACATTAAAGCGTTATTTAATTCGGAACTAGATAAGTAATCATGACAGATTTTTCCGCCTTTCAAATTATTTATAAATCTTAAGACGAAAGCTAAAATGCGTACCATCTTATGAATACTAGAAAACTTTCGCAAATGATTGTGTACGTCATCACCAACTGAAACTACCTGATTGCTGGAGAATGCTGACCCGGTTTTCAGCTCTGGTATGTCGGGATGTAATTCTGTGGGAGTAGCAAACACATAGCTAGTGTCGTGCAAAAAAGACGGGCCACACCACCACATCGTGCAAGAGGCGAGCTCGGCTGGCGCCACACCCCTACTCACCAAGTCCGCGGGGTTTTCGCTAGTGTTCACATAAAGCCACACACAATCAGTTATATTTTTAGCAATTGCCATCACCCTGTTAGCGACATAAGCACCGAGTTTCATAGGTTCAGTATTCAACCAAGCTAGCACTATTTGTGAATCCGTAAATAAATAAATGTTTTTAATATTATGCTTTAATTGTAGCGATTCCCTCACCCTATTAATAAGAATCGAAAGCAGTAGCGCGGCGTTGAGCTCTAGGCGCGGTACAGTCATATTAGTGCGTTGAAGCGGGTTAATGCGCGACTTCGAACATAGTAAATAAACGTCAATTTTACCTGTTGGACGCGTGATACGCATATATACGCAACAGCCGTATGCTGTCGAACTGGATGCATCTGCAAAACCTACAAGCTCAACACTATCCGAGTTACTTATATGAATATTTCTATTAATATATATAGGCTCCATTTTAGACAGACTGGAAACAAACTCAAGCCATTCATCCCTAATACTTATGTCGGGAGTGGAATCCCAGTCCGCTTTAGAAGACCACAATTTTTGCATTACTACTTTGGCTTGCACTATAATGGGACTAATAAAACCCATAGGGTCATAGAATTTTCCTATGTAGGCAAGTATCTCCCTTTTCGTTATTTTTTTACTGACAAAGGGCTCTGGACAAGTAATTTTAAATTTGTCCTCTTTAATTAGTAACTGCAGACCTAAAGTTTTTAAACTACAATCCTTGTTCTGCAGCTCTAAGTCATCAAAGTGTTGATTACTTGACGGAATGTCAGCTAATACCCTGCTATCATTTGACGACCATTTATGGGTCTGAAAACTACCTAATTTTAGTAGCTGAATAAGTTGAGCTTTAGCTTGTAACACATTATTAAAATCATTATCAGCATACAACACGTCATCAACGTATGTGCAATTTTCTAAAATAAAGGAACCTAACGACAAGGTTTTCTCATTGTCTGTTGCTAATTGCTTAAGGCAACGAGTAGCAAGATAACTTGAACTTTTTAAACCATACGTGATGGTGTCAAGCCTAATACATTTAATATCCTCATTTGGATTATCGCGCCATAATATATTCTGTAATGAAGTGTGCTCTGGAACTACATTTATATTTCGAAACATTTGTTTAATATCTGTAGTAAATGTAAATTTACCAATGCGAAATAATAACAATATGTCAAAGAGTTCTCTTTGTACAGTAGGCCCATTTAATAATAAATCATTTAAGGACACCTTTTTATTGGTCTTCATAGAGCCGTCAAATACTGTACGTAATTTTGTAGTTTTACTATTAGGGTTAATGACCGCATGATGGGGTAAGAAGTACACCGCATCTTTATTCAACTGATAAAGCTCGATATCGACATAGTGCCCATGATTTAAATTTACATATTCATGGATAAATTTTTTATATTCAACAAAAAGCTCATAATTATTTTGCAACTTTTTCTCTAAATTGAAAAATCTTTTAAGTGCAAGATTAAATGAATCACCTAAAGCATAATTAACTTCACTTATAGGTAATTTTAAAGGTAACGTAACTTGAAACTTGTTATCCTTTAACTGAAAGGTTTCCTTAAAAATATTCTCACAGAGGTCGTGCTCGGAGGATTTTTCATTATAAATTTCTGGCACGCTTTCAGTTTTCCAAAAGTTATTTAAAACATTGGTCGTATCAGAGTCACATGTCGTACATTTTAATGCAACCTTATTACACACCTTAGAAATATTATTAGAATACGAAAGAGTACCTCCAAGTATGTACCCAAACTGGGTATTAATGAGACCAGGCGACTGGTTACCGGACAGCACTTCAAGCGGTGTCGCAGGCTCGTGGCTCAGCGACCTCGGAGACGGCTGCGCGGTCTGGTTGCTCAGCGACTCGGCCGGCTGGGTCACATGCTCGCAGCTCGGCATCTTCGTCGGCAGGAGCACCTGAAAAAATACGTCAGCCCCCATTAGTACATCGATCTCACCCGGTGTGTCAAATTGATCATCTGCCAACTTTATTGCACTCGGAATCGAAATGTTTTTGCGATTAACCTTGTGTTGTGGCAGGTTACATGTGATCTTTTCAACTACATGACATGAAACGGGGATTTTAAAGTCGTTATTCAATGAAAGGATCTCTACAGGTAGGCAATACCTTAAATTGGACTTAGCATTTGTGATGCCCACTACATTGACATTAGTATGTGAAGGTTTTAATTTAAGCAGCTTCGTCGCCTTCTCAGAAATGAAGGACAGCTGGGACCCACTGTCAAGCAGGGCTCTAAAGTACTTAGGACTGCCATCTTGTGCTAAGATCATAATCTTCGCTGTAGGTAATAAAACATCGTTAGTGAAATTACTTGCAGATGATAATGAGGCAGCTGATGTGGAAGTACCATTGCTGCGAGTTTGATGCAGCAACGTGTTGTGCGCCTCCTTGCACTCATAACACCGGAAATGATATTTACATTTTTTTGTATGATTACCTAAGCAAATACGGCAAAGTGCCTTATCTTTGACAAACTCTAGTCTTTTATCGACTGTCATTAATTTAAATTTGTTACATAAATAAAGTCTATGTTCAGACTTACATAAGATGCACGTGGGTTGTTGCGTCGCCGCTGCGGCCGTTAGACGCTCAGCGGTGGCGGCCCCATAGCCTCGTTGCTGCTGACGATGCTGCCCGCTGCTGGTGGGCACGCCGCCCGGGTCAGCATTTTCCAGCGCCAGTGCGCGCCTCTCCAGGAAGGCGAGGAAGGCGTCCATCTTCGGATCTTCTGCGCCCCTCTCCAGTTGGTAGGCGCGAGACGTAAATACGTCTAGTTTCCGACATAATAAACATAAGATTATTGCGTCCCAATACTGTACATTGGGCTCTAAATTTGACAAGGCGGCAAGAATCTGTTTGATATTGCAAATAAATTCTCTTAAATTTAAGGCCGTACTTTTAAAAATAGGTTTGACATCAATTATTGCGTTAACGTGCTCGTTAATAAGTCTACTCTTATTATTATACCTATTATTTAATATTATAATAGCTTCTTCGTAACTTTCCGAAGTAAGAGGTAGATTTTTTATTAAATCTAATGGTTCAGAGATCAAATAGCATCTAAGGTAATACAGTTTTTGTATATTATCCAAACAATTGTTATTACCAATTAAAGAATGGTACAAGTTAATAAAAGGTACATAATCGGTAAACTTACCATTAAATGTAGGAATATCAATTGGCGGTAACTTTGCCATGGACGTGGACCGTGGAGTTGGGGAGTTGGCGTTGGTGCCAGTGGCACCACCGAGTCGACAATTGGCACTGCGCGCACGACTTTCCAGCTCCGTGTTCAATAAGGCCAAGGTCTTATAGTATTTGTCTTCGACCTCTTCTATATTGTCCTCTTTGATTTCTGGGTCGTCTAGAGATAATATTTTTATGTTATAGTTTTCATACTGACTAAAACACTCGCTTAGACGCGCTTTTTTAATATTTAGCATCTCGGTGGAAATTTGCGAGATATCATTAATAGTACAAAAGGTATGAATTCTCGTTAAGGTACCTTTAATGTATTTCCTTGCCGACGCCAGCTCACCCAGCTCCATGGTTGCACAATTTACACTTATTGACTGACCGTACTAAACACTAACTAGCTAAAATTATTTAAGTACAACAAAACAAAAACACTTGAGTTTTTCGCGCCGCAAAACGCAAAATAGCAGGAACCGTTCGTAGACTAGCTAAAATGATTTACAACTAAAACAAATTGCAAACAAAACACCGAGACCGAGTTATCGCGCCGCAAAACGCAAAATAAATAGGTAACAGGAACCGTTCCGGTCGACCGTGCGTACACTAGCGGAGCAAAGGAAGAATGAAATGAATGAACGCTTGCTTGCTGTTGCTGTGCGCTGCCGCCGCCCGCGCGCCTAGTCGAGCCGACCACGCCCAGTTCGTGAAGTATATTTGCTATTAGGTCCGTGCGCCGGTTCCCCGCGCGCGTTCCGCTGCCCGTCGTCGCCTCGCTCGCTCGGCCGCTTGGCTGTTGCTATGCAATGACTGCCACTGCGATGCGAGCCAGGTTTCCCGTGGCGTAGCCTAGGTAGCGTAGAATCGCCTTCAATGCCAGAATGCTTACTGCTTATTATACATACAATATTGTATTGTCACACACAACACAACCGGCACGCACAGAATAAATAACCACACGCACCACGCACGAACGATTCGTTGATTTTTCAAAATATGCTCCTCTTAAAAGCGCTGAATGTGTTGTTGCCTCCTGCAACTGCTGTAGGTAGGTGTGCTCAGTGAACTTGTTTAATGCTGCGAAGGACCATGTCGCGACTTATTGTACTTGCTGTCGCGAAGTAGCTGATGATGTGCAGAGGTGGTCGGGTCGATGAATATGAACACTTGAAATTTGCACTCAACAGCGTTTACTTGAAATAAAATTATAAAAATACTGGTTCACAATTACTGAGATAGATAAGAATAGGTACACGTAAAATACACAAACAGTTTACAGATTTAAATGCGAGTCGAGAGCGTAATGCGACTCGTTGGTCTGAGGTACAATCAGCGAGAGAGGGCGAGCATCTTATATAGTCGCGAGCCTGTCGCAGCAGACTTCGGACCGAACGAATTAATGTTTTAGTGTTGGGAAGATCCCAACACTAATATTATAAATGTGAAAGTGTGTTTGTTTGTTTGTTTGTTTGTTTGTCCATCTTTCACGTCAAAACAGAGCAACTGATCGACTTGATTTTTGGTATGAGGATAGTTTTGAAGCTGGAGAGTAACATAGGCTAGGTACTTTTTATTCCGGAAAATTATATACTAAAATTGGTAATTTTGTATGTAAAATAGTTCGTCGTACCATATAAAACTGTCATTTCTTCCATGGCCGCTTCCGCGTCTGCGCGCGGTCAAAATCGAATACTAAACTTTTCCATGTCGGAAGAAATCAGAAATAAAAATTTCGGACAAATTGCGTGATGCAAATTTTTAAGTTACTCGTTCGTACTAATGTAAACGCCATTTTGCATAAGATTGGTGGCGTGGTACCTATCTAGCCGAATACGTTAAATAGGTACTACATAAATTACATAAATGGAATCGAAAAATCTAACGCGCTCGCTATCAAACGTCAGAAGAAAAACTTACATAAAGGACATAATCGCACTAATGGGTTTATCCTAGATATGATCCTAATCAAGCATACATTGCTTTCTTTGAGCTCATTTTTAGCAAGTGTTGCAATCAAAATAAGCAATGTATGCTTAATTAGGTTATGATCCTAACTAGGATAAGTGTAGTAAGCCCTTAAGCGTTCAGATCCTTACTAACGTTTTATTTACTCATGTGCTGACGGTGTGAACCTAATATAAAGTGCCCACTAACTCTTGAATAAAGCAAAAAGGAAACGATTTGTTATCTTTCCCTTTTAACTTTTCTTAAGAGTTGCATGTGCATCGCGTGGCGTATCGACCGGTCTTTCCGAGGCTGACACCGAGAAATTGCCGCCACAACTTTGGAACAGATTTTCTTGTGTAAGTACCTACAAGTAGGTACTTGGTTGGTGCGGTGAGACACTCGATCATTTATGTCTGAGGACGTTTCAGAGGATATGTACAACACTTCCTAAATAACAGCAAGTCAATAATTTAATTTAGAAATAAAACAACTTTAACTGAACTATTACACGTTTTGTTAATTTAGGTTTCGGAATCTTGTAGTTTGTTAGTTGCTTTTTGGTTTTCATCGATGTTTCAACGCCTATACAAAATGACGGATGACTACTTATCAACGGAAAAATATTAATTTGATGAATTAATACGCGTAGCATTTTATGAGTCTTGTAAGAAATGAGCTGAGAGCAAAGCAGCCTTGTTCAGTTAAGCGCATTCGAATGTAAGAGCGACTACGACTTGGTAATTTTAACCGCCTCTGTGGTCTAGTGGTTCACACCACCGATTTCAGACCCAGAGGTTCCGGGTTCGGTTCCCAGTGGGGGTACATATTGTATTCGGTTTGGTTGGTGGTAGGACTTCTTCTTAGTCCGCCTGGCTAGCTACCACCGTCTTATCTAAGTCTGACGCCATAACAATGATGTTTTCAACATTATTGTGTTCCGGCAGTTGGAGATAAGATAGCCAGTTCCTCAGTGACTGAGGATTCTTGGAGTAGTGCGCTTCCACCTTCAGCCTTATTGCCACTTAACATCAGTCAGGTGTGATGAAAGCTAAGTGCTACCCCGTTGTGTATATTAAAAAAAGTGTTTTGATGGAAACAAAAATGTCCATCTGATTAGACACAAGCAGCAATTACACTATACACATTTCACCGGCCGCCGCGACACAGTGTTCGAGTGTGCTCTGTGTTTGCTCTTATCGGCTTAACGTCAGAGAGCGCGGTGGATATCAGAGGTCAGTGGCAGGGGAAAATAAAATTATATAAACAACTGTGTACCGAACATTTATCGTGTACTTTATAAAAAGATGGATGTTTCTTCTCAATTTGGAAAAACCATATGCCTCTTTATAATTTAAAGCTTTAATATTGATTTGATGTTAATAAAACACGGAGTTAGCTGTGGCGTTATAATTATACTCCGATCAAAAGTTTCAGCTCTGGTATTGACAGTTTAGGTAAGTACTTAATTGTTGAGAGAAGCAACTGAATCTTTCAGCAAGCAGAGAACAACCCCACCAAATTTTTTTTTGCCTTATCCAGTATTCCGCATAACATAACTTTTTATTTCTTTGTTCCTGCACTATGACATATCTATATAAGTCGGTGGTGAAACGTTGCAGCTGCACGACTACAAAAGCACACATACCAACTCGTATTTCAGCGCGAGCATTCGATATCAGTTGGTTTCACATAATAAGGTCTTTCAATAAAACTGAAACCAAACTAGAATGTCTTAATTTCCTTTCTTCCTCGGTTGCACTATGAGAAGTTAAAACTTTGCTCCAGCTCATTTACAAGCAAGCATACTCGTATTTCGGCGAGAACATTTGGTATGTAAGATGGTTTCATTACCATTCACTGAAACAATAATAAAAATGCATGGCAGAGTATTTCAACAAAACAGAAAACCTTTCAAATTAAATGCCTAAGGATGTAAGGAATTTTCTCTCCGCATCAAATTACTTCTCATGATCTAATCTTCTTTGTTTCTGCACTATGACATAATATGTCATTATCTTAAGCTTAAGTTGGTGGTGAAACTTTGCTCCTGCACGACTACAAAAGCTCAGATAAGTACGTATTCGTATTTTCACATTTGGTATTCACATATTAAGGTATATTTCAATAAAACTGAGATGAGAACCCTACAAACTATCTAAATTACTTCGTATTTTCCTCGGGCGCACTTTGACATTGTCATGTCTCAAGTTGGAGGTGAAACTTTGTTCTGCTCCTCTACAAGCAGACAGACTCGTATTTGGTGCGAGCGTATCTGCTTCGTCCAACGCCGGTCGATACGGCTGCTCCAACCAAATGAACCAGATAATGGTTTGTACGAGTCGTACGTAATGGTATGTTGGTACCTACATTATTACTATAGATGGACTGTTGTCACACAGTAAAATGTGGTAAAATGGTTTTGGTGTGACGTACCTATATAGTTAAAAGACACAAATTAGGTACTTATAAGTATGTTCTCGATAGTCTACTTTAACTTTATTGACGTACAACTTTATTAGACGGTGAAAACGTCATAGTCAAACGGAATAACTTGCGCAATTATAATTATGTATTAGATAACGTTTGCAGATTCTACCTATTAAGCCGTAATAAAAAATCTCGCATCAACGATGTCCTTGATCAGCATCCCCGAGGACCCTCATATGCCATTCCAGTCCGATCGTCGAGTGGCCGGCTTAATTGGCCGGTTGTGAACCAGCTCTCGAACTGACAGGCGATGCTCATTTTGCGCATCGTCATTAGTAACGGGTTGAAGAAAAGGAGCAATAGTAAATACTAAAATTAATGTAGATTTTCTGAATTTAAAAAATCTGCCATTACCTAAGTCCTCCTAAACTTTGACGGCCTTCGCATGCCATTCTGGTCCGATCGTCGAGTGGCCGGTTGTGAACCAGCCCTCAAGCTTACAGGCGAATCTCATTTTGCGCACCATCATTGATAATGATAACCGACCAGTTGAAGAAATTGGACACTAGTAAATACCAGATATTCAGATGTATGTAACTTTCTGCAAGTTGCAAGACAAAATAAAAATCCCCCATTAACGATGTTCTTGTAACATCGCCATCATAATATGCCATACCGGTTCAATCGTCGAGTGGCTCGGGACTAATTGGCCGGTGGCCTCAAGCTAACAGGCGATGCTCATTTTGCGCATCATCATTAGTAATGGGTTGAAGAAATGTAGCAGTACTATTAAAGAAAAGTAACTGTCGGCAGATTGTAAGTCACAATAAAAATCTCCCATTAACGTCCTTGTGACAGCAGCCCTGAGGGCCCTAATTTTCATTAGTACTAAAAAGGTGGTGAAAAACTAAGTGATAACCATGTTGTTGAAATGTGTGCAGTGTTTTTAGACAGGTTAGTTTGTTGACCAGTTAAATACAATCCATCCATTCAGACATCCTACCGTGTTGTGTAGCTACCTACGTACCTATACCTACTCATTTAATAACAAAGAATATTATTTAGGTAATTAATTTATTTTATTTATTAGTACATAAACATCGGAGGCCAAGATCCACTTCGGGTTGCTGAGCCAGCGAAGTAAGTAAGTAAGTAAGTACATAAACAGAGATACAAATCTGAGGATACAACAGAAGACAGCAGCATAGATCAATAGAACACAAGTTGTGTTCCAGACGATATGTTGTAGCTCCAGGAGGAATTTACTGTAAACATGTGTGTACAACAAACATACATAATTTGTATTACACTGATAATATTACATAATCAGTGTAATACAAATTAACTTAAAACATTTAAAAAAACAAAAAAAAAAAAACAAATTAAAAAGTTGTCATAATTAAGAAATAAAAGTTTTTGAAAAAAAAATGATTATTCAAATTATGGAAACAATGTTATGACAGCAATGTACTGAATGACAAACTTTGGCTGCTGAAATCTGAATTGGCTAGACAACGTTATATATGCCCCGCTGTTTGATTGAAAGGCTGAATTTCACTCAGGCTGTTAGTTATAGTAGTAGTAGGTATCATATTGTCACCCGTTTTCACTTTTTTACGCTTAGCCTTCATCACTTCTGATGATAAGGCTGAAGATGGGAATCCTCAAGCACTGAGAACCTCAAATGCTGAACATTGTTGCTATAGATAAGATTATTGCGTTAAATAAGATGGTGGTAGCTAGCCAGGCAGACTAAAAACAAATCCTACCCTAAACCGAATGCAACCCAATGATCGAATCTGGGACCGTACTCTGAAACGCAAATCCGAAACTTCGGTTAGCCCCGCCCCTATCACTCGATTCCGTTATGACTCGAGAGTGAGAGGGACAGGGCTAACCGAAGTTTCGGATTAGCGTTTCAGAGTAGGCCCTCAGTATCGTTGATACTTGTGGGTGTGTACCACTAGTTCACAGATACGATATAAACTCCAATATAACTGTTTTGCGATCAATTAGTGCCCTTGCGCTGTGCTCCACGCTCGTCGAACCGAAACAGGCCGCGCTGCATCGAGGGCTCTCACTGTGGGGGCACGAACACAAAGCAAAGGGTAATTGACTTCCAATATGGGCCACTCATTCAGTCTTGAGAAAATTTTGTGTGGTGAACCGTATTGGAAACAGAGTCAGCTTCAAATAGTAGTTGTATTCTTTTGACGACCTTCGTGGCCGAGTGGTGTCCGCACCAGTTTCAAGGTGCCGCTATCTCTAGAGGTCCCGGGTTCGATCCCCGGTCGGGTAAATGTTGAAAACGAACTTTTCAATATTTCTTCGGGTCTGGGTGTATGTGGTAATACCAGTAATTGTTTCCAATTTCCATAATACTAGTGCTTATTATTTATTTATTTATACCTCAATGTTATACAATATAGGTAGGTATATTACTGCTGTTATAAACGCGAGAGTAAATCTGTCTGTCCGTGTAGTTTAGGTAAATAAATTTTTTTTTAGATAGAGTAGTTTCGTGGCACAAATATATGTTTATGGAAGTGTAAGGGGTCTAATTTATACCTTTGGCTGTTCCAACCTCAAAGCGAACTGGTGTTAGTTGGATGAATTTATATAATATATATAATGTATAAATATAAGACACCATCACATACATTGTTCCAATACCAAGATATAGTAGCTTAACAGTAGTACCTATTACAGAAACAACGACGGGTGTTACAACATACAAATTTTAATCATGACACAGGTACATAGTTTTAACTGTAATATCATCAAAGCATTTGTTAACTTGATAACACAAACATTGTTTTAATACAACAATGAAACAAAAACTACATGCTACGGAGAGCTAAGGCGTAACACGCCTACACATAAGTCTGAGTAACTACGGGCAGAACGGGCTTCCAAATAGGTAAACGCTTCGTCAAAATAATGTTATTTTATTTTCATTCGTAGTTCATTAACCTTTGTATTCAACAGAAAATAAAACGAATGCTTAAACTCACAACCGACTTTTTATTACCGTACTTACTGAATCCTTTTGAAAAATAAGGTAAAATATATAGCATTTTATTGTACAGTACCTACAGTATTCGATGAATGAAGCCATTCATACTTCAAACGTTCTTACAAATAAACTTATTTCCCTTTGATCGTGTGTTTGTCACATCGAAGAAAAGAGTTCGTAAAAGAATAAGAAAAAAGATCTGAAGCATATTCAGCCTAAAAGGAATAAAAGGGAAAACATTTCTTAGAATCGCATTAGTACGACGAACAATATTCAAAGAGGGTTGCCAAATGCAAAGATTAAATATTCAAACATCACGCATTCGTTGATACTAGAAATTTAACATGATATCTCAAACACTCTTCAAACGAAAAATTCAATAACTTTCTTGACGGTTGGGTAGCAAAAGGTCTAGTAAAAGGTCTAACCTTACAGTATAGAATCCAGTTCAATTCCAAAAACGGTACAGTTCAGAGTGGCAGCCCTGCTGAGACAGAATTAAACAGATCCTCGCTATAGAGACGAATGCCACCGATCCATCTTACTCCAAATTCTCTGAAGAATACGGAAAAGTAATTCGTTTTTTTATTATAAACTTCCACTTTGTTTCAAAGAAATAAAGTTTTTTTTAATAAAACGATTGTAGTTGTATACGAGAAAGAGTCGTGTTTTCTTTAAATTAGCACTTTATTAAACACCAGTATGGTACTTCAGTTACACTTAGTCTAAATAAAATAAATGATAGAAAAATGGAAAATAAAGTATTTTAGAAAAAATCGACCCGACTCACAACCAGCTCCGATGGGACTCGAACCCACGACCTTTCGCTATCCGGGCGACTGCTCTAACCACTGAGCTACGGAGTCGTTACGAGAAGCGTCGAATTTATCAAATACTTCTTACACGCTGTATAGCCAGCGTTAATTTCATCAATGTGAGGATATTACTACCCCCATACGCGAAAGAAATACCTTTCCAGATATTTGACAATCGCTAAAGAAGAAATTACTATGGCAAGTTATTTAAATTTTTACTTTTTTGCATTCACAATGCAATTTTTATCATAGAAAAATGGAAAATAAAGTATTTTAGAAAAAATCGACCCGACTCACAACCAGCTCCGATGGGACTCGAACCCACGACCTTTCGCTATCCGGGCGACTGCTCTAACCACTGAGCTACGGAGTCGTTACGAGAAGCGTCGAATTTATCAAATACTTCTTACACGCTGTATAGCCAGCGTTAATTTCATCAATGTGAGGATATTACTACCCCCATACGCGAAAGAAATACCTTTCCAGATATTTGACAATCGCTAAAGAAGAAATTACTATGGCAAGTTATTTAAATTTTTACTTTTTTGCATTCACAATGCAATTTTTATCATAGAAAAATGGAAAATAAAGTATTTTAGAAAAAATCGACCCGACTCACAACCAGCTCCGATGGGACTCGAACCCACGACCTTTCGCTATCCGGGCGACTGCTCTAACCACTGAGCTACGGAGTCGTTACGAGAAGCGTCGAATTTATCAAATACTTCTTACACGCTGTATAGCCAGCGTTAATTTCATCAATGTGAGGATATTACTACCCCCATACGCGAAAGAAATACCTTTCCAGATATTTGACAATCGCTAAAGAAGAAATTACTATGGCAAGTTATTTAAATTTTTACTTTTTTGCGTTCACAATGCAATTTTTATCATAGAAAAATGGAAAATAAAGTATTTTAGAAAAAATCGACCCGACTCACAACCAGCTCCGATGGGACTCGAACCCACGACCTTTCGCTATCCGGGCGACTGCTCTAACCACTGAGCTACGGAGTCGTTACGAGAAGCGTCGAATTTATCAAATACTTCTTACACGCTGTATAGCCAGCGTTAATTTCATCAATGTGAGGATATTACTACCCCCATACGCGAAAGAAATACCTTTCCAGATATTTGACAATCGCTAAAGAAGAAATTACTATGGCAAGTTATTTAAATTTTTCCATTTTTCTATGATAAAAATTGCATTGTGAATGCAAAAAAGTAAAAATTTAAATAACTTGCCATAGTAATTTCTTCTTTAGCGATTGTCAAATATCTGGAAAGGTATTTCTTTCGCGTATGGGGGTAGTAATATCCTCACATTGATGAAATTAACGCTGGCTATACAGCGTGTAAGAAGTATTTGATAAATTCGACGCTTCTCGTAACGACTCCGTAGCTCAGTGGTTAGAGCAGTCGCCCGGATAGCGAAAGGTCGTGGGTTCGAGTCCCATCGGAGCTGGTTGTGAGTCGGGTCGATTTTTTCTAAAATACTTTATTTTCCATTTTTCTATGATAAAAATTGCATTGTGAATGCAAAAAAGTAAAAATTTAAATAACTTGCCATAGTAATTTCTTCTTTAGCGATTGTCAAATATCTGGAAAGGTATTTCTTTCGCGTATGGGGGTAGTAATATCCTCACATTGATGAAATTAACGCTGGCTATACAGCGTGTAAGAAGTATTTGATAAATTCGACGCTTCTCGTAACGACTCCGTAGCTCAGTGGTTAGAGCAGTCGCCCGGATAGCGAAAGGTCGTGGGTTCGAGTCCCATCGGAGCTGGTTGTGAGTCGGGTCGATTTTTTCTAAAATACTTTATTTTCCATTTTTCTATGATAAAAATTGCATTGTGAATGCAAAAAAGTAAAAATTTAAATAAAATAAATGATATAAAATAATTGAAAAATACAATAACCGAAACAGTTATAATTGAGTGTAACATTGAAATTGAATTTAATTGGTAATGATAAAACAATGTAGTAACTGAGCTAGAGTGACCAAATAAGAATGTTACAAGTTATTATACTTACTAGATAAAGTTTGAAGAAATAAAGAAAATATAATGACGCAAACCTTATTATATTGTGGTTTTGAAATCAATTCAATATTAATAAATCACAAAAACAACTGCTGCGTGCAGCTGCCAAAGCCACATCATCAGTTACACGACTGTCGCTTGCAGTCTGCGTTCAGTTGGCTGAAATTCTCGCGTATTCTCGCATATTCTCGCTGTACGAGCTCGAATAAAAACTGCTTTTTAATAACCTTTGTTCAATGCAAACAGCCGAGTGGACCGTCCACATGATTGAATTAAACCGACCTAACTACGGCAGCGAGGCGAGTCACGGGCACGCTGGTTGGTAAAACAATTTAGGATGTGCCCAGAAGTTTGATAGAATTGCAGCGTGTGTACAAATAATCCTAGCATCGTTATGAAGTTACTTTTCTAGCTGGACTTACTAAGGGCGAACTATTGAGTTACGCACGCGAAATATGTTTTAGGCTGGAAAATAATAGTAATTCAATTTCATACATTTATGCGAGGTGAAGCGCGTGTGTTGTCTTTTCAAGCCTTAAGGCGATGATTCCCGACCGAAATTGGGCATGTTAACGCTTGCACGGCCGCGCGCGACACACTTCACGCGGACGCAGCGGCAGCCGGCAGTGAACCTCGTGAACTCGCGAGCGCCACGCGAATCGAAAATCACTTAAAATTCAATTAAAAATTAAATAATAAAAGTTTTTAACTTATGACTGCCGGAATCTCTCGGCTATTCAAAAACAATTAAAACCAAGTATACTGCAAGTAATAGGATATTTGGATTACGATTAGACGAATGTTTGGGATTTTATTTGACACAGTAAAATATAACCAATAAAAAAACGGCCGGAAGCACTAGATAAATAACTGTAAAATAACTTATATTTTTTGCAAATTTTAAGTACTTGTGATTTGCGAGTAATCCATAATTTAAAATACCCTATTTTGGGGAATCACCCACCGCCTTAACTATTTAACTAATTTGAATACTGTATGTAAACCTACCTAATATAACAATAAGTAATTTGCCGCAATAAGTAATACACGTTGATTTTTTAAGTAGAGCGTGTTAATGTGAATACCTACCGAATACCGTGAATACCTACCGAAATTTTATTTATCTATATTAGTATTCGTCCTTTTAAGGAATTTGTAGAAAAATTAAAAGCATTTTAGACATTTTTAGGTTTTCAGCATTTCCTAGTTTAAGAGCACACTATAATACGCAAAACAAAAAATAGAATGACATGACATATTCGTCTAGCAGCAGCGGTGGGCCACGAATGGCACTTGTTTTGCTTTGTGGCTGAGTAAACAGTGGTGAACCACCCTTTAGTCGTAAAAAGTAATTTTACGTAAAAAATTGCTATTAAACAAAGCTGTCAGATATCGTTTAAACTTTAAAGCTATGTACCGAACTTACCGAAATATGACAGAAAACACCTTGTTATTGATCCCGACGAAGAAAGTAACTTGAACACGTGTACAGGAATTTAAAAACAACTATGGTCGCCATACAAACATAAACAACAACAAACAAAAATATCCATGTGTGACCAGGGTGCCTACCATGAAGCTCGACTTAATACTGAGGTAACTGGAGTTCTCACCCTGAATAAAAAAGTGAACACCAGCAAATTTGACATTTAGTATGTAGTGGCTGTCAGTTGTCTCATATGACCATACGTATTTTTTTAAAGTGTAGGTGAGACGGAAGACAGCCACTGTGTAATTTGTGGCCACGAAAAATTGTTCGTACTGCACTCTCCAGTTACCTCAGTATTAAGTCGAGCTTCATGGTGCTTACCATCAACTTTAAGACAACGATTCAAAAATAGCGCGATGCAGAATAGGTTCCTAAAATGAATTGCTTTCTTTCGTACTATGACCTTCTAAAAACTGGATCGCAAATGAATTGCTAAATGTGAATGACCGAACGATTTGTGTCCTTATTTCTTCCACCCGTCTCTTTCACTCGATTCTGTCATGTCCGGAGAGTGAGAGGAGGAGGAGGAGTGAGGAGGAGTTATAAGTCAAATAAGAGTACATGACAGCTTAGCGGCTGTGAAATGTCATTGAATGATCACTGAATCGCTGTCATTGTTATTAAGCTGTCGTGGTACGAATAAGCGAAGCAGATCAGTTTAGGTCCTAAACAAAACCGCAATAAGAGTTGATGGTAGGCACCCAGGAACTTAACAAATAAAAATAAATAATAAATATTGGACACCATCAAATACATTGTTCTATACCAAACTAAAGTAGCTTGAGCACTAGTATTATGGAAATTGGAAACAAAGACGGGTATCACCTCATAAACCCAGACCCAAGGACATATTGAAAAGCTCGTTTCCAATATTTACCCGACCAGCCCCCTGATTCACAAACCATCGGAAACGGATTCGGATTCGAATTCTGTGCTTTGTCTTTGTCTATTCTATAAAAAGTGACAGAGACAGGGCATGCATTCTACTGTCGGGAGCGTTTCCGACGGTTCGTGAATAAGGGGGAGGAATCGAACCCGGGACCTCTAGAGATGGCAGCACCTTAAAAACCGGTGCGTACACCACTTGGCCACATAGGTCGTCATAATATGTTTTATTCATTAGAAGAATGATTGTCTAAATGGGGCTTGAACCCTCGATCTAAAGCTGCTGACTGTACAATACTTATTTTGTCTTCATTCTCCATCAGACAATTCAATATGCCATATCATTTATAGAAACTTACACAAACACCTTATAACCTACAAGACTATTCTCTTATCTAAAGAAGGTACAACATCGTAGCCATCAATTTCTTTCACATATTTCTGTAGCAGACATTTTTACATTCGAAGCACTTGTACCATACGAAAATTCCATACAATTTCTTTCAACGAGTGCAAACCATTAAGGTGCTCTTAATTTGTCGACGGGGTCAAGAGTCTGAACAACAGCAAGAGTTCGAATTGAAGGAGACTTGCCAGGGCTGAATTAAGGACAGGGGCCTAGGTGACACTTGTGTGGTTCTGTGCTAATGATTATACGGTCAATGACTATTGCATACGTACTAAAACATTTGTCGGGTGGGGCTAGCATGACACCAAATTGAATTAAAAATCAAAAAAGAAATCTAATAAACGTAATTTGCAGTAAGGCATTAATAAGGCATTAAGGTACGAATCTATAGGTATTACCTATCGACAGCTTATTGAAAGTGTATTTTTTATTTATAAATACACAACAGTTTATAAATAATTATTTGTTTCTGTACTATGCAGAGCTACCAAATGCAGATAGTGCTATAAAAAGTAAAGTAACTTATTTTAGTATTCACAATGCAATTTTTATTATTGAAAATATTCTAGTTAAGAATCACTCTATGACATCATCGGGAAAACCTCTTTTCGAACTTGGACCCTGAGTCCCTGACCTCAGTACGGCCCTGGCCTTGCTGCCCATAGAGCCCCAGAAAGGGCCTCGGAGACGAGAGCCCGCCGCAGCGCTTCACTCGAGGGCTCTCCATCCCAGCTCGTTCACTTCGTGTGCGGCCTCCATGGCGCTAAATTCCAGTAAAGCCCAGCAAATACGAGAACCTCTTTACGGGTAAGAATTGTAAGTGCTCCAGCAATCGTTTAGTGCAGCTTTATTGCTCCGTTACCGTTAAAAATAGGAATGAAAAGGCTTTAGTGAGTAAGACAGGGACAATTTGCTAGAAAGGAACCTATTTACTAACCTACCTTAAAACATGTTCGTAATATACCTTTATCTAAATGTTGGTAGCAGATCGATCTTCTAACATTAGTAAATAACATTGAAAGATTTTACCAACATTGGGTTTGTAAATCACTGAAATAAATAAAGTCTTCGTAAAGTAACTCAGCTCTTTTAACTTGAGGCAGGGTTTCTTAAAGTGGGGTCCACGGACCTCTTAGGGGTCCATAGCATGTGAATCAGGGTTCCGTAGTAGCACAGTAAACTCATTACATATTCATTAGGAAATTGTGCATGTGCAGTAAACTCAACGGTTTTCGGCCGAGCAAGGAACTTTGGCAAATAACCACACAGCAAGACAGCAACAACCATCGCAGTTATCATGCGCCATGCCATGCGAATACGTCTTGCCACAATTTAACGTTTTTTTAGAGCTAGTTAGCTACCTAGTTTTTTAACCGACTTCTAAATCAAAAAGGAGGAGGTTCTCTATTCGTCTGTATGTATGTTTTTTTTTTTTTTTTTGTGTATGTCCACCGATTACTCGAAGACGGCTGAACCGATTGAAATGGTTCAAACGGTATTACATCAGGTTTGTTTCCAAGTTGGTCCCATTTTTTGAAATTTTGAAATCGGTTCAGTAGTTTTCAGGAAATCTTGAAAATACTGTCGTTTTCGTTACCACTTTATGTGAATTTAATACGTATCTTTAGGCATAACTCCTTTGTTTATAAACCGATTTAAATGATTCTTGTTTTGTTGGAAAGGGGATACCTCAAGGTATTTTAACCGACTTCGAAAAAGGAGGTTTTGAGTTTGATCACATACCTATTTACCAGAAAACACGTAAATTGCCTGCACGATGCACTAAAAAGAGTGAAATAAAAATTATTTTTATAAAGAAATAAAACCGCCTTCTAAAAAACCACATCAAAAAAGTAAGAAATAATTCCTCACCAAATAAATAACGTAAGTACTTTGAAGTCGGGCGGGTTTTAACAAAAACAACAAAACATTGTACATGTTTCACGCCCGACTTCAAAGTACTTACGTTATTTATTTGGTGAGGAATTATTTCTTACTTTTTTGATGTGGTTTTTAGAAGGCGGTTTTATTTTTTTATAAAAAAAATTTTTTACTATCACATGTTTCCTCTAATAAACTTTAAACCAATAACAGTTTTTATAAATAAAAATAAAGGCTCAGTATCTTTTTATAAAATATTCTTTATCATGGGTTCGACCAATTATTTAAATTGTGTGATCAATAGGTGGCTGCAAAAAAAAACACTACTTAATACTTAATATACTTAATATTTTTACTTTTTTGCATTCACAATGCAATTTTTAATATTGAAAAAGAAACGACCCATCCTTTAACACTGGCTCACAGCGCGTAAGAAGTGTTTGAAAAATTCGACGCCTTCTCTTACGATTCCGTAGCTCAGCGGTCAGATCATTCGCCCGGACAAGGATATGTCCCGCGGCGCGCAGGATCGATTCCCGGCGAAGCTACTTTGAGGGTGGATCGTTTTTTTCTAATATTTCATTTTCAATAACTATTATGTCAGCAAATACTTAATATAACTAATTTGCTTTTTTTGCAATTTGCTCTAAAGTAGTGACGTTCAAACTTTTTTGACCATGGCCATTGCCGAACGATATGGATTTATTGTTGGTAAAATGAAACTAACAATTTCTACAATGACATAGATATCAAATTATTGAGTTTTTATATGTATTGCGTATACTTTAAAAAATAACGTAAACAACGTTACAATTCGGTTATTTTATTTATTTATTTATTTAATAACAGCACGAAAAATTACAACATATGGTACTAACTTAACAGTGTCATATAAACCAGGGTAGGTTTTACCAGACACTGACATTCGTCTGCAAATACTCATATTATGTAGGTAATATTAATTACCTACTTCTCAGTGACCGCTAAGGTACGCTCTTCCCTAACGTAACTTAATTACGCCATAATGCAGCATCAGGCTGTAATACAACATTTAGCTGCCATTATACCGCACTCTGTGTGTACGTGTGTTGTCTCTATGTATAGTTGTTCAGCTTCAGAGTAAAGTTAATAATAAGCTTTGTGTAATATTTCTTTAATAGGACACTGTCGCCTACGGTATTGGATAAACAAAGGCATATATTAAGAGGATCTTCTAATTCTCAATGAATTTCTATAGCAATACGAAGAAAATATCGCTATTTACTAAAACCCTTATTCAAACACATTCTTTTTGACCGATAAACTACCTGTGAAATCGAAAGCTCTGGTGGTGTGTCAGTCAGCTCGATGCTTAAGAATGATCAAAATACACCAATAACAATCCTTTATTTGATCTACTTGTTTGTGTCTCGCATTCCCATTTCTAGTATCATAGTTGTTATCCTCTCAGCAGGGGCACGGGGTACCACGCGGATCCAATGTAGATCGGTGGGTATTATCGACTGCAAAAAAAAACCGCGACCAACGTATAAACGTGTCTTCCGAAACACGAAGTGTTCGAAATAATCAAATATTATTTAAATTTTAACTTTTTTGCATTCACAATGCAATTTTTATCATAAAAAAATTGAAAATGAAGTATTTAGAAAAAAACGACCCGTCTCACAACCAGCTGTACGTACCATCGGTGCAGGGACCGTACCCTGAAACGCTAATCCGAAACTTCGGTTAGCCCCGCCCCTTTCACTCGATCCTGTCGCGGCTAGAGAGTGAGAGGGACGGGAATACCGAAGTTTCGGGTTTTGCGTTTCAGAGTAGGCCCTCTGGTTGTGAGACGGGTCGATTTTTTCTAAATATTTCATTTTTTTTTTCAATAAGTAATCATATTTTGTTACTATCCCGGCGCGCGCGACCAAATACCTACTTCTAAAGTGGCCCAAAGTCAACCTTCGCAGTCCGAGCGCTCTAACCACTGTGCTACGGGCTCCTCGTACACTTCCATTATTATGTCACAGTACTCAAGGAAGCAGCATTATCTCTAATATTTTTATAGAGTATCCTTAGAGTAACTCGTATTTTTGCAAAGAGCTCTTATCGCTGGCTGGCTTATTAAATATCTAAGGGTATTACCAAGTAGCATTGCGCCGCCCGCCCTCAGATAATTTGGTTACTCTCTAATGGCGTCCTACGGTTGTTTCACCAACAGCGCACTTAAGCTGATAAACGGTAGGCACCGTAGCTTATTACATTTAGGTTCTCGCGTAAGAAAAATATATGGAATATTTTTTATTACGACTTCTTTTGTGTTATAAATGTGAATATTTGGATGTTTGTTACTCAATCACTGCGAAACTACTAAACGGATCTGGATGAAACTTGTCACAGAGATAAATTATGGTCTAGAAAACATTGTATAGCTCACGCGGGTTGAGTTGAGCGGGATTGCGACTTCTTTTATTTATCTACCTTTTGTTTTGCTACCAGTGTCACAAAAGTCATTCAATATTGTAATATGACATAGTCCTATATTGTTAACATAATATATTATTGCTCGTGGGTGTACCTACATCTAAAGAGGTAATTTTTGTAAGTAATAATAATAACTAATAATAAATATTGGACACGAAAAAGCATGACGCAATAGTCACATTGAGCCTAGGCTGGCCTAGATAATGATACTGAGAGCTAATTTCTGAAACAGTTATTTTTTGTAATTTTTAGAAACCTGACAATTAAAAACATGAATTTATTTATTTGAATTAAAGTTTTTCTTTATGTAAATAAAATAGTTATAATAAAAATAAAACAAAGTTGACGTCCAGATGCCTTTTTCTCATTTTTTTATTGGTATTCTTACAAACAAACATAAAAAACATAAATATAAACAAACGGCTGGAATCATCTGAATAGAAATGACTACATAATTTCCTGTATTGTAATAAAATAGAAAAGGCGAAAAAACAAAGGCTATCAGAAGTTCAATAGGTTGTCTTAAAAAACAATGGACTCGTTCATTTTTATTGTCATTGTTTATCGACACTACTTCTAAATAAGCACCCCTCAGAACTTAAACTGCGTATTGCCTTGTATATGTCGCAGGGATTTTGTCAAAGTCGTGATATTATAATTCCACTAGTGAAATTATAATTTCGCGTGATATTATAATTTCGCGTGATATTATAATTTCGCGTGATATTATAATTCCACTAGTGAAATTATAATTTCGCGTGATATTATAATTCCACTAGTTAAATTATGAATAGACAATGAAACTATCCATAAGTTGTATTGATACAAAAAAAATAACCACGAAATTTCTAACCTATCACGTGTTCTATATGACTTCCGAGGCTCGCAGCCTTGTGCATACTGTCTCGTAATGTCTATTCATAATATCACGCGAAATTATAATTTCACTAGTGGAATTATAATATCACGATTTTGACAAAATCCCTGCGACATATATGGAATTGGATATTAGTATTATTTGTTAGAATCAACCCGAAGAACCAACACTACTACTAATTTACTAAACTAATTTACTTTTGTTCCAAAAGGTAGCATTTGTCCAGTTGTCTTTGTGGTCCTTACCTAATTATCCAAATACCAAAATTCTTAAAATATTTACAAAAACATTTCTTTCGAACGATCAGAGAATTTTTCACGTGATGTAAAACGCTGCCTCAGGTATAGTGCGCCAGTCACACTTAATCTAAAGTCAAAAATTGTCATAGCAGTAAAAAAGTGTCGAAACACAATTATTGTATTTCAGAATCGTAAAGGGGCCAATTAAGTGCTATTAGCGATCACGACGCGATCTGAAATAACGACGTGTTTGCTTTCCCGCTGGCGTTTTGTAGCCTTAAGGCGATACTCGGAAAAAATATGCTAAAGCGAGATAGCAATGAGAAAACGACGCGCGCGGGAGCGAGACCGATTTTGCAAATTACGCAAAAAAAAAACACAAAATCACTTCGTATTAAAAAACTATAGCGATTTAAAAAAAATTCTTCTACACGATCCTAAATATTTATGGTGTCCACTAATTAAACCAATTTTCAATAGTATATGTAACCCCATTTAAGAATAATCTTGATATTTCATATTTTTTAGAGGTATTTTCGAAAAGAAAAAGTGTCGAGGCAAAATCATAAAATCGTGTTTTTGAAACTATACGATTCTAGATAAAGGTATGAAGAAATATATATGTTATTACCAGATTTATAATAACTCTAACCGTCCTATAGTTTTATATCAAAAAGTCCATACTTTTTCCGAGTAGCGCCTTAATTTCCGGATGGCGATGGAATAACCCCCCGGACGATACTGTTTTGGAAAAACGAAGGATTACGACCTACACACTGATTTAAAAATAACGTAGGTTCAATAACGATTTTTCGGACTATAAACAATTTTATTGGATTGAACTCTGGCTAGTTTCGTGATTAGCACCTGACATCAATTTCTAGGTGCCCATTTTTAAATTAAGTAGGTAGTATCAAAATAATATTGGATTAAGCTTGAAAGAACTAGACAACTTCGAAGAAACGCGAAGGATACAAACTAATAGGCCATTTATAAAATTTGTAGTTTAACCTTTAACAAAATGGCCCTCTTTAAACGAAGATTGGGAAAACACTTTCTCAAGTCCAGCTCAAGAGTATCAAAGAGTAAAAAATATTAATTATCGCCATTCTTTATTAATAACTTAAGTAGTACTTAATACAAAGCTAAAATTATAAATTTTCTCTCATTAATGCTACAAAAACATGATATACTTACACGGACTATATCACTTTAGTAATAGTTCCCCAATTACTTTCGTAGCACTTAACTAGAGAGGTCAAACTGTAAGTCCCGGTCTAAGTCTCTAAGCGGCTTTGTACACAGCGAAGCAAATTAAACCCAATATAAATGTTCTGATGGACACGGAAATTAGAAACATTTATATGAAAAATTATGTACTTTTTATGTAAGCCCATTTGCCCCAAAACATCGTTCGAACTGCGAAAGGGTTGGACATTTCATCAATTTATTAGTCCACCGACTTTAATGGCGGTCATTCATTTTATTTAGGGTCACACATACCATAAAAGTACATTTTTCTCTTTCTAACACCATTTTGAGAATAAATCACGTTAACTTACGTTCTCATAGTTTTCCCATGTAGATTTTTTCCACTTTACCTACATCCATGCCAATTACAGAATAGAATAGAATAGAAATAATTTATTTCACACACAGCAATGCATGCATAAAAAAATATCTTAACAATAAAAAAAAGAAACAAATAACAAAGAACATTAAATTAATATACAGTTTTTTATTAATATGAGACTGAAGAACGATGGCATAATGGCGAAAGGATGTTTTGATGACCACATAGGCTAGATTAGAATAGAATACGAGTATGATGCTTTTGATATTGATATTCCCACAGCGCAGTCTAATCTTACTAAGATCAAAACAAAATTTCTTTATCCATTTTAGGTTGTGATTACAACACTTATGAACGTCAAAGAAGCCAACGCCATCGGTTCACTAATCGTACAGCGGGTGCGAGAATAACCGGTGAGAAATTCGTCATGGGCAATTTTTTCTCCCTGTTATTTTCATATAATACAGAATTACAGAGTCAACAAATAGAAACGAAATCGGCCAAGCGCGAATCGGATTCGCCGATGAAGGGTTCCGTACCCAACCCACTTAACGTACATATTACATACATTTAGCAAAAATACCACTATCATTTTTCGCTAGAAAAAAATAACTTTGTTTTTCATATTGTTTGTATGAATGACAAAGTTATATTTTCGGTTTTTGAAAATGTGTTATGTCTCAAAAACTTGTGAAGCCTACTTAGCTATGATAGTTTTTCTCTTAACTTCGTCATATACAACTATGGTGAATTTTTTCACGTATCCAAAACAGTCATTTGGCTGGAAGGGGGTGGGGACACTTAACTCCAACAAAATTTTGCACTTTAAAGCATATATTCACAAATGAATGCCTCAATCAAAAAAACTGTCTTCACGAACTCGCAATATTTTTGAAATTGCTTTCCAACGACGCCACTATGTCTACTATGGGGTAGACAAGAAAAAAAATTACATTCCCACTTCAGGTGTTGGGGAGGAAACCGAAAAAAAAAATTTCAAAATTTATATCACCACTTTGTTGGCGTGATTTATATGTATATTGATACCAAATTACAGCTTTCTAGTACTAAGAGTCTATGAGCTAGGCTGGGAACAGACGGACATGGTGAAACTATGGGTTCCTTGTTGACTACGGAACCCTAAAAAGAACTTCACACATAATTATAAAGTCACTTTTCATCACAATAGCATACTTAATTTAAGTACCTAGTTACGTTTGTTTGAATTAATGTTTTGATGTTTGTTACTCAATCACTCAAAAACGCCTGACTTGTTTGTGAGATAGATTATAGCACAGCCGTCTCTATCGTCTTCTACAAGCCATGCTATGATACGGAACGGCAACAAGCTGTGAACCGATTTACTCCTCTGAGTACTAAATCCTATGGAGGTGGCATACTTACGAAAAAGTGAGGCATACCTACACCATAAACTTATTTATACTAGGGGTAATAGACGGACAATGGTGCGAGTGAGAAACAAATCCATACATCATAACCTATGTGCGAGAAAGAGTTGGAAGAAAATGACAGCAGAACCCGATTTGATTCATTTAGCGTCTTTTATCACGTAAATGAAAAGCGTCCACTCGATTATTTTGTGATTTTTATCGCGATCGGGTCGATTTGGCTGTTATAACTATATAAATCAATAATGGGGTAGTGTTCTGTGTTGAATTGTAATGTTACTTACGACAATAAACCAAATAAACTAATTATCGCGATACTTAGCGCGACAACGCAACACGAAGCTTCGCCCGCTAATGTAGACAAGAACATCGCGTATGCCCGACAACGATAATTTTAGCGCGACAACTCGCACGAATTATCGGCCGCTAATGTAGCCGCAGCATTATGAATACAAGTTTCACTATATTTTTCTGTCACTAGATGTCTGTCGCTAAGCTATGTTATAAAAATATCAAAAATAAATTCGACGCGGACGTCTGAACAATAAAACAGGGGGCCAAGTCTGCTAACGTTAAGTCACAATCGTGTCTCAATAGTGTTTCAATTGTAGTTCAGTTGTAGTGCTTTTTACCACACTTTTATTGGCGTCACCTGTAACTAAGTCACAATGTAAGAAAATCTTAGAATTCAATTTTAAACTACTTCTAATTGTCGTATTAATCGGTTCGTCAAAATCGGTCCAGCCGTTTCAGAGATTAGCCGGAACAAACAGACAGACAGACAAAAATTGAAAAACATGTCATTTTGGTATATGTATCGTATATTTAGTCATATGCACGTGGTAAAAAGCGGTTATTTAATGTTACAAACATAAGTTACATTTTATTTATTTGTATAGATGTATAGAAGATATGCCATCTCCATAGGATTCATTACTCGAGGTTTACTCGCTGTTTACCTGTCAAATGGTGCAAACGGTGTCAAATCGGTTCACTTAAAAAGACGTTGCCAACTTTATGCGCATGGCTTGTAGAAGACGATAGAGATGGCTGTGATTATAGGCTTGAATAGCACACAGGGTACCCTTTTTATCCCAATAAGTCTACGAGGAGCCCGTGGCGCAGTGGATAGCGCGCTTGGCCTGCGATCGTTGAGGTTAAGCAACGTTCGCAATGGTCGGTCACGGGATGGGTGACCAAAAACTTTTCATCTCGAGCTCCTCCGTGCTTCGGAAGGCACGTTAAGCCGTTGGTCCCGGCTGCACTTGCAGTCGTTAATACCCACCAATCCGCACTGAGCCCGCGTGGTGGGTCATGGCTCATTCTCCTTATTCATCCATAAGGAAGGCCAGTGCCCCAGCAGTGGGGACATTAAATGGCTGATGATGATGATGATGATGAAGTCTACGAGAACGGGAACCACGCGGGCGAAGCCGCTGAGCGCTGCTAGTATCCTACTAATATTATAAATGTGAAAGTTTAGATGTTTGGATGTTTGGATGTTTGTTACTCAATCACGCCGAAACTACTGAACGGATTTGGCTGAAACTTGGGACACAGATACTTTGTAGCTTGGAGAGGAACATAGGCTACTTTTCATCCCGGAAAAACATCAAATTCCCGCGGGATAACGTCGTGTAGTCTACGCGGGCGAAGCCGCGGGCGGAAAGCTAGTCCTACTATATAATATTATAAATGTGAAAGTTTAGATGTTTGGATGTTTGGATGTTTGGATGTTTGGATGTTTGTTACTCAATCACGCCAAAACGGCTGAACGGATTTGGCTGAAATTTGGGACACAGATACTTTGTAGCTTGGAGAGGAACATAGGCTACTTTTCATCCCGGAAAAACATCAAATTCCCGCGGGATAACGTCGTGTAGTCTACGCGGGCGAAGCCGCGAGCGGAAAGCTAGTTACAAATAAACTGATTTCATAAGACAAAGCCGCGTTCACAAGGAAGCAGAGGAGGTTGTTTCAGCGCCTCCTGCCACAGCATTGATTGTAAATTGATGGGAAAACTTGAGAGGCGTCATAATTGGATTGGATCTTAATGAGCCGTGCCTTTGCCGATCGCTGGCGCTAACGATTTCGAACATTATTGATTCCTTTTTGCGGCTTTTTTCATTCTTTATGCAATCTCGAGAGGGGATAAAATATGGAGGAGAACGCCAGTAAAGGAAAAATTGTGGTTTATTTATTTATTCACAACGAGGTAGCACTTAGCCTTCATCACACCTGATGATAAGTGATGATAAGTAGTGGAAGCGTACTACTCCCGGAATCCTCAATAACTGAGGAACTGGCTATTTTATCTCTAACTGACGGAACACATTATGCTGAAAACATCATTGTTATGGCGTCAGACTTAGATAAGATGGTGGTAGCTAGCCAGGCGGACTAAGAACAAGTCCTACCACCAACCAAACCGAATACAATATGTACCCCCACTGTGGGAATCGAACCCGGGACCTCTGGGTCTGAAATCGGTGGTATGAACCACTAGACCACAGAGGCGGTTAAAAACCACCAGCCTTGAGGGTAACTTTCAGGCGGGATTCGAACCCCCGTTTCCTTACATTGATGAAACAACGCTAGCCTACAGCGTTAAAAAGTGATAGCAACATTCGACCACTCTTGAAACCTTTTGGTAGCTTAGTTGGTCAGAGCATCGGGCCGTATTCCCGGGGGCGCGGGTTCGAATCCCGCCTGAAAGCTACTTGCAGGGCTGGGGGTTTTTTAATATAAAGTTTTTTTCTTTACTTACAGAATAGCACTGGAGCTGCATAAAAATATCGTAATTTAAAATTTAACCCTTTACTGCATAAGAAGCCATAAATGGCGTACGAATTTAAATATTTTATTTCTTCCTTCCAATAATTCATAAAAACAAAAACTTACGTTTATTTACATCGTATAATTGTTGGTGAATTGGTAAAATTTTTTAGTTGTCGATTGGACGTCATCTGTGATTATAGTATTACTTTAATATAAGCGTGCGCCGAGAATTATTGAGATAGAAGAAATTGAGGTTTCAACAGGCTATCAAAGGTGAAAATAGGTGAGAAAATACAGCATAAAAATATTTTTTGTATTATTCAAAGCCTTGCCTACTAGATTTTATTTTTCCTAACCATAGTGGTTTTCTTTACTTTTGATACCGTTTTCTGAGGAAGCCAGAAATGGCTTCCTATGCATTTGCAGTAAAATTGTTTAAATCCAGAAATGGCTTCGTATGCATTCACAAGTACTTATTTTTACTTTATTATCTTTTCAGAAATGGATCCTTGCTGGGTTTATAAAAATATTCTATAGTTATCTTATTAAGATCTCTTCAATGGTAAAAGCGTTTTTTTTTCTCACATCATTGACAATGACGATTACATACCATTGTACGATTTCAAGCTTGCTGTGTTAGAAGACTACCTAAAGTCTGGAAAAAATGTATCCAGGAAACGTGGTCATCCAAGCAAAGCTGGCACACCAATCAAGGGACACCTACGTCGAGCCGTGTAGGTACGCCAACAAGCCTAATTGCTTCTCCAGGTCCACTTCCTCAAAAACCAGAAAACGACCAGCAAGGATTCTAAAACTTCCATTGAACTCCGTGCGTTCTGACCAAATTGGCCACTTCCCGATTCACAAAAACAGCGCCTAAGATGTCAAAATAACTGCATTTATCGTTCGTACATCAAATGTGAAAAGTGCAGCGTTTATTTATGTCTTAATGAGAAAAGAAAGAAACACAGCAGGACTTCACACGTAGCGACCGCTGTGCATGGAAAACCATAAATGACACTGGCATGTAACGCCCATTGCATATAAAGCCATTTATGGCTACTATTAATATTTTTAAAATTACCTGGTAGTTTTTTTTTCTCTTTACTTCTATTTTTTAGTGTGTTCAAATACATAATATTTTTGATGGTGAATATTTTTATTTCCATCCTTTTCATTATCCATGCAGTAGAGGGTTAATGAGAACGCCATTGTCAAAATTCAAGTGAATAAACAAAACACAGTGATCTATAATGAGCTAGCATTTCCTCAAAACAATAGCAAACCATCTTATTCTTACTAGCATCACCGAATTCAACGATAATACGTTTCCTGTCAAAAAGCCCGATTTAAATAATCCCTAAATTTATGATCCATCAAAAGGAAACGGAATTTACCGACGGAGTTATTAAATTAATACAACGGGTGACGCCTACTCGTTTGTCATTCGATTATTTGTTTTGGGCTTGTTTATGTTCAAGTTTAATCGATGGTTAACTTTTGTGTTTATAATTACAGTACCTACGTTTAATGAACGCCAAACACCTGCAGTTAAGGGCAGTGAAAGGTAAAAATTAATCTCCCAATCCCGATTACAACTATCAAGTTTTGTTCTTTAACAGAATTTATTATTTTCTGCTAAAATCTATTTAATGAAGATCATTGTTTCGTTGTCAGAGAGAATAATTTTTTTTTGTGCTGCATTGTTATTTAATTTTTAACACACGAATACGAGTAAAAGTACGTAAAGTGCAATAAAAAAATACATAGATTTTATTTTCTACAAGACATAATAATTGACCAATGAGTTAAATTAGAAATAAGTTTAAGTAATTCATAACCTATAGATTAATTGTTTAGAAAAAACCTCAGTAATTAGTTACAAATCAGATTTATAATTATTCGTTCACATTGATAAGTATAATAAACGTAACGTATTGTTTCACATATGATAAAAAACAGGAATTATGTCAAGTTACATATTTAAATGTAAAAAGATATGTAAGGTTTTACATAGCACGTTTAAAAAACCAATAGGCATAAAACGCACATCTTTGAATTATTAAACAAAATCTCGCATACCCAACCGCGATTTTATTTTTATTTGTACATGAATTTAGAATACTGTACCGTGATAAGAATTTTTACGAGCCATTAAAAATAAACATTAAATCTTACCGAATTTACGAAGCTGTTTCTTTCACTGACTTTTTCCACATTCCTAGCAGACAGTCCTGGGTCACTTAGTTCAGTAATTGTATGTAATAACGGGCATTAGTGTGATATGGTGATGTACAGTCGCAGGAAATGTTGTCTCGAGCTCGGTACAGACGCGGGCGGAGCGGATCGCGGCGCGCGGGGCACTGACCAAGCTTGCGCCGCACCGCCCTTCGCGAAGTCTATGCGAAACCTGAAAGAGTAAGGATATTGCAGAGGGGTTGATAGGTAGAATATACAACTCTTTGTTATAATACTTGGCTAAATAACGCTTGCTTGCTTGCTTGCTCGCTTGATTTACGAAAATTCTACCTTTGGATAATAATGAAGTACTTTAGTCTCTAATATTAATGATAAAAGCATTTATTCATTAGCATGCATTTTGGGTGACATTTAATAAAATACTTTCGACGATTGATTTCAATCAGTATTGAAAATTAAATATTAGAATCCAATGAGTTTTAGTTCCAAAAGTATATTTTATTTCTGATAGCTTGTACGTGACAAATCAGTTTTTGCTTGTCAGTGTTCAAAACTGAAATGACCGTAATCTTCTTTGTTTAAGAAGACGGCTCACTAATGATATTTCGTCCATCTGTACCGCATTCGATCCCGGATGGGCTCCGAAGCACGCTCGCCCTTCGCAGACCTTTGTTTCATCACCATGGTGCCTGATCGCTTTGTCACACCGCTAGTAGGTATAATTCTTTCAAGTGGTACGTCTGCATCGCTGATCTGTACCCGCATTCGATACCGGACGGTCTACGAAGCACGCTCGCCCTTCGCAGACCTTTGTTTCATCACCATGGTGCCCGATCGCTTTGTCACCGCCACAGAGAAATTTTGATATAGGCTTTATGGGTATACGATCAAATTAGGCCAAAACTTTATCGATTAATATCTGAAATTGTATTCCTAATGTTGTTCTAATTTTAACATAGATAATTTCATTTTTAAGTTTCACCCACGTGGTTCCTGTTACCGTAAGTATATCGGTAACCGTTCAGCCGGTCTGGCGTAATAAAAAAGCTTACATTTATCCATCCGTCCAAACTTTCGTAAATATATCGTTACCAAAGATAAAAAGGAATAATAATTTATAGCAGAAAAAAAATTAGGTATTTATTCAATTTTAATTTCAATCTAATAAGGGCGACAATATAACACGCTCTTTTTACCTACTACGAATTTGTATCTCATATCATAATATTTCGTAGCTAGCACTCATACTACGACCGCTACGATCATTCTACGGCTCACAGCTTTCGTAGACAGGCAGCTGGCGGTTGGATAATGAATTTACAGAAAATTAAGGGGCATGTAGCTTACTTGACCTCAGTTGAAACTGTTCAAAATCTTTCGGCTGAAAAATTATATGTTAAACTACAACATATAATACGTGTGTCGTGGTTTTTTTACTTTTTTATTATAAGTATTTAAGTATTTTAAAAGTTTTGAATCAAGCCCATCAGTTTTTATTTAACGCGTTTTAAGCGCTCTGGATCTTCCCTTCTTGTCCTGAGTTTTATACAAATCAGCAGGCCTAAGTATAAGAGCCTTAACATAAAGTTAATCATTCACAAAATAAGCGAGTGTAATGAAATACCTAATTTAACTTATTTAACGAAAATGAAGAATTTCGTTAAATTAAAACCTTTCTTCGCTTTCCTAAGTTTGAGAAATCTAATTATAGGAAAATGCGAAGACTCCGTTCGCGTGATATTGGTTCGTATTTTGATAAACCGATTACTTGTCGAGATAGAGGCGTCAGCTATTATACCCGTTACAGAACCGAGTTTTGTCAAGGTTTGAAACAAAGAAAAATATGGTTATTTGCGTGGGAATTGTAATTTGAGAACAATAGAACATGACGGTTACGAAATTATGGTTTTCCGAATGTTTGATATTTATCTTTTCCAACTCGTAAACAAACAGGGTTAGTGTTGAGTATTCGATTCGAATTCTTATGTGCTGTGGTGGCAGAATTACGTCACTGAATTCCACTTTTTGCGTCATCTTATAAATAAATAAATATTTTCTTACAATAACACCAATTATCTAAGCCCATAGTAAATTTCTTAAGAAACTGTGTCTACGTGAACTTGATAACGGATAAATATATACTTAAATACTCTTTTTTTTAATACATACATAATATATATAGAAAACACCCAGACCAAGACAAAAAGACATGTCCAATGTCCATGCACACAAATATTTGTCTTGTTCGGGAATCGAACTAGAGACCTCTGGCGCAGAAGGCAGGTAGCTGACCCCTGCGCCAAATCGGTCGTCAAATATAATCATGATTGTCAAAATGATACGGATATTTTTGTTCAACACATTAGCCGTGGCTGTTTGAGGAGCCCGTGGGGGCAGTGTTTAGGGCGCTGGGCCTGCGATAGTTGAGGTTAAGCAACTTTCGCAATTGTCGGTCACGGATGGGTTGACCAAAAACTCTTCATCTCGAGCTCCTCCAGGCATTGGTCTCGGCTGCATTTTCAGTCGTTAATACCCACCACACCGCACTGGTCCCACGTAGTGGGTCATGGCCCCTTTCTCCTTATCCATCCATAAGGAAGGCCAGTGCCCCAGCAGTAGGGACATTAAATGGCTTATGATGATGATATTAGCCGTAACGCTAGATATATATTATACGATTTACTATTTGATTTATCATAAGCTATAGTTAACCATTGAGAACGAGAGTATTAAGTCTAAAATAAATACATACTTATAGGCATAATTGTGTCGTTGATATGTAAAATACTTTTTACTTTTTTATTATTATCTATCGATAAATAAAGCACTTAGAAATACTGGATATGGTCATTAAAAATAAATATTTAAGTAAGTACTTTCTTAATATTTTTTTCAGGAAACATATCAAATAACTTACAACACACATACATCATACCAGATATATGATGATAATAAATCACCGACTCACAAATTGACTCATCATTTTATTCGCATCGTCATACCTGTGTTCAACTTATGGATCATCGTAACAGCTTTACAATTGACAGGTGTTTAATTTGTCCGATTCTAAACTCTATGACTTGGTGATAAGGGCGAGAGTACCTGGTTGTAATGAAACGTAAAGGAACAAAGCGCAAATGGACAACAAAAGCGATACGAACAATGTTGTGGAGCCTCCCTCGCCAGTTCTATTTAGATATCTAGAAATATGGTTGGTATGGTTCACAGAATAAACTGTTATTTACAGTTATTAATTGTTTGGTATTAACAAATTAACAAACTGAGAATGATAAGGTTATGACTAGAAGAAAAATTAAAAAATGTTGAGGACAGTTGTATCTTCTTGTTATTGCGATTGTTATTTGTATTAAATATCCTTCTAATGTCGAAGTTAATGGTAATGGATAATATTAAGTAGTTACAATTATTTTTTGTTTAAAAAGGCGCGCCTTGGCGTAACAATAAAAAAATACTTTTTTTCATTATACAATATTTTTGCTAAAGGATTTTTTTTCCTTTTATTAGCTGTTAATAGTTTTTTTACGCATCATAACCTTATTTTGTGTTTGCGGCATTGGAAAGAAAACTAAAACCACATTAATTCCAAAAACTTCGAATTACGGACTCTAGTGAGTTATTTAATCGATTTAATACCACTTGTCTTATTCAGTAATTAATTGTCTAATGTATTTTTTAATACATGGTATGGCGATGATGATAATTTTGAAATGATAATTCATACATAAAGATCTAGTCTGACACACAATGTTGTACTGTCTTGTCCAAACAGTTCGATATTATTTTAGTAGGCTAGACACATACAAGGCCTGCGCGCAAACTGGGTCAATTTTCCTGTATTAGGTCAAGCCTTCTTTTGTTTTCCGTGGTATAAAATAATTTTCAGTACCCCTAGTGTAAGTTTTTATGTCAAGCAAACGCAAACTATCGCGAGTACGTATTTATGTCAATTTGTATGAAAACTGCATAAGCGCGCTACTCGCCGCTAGAGGCGCTGATACAGTTTTCATACAAATTGACATAAATACGGACTCACGATAGTTTGCGTTTTTTGACATAAAAACTTACACTAGGGGTACAGCTATCACGTTGTATCGTTATTCGTACCTATGTTATTAGCATTGGTACCATATAAAATCGATTAATCCATACTAATATTAATGTGAAAATGTGTTTGTTTGTTTGTTTGTCCGTCTTTCACGTCAAAACGGAGCCACAGATCGATGTGATTTTGGTATGGGGATAGTTTGGGAGCTAGAGAGTGACAAACGCTACTTTTTATTAAGGAAAATTATAAAATAAAAATTGGCCAAGTGCGAGTCGAACTCATTATAATACCATAATACCATTACTTACCATTTTTCGCCAGAAAAAACATAACTTTGTTTTTCATAGTGTTTGTATGAATGATAAAGTTACATTTGCGGTTATTGAAATAACTTTGTTTTTCATAGTGTTTGTATGAAGGACAAAGTTATATTTGCGAAATAACAGTAAAATTTTCTATCTCGATTATTTCTCTGCAGATATCATGAAATAATTCCTATCACTCCTGATAGTTTTAGGGATTATTCTACTCATGAAAACAAAAAACTTTTATTTTGGGATCAACAGTGCCAACACCTAAATCGTGAAAAAAATCAGCTGTTAAATACATATTGATTGATTATTTTTGCACTTTTGTATAGAACAGCTGATGTTTTTTCGGGTGATAAAAAAAATACCGTATATAGGGCAGGAGACCCCTTTGTGGCTGTCGACCCCTTTGTGGCTGTCACTTTGAAGCACAGTGCTAAATGGTCTTAGTTATTATATCTGAAATTATAGATAATTTCTCTACCTTTATAGGTACGGTGCATCTTTCTAAAATAGTATTGTTTTTAACTCCAATAAAATTAATCTTTATTATGTTCAGCAACTTGATCGCGTTTTCGAACGCTATTAAAACATGAGATGAGATGAAAACTTATATACTTAAGGCGCTACTCGGAAAAAGTTTGGACTTTTTGATTTTAAACTATAGGATGGTTACAGTTGTTACAAATCTGGTAATAAGATATATATTTCTTCATACCTTTATCTAGAATCGTATAGTTTCAAAAACACGATTTTATGATTTTGCCTCGACACTTTTTATTTTCGAAAATACCTCTAAGAAATACGAAATATTATTATCAAGATTATTCTTAAATGGGGCTATAGTTTTTTAATACGAAGTGATTTTGTGTTTTTTTGCGTAATCTGCAAAATCGGTCTCGCTCCCGCGCGCGTCGTTTTCTCATTGCTATCTCGCTCTAGCATAATTTTTCCGAGTATCGCCTTAATCTGCTGACGCTACTTTAATATAACAGGGAGTTTGCTTCTAAATCATTTCTCAAATTACTTCCCACTACATTTGTGTGATTTCAGGGAAACAATACTCTATTTGTTCAGTAAGAGCAAAGAGACTCCGAACTAAATTCAATGGTAAAACAAACCATTTACCTCCTAATGGTATGCTGGCCGCATTAACTTAATGTACATTGGGACACATTACAAACATATCAATAATAATAAGTGCTACACCGTGGTTTATAAAAAAAAAACACACAAAATAATTTGAAGGCAAATTAGATATTTATTATGTGTGAATGGAACAAAGAACTGTATTGAATTGTCGATGTCTTCCTACTTTAACATCTAATTCCAAAATTACATGTAATTTAAACCTACCTACTTATCTCTAAAAAAAACCCAATTCACAACTACCTTGGAAGTAAAGTCCTGGAAAATTTCGGTATTATGTGTCTTCTAAAACACAGTGTTGTGTGAAGAAGCTGTTCGTGATTATTTGCCTAATCTGTCTATGGTATTGAAAAACTTACCAAATTGTCTCTGATTTTGTGAAGTTTACCTCGTAATGACACCAGTTGGCGCCACTTTCTTTGAAATCGGCGTGTCAACACCCTTGACGTTTCATAGCGTTTGTGTTTTTTGCCGCGGAAACAGCAAATACTTTTTCAGTTTCAGTAAGTGGTGAGAAAAAGCGATAAAACACAGTTTTTCAGTGATTTTCAGATGAGTGAAATAGAAAAGAATGGTGGTGACAGTGAGAGGTCGGTGTCTGTCGCCCCGGACGGGGGACAGGCCCGAGTAGATTCTTCAGAATCTGACTCTTCATCATCCTCGGAGGATGAACGATTCGCATCTCCACCTCCAAATAAGAGAAGACGTAAGTACAAAAAACATTCCAACACTTACGAATCTTACGATCCACGAGTGGACACGTTGATGGCCCAAGTGAATTACATTTCAGACTACATAGCATAAAATGTACCTACTCAGTGTTCCAACTTGCCTAGTACTATTTCCCAACAGGCTAGTAATAGACCACAGGGTCAGTTTTTAGTAATTCCAAATTCGACTGTGACTAGTGCGACCTTGTCGTTGGGCGATGTTCACATCGATCATGATGACAATAAAATTATACCTCCCGCTAAGCCGGAACGTCTTAAAGAGTTAGAAAATTTGCAACAATTTAATTCCCCTGCTTGGAAGGGCATCAGATATAAAAAAGCAATGCAATCTTGTTTAGCTTTCCCTGGTTTTATGGGATTAAAAGTAAATGAAGAGTTGTGTCATTTTAATAAGAATAAAGATTACTTAGCGTCAACTGAGACTCTTATGGCTAGTTTATCTAATGTTATCTTAGAACAGAGACATTTAATTCAACAGTCCTTACAAAGCATTCTAGAATGGGTTTCTACAGACCCGGCTAGTTTAAATGTAAATAATTTACTTGAAAAGTTTTCAATATTGTTTCGGGTATCCGGGTCGGGTTCTGCTATCTCTAAAAACTCTGAAGTGACAATGCAGATGATTTGTGGTAAAAGAGCTGAGTGCATAGAGTTGAGACGGGGTTGTATCCTTAAAGAGGTAGGAAACACCAATCTCCGTGCTACCTTACAAAACGTTCCCCCGAGCTCAGAACATTTGTTTAGTCGCGAAGCTCTCCAACCAGTAATTAATTCCTTAGGCGGACCTCAGACCTGGTTAAATACTCCAACTTATTTAAATAGAAAGAGACCATACAATTCTGTTGAACAAAATACATACAAAAGATCTCAACACAATAAACCAACACATACTAAGAGTACCAATTTTAAAAGTGACCATAAAGATAAATTTGTTTCAAAGAAGCCCTTTCGGCGCAACAAAAACAACAAAATCAACCACGACCATTCCTATACCAACCCAAAACGAAATTGACTTCCGGAAAGGGAACTTCAAAGGAGGTTGTCTAAAAGACAATGTAGATATCTGGGAGCAACTGGGTGCAGACCACTTTATTCTAAAAATAATTTCAAAATGCAGAATCCCATTCAAGACAAAACCTCCATTGCAGTTTCCTTACAAAAATCTCCAGAGGAGATTCTCAACCAAAGTATCACCAGAGATGACAATCATGATCAGAGATCTCAAAGAGAAAAATATATTGGAACCACCTCCATGTCAGGAAGCCGGGTTCTTTTCCAAAATGTTTTTAGTAAAGAAACCAGACGGTGGGTTAAGACCCATATTCGACTCCGTCGTCTCAATGCTTATGTAGCAACAAAGCATTTTCATCTGGTTTCTCAGTCGGATGTAGTGGACTTCCTACAGACCAACGATTGGTTAGTGAAGATAGACCTCCAAAATGCCTATTTTCATTTACCAATAGCGGAGGCTCACAGACGGTTCCTGAGAATAGTTTACAACAAAGAAATCCTTCAACTAAGAGCACTACCTTTCGGCCTTTCTTCGGCACCACAGATTTTCTCAGCGGTGTCAAATTGGGTTGCGGAAACCCTCCGTGCCAGGGGTATCCGGGTGTTGGTATACCTGGACGACTACCTTCTTGCTCACCAGGACCGATCTGTTCTAGACACTCAGGTTGCGGAAACGCTGAGATTGCTAGAGACTTTAGGATGGCATGTCAATTATCCAAAGTCCAGTCTAATTCCCTCTCAGGAGTTGGAATATTTAGGCATAACTTGGAATACTCTCAGAAACACTATGACTTTACCAAACAAAAAAATCCAGAAAATAAAGACATTTATATCTCTCATAGAAAAAAGAAATCTAAATTGCACCTTAAAAGAAGCCCAGAGCCTTTTAGGCCTTCTAAACTTTGCAACATTGACGATCCCCAGAGGACGTCTATATTGTCGCAGGATGCAATTGTTTCTGAGAGGATTCCAGAAGGTACGGTTAAGGGAGAGGAGAACATTACCTCCCCTTTGTCACCACGATCTGATCTGGTGGCGAAAGGCAGTAGACTGCAGCTCCAAACCGTTGCGCCGCAAAGAAGTCACACACTTCTTAACCACCGACGCAGCGGATGCCGGATGGGGCGCTCAGTTAAACAACCAGTATCTATCAGGAAAGTGGAGCAATTTTCAAAAGCGATGGCACTCCAACCTCAAAGAGTTGTACGCTGTGTATGGAGCAGTTTTAGACCAACAAAGAATATTGAAAGGAGCTCACATTCTGATACAGTCCGACAACCGGACACTGGTGGCTTACATCCGAAACGAAGGAGGCACACGCTCCCTGGCCCTTCTAAATTTAACAACCAAACTCCTGCAGTTGACCGAACAGCTCGAGATAACGCTTTCGGCATGTTACCTACCAGGAAATCTCAACGGAATTGCAGACCGCCTGTCCAGGGGTCGAGCAGTTCCCGAGTGGCATCTGTTGCCCCAGGCCACGGAGGCCATATTCAGCAGATGGGGCGTTCCAGATTTGGACATATTCGCTTCCAGGGCCACAGCAGTCGTGCCAAACTATATAACTCTAGACTCAACAGATGGGTGCGCAATTTTTTGCGACGCCTTCAGTCGTCCCTGGGACTGTCAGTTGGGATGGGTGTTCCCACCCCCCAGCCTCATTCCACAGGTATTGGCTCACCTGAATCTCTCAAGAGGGACGTTCATCTTAATAGCTCCCCAATGGTCCCAATGCTTTTGGCTCCCAGACCTCCGGGCCAGAGCTCTGGAGGAACCACTACCTATAGAGGATCTGCGGAAGACCTTGGTAGATCAGACAACAGGCCGTTGCCCTCCTCAGGTAGAGCAGTTGTCTCTCAGGGCATGGAAAGTTGGGGGTGGGCAGAACAAATATCCCATTGGGCCCCAGAGGAGAGAGAGTTACTAAGACGTAGCTGGCGGGAATCGACCTTAGCTACATATAAGGCTCCCATTACCAGATGGTTGAGTTGGTGTAACAGTCACAACATAGATCCTAGATCACCATCTGGTAATGAGGTTGCAAGATTTTTGGCTAAACTTTTCTTAGAAGATAGACTTGCCTATAGCACAATACTTCTACACAAGTCAGCTGTGTCAACTTTCAGTGCCACATCAACAGAAGATATTTCTAAGAATTTCTTTGTTCATCAAATACTGAAGGCCATTTCCCTTGCCAGACCAGGTGTGCAGAAACCTCCTGTTTTTGACATCAAAATATTATTTGACTGGCTCCAATCCACTCCTTGCTCTGGCACATTTTTTGATATTTCTCGACGAACTGCCCTGATTCTTTTACTGGCTTCAGGCCGGAGAATTCACGACCTGACGTTATTAGATTTTTCTCACGACCATACAATAGAAGAACCAGGGAAAATCACTCTGTGGCCAAGATTTGGATCGAAGGCAGACACTCGTACCCATAGACAATCTGGCTGGACGGTTATTAGTCACTCGGACAGACGTATATGTCCAGTAAATCACATTAAAGAACTTATTAGACTTTCAAATCAACGAAGATCTCAAAGTAATATCACAAGTTTGTTTATTTCTGTTACTGGCGAGGTTAAAACGGCATCCAGAACAAATATTGCAAATTGGGTAAAAACAATTTTCAGAGAAGTTGATATTGATGCTCCTCCAGGAAACATTCGGTCAGCTGTAGCATCCCGAGGTTGGGTAGAGAACAGACCTGTGGAGGATATCCTTAAGAGAGGTAATTGGAGAAGTACCCAAACATTTAGAAAGTACTACTGTCGCCAAGTTCAAAAGAGTGATCAAAATAAGTCTTGTGGTGATTTATTATTTGATAATTTTGCTAGTGTTTAATTCTAAGACTATTTTTATTAAGTTAGGTAGTAGGACTTATAATGAATAAGCATTTTCTTGTTATGAAAGAAATAGACACATTAATGTTGATTTAGACTACATGACAAATTATTATAAATAAATATGATTGATCTCAGAGTAGATTTCTGATTTCTTTTCTTTATGTTGCTAAGATGTAAGCAGATTCTTGTTTAATAAAGTAGTGTAAAAAAAGTAGAAAACTAAAACTTTTTGTTTTCAGCACATTATTTAAATATGTTTCAGTAACTCAATCATAGCGTTTGTGCTTGACACCAGCAGATAACAAACAGGTCTTCACACAACACTGTGTTTTAGAAGACACATAATATAACTGTTTTGCATTACAACAAAACAATTATTATGTGTAGGATAAAACACAGTGTTGCAGCAAGGCCTTGCTGGTGATGGAAGACTATGAAACGTCAAGGGTGTTGACACGCCGATTTCAAAGAAAGTGGCGCCAACTGGTGTCATTACGAGGTAAACTTCACAAAATCAGAGACAATTTGGTAAGTTTTTCAATACCATAGACAGATTAGGCAAATAATCACGAACAGCTTCTTCACACAACACTGTGTTTTATCCTACACATAATAATTGTTTTGTTGTAATGCAAAACAGTTATATTATTAGTTTGTTATAACTTGTGAGAAATAGATTGTTACTAATTTCAAGTCAGGATAATAACTCGGAACTAACTTGACACCTGGAAATTATACCCAACTCTTTCACTCGAGTCTGTCATGAGAGTGACAGAGATGGGTATAACCTGCAGGTGTCAAGTTAGCTCGCCCGAGTTGTATGTGGTAATCCCTGAACTATCTAACTCGGTCTTAATACTTTAGGATTATGTTATTTGAATAGGCCAAAACTATTTATCTGATATGCATAGTACGAACTTATGATAAGTCATTTTAATTTTTAGTTTTTTGCATTCACAATGTAATTTTTATTACTAATTTTTATTATTAAAAATGGAAAATGAAGTATTTAGAAAAAAAAACAACGACTCCGTAGCTCAGTGGTTAGAGCAGTCGCCCGGAAAGCGAAAGGCCGTGGGTTCGTGCCCCATCGGAGCTGGTTGTGAGACGGGTCGATTTTTTTCTAAATACTTCATTTTCCATTTTTATGATAAGTCCTTTGAATTTATTATTAACACCTTCACTGCGGCAACGGGTTGCCACGACCTGATCGCACACTTCCCGCTGATGCGGCTTTGATAAACTCGAACTTCCCGTTCTTGCGGGGGTGATTTCTCGTGTTGTACAGTAGTTATGAAAGAGATGGATATAGGTATGGGTTTCTGACGTCAAACCAAATATTTTTGTGAATAATAACCTCATCGGGTCGACACGACCCGAATCCGACTGCGAGACAAATTTTCTCTTCCTGTGCTAACATCGGGTCACCACGACCCGAAGCCCGATGACCCGAAGTCAGCACTAGATTGCAATTATTTTCTTATTAGTTCATCTAGTGCTGTCTAGCTGTCAAGGTTACACGATAATATATACGCTCTTCTGTTCGAGTTTGTTTACTACTGGGAAGCATGAAACGATCAAAAAGAATGTTACTGATGTCTCTAAATACCTATGAAAATAGTGAAAATAAAGACTTCAGTTGAATTTTCAGATTTCAGTTGAAAGTTCTCAAAGTACCACATGATACAAACACCGGGCACGTTTTACAAATCGAAGAAAAAAAACGCAATTGTATTGAGTACTACAAAACATTACGTCTAACATTAGCTTATAAAGAAGCTTCTAAGAGAGTAAATAAAGTTAAAACTGCATGTGATAAATGTAATAAAACTTTGTGCCATCAACGTTTCTCAAAACTACACTTTACTGGAAAGTAATGTTAATTTTTGTCACGTATGTGTTAATTGCCACTTTTATCAATAAAATACAACGTGATTATATTTATCGATATTTTATTTTGCCTGCACTGTTTTTTTTTTCTTTCAGTGCGGTATCGGGTCGATTGTACACTACAATTTTAAATCACATTTTCTTATATTTCCAATAGTCCAATTCACGTACGATTTCGGGGTTATAATCATCAAATATAAGAAAAACCATTACAATTTACAAAAATAGTATTTAAAGCAATATTCTTAATTAAAACCGACTTAAATGAGATCAAATGGAACAGGTCGATCGACCCGAAGCCGCAGTTATGACAAGTTTAAGAACAGGTTGACGTAACCCGAAGCCGCTCCAGCAGAAAGGTATACATATTCGTAACCGCAGTGAAGGTGTTAACCGCCTCTATGGTCTAGTGGTTCACACCACCGATTTCAGACCCAGAGGTCCTGGATTCGATTCCCAGTGGGGGTATATATTGTATTCGGTTTGGTTGGTGGTAGGTCTTGTTCTTAGTCCGCCTCGCTAGCTATCACCATCATAACTAAACTAAGTCTGACGTCATAAAAATGACGTTTTCAGCATATTTCTGTTTCGGCAGTTAGAGATAAAATAGCCGGTTCCTCAGAGGTTGAGTATTCCGGGATTAGTGCGCTTCCACCTTTAGCTTTTTTATTTTATTTTATCTTTATTGGGAAACAAACAGCGTTCTTTACACATTTCAATTAACAAATAATAGAATCTTACATTTGCCAATGAAGTTTCCACTTAAATATAATACAATAGGGTTGAGTAAACACTAAACTTGTGCACAATAAGTATACATTACAAAGTTCTTAATTTTAGTAAGTATTTAATTTAAAAACACTTGACTGAAATTTTTATCTTAGAAAATTTATAATTTGGATTTTACCTTTAATAACAATTTAAATTTTGATAGTTTAAGACTAAATATATCGATGTGACTATAATTAACGTTATATTCTTTCATGGCTCTACGGATAAAACTATTTAACTTTATCTCCACTTAACATGAGGTGAGATGAAGGCTAAGTGCTACCCCGTTGTAGATAAAACATAAAAATAAAAACAAGTCTGCTGTCCAAAAAACGTCGAGTAAAAATATGCGTATTAAAAATATAAATCACATCAGTAATTACAATACCTAATCACACAATTTGAATACGTTTAGAAGAACAGCTGTTAGGCTCTATGTCAATTAGTGTAATGCTCCATTTGTGGGTTCCGTGGCGGAGAAGGTATCTACTTTATTGGTTGCCTTTATCGGCCAATGTTAACCTTTTCAGCTCAATTACGTAACACAACCGCACTATATTATCAGCTTATACAGTAGGTAGCTGACCAACAAGTGAAAATCGCCGAGTTGTTTTGTTGGCGAGGGAGGAACACTAGTGCCGCCAGCGACATCGTCCGCGTGAAATTCGGCTATATCACGCTTTCGCTTACCTATATCCACAGACCTAATCGGACCACTTTAAATTTTCTCGACAAAATGTGTATAAATACAACATGTTTATGAAATAGCGCAAAACCTCACACAGTGGATTCAGAGCTGACAAACATTCGCCTAAAAACTCACTGCGATTATCGTACCTTCAAAAAGTAGTACGAATACGAGCTGCAAGGTAATTGTACATTTATGATTCCATGAAAGTTCCGGAGCTCCTGAAAGCAGGTTGAGTAGCTCGCAGAAAGAGGTAACTGAGTTTTGGAACAGAACTGTTCGGTAGCTTTGAGACATGAAGGCAGGGAATATCATGCATAGATTAATTCACTTGTAATAACTTGTAATGTAACAATTTGGGATTCGATTGTGAACTATAACTACGTTACAACACTCTCGATATCACAGCTACAGCTCAAAGCGCAGAAGCCTTTTGAGCGTGATGGCATTTTGGCAGTGTATTTCTCCATATTTTAATTAATACTACATAAGTAATACGATTACAATTGATTGGAGAGCCACAGGGCACAGGGTGTTGTTCAACTCAATATCTATCGATCGCGTTCGCTTTCAGTCTAAAAAATATGCGACATCCATCACTTATGTTGAAGACAGTTGATAAAAAATACTTGTAATACTGCAGCAATGGTCGTACAAATCTTTAAAAGTAAAAGCGTTCGCGATAGATACTGAGCAGATAACTTAAGCAATAGCATCTAATTAAGCATACATTGCTTGTTTTGATTGCATCACTTGCTACAAATGAGCACAAAGAAAGCAATGTATTCTTAATTAGATGCTGAGTTTAGCCAAGTGTAATAAGCCCTTAACGCACGGACGCTGGAGTGGCCGCAAAAGGCCACAGTACATGCTGGGACTGCCGAGACGAGAGGAGTGTCGCGCGCGTTATCGGACTGACCACTGGGCGCGCAGGGAAAAGACAAATAATATTCCCCCTTCATATTAGGGTGCGCGAGCACAGTTGTCTAGGATTTCTGGGTGTGTGCAGAGCAAAACGAATGTCGTTTCGTTTGTCTCTGTGTCAACGTTACCTCACTGAGTGGCGAGAATTAGATTTCGTGGCCGCTCGCCACTGATACCTAGACGAAAAATTCTAAAGTATTTAAAAAAAATCGACCCGTCTCACAACCAGATGGGACGGGTGGACGGGACGGGGACTGGCTGTGAGACGGGTCGATTTTTTCTAAAAACTTCATTTTCAATAATAAAAATAAATTGCATTGCGAATGCAAAAAAGTAAAAATTTTAATAAATTCTAACACTTGATAAAGCGAGTGACATGCACTGGTGCTACAAATTGTGTGAATAAAGATATTTGATATTACAGTTACACGCTTTTAGATACTACTTACTCTGAAATTTGCTAGTTTAAAGGTCACCAGGCTGATTGGAGCGCATAGAAGGTACATTTATTATCACAAGATTAAACTAGAAGTTGTTTCTGTCTTAATTAAGTTTAGTCTGCTATCATAGCTGCACTCCAGATAAAGATCTGCAGTAGGTACCTCAAAAAAATGATTCAAAAAGACAAGGTAATTATAGACTACGGGTAAAACGACACCTGAACATGTCAACACGTAAAACCCAGCAGGCGAGTGTAAAGTGCACGCGAGATGAGGGCCCTCAATACGTAACGACGTGAGGGGCCCTTGCGAGCTGTTGGTGCCGCATTTAACTGTGACGCAGTGAGCTTGGCATATTGGTGCATTTTTAAGTTTCATTGAAAATTTTAGTTAGTGGCTTCGAACACTTGTAGACAAACATGATTGGTGATCTTACATCTGTATCTTGACTGACAATGTTTATAACCTGGGGGCCGATTCTCTCGCAATCGAGAAAAGTTTACATTTATAAGCTCCAAATTCAAATATTTTTCGAAGATAACACAGCTCCCCTAATCAAGTGGCTTTCTTTTATTGAATTCGCCAGAAGAATAGAAAGAAAATGTATGAGATTGACATTAGCGATCGATAAATAGAATGCCACTTGTCTAGGGGGGCAGTTTGTGTATTGTCAGTAACAGTAATTTCACAATCGAAAAAGTTCGATCGAAAACCACTCGAACGCAACGAGTGGTACGGACTACGGACCAATGAGAAGTTTTCCAGTAGGTTCTATAATGTTCAATAGATGTCACTGCGACCACTTTTCTTTTATTTCTTAATTTTCATGTATGGTATGTGTTTTTGCGTTCCCCAGTTTACAGGAAAGTTGAATGTATTGTTTCACGAATTTTGTTGCGTATATATATTAATGAGTTATCGTTTTTTTCTTATTTTACCTGATTTTGATTATATTTTAATTTAAATAACTGTAAATGTCAGAAAGAAAAGAAAATGTTTTACTTCACATTTGTTTATCTGGTCTAAAGGGGGTGCAAAAAGTTTGATTATGGCAACACTGCCACAAAATGTCAACAACTCGTTCTTGATCGCTTGTCAAGCGTAATGCGAAGCTCACAGGAAAAAAAGCTGCCCTTGTGCAAAGGTTAGTATCAACTTATACAGGATAACTTATTTCTCCCGGAGCCGGCCGGTTTCATACCTAAAAGTAGAAATTTAGAAATAAAACCATAAATAACAAGATTATTTACATATTTATTTACATTTTAAAATTTTATTTTGTTTTGCGTAGGCTGACAAACGTCCAAGGTATTGTTATTTAAAAAAAAAAGAAAAGTTTCGCTAGCGCCATCTCTTGCACCTATTTGAAATAAGCTTACGATACCTATTTGGAAAATTCCTCATTGAAGTTGAAACTCGTATACGACCTTAGCTGACAAAAAGCTGACATCATCCGTCAAAAAGAATGTCATGTGGATGTACTAATAAATAATAAATAAATAAATAAAAAGGCAACGTAATCAGACTACGAGTAGTGCGACACCTGAACACGTCGTCAGCACGTAAAATTTCCCAAAAGTCGAGTGAAAAGTGCTCGCGAACTGAGGGCCCTCAATAAGTAACGACGTTTGCGAAACTGTTGGTGCCGCACTGAATACGGTATTTTACTGATTTTTTTTTTATTTCTTTAAAATGTTTTTCGAAATATTAGTTACACAAAACAAGTTTTCATTTTGAATGGGAGAGTTTCCTGCAGTAATTTTTCGATGCACTAGATGGCGCTGTAACCCTAACACAACCTACTTTTTTCAGCATATTATGTGATATTATGGTAAAGGATTAGTTCATTCAGCCCAAAAAAGACTTGAGAGTGTCGGTTGGTTGTACTGTCAAATTAATCTGTCTGTGGTAAAGTTTTTCTTCTGTGAGTTTTCCATTTCGTTGGTGTTGGTAGTTTTTTGTGAGCGTATTCGTTTTTCTTGATAATTTGATTGAAACCTGGCTTGGACTGGTACTGAATACTGGACCCCGATTGGATAGCTTACATTTGGCCTGGCACTGAATACTTGACACCGATATTGCTTAACGTTTTGGACTTGCCTAATCACCGCACTGGTGAACGAACTTCAATCACATCGAAAGACTATGGATCGTGTCGTCTTGATCAGCCCCTGTACCGGCTAAAAAATATGGATATGGACATGGGCTTTATTTGACATTTAAAGCCCATATTTTGTCCTTGTATGGGCATAATATGTATGGATAAAATAAAAAATAAAATAATATGGCCCATATATGTCAAATGAAGCCCATGTCCATACCCAGATTTTTTAACCGGTATAGGGGCTGGTTAATATCCCAGACACATCGTATAAGACACGCGCCCCGGATCCAAGAATCTTTTTTGATATCACGAGTGTGATACAATAGCGCCATCGATTACTGAAGAAGATCTAATGAGGTATTCTGTATTGGCTGAAAGAGAAAATGTTGACACTTCTGCCAATATGACTGTATCGAGAGGGGTTTTTAATTACTAGCCGATTAACCTATGATAATACTGAAGGTGTATATTTTGTGGCTGGTATAATGTGCATCAGAAATGCGAAAAAACATAAATTATAATGTCATTCGAAAAGTTGTCAATCACATAATGTTAGAAGCTCAATGTGAGTGTGCGGCAGGGAAGGGCCCCCATCCATGTTCACTGCAAACATATTTTGGTTGTAATAAATGGACTAATCGATTTCACTAAGCATAAAAAAATAACAACAAAACCCATCTGCACGATCTGCACAGACACACTCCAAAGCTTTCATAAGCCAACACAATGCATAGAGTAAGATAAACAAACACAATGAATTTTCGTATATTACTCAGACAGACTATTTTCTTTGCTATTTTCTATTAGGTAAATACTTTTTCGTTTACTTCTTCAGAAAAAATTAGGTCGCTATAGTGGGGTAGCGCCATCTAGTACAATTTTTTGAACTGAACGATGAAACGTCAAAAGAAACTCTCTCATTATCTTGAATATTTTCAAAGATATAGGACTTCAAACTTTATAATTAGACAAGGACAGGACGCTATCTGACTGCTGACGCTAGCTGACTTTTGCATGCTACTTTTGTTAGCTGAAGAGGAGAGGCAACACAAAAATTTAAGATCACAAAATGTAACCCTTTTCATGCGCAAAAATAAATATATATATATATATATCTTAGTGACGTCTGTGGGTTAGTAGCGTCATAGTCACGCCATAGAAGAATTCGTTTTAGAAAGAGACAGCTATAGTCAAAATCAAACAGACTATAATTCTTTTATTATAAAACAGATTCAAATTATTTTTTCACATTTGGTATTCTTAATTGCAATATTTTTTAACGTCATCATTAAATATCTACATTTCAACAACAGTAAAATACCCTATTGTATCGTTCCACTCGGGATGAATAGGGCGTGTTGAGCCATTTTGTGCGGGTTAAATGACTAATTGTAAATTATTGAAAATGATGTATTAGAAAAAATCTACCCGTCTCATAACTAGCTCCGATGGGACTCGAACCCATTATCACTGTCCGGACGAATGCTCCGAATGGGCAGTGAAAGGTCGTGGTTTCGAGTCCCATCGCAGCTAGTTGTGAGACGGGTCGATTTTTTCTAATACTTTATTTTAAATAATAAAAATTGCATTGTGAATGAAAAATGTAAAAATGATTTGTTTTGTTAATCAGGTTAATGGCCTCCTTAGACAAACTTTTGCGAACTCATATCTCAAAATTTTATATTTTAATATCATTGAAACTCAAATATAAAATTATTGATTGCTCAACGAAACTTGTGAAACAGGCGACAATATTTTTTTTATAAAACCAACGTTGTTACATTTTTTCCATAACTCAAAGATTGTAGTTTATTGATATTAGTAACCAAATACGATCGACTACCAGTAAAGGAATTCAAACTAAATCGTTCTTTCGTAATGCTACATACACTCTGGGAAAGCCGAAATCCCATCCCCGTACAAACAAGCTACGCTCTGACGTGTACAGTGTACAGACAGCGGCGCTACGTACGTTTTTCTTTTTTTTATTGCAATTTACCCGGCCCTGACTTCTAAGACCTTCAGCCGCCAGCATCGCTATGGTTGGACAACAACTTGACAGCAGAATGCATAAAAAAAAACACGCTAGTTTCACATTTTGACCATCGGAACAGAAAAGTTTGTGGCACTGTATGTATTATGCGATACTTTGATACACAGCGCTTCGGAACCCGAACGGGTTATTTATTTTGACTATTTATTCTTTGCCCGTAGCAATATGGAAATTATGTTTGGATAATTTGACAACTGACTGATGCCGTAACGCTGCCCTCATAGGTCCCGAATCGAGTTAGTGCGAGGCTTGCAAATATTTAATGTTGTTTTGGAACGAAATTCTAACAATATGTTTTGCTATAGCTTTTGCTGCGGCTTTGTTCGCGTGGCTTTTGACGGGGAACTCTGTCTTCCACGCTCGGTCGGCAGGATGGAAACGCCAAACCCGAAACTTCGGGATACCCGTCCCTCTCACTCTCGAGTCGTGACAGGGACCGTACTCTGAGGGCCTACTCTGAAACGCAAAACCCGAAACTTCGGTATACCCGTCCATCTCGCTCTCTAGTCGGGACAGAATCGAGTGAAAGGGGCGGGGCTAACCGAAGTTTCGGATTAGCGTTTCAGAGTACGGACCCTGAAACGCACATCCGAAACTTCGGTTAGCCCCGTCCCTTTCACTCGACTCTGCCATGACTGGATCGTGAGAGGGACGGGTCTAACGAAGTTTCGGGTTTTGCGTTTCAGAGTAGGCCCTCAGAATCGAGTGAAAGGGGCGGGGCTAACCGAAGTTTCGGATTAGCGTTTCAGAGTACGGTCCCTGACACCAAATAGGTATGTAATCCGCGCGACCGCGTCCGTCCCCTTCAGCCGCTCGCATGGAGAGGTCCGGAAAATTCCCCCGTTGCTGAAATTTGGCATGATTGTAGAGTAAGTAATGCTTATTCAGGATGTGCAAGAATCCAAAAAATACTTTGACGTCTGCTTCTTCCTGTCTTCTTGGTGCTCCGATTTTCCCATCCGCAATTCCTAAGGCCCTAGAAACTTGCAGGGAGACTCTCACTAGCCAGCGAGCATCTATTACTCCACACGTTGCTCTGGTTCTAATAAAAATAAATAAAAAAATAAAATAAAATGCAATTAATTCAGGCTAAATTACACCCATATTCTTACATTTTAGTTTACATCAGAAGCATTAAACTTAAAAAAATAAATAATATTTAATTAATTAATTTTAATATAAATTATATATAATCACATTAAAATGCTCGTCATAAATATAGCAGTAGTCATACACTGTCCTAATTTTCTTATTATGGGTTTCACTTGCACGTTTTTCAAAGCTCGCCCTCGCATTTCTCATTACGGCGTAAAAATCATTAACCCTGTACACGGCAAACATACTAGAAGTGCTTTTTGCTATGTCGAATGCATTTACGTATCACATAATTATGTATCTCACGTAACGCACGCCCTAGTCAATCAAAACGTGATAATGAAGCCTTTGAAATTCCATTCCAATTTGATATCTCTGTTCTCCACTAACTACCTACGTTGATTGCATGCTGATACAAAATTTGTGAGTAAACTATTAGATTTAGCGAACTGTGGATTAAGGATACCTTGGTAAAATTGTATGAGAACATTTACAACTAGAAAAAATTAAGAAGATTAAACAAGATTAAGAAGATACAAGAAGAGAAAATTATAAAACACTAGCTTTCCGCCCGCGGCTTCGCCCGCGTGGAATACACGACGTTATCCCGCGGGAATTCGATACTTTTCCGGGATAAAAAGTAGCCTATGTTCCCCTCCAGGCTACAAAGTAACTATGTCCCAAATATCAGCCAAATCCATTCAGCCGTTTTGGCGTGATTGAGTAACAAACATACAAACATCTAAACATCCAAACATCTAAACTTTCACATTTCTAATATTATACTTATATATACTTACTAGCTTTCCGCCCGCGGCTTCGCCCGCGTGGACTACACGACGTTATCCCGAGGGAATGTGATATTTTTCCGGAATAAAAAGTAGCCTATGTTCCTCTCCAGGCTACAAAGTATCTGTGTCCCAAATTTCAGCCAAATCCGTTCAGCCGTTTTGGCGTGATTGAGTAACAAACATCCAAACATCTAAACATGCAAACATCTAAACTTTCACATTTATAATATTAACTAGCGGCCGCCCGCGGTTTCACCCGCGTGGTTCCCGTTCCCGTGGGAATATCGGGATTAAAAGTACATAAAAACCTTCCTCTTGAATAACTCTATCTATTAAAAAAAACGCATCAAAATCCGTTGCGTAGTTTCAAAGATTTAAGCATACAAAGGGACATAGGGACAGAGAAAGCGACTTTGTTTTATACTATGTAGTGATAATATAGTTGGAAGTAGGATTCTCACGCAACGCTTTACTGCAAAATAGCGGATTAAAGCCCTGTCTTCCCATTTATATTAATTCTGAAATTCTGAAACAAGTTGTTCAGTGACTTCTGTTCAGTAACATAAAAAGTTCTCTACAAGTAGGTTTAGAATTCTGTGCCGGTTCTATAATAGTGCATTATTGTGTTCTGTCATTGCAGTGGCAGTGGCTGATTCGAATGCATCGAGCTCGCTGCCATCTGCCAGCAGTCAGCCGGTGAAATTGGATGCACGTTTGCTGATGCGAAGCCGTTACCATTGTCACTCGATGGAGTATCACTTTATTTATTTGTCAGCATTGTACATAGGTAGGTACTATAATGAGACTTTTCCATGCGAGCAGCCTTACGACGTCGATCACTCTCGATTTGAGGTCGCCTTATGTTACTTATCACGCCTTTTGCGATCGGCAAACAACAATATAAAAAAATCACATAAAAAAAGTAATAAATAATTCCTCACCAAATAACTAACGTAAGTACTTTGAAGTCGGGCGTGAAACGTGTACGATTTTTTGTTGTTTTTGTTAAAACCCGCCCGACTTTAAAGTACTTACGTTAGTTATTTGGCGAGGAATTATTTCTTACTTTTTTGAAGGCGGTTTTATTTTTTTATTAAAATAATTTTTATTTCACTCTTTTTAGTGCATCGTGCAGGCAATTTACTTGTATTCTGGTAAATAGGTATGTGATCAAACTGAAAACCTCCTTTTTTGAAGTCGGTTAAAATACCTTGAGGTATCCCCTTTTTTAACAAAACACGAATCATCTAAATCGGTTAATAAACAAAGGAGTTATGTCTAAAGATACGTGTTAATTCACATAAAGTGGTAACGAAAACGACAGTATTTTCAAGATTTCCTGAAAACTACTGAACCGATTTCAAAATTTCAATAAATGGGACCAACTTGGAAACCAACCTGATGTAATAACGTTTCAATCATTTCAATCGGTCCATCCGTCTTCGAGTAATCGGTGGACATACACAAAAAAAAAGCTTTTCGATAAGAGCCATTGTATTTGAAGACATCTTTTAGTGAAAAAATTGTTCTTTTGTTTCAGAACCTGTCAGATTGTTGGTCGTATCACTTTTAGACCGGCGACCTTATTTTAGGCACAAAGTAACTACGCGGGCGGGCGGTCGTGTGTTTTAGGTTTGTATAATTTTTCCTGACTAATTTTCCTGTACTGACTATTACAAACAGATTGCGGAGGACCCATAACCTGTAGTAATTAAAAGAATTTAATTAAATAAACTCGTTTTATTAAACAGAAAAATGGCGTTACACAGCTAAGCACACAACCAAAGAGAAAGAGCCATAGAGCAGTGCCTCAGTCACTGTCAACTAATATCGACTTGGAACGTGGCAATTTAATCTTCAACACGGACGAATAGAGAACCTCCTCCTTTTTGATTTAGAAGTCGGTTAAAAACGCGCGTTAGCATGTGAAAAACTCGAACAAAATGCTTGGACTTGTCAACGCGAACGCGAATCTGAACTTAGACTAAGCACATTAAACCGTTTCAGCGTCACTTCGAAGCAGTCTACATTTGCGCTACGAAGTTGTATCAGTTTTTTTATACTGTTAAAGGCAGATTTTCTGAGTAAAACTGTGCGTTTTTAGCTTTTAACTAATTAATTAAATGAACAACAGAAGAGCTATTAAGTAAAACCACAAAAACATGTAAGTATCTTTTATTTTAATTTTTAGCGACTATTATTCGAGTAGCGGTGCCATAGTAGGGTCCACTAACAGGCAGTGATCACGAATGTCCAAAAAATGCTTCTGCGGGAACACCGAGCTTCTTTGACGTGACGTTAACGGGACGAGAACGGGAATAAATTGCCAGCTGGAGTACATGCGGGCGGACTGGCCAGCAGACGGGTAAATGGCTTCAGGGAATTGAGGACCGAAATAAGATGGGTTAGAGAGCAAAATTCTGTCTTTTGCTTTAGAAATATGCCATTCACTGAGGCTTGTTCAATCTGAAAAATAGATATATATTTTTCAGATTGACACTAGCTAGATATATAGGTAAAGTGGCGGTCACATAATTAAAGACACCAGTCGATTTTCATACAAACGAGGTAATTTTGAAGCCTTCAAAATTACCTCGTTTGTATGAAAATCGATCGAAAATCGCCTTGGTTCTCCCCAAGAGATTGACCTAGCTGTGGTCTGATGATGGCCATCTAGAGAGTGAATGGAGGAGATTCAGATCACTATACACAACCAACTGATCTGATCAGCATTCTAAAAGATATAAGGATGTGTTTAAAAAATCCGCAATATTAGCATTCAATTGTATGGATATTCAGAAACTGAAAACTCTGATTCTTATATCTCTTGGGCATCATCTGATCTCAGCTAGGTCAATCCCTGGCGGAGAACCAATAAGGCTTCAAAGTTACCTCGTTTGTATTAAAATCGACTGGTGTCTTTAATTATATGACCACCACTGTATATGTCGCATCCAACTAGCTTAATTAGCCGTTCAATCAACAGCCTAGCCCTTTTACTAAACAGCGCCGTTCAACTAGCGGCCAGAATGATATTCAGCTGTAGTGTCTAATACAACATTTAATAAACGGGCTGGCTGATGCTTAGGCCATTCATTCAGTAGGGTGACCATGTGATAAAAGAGATAATATCGTATTTGCTCATCCAGTAATAATCCAACGAGCGTCTCGCTTCAGTAATAGCCATATAGCACGGCTGCGTTGACATTTCAGAGAGCGAGTTTGCCTCGGAACTCCTCTAGAACACGTGACAGGTTAGAAATCGCTCGAAATACAAGAAATATCTCGAAATAGAAATTGAAATCTAATCTAATCTCGAAATAGAAATTTTAGGCGATTGGTTTCGCTGCTCTACGCGATCGCCTTAAATTTCGTGGTTATTTTCTTTTGTGATGTACTTAGTTATTTTTTTAATCAAACAGCGTTTGTGATGTAGTTATTTTTTAATCAAACAGAAGCGATTCAAACTAATTCTTCTGAAAGTTATAATATTTTTATGGAATTGGCTTCTCGCTCTTCTGAATGAAGCTTCCTAACTGACAACGCTCCAATTCGTGTGCAAATGTCAGTGCCCTTATATATAAGGCTCGTAGTTTATAATTTAGATAAAGAACCTTAAAAATGCCAGCGGAGAATTGATTGCCAGCCGGATGACAGCGGGCGAAGCCATAGCAGCGGCGGGAGTTGGTACTTAATTAAAAATATATCGATTCTACGGTTTAAGCTAGTCACTTTGATGTTGGAGGAGCTTTTGCAGCTTTTTTATTTACATTTTGTAGTGAGACTGGAAATCAAGATTGGTTTGTAGAAACATAGAGGGAATAAAATCATGAGGCCTGTTTTGCACCCTGCGATTCATAATAAGTTAGATAGCACCTACTGTAAGTATTTTGTAAGGAGATCCTTTAGTGCGTTTTATTCGTTTCGGAAAAGTCTTCCTAGGTCCAATTTTGTACACACTTTTCTCGTCTTCAATGCTCTTAATGTAGTTCATATTCAATAAGATTTCTACTTTTTCAAAGTACATTATTACAAAGTTTCTCTGTTTTATTCGCCACTAGTGTGGCTCCAAACCTTTCTCAGTTTGGAGTACACTCAGCCTAACGAGCTCTGACGAGGAGCAGCGGTGATCCGTCTTGACTCAGCCTGTTTACAATCACGTTTATGTACCTTAGTAAGATTTTCATTGAAAACTTTGTAAGTGTAAAATTAAAAATCACCGAAAATATGTGAAAGACACAGAACACAGAAAGATTTTTTTGTGGTGTAAGACTACATCATTCCTATACTTACAAAAATTGCATTGTGAATGCATAAAAATAATTTAAAATCTTATTTAATGGCTGTTTCATCTTAATCGACTGTTAAACATTTGTAAAAATGTTTCTTTCGGATGCGAGGGTTTCCTCACATTGATGAAACAACGCTGGCCTACAGCGTAACAAGTGATAGCAAAATTCGACGAGTCGTGTAAGCCTTTCGGTAGCTTAGTTGGTCAGAGCATCGGGCCGGATTCCCGGAGGCGCGGGTTTGAATCCCGCCTGAAAGCTACTTATAGGGCTCGTGGTTTTTTACTATCACATTTTTCCTATACTTACAAAAATTGCATTGTGAATGCATAAAAATAATTTAAAATCTTATTTAATGGCTGTTTCATCTTAATCGACTGTTAAACATTTGTAAAAATGTTTCTTTCGGATGCGAGGGTTTCCTCACATTGATGAAACAACGCTGGCCTACAGCGTAACAAGTGATAGCAAAATTCGACGAGTCGTGTAAGCCTTTCGGTAGCTTAGTTGGTCAGAGCATCGGGCCGGATTCCCGGAGGCGTGGGTTCGAATCCCGCCTGAAAGCTACTTATAGGGCTCGTGGTTTTTTACTATCACATTTTTCCTATACTTACAAAAATTGCATTGTGAATGCATAAAAATAATTTAAAATCTTACATCATTCCTTCCACACTGCACTACCAATCTACTATTTTTGTCCAAGAAATTATCTTTGTAGACCGAACTTCTTTTTTAATTTAAAATTAGATAAAGTAATTATTATGTTTGGATTGATGGAGTACTTAACATGTGGTAACAATCATACTGTAGATTAAAAAACTAAAAAAACCCGTCTGCGGTGCAAAAAACTAAAAAGAAATAAACAAGCAAAAAAAGATCGATTGTGGATTGAATAAATGTTCTCTTACTAGTAAATTGTATGCAGCGTTATATATATTAGGTACTTAATACAAATTTTAAGTAAGAATTCTCTTATCTTTATTTGCTTGTTTTTTTCTTTTTAGTTTTTTGCACCGCAGACGGGTTTTTTTTAGTTTTTTAAATTAGTTTATTTTTATTTTAAGCTTTTTAGTAAAATGTTCTATGTACATGAGCAAGACCTCGCAGACGTGTCAATTCTTGTAAGGAGTTTTGGTTGTTTCGTTAACTTTACGACAAACCAAAATTCTAAACAACTCCTATTATTATCGCCTCCTAATAAATAAACCAAAGAAAATAAAACGTCTAAACCAAAATTCTAAACAACTCCTATCCTATTATATTATAATAAAGTAAACCAAAGAAAATAAAACTTCTTGACTAACTTAACTATCAATGAAAACGATTTCGTTAAAATTCGACGAACAATTTTTTGCAAATTAAAATAATAATTAAATATTACGTCATTTATGTACCTAAAACAGATATTTTATTTTAACATCGCAATTCGTATCTATCATTTGATTATAGTATCCATAATAAATAACAAATCAAGTTATCCCAATTTATTTAAGTTTTAAACATTTAAATACAGTATTTTATGTTTGCCAAACGTTAGCGCGTCCTAATCGACTATCAGCGCCATCTAGCTGTGACCAAAGAAAACAATATCTATATAAAATTCAAAAATGAATGTTGATAAGCGCAAAACTCGAGAACGGTTAGGCCAATTCGGCTAATTTTTTTTTCATATGTTCTATAAAGCACGCGGGAAGGTTTTTTTTATGAAGAAACTGCGTGGAAAATAGTAAAACAACACTTTTTTTTTCTCATACAAACAATAGGGTATTTTACTGTTGTTGAAATGTAGATATTTAATGATGACGTTAAAAAATATTGCAATTAAGAATACCAAATGTGAAAAAATTATTTGAATCTGTTATAATAAAAGAATTATAGTCTGTTTGATTTTGACTATAGCTGTCTCTTTCTAAAACGAAATCTTCTATGGCGTGACTATGACGCTACTAACCCACTGACGTCACTAAGATAGCGTCCTGTCCTTGTCTAATTATAAAGTTTGAAGTCCTATATCTTTGAAAATATTCAAGAAAATTCAAAATGAAAACTTGTTTTGTGTAGCTAATATTTCGAAAAACATTTTAAAGAAATAAAAAAAAATCAGTAAAATACCGTATTAGCACTTATTAGTCGAAATTAGTTCAAAAGATATCACTTATTTATATTTTCGTCATCGTCTTTGTTACCTCCTCATTTTGATACCCCACTCGATGGGATTAAAAAATATATTTTTTTACAATGCACAGAATATATCGCCTAAAAGCCGCCATTTTGTTTTTTTGTTAATTTTGATGTCTCATTGTCACTCGGCCCGTTAAGACGAATCTGACGACGTATCATTTATTAAAATCGGTTCATCCGTTTAGAAGTTACGAGGGAACATAGAAACGTACACACATACTTACATACAGGTCAAATACATAACCCTTTTTTGGCTTCGCCGCAGACGGGTAAAAAGGAAAATGTTTCAATACTTGAGTTTTGGAACATTTTCCTTCAAAATTTCAATTTTTTTTCTCTCTATATTTCTTTGTAATGTACAATTGTGCGTTTAGCAACAACATGTTATTATTTGTAATTGTAAATGACGTTGCTTCTGTTAAAGCTGATGAGATTTTTCGCCCGTTTTTCTTGTCAGCTAAAAGATGTCCTTAACGGGTGGTAGGAAAAAAATTGACGATTCAAAAGAATTTGTATCATTTTGTAAATCTATTTGGATAAAGAATTTGTGACTTAGACTTGCTAAATATAATAACCTATCGACTATTGACGCATGATAAAAGCCTATTAGTGGGGTAAGCAAGACAGCATGACGTATCATATCATATCGCGTGATATAATGATGGTCATGCTAGGCAGGCTGACAACCCTTTATACCTACGTATTATCACGCGGGAATCACGTTATGCTTTCCACATGCCACGATCTTTATAAATTAGACTATCTCTTTGGTGCAGGGGCCAGGGGTACACCTTCCTTCTGCGAGAGGTCCCGGGTACGATTCCCGCACAAGACAAATATTTGTGTTCATGAAACATGTCTACTTGTCTTGGGGTATTTTCTATTTAAATTAAGTATATGTATTTACAAAAAAGTATAGGTAAGTATAAAGTCCATTCGCTTAGATAGTGTCGCCCTTTGATCGCGCCGCCTTGGCACGTGCCGCTGCTTTTTAATTAAAGGATGCCGCCGCATAAACAAAAGAAGCCGCGTGCGGCGTACACCCGAAAATGGAATTGGATTTTGGGACTCGGCATTTATTAAATTATATTTTCTTAAATAATCTATGTTTATTATAAATACAGGTGGTAACGACGGTTATGACTCGTGACAATTCGAGCGATGATAAGTAATCATAATAATCATATAAAAAACTTATAATAATTATTATTATTTGTAAATCACTTATTTAACTTCCTTTTATATAAAAATTCCAAATTTTCATTAAAATTGACTTTGGTACTCAACTTGAGTGTATTATTTTATATCTGCATTTTATAGCAAGAGCCACAATGCCGTACGGGTGTACCGACACTATCTAACCGAACGGACTTTATAATATATTGATCCGTTATCTAGTTTCCATAATACAGTTTTTTAATGAAATTAACCGTGGATTAGATTAGATAATGGTGTGATTGTATGATTGTAAGAAAAAATATCTATTATTTTTAAATATTTATGTGATCACAATCAGTGTAGAGTACCTAACGCCGGTTCAAGTTTTTTAACCAACGAGTTTCTCCAACTAAGCCCATACTTAACTATGCAATAGTCAGGTAGGTAGGTATACCTCTCTCTAAAAGACCAATCAGTGTATAGTATACTGATCAAAATTATCAGTGTAGTTGAGTAGTTGTAACCAATGAGTTTCTCCAACCAAGCCCATAGAGGTAACTATGCATTATACTTAGGTAGGTATAACCTCTATATTTTATAATGAGGTCTATATACAGCTAATAATGAGGTCGATGACCGAAATCAACACCCCACAAACCCCTCCTTACTGTATCAGGTTGCTAATGCATAAACAATAGGCTAAACGGCGACACTCGATACTTCCAGGATGACTGCCTAAGTGTTAAATTTGTTCACCCCAAAACTAAATAGGTAGGTACAGATTTATATACAGGGACAAATTACCTCTTACTTCTTTTCGTGTGGCTGGCGTTTCATCGTTCACTTGCAGTCCCTAGTCGCTAATTGCTTATGCATTGAAAAATTTAAATGAAGTATTTATTGAAACATTTAAAATGATGTAGGTACTTATTTATTGAAAAATTCAAAATGAAGTATTTTAGAAAAAATCGACCCGTCTCACATCACAACCAGCGGTCCCATCGGAGTGACTCACAATTCTAAAATACTTCATTTTCAATTTTTCAATAATAAAAATTGCATTGTGAATGCAAGAAAGTAACAATTTAATTAAAGAAGTACCTATTTAGAAAAAATCGGCCCATCTCCAGCCAGCTCCGATGGGACTCGACGACTCTGTAGCTCAGTGGTTAGAGCAGTCGCCCGGATAGCGAAAGGTGTTCGAGTCCCATCGGAGCTGGTTGTGAGACGGATCGATTTTTTCTAAATACTTCTTTTTCAATAATAAAAATTGTATTGTGAATGCAAAAAACTAAAAATTTAAATAACTTGCTTATGCATTGTACTATCCTAGCCTAATACATAAATAGTAAAAGGGTCTGCATGCGCGTTAATGGCGAGGCACACGCCACCCGAAAAGAAGTAAGAGGTGGTTTACCGAATTTGTCCCTGAGTGTACATCCTGCACACGGGGTGACACGGGTATATCTCTTAACGGCAGCCAAGCCAACGGGGCTGGGTAATGTAGCAAAGTTCTGGGCTGCAACAGTTTGTCCGCCATCGAAACGCTTTAATAAGACCACCCAGAGATATCCACTATGACAGCTGTCAAACCCATAGAAAATATACCGTTTCATTCAAAATTGACCTTTACTCCAACGAAATAACTAAATCGGAATTCTTTGAGTGGCCTCAATTTATAAAGAACGACTCCCAAAGCTCCCAATACGACGATTGTATGGTGAGATAATCAGCAACTTATTATAAAACCCTAATTCAAGTTTTCAGTATACAGGGCGTCCCAAAACTATGTCACATGGAGGGAAAGTACCTTAAATACTGAAGATATAAAATTTTACTGAAAGGAACTTCATTTTTATTTTAAAAAGAAAACGAACTGCATTCAAAGAATTTCAAATAATCGCATGTCTGAACTGAGAATCGAACCCACAAAATGTGAATTTTTCATTTTATTAATTTTATTATACCGATCGAAAGGCTTAATTTCAAGCACATTTTATTTAAGATGCTTGTTACTTAGAATAAATAATATTCTTAGTAACATAGCATCTTAAATAAGGAGACTACGAAATTTAAATGTTGCTCTAGCATCATAAAAATAAAAGCTATACACGATCGACAACTAGGGTAGGTATACTTACTGAGATTGCATCACAGCAAAAACATTGAGAAACGTTCTAACTGACTTTCCTTTCTGTTGAATCCACAGAACACGGAAATTTGCTCTGTGGTTGAATCTCTAGTAGCAGTACTAAGAGTAGAATCGTATTATCACATGTAGACATAGGTATCTCTGAAAATAATAAGCGTGGAGCTGTCCCCACACACGAGCCACAAACGCCGTCACTTAAAGCTAGAAAAAGAAACAAGTGACGACTACCTTTATATAAAACTAGCTTTCCGCCCGCGGCTTCGCCCGCGTGTACTACGCGACATTACCCTGAGGGAATGTGATATTTTTCCGGGATAAACAGTAGCCTATGTCACACTTCAGCTGCCAATCTACCCCAGTACCAAAAATCACATTGATCCGTTCCGTTGCACCGTTTTGGCGTGAAACACGGACAAACAATTAATACCTACTGATTTTCCCGTGGCAATATTTATGATACTTTCCTGCGGTAAAAAGCAAAAGTAGCCTATTATAATTCTTCCAAGCAGGGTTCAAATCATTTATTCAAATACCATTCTATGCCCGCAAATTTGCCCGCGCTTAAAGTGATTTTCCTATGTGAATGAGATTTTCCAATTGAAACCAATGCAAATGCAACCAAAACCTTCGGCTTATCGTGTCTTCCGAAGCACCATATATTTTTGAACAGCCATCCCGTGATAAACCATTGCGAAAGACACATAATCTCAGCGATCGCAGACCGAGCACGCTTCCCTACCCGCTGCTCTATATAGGTACCCATGAAAGTCAGATCAGTGGTTTAGGCATGAGAAGGTAACGATACCGAGACAAACAGACAGGAGCTACTTTCGCATGAATAATATACGGACATTCTCCTACTCTTGAACTACCAAAATGCAAAAAATCAAGTCAATACTTTGCTAATAGACGTAAGTAGTAGTATTTTTTTACCCTGTGCTAATAGGTACCTACTATTTTAATGTAGCATGGGTCCTATGACAGCTCATTCGTGCAAAACAAAAAATTCTTTATGCATTGGAATAAAACTCAAGAAAATCAGTACTACACATTTTTTATGCAGTTTAGGCTAGAAAGTTAGACCTTATTTCTTGTTGACAAACAACATTTTGCTTTGCACGAAAATGATTTGCGTAGGACCCACATGCTACATTGAACAAAGTAAAGTGAGAAAAAAAACTGTTTCCCACGGGAATCATACTTCTTCCCGAGTTAAAAAAACCGTATGAAATTTTCCAGGCCAGAGCGCAATTAATCGTTTTGTTGTTGTGACTCAACGCTACAAATCTAAACGGTTTATCGATCCAAGTTCCTATTTTGTACCAAAATAAGCCCCCCGAGGGGGGGAATACCGCCCCGCCTAATTAGAGTTCTAGATCTCTTCTAGACTTCTAACGCCATCCGCGGCATTCTATGACACCGGCCCTGACAATGTGCCTCTACTTAATTTGGTACGCGAAAGGAAAGCAACACAATTACAACAATACAGTAGAAAGGAAAAGAAGTATTTAACTTAAATCATCTAAGACAACTGTCATAATGCTCTCTCTGACTGTCATTCCAACTCCAAATTATGTCTTTGTGAAGTATTTGTTGGTGATTGTATGTATATGTTTAGTTTTGTATAGTGTAAATCCCCCCCCCCTCCCCATTAATCAATAAGGTTACCTCCTGTACGGTGGTACAGTTGGCCGACACAACCTGGAGCCAGTCTACATCAGGCAGAGCGTTAGGGCAAATACTTAGGCTTTAACAAATAATATAGGAAACTCACCGAATTGCTAGCGGATAACTTACACAAACAGAGACAACACTAAAATCCTCACTGTTTAGTTTTACTACCGATTTTGGTCCGATCTTCTCTACGTCCGTCTCCGATCGACGCGCCCACACCACTCGTAGCACGTCTGACCAAATATACTTAACACTAACTTTTAATCCTAACTAATTAATATTCGGCACCCTATTCATTTGAGATCTTACGTCTGTGCGCGCGCGCGTCCTCGCTTCCAATCCGAAACCCCTGCTTGTTTTCTTTAGCGTCACCGCTATCCCTTCCCAAAATCTTATTTCTTTACTATCTTTGCTTCCCCGAATCACAAGCAATTAAGCCCTTTTGAGTTTGCAGTCGTTTTTAGTACAAGGGTCTTGTTACTGGATAAGAGGCATGGCAAAGACATTAGCGTCTTTATTTATTATGTCATTTCTAGTGAGAGTTTGTCCCATAAGTGCCAACACATTTAGTTTCCTATTCAATAGTCACACTTTTTATAATGAAGACCAATTTAATGGATGAAACGTGTCACTGTTTGATAATTTATGGCCCCCTTAACATATTTGCAAATGTACATCTACTATAAAGAAACTTCTGAAGATAAGAGAAGTAGATGCTTTATTAATATTTACCTCATGGCGTTACATTCCCCCCTCTGAAAATAAGACGAGGGCATGCCTGTAGTAGTATTTTCACGATAGGGCGTATGTATCCATTCGCAATTTGAATCATTTTTTTTTTAAATAATGTCTAATCTTTCGTAATTAATTAACCTCTTTATATTTTCTAAATACTTTGGAAGTTTGGATGTCTTAGTCCACTTGAGCCAAATAAATATCTATGTTGTTGTTACATTTGGATACTATTTGTTCTACAGTTACATACCAACTAGTCGTGTTATTTCCGGCGCCAAACTTATTTGCCTTACACCAAATAATAATTAGATCCATATCCTAAAACATCGCCATTAATTTTGGTAACTCGTTGTTATACTACAGTCTTTAAAAGTCTTTATTATTTATCAAATTACTCTTTTGCAGGTAGCGATTTACGCATAAAATATAATATGTTTATATTTCATTTTAATATGATACCATGTAGGTATATTTTGTCCCTAATTAATATATCCTTGTCATTGTTGTTGTATCACAGAATAAATAATAGTACAAGTACAGGAGCTGCACTCCGCGAAACCATTCAAACAAACAGCAACTCCAACCTCAACACAATAAAGCAGGATTCAGCCTGTACGACGCCTATTACGAACGCTACATTCACCTAAACGCCGCATTTCCCCCATCGCATATATCCTATCTGGTTTGACTATGTTTAGGGTTGGGCTTGCGGCACAGATTACTAAATAGTTATTTAGTGAAAGCGAAAATATCTTCGCTTTAAATGAGGCTAATTTCTTTAATCATAATATGATCATAATATTATCAATACAAAAGCGTGCCCGTTGGCTTATCCTTCCTTCACACTGCAACGAATCACAAGGATTCTCTGAATGGAGATATCCTATGGGCCGGAAAGTGACATAGGCTACACGTTATCCCTTAATCCTAAGAAACTGAATTGTTCGTCTTTCACCAATTAAAAGAACCACACCCATACAGTGCACAATAATTACGTGGTTTTGACATTTTGAGTAGCTAACTATATCATTTAGTAATCTCACTTAGTAATTTTGATGCGCTCAGCGCCATGCGCACGTTGTGAGCGCTATGGTAGGGCTGTCTAGGTTGAACACCACGCGGTCCATCCAACGTTCATATCTGCAATTTCCGTAATTAATTCATCAAAACCAATATTCTCAAATAGAAATAAAGACCATCAGTTTTAAAATTTTATTACTTTTTAATTACCAGATTAAATGCGTAATGCATTGTGCCCTATTACCTATTCATTAGAAAGGCGTCATAACTACTTCATCACCCTCATCATCACGTCAGCCGAACGACGGCCACTGCTGGTCATAACTACATTCTTATCTATACTAGTACTACAAAGAGGAAAGCCGCGACCGCCCGTCCATTTGCATCGAATAGGCTCCGAAATCACCGGACCGACCCAAGAAACTCCCCGACCATCAGAAAGCCACACTCCCCCCCCCCGAGCCACACAGGCCACACTCCATCCCGACACTCCCACGGGAGGATTCGCTAGTGTATAATAATTTAGTGATATCCATTTTTTTTATGAATCTCCCTCGTACTTCCTGATTGCATTTATAGAAATAATTGATTTTCACCTCATATGATATCGACCTTTACTAAAGCTATTTGAGATCTATTTAAAATTCCGTTTCTTATACATAAATGAATCTGTAGTTTAGAAGAATAGTAATATTGCGGTAAGTGATACACCACCCAGTTAAAACATTATCATTGATAAATAGATAAAAAAAATACCTACTATGTACGTCTCAGCTGTAAGTTCGGGATGTATATGGATAGATAGGTTTTTGTAACACGTGTTTTTTTTGTACTTATAAGATTTAAATCTTGTACATAATTATACATTCTTATAAGATTACTTGGGGTATTATGTTTCTTATAAGATCTTACGAGACGTTCTCGATATTTTATACACTCCTTATTATTACTTCAAGTAAGTAAGTTTAGCGAGTTACTTAAAATGGATTGCAAATCAAAGCCTTTTGTGTTTTTCACAGTTCATAGATTGGTTTAGTTAACCATAAGACTTATTCTTTAATTCTTAAAATAGTGTTCAATAATGATATGATTCATACCCAGATTTAGTTAATTGCTTTTTCCCTACCTACGCATTTAGGAGGATGCATCATGGAATCTAACACATGGAACAACAGTCATGAAAACACTTTTATCATGATAAGCCACAGCCTATCTGTACGTATTGGATTCTAAAAAAAATATGTTATGAGTCTTTAACCTTCCTGTTTCAACTGATAATTGTACAACCACTACCAATAGGATCACTCCAAACTAAATTATTAAGTTAAATCATTATTTTGATTTATCCTATTGTAAGAAATAGATTTATACGAAACGAGACATTGTTAAGGATGTGAGAGTTGCTACTATTGTAGTGCAAAGCATGCAACTTATCTGGCCTTTTGGTTCTGTTCTTGATCTACAAGGAACGTTCATACTGCTTTATCAGCGCTGGATAACAACGTTGCGTGTTCAGCTTTAGGCTCGACTGCAGTCAACAGCTACTCTATGGCGCTGCTGGTGGTACGATGATGCTCCAGTGCCACACCGCCGTGCCACACCGCCGTGATATGAAAATTACATACAAACGGATATTTATTTTGAGAACTTACAACTTAATAACACACACTTAAATACTTTAGTATTGAAGTATAATATATTTATTAGTTATCGAGTCTTCATGACACAGTCTTATTCTTATCTAATTTACATAGGCCTAAAACTTTTGTGTGCTTGTAAGAAATCATTTATTTATTTATTTGTGTTAGTTTACGCTGGTAGCCCAATAACGCTAATAACCATAGCTCCTTCTTCGTTCAACCCCACAATTACCTAAATCTTTACAACTAAAAAATAATATTTTTATATCACTAACCTATTATTAAATATCTTTACGTTTTCCATCTTCAACATTCTCAATCTTTACGTTTATCAATGTTTTGAACCCATTTGTATTTGTATTTGTTTGGACATAACCTGAATTGAAACCATTTTCACACCAACTGTTATTATTTTGTGCAATAGATATTTCTATTTACATTTCTATCACTCCAAGGGTTGCCATAAAGTGTAAACCTAGTTATAGTCTATAATTTCCTGGCATTTTGCTTTATGCAGGTTTGTTATCTCTCCAACCTTATCATTATACTGCTGAAACAGCAATATTACTTATTAGCCGTTCTTCGTAGTTTTTCTCTTGTAGCACCCGCTTCCACGTGAATACTGTTACAACAGTATAGTCTATGTGTTATTCAATGTACATAATATATCTATATTACTGTAAGCTTCATCCGTACAACATCCCTTTGCTTGTAAGAGTAACAAACATACCAACACCCTCTCAACCTCTCACACTTATAATATTAGTAGACTTATGCTAGTTCGAGTCTGTAGTTTTAAGTCCCAACACTGTAGAACTTTTACACCTTACATTAAAATAAATAATTTGTAAAACAGATGAATTGAAAAGATAGCTTAATTTCCACTTAATGCCACACAGTCAAACTTTGTCTGACGAGAATCGAACTCGTAATATTATTTTATGGAGCTATTTGTTGCATCAATCCATGCGTAATTATTATAACTCTAATGTGTTCTATACTGTCTTATATTTATATTTCACTGCTTCATATTGATAGCAGGTACCTTTTGTTGCATATAATTTGTAAAATACATAACAACCTTTTATTGAATAATACGTACTAAATTTAGTACTTAAATTTACAACTTTCATACAAAACCCCAACCATTGCGACCGATGAGCATTATTAATAGCAACCTAAGTGTAGTGCCTCCCTACTTCAAAGACAAGAAACGTTAAAATAAATTATAACGATACTTAACTTATTTGCCGGCATGTGACCGATGCAAAACCGCAGCTGCCATCAGCAAACCCACGACTTATCCTCACACAGCGTGCCGCGTCCCCGATTCATATGAAACAGCGTGGTTGAGACATATTATTTTCCTTATTCGAAAAATATTTTTACTGAGTGTACTACCTTAATTAAACATTAATAATAATCTATTACCTAACTTATATCCTAACCTAAATAGTAATTTACATTCCTAACTAATACTTTAAGTTTATCTTAGAAACGACAGTTGTTTTATCAAAGCGACGACTGAATATATGGTTTATTTGAGACAAAATATTTTTTCCGTATCTACAGGAATCGAACCCGGGACCTTCAGAGATAGTAGCACCTTGAAAACCGGTGCGTATCCCACTCGGTCACGGAGGTCATCAAAGTATTATTTAGAAACTCGAAAAACCCAACCTTTTTTTTTCTTTAAAGCTAAATGATAAATGCATCCCTTTTTCCTATTTGTACCTATTTTTGGAGTAACATCTGGATACCGCACCAGTTTAATGGCCAGCGTGGTGTGGCCCTTTCAATACAAGCTAGGCATTGTTAAAGAATTCCCAAATGAGTGGCAGTAAGAATGCTTTATCTATTTCTATTAAATCCCAACGTTTAATCCACACACCTTCAATCATAACTTGTGTTGCTGGAATAGTACAATTTATGCTAACTTAAAGAAGATAAGTACCTGTCTCATAATGGTAAATCGGAAACCTTTGACCGCATGGTTTTATTTCGAGTAAATGTAGAACTCCTAAACACAACTGACAATGAACATGGTTATTATATAAGACAGATAATTGATGTATAATAGCTTACTTTAAAATAACACAGTTAGCTATTTGCGAGGCTCGAACCCGCATTTTTATTATTATAATTCTGAAAAGCTTTACTATAAATCTATGTGATCTACACATTTTTTTTTTAATTATATTTAATATGCCAAGATCTCTCCCCGTAGCTTCTATATCCAATCCTAGTTATCTTGAATATAGATAATTAAAAATCGTTAACTTGTTTAACTGACCGTTGTGGCCAAACAATACTTATCGCAAGCCTAATAGAATGAAATGTTTTCATATTAAGGACAGGAGTAAGATTAAACCATATTTTAGTATGAATACTTAACTTAAGTATATCCGGCAATTTGTTCTGCCGACCTTCCACTGCTGGCCTTCCACCATTGGGATAGCCTTCACTGGGTGCTGGTTTCTAACTGGAGTGAGAACGGGAAATCACACAGCGGAATCGGGGATTTGTCCCCGCAGCAACTCGGGAGTCCCAGGTTCCGCAATATGGAATTGAAAACATTGAACTTGAGATTTATGAACGGAGAATGTTTTTACGGTGTGTAATCCTATACTGAAGATTAATAATAACATATTAGCTAACTTATATCAAAATTCTTCATAGTACCTTACATTTTAGACTATAGTCTAACTTAATCTTAGAAACACAGCTGCGTATCATCAAAGCTATGTTTTAAAAACCAAGTGTTTTCAACGGTCCTTCTTATCTCGTAAACGTATTTATTGTTAGCCCGAGCTTTTGTGTAAAGTAATCTACATTTTTGTAATACCGGTAACAATAGGTCTTTATGTTCCGCGCTCATTTGTAAAAGCAATAAGGTCTTCGTACGTCAATTCAGCTGGTTTACTACACCCCATTGTCTTATTATAATTCCCCACGCAAACCAAAGTCGCAACTTCCATGTGCACGTTGGGTTCATTAGGTATATCTATTATTTCGATAGTTTAACATTCCTCGCAATCCTTCAGTATCATTACAAGAACCGATTATAGCCTTCGTTATTACTTCTAAGAGTTTAATCTTTAAGTTTATGTCAGGACAACATCTAATCACGCCTTTAACCCTCTCTAACCAATTTAAAACCTAGTATTATAGATCTCGGTAATTTCCGCAAAACTAGAACAGGTATTTCTATTCGGGCATCGACAACCCCTACGTCAAATAGAATTGATCGTATTAAGCCCTCACTTTTAGGTCCGAACGCACGCACATGACCAGTTTGTATCACCACTTCAGATAACATATCCACCTGAGTTTTGATATACCTGTATAATTCAGTCGTAAAACCCGTTATTTGACTACCGGTGTCAATCAACGCTTATGCTTTCTAAGGATTTAGCCTTTTGGTTATCTGATCTAATTTTCTGACAAAAATCTCTAAATTAAACCTTTGTCTTGATGTATCTGAACCTATTTGTTCTACACACGACCTAGTGTTTTCCCGAACATTATTTCCTTGTTAATTATTATTTTAATTTTGAACATTTTGTTTTGTAATACCGATGCAATTTTTAAATAAAAAATATTGAAAATTAAGTACTCAAATCCAGTTGACCTGCTTTACGCTTACGGCCCCGGCGCGTCACACACAGTATGTATATAAATTCAAGATGTATATAAGTTCAAGCAACCTGTAAAACTACACAATTAATAAACAGCTACCACCTAACTTCAAAACTAAAATCTTCTGCCAATCCAATAAAAGAAATAAAATTTTATTTTAAAACCAAAATTCTCTCCCAGATATAAAGACTAGACCTATCTCTCTCTCCAAGTTATTAATATTAAATATGTATATTTATTTAATAAAACTTAAAGATATTTAATGTCATTGATGTATAAGAATTGAAATTCGTAGTAATAAATTGCAATATGTGAAATTAATGCAGACTAATTTATTAAGACTTACTATATTTTCTTACTTAGACTAGACTTAATATGACTTAATATATTTAATGTTTCATCTGTATTTGCATGCTATTTTATAGCAAAACGCGTTATACCTACTAAACTATGTAACTTAAATACCGTGTTTGGAGCAAATAAAGTATATTCTATTCTATTCAAATGTTTGTACGCCATTTGTGTATGGCTGATATGTAACGCTACATAATTATTTTACCCTCAGGATCTATATTTAAAGCACATGTTTTGAAATAACCGATTTGGTTTTGAGTTTTAATTCTGAACGACAAAAAAAATGTTTATTTGCCCAACCTTACAAGTTTTAGTGCTTAATTTCAACAATTGGAAAAGATGATATTTCTATAGTTTTGCTTTTCATCATCATAATACCTATATAAAACAATAGCAAGTTACCCAGCTACGTGAAGCTGGCGCAAAGCTTTTTTTTTATTATATGGACAACCATATAGAATACAATAATACAATATCCGTTGCACGTGTCTTAAACGTTTGACCGCTCATCATTCCTTTTTTTTGTTACCTACTTTCTAAATTACGTTACAAAGAGCAACCTTTTTTTTATACCGTACCTTAGGCTAAATGAAACAATGTTAACAATGACTGTTGTTCCAAGCAAATTCCACTTTATTTCATTCTGAATGTTTGAATGTTTAGTTATTCAATACCCTATTTTATTTATTTAGCAGTGATCGCCTTTAATGTACCCTTACGTTATGCCATTTTTATACTAAATTCCCGTTGTGCAAATAGTTTTAACACATTTATTGACGGGATTCTGGCCACGGTGCACCAAAATGTGACTCAACGCTACAAATCTAAACGGTTTATCGATCCAAGTTCCTATTTTGTACCAAAATAAGCCCCCCGAGGGGGGGAATACCGCCCCGCCTAATTAGAGTTCTAGATCTCTTCTAGACTTCTAACGCCATCCGCGGCATTCTATGACACCGGCCCTGACAATGTGCCTCTACTTAATTTGGTACGCGAAAGGAAAGCAACACAATTACAACAATACAGTAGAAAGGAAAAGAAGTATTTAACTTAAATCATCTAAGACAACTGTCATAATGCTCTCTCTGACTGTCATTCCAACTCCAAATTATGTCTTTGTGAAGTATTTGTTGGTGATTGTATGTATATGTTTAGTTTTGTATAGTGTAAATCCCCCCCCCCTCCCCATTAATCAATAAGGTTACCTCCTGTACGGTGGTACAGTTGGCCGACACAACCTGGAGCCAGTCTACATCAGGCAGAGCGTTAGGGCAAATACTTAGGCTTTAACAAATAATATAGGAAACTCACCGAATTGCTAGCGGATAACTTACACAAACAGAGACAACACTAAAATCCTCACTGTTTAGTTTTACTACCGATTTTGGTCCGATCTTCTCTACGTCCGTCTCCGATCGACGCGCCCACACCACTCGTAGCACGTCTGACCAAATATACTTAACACTAACTTTTAATCCTAACTAATTAATATTCGGCACCCTATTCATTTGAGATCTTACGTCTGTGCGCGCGCGCGTCCTCGCTTCCAATCCGAAACCCCTGCTTGTTTTCTTTAGCGTCACCGCTATCCCTTCCCAAAATCTTATTTCTTTACTATCTTTGCTTCCCCGAATCACAAGCAATTAAGCCCTTTTGAGTTTGCAGTCGTTTTTAGTACAAGGGTCTTGTTACTGGATAAGAGGCATGGCAAAGACATTAGCGTCTTTATTTATTATGTCATTTCTAGTGAGAGTTTGTCCCATAAGTGCCAACACATTTAGTTTCCTATTCAATAGTCACACTTTTTATAATGAAGACCAATTTAATGGATGAAACGTGTCACTGTTTGATAATTTATGGCCCCCTTAACATATTTGCAAATGTACATCTACTATAAAGAAACTTCTGAAGATAAGAGAAGTAGATGCTTTATTAATATTTACCTCATGGCGTTACATTGTGATTAAGCCACAAACATCCAAACTCCGTATCTTTAATACCCCTCCATATAAACTTTAACCCCCCTTTCTACCGTATTAGGGTTTTTTAATTTTTTCATGTCTCATATTCTGAAAGTAACTCCTAACTTGCCTAAAATGCGGGTTGAAAGTGGTATGTGGCGGCCCTAGGGCCGTTATGAAATTTAAAAAAGGAATAGGATGGGTCAAGTCAAAATCTGTAATTGCATCTACACACGTTCCGATCCGACAGCCGATTTGGTCTGCTCCCAGACCAAATCTGCGCTACACACGTTCCGATTTGGTCTGGGAGCAGACCGAATCGGAGGTCGGATAGGAACGTGTGTAGAGTCTTTAAGTTTCTCTTTGGACATTTATTTACCAAAGGTAAGGCAAAGGCACAGAAGCCTATACTGCCATGTTTTGCTATTATATCAAATAATTAATATTGTAGAACTATTATTTTAATATCTAAAACATTGTTTTTTTTTAAGAATGCGTTTTTAGAAAGAGATTAAACCAAATAAGTTATTTGTATCATAAAAAAATCAGGCTATTAATTTCATGGAATTGCATAGAGTACGGGTCAAACACCAAACAAGACTGTATGGACTTAGTTTCCCTTGCCTTCCCTAAAACAGAGAAAATGAACAAAAAAGTAATATCCGAAATATTATTATCTGATATAATATCAAATATTAATATCCGAATATCGTTTTGAAATATCCGCGGCCATAGGAAAAATATTTTTTAGATTATTTCTGTTTATTTTTACTTTCCTCATATTCAAAATGAAAAGTAGAGTGTTTCTTCGGGTGTATGGACCCATAACAGTCTCGAACTATCGGCGCCCTCACTTCGTTCGTGCGCCAAAACACTCGACTGTTATGGGTGCCATACATCCCTTGCTAAACAATCTACTATTAATCATGACCAGTATCCTTCGTACCACATTGAGGGTTTTTTTTACTTGGCCTGCGCGGATCATTTTTAATCCGGACCATTATCCTACATAATATCAATTTCCATATTGCTTAGCCGAGAAATGAGGAAGTTTCCATATAAACTTCAACCCCCCCTTTCTACCCCATTAAGGGAGGATTAATTTCGCCTACGCAGATCATTTAAATCCTGACCAGTAGCCAATATACCTAATTTCATACTTCTAATTTCAGAAATGAGGAAGTTCCATATAAGCTTAATCTCCCCATTTTACCCCATTATGTGGGAGATTTTTTTAAACTTCGCTCACAGATAATTTCCAATTTTGACCAGTACCCCACGTACCAATTTTTATACTTCTAATTCTAAAAATGAGGAAGTTCCATATAAACTTGAAACCCACTTTTTACCCCATTTGGAGGGAGATTTTTTAACTTCCCTTACGCAGATCATTTTTAATCGTGATCAGTATTCAACATACCAACTTTCATACTTCTAAGTTCAGAAATGAGGAAGTTCCATATAAACTTTAACCCCCCATTTTACCCTATTAAGGGGAGGTTTTTTAACTTTGCTTACGCCAATCATTTTCAATCGTAACCAATATCCAAGGTATCAATTTTCATGCTTCTAAATCCATAAATGAGGAAGTTCCATATAACGTTAACCCCCCATTTGACCCCTTCAGGGGGGGTTTCTCAAAATCCGTTCTTAGCGGACGTCTCCTAGTCATAATCTACCTTCCTGCTAAATTACATCTTAGTTGGTAGAGTAGTTTTCGAGATTTCGTGATGAGTATGAGAATGTATGAAAACCTGATAAATACATGAAACTGGTCGGTGGCGGTGTTTTTCAGCGGCCCGTGTGCGGCGGGCGACGCTTAGTAGGTACGTTAAACAATACACGAACATTTTCCAAAAAAGTAAAAAGACTTTCTTTGTTCGACCTATAAAGGATTAACACCCTGACTCATTGTTTGCCATTCGCAGAATGTTTCATAGAATAAATTAGGAGTACAGTCCGACTTAACGTCAAACTTAACAGTTGGACTTCAAAAAAACGATCTTATTACGTACACGATTAGGTCAATATTACAGTATAATGTGTTGTCACCAGTACATTGTAGATATACTCGATAACAAGGTCGCAGTGACTCAGTATTACGTGTATTCTCGATAAACCCGACCAATTATGTTGGAAAATAATGCGCTCTTACAGCAATTCTAAGCAATGAAAAACATCGGTGTTGTTGTCTTGGGGTATAATTTGCTACGTTGTTGCTCGTAATGTTACTGAAAAATATTCGCTTTTACTTTGGAAATATCATTGTTCCTTCTGAGCAAGTTTGAAAGTTCAATTTTGTTTTGTTTTATAAAATACGTAAGTAGGTAGTAATTAAATTTTATGAAAACAAATAGAGCCCTGTCCGGGCTAATGCTCTAACCATCACTAACACTAACGAACGACTCTGAAGCTCAGTGGTTAAAGGATTCAGGTATTGAAAGGTCGTGGGTTCGGCTCGAGTCCAATCCATCTAATTGTGAGACGGTTTGATTTTTTCTAATGCTTCATTTTCAATATTTTCAAAAAATAACGGGGGAAGACCTCTTTGTGGTCACTTTAAGGAATTTTCCAATTAAAAGCACTTGGTGCTAAATGCTCTTATAGAGAAATGATAACAATATTTCCTACAACATACGTAAGAAACAGTCGTCTGACTGTAATTTTAAATTACTAAATGTGCGTATAAATTGTACTCACTTTACTTATAAAGTCGTTCAATTTTTACGCACCTTTAGTACCTACCTGAAAATTGGCCGCCTGCCTAAGAGCTTGTCGAGTATGCTTACTCTTAAAAGACGCATAAAAACTACCCAATCCAACACATTTCGTCACTAAATAAGTACATAGTTACCTTTATAATGTCTGGCGAGCTTGGGATCTTGGACCTTTTTTGTAAATGACTATTGCCCCCGTCTGGGCTGGGGTTTATTTTCGGACCGAAAATCTAAATCAAATCCAGGTGAAATCAGTATATTTTAATGTGCTATATAGAAACCAAAAGGCGATAATAATAAATAAAGTAACGATAATTAATCGAAGATACAAATTTTTAAATTACAAACGTTGCTATCGCGGTTTCGTTAAAAGCTTTAACAATTCTTGGTCTCTACTTACAGCTATTCTTGGTCTCTACCTATAGGTATGTATTATGATCCAAAATCCACAACTAACTAAATAATATTTTAATGCAAAAGTAGTGCTAGGCCGTTTACAAACTTACACCCAACCCCCTGCATTGTATGTAAACGGTCGTTTAACATAATATAATTCATATTGTGTCACATTAATCAAAATAATGTCAAGTGCTCCTCGGAGTGGAACGATCATTTCCGCAAGTTGGCCGGTGGTACGACACACACGGTCACCACTAAATAACTTGTGCTATCGAATAGTTGTAATGTATGACGGCATAAACATGAGAACGTTAATTCTCGAGCTATTGTTCAAGCATGAAAACAGATAGCTTAGACTTGTGAGCTAATGTAGGCAGTGACATACGGTAATAGGTAAAATATACATAGATAATTTTCTTATGCTCTAATTGTTGGCGGTAACGAAACTGCAAAATCAGTTTTTATTTACCTGATAGAAATAAATAAAATTATTGTTCAATGTACGGTCGCCAGCACGTCGGGTTACTACAAAATGTCAAAATTTATTAATTGAAACTGAACTCCATCTGTTGGATATAAGGTTGAATTTGATATAAAGAAATTTGACAGTTTGTAGTAACCTGACGTGCTGGCGACTGTACCTAAGTATTTCGAACCTAGTGCTTGTCACCACAGCACTGTAAGTTTCAATGTCATTGTTTGAAGGTCTTTGGTAATAGCCCTAGAAATGCCTTATGAATCACATCTGAGGTTAAGTCAACTTGCTTTAACTTTCAGGCTAGTCATGCATGAGTCAGTGCATAATAAACTGAAAACGAAGGAAAATATCTAAGTTATCCACAGGCCATGAGTTGAAGAGCAGTTTTCGTAACAACTGATAAGAGCATAATGTAGTTTAGAAGAGGCTGGGAGATAATTAACCTCCAGCTCAATGCATTATTTTTTATCAAGAACGGGGTAAAGCTTAGCGTCGTCGCCGCACACTAGCCACACGCGACAGTCACAAACCAAACGCTGCCTGGCCGCCACTTGAAGCTAGAAGCAGATACAAAGGTAGCTGAAGCGCGCGACAGACACTTGTGGTCGGTAGTAGACACTTGCGGTCGGTGGCCGCTACGTTTTATAACCCATTTGCTTGCAGTATTCTGTGACGGCGTAAGTGGCCGGTGGCGGCCACAAGAAGCGAGTGGCGATGATTTGTTGTATCATATGGCGACCACCGGCGTCACTGTGTGCGGCGAAGTTCATAATGATTATTATGTATGAAAACTACAGGAAATAGGTCGGTGGCAGCGTTTTGTGGTTTTGGTCGGTGGCCCGTGTGCGAGAGGTCGGTGGCAGCGCTTTGTGGTTTTGGTCGGTGGCCCGTGTGCGAGAGGTCGGTGGCAGCGCTTTGTGGTTTTGGTCGGTGGCCCGTGTGCGAGAGGTCGGTGGCAGCGCTTTGTGGTTTTGGTCGGTGGCCCGTGTGCGAGAGGTCGGTGGCAGCGTCTTGTGGTTTTGGTCGGTGGCCCGTTTGCGAGAGGTCGGTGGCAGCGTTTTGTAGTTTTGGTCGGTGGCCCGTGTGCGAGAGGTCGGTGGCAGCGTCTTGTGGTTTTGGTCGGTGGCCCGTGTGCGAGAGGTCGGTGGCAGCGTTTTGTGGTTTTGGTCGGTGGCCCGTGTGCGAGAGGTCGGTGGCAGCGTTTTGTGGTTTTGGTCGGTGGCCCGTGTGCGAGAGGTCGGTGGCAGCGCTTTGTGGTTTTGGTCGGTGGCCCGTGTGCGAGAGGTCGGTGGCAGCGTCTTGTGGTTTTGGTCGGTGGCCCGTTTGCGAGAGGTCGGTGGCAGCGTTTTGTAGTTTTGGTCGGTGGCCCGTGTGCGAGAGGTCGGTGGCAGCGTCTTGTGGTTTTGGTCGGTGGCCCGTGTGCGAGAGGTCGGTGGCAGCGCTTTGTGGGTTTGGTCGGTGGCCCGTGTGCGAGAGGTCGGTGGCAGCGTTTTGTAGTTTTGGTCGGTGGCCCGTGTGCGAGAGGTCGGTGGCAGCGTTTTGTAGTTTTGGTCGGTGGCCCGTTTGCGAGAGGTCGGTGGCAGCGCTTTGTGGTTTTGGTCGGTGGCCCGTGTGCGAGAGGTCGGTGGCAGCGCTTTGTGGTTTTGGTCGGTGGCCCGTGTGCGAGAGGTCGGTGGCAGCGTCTTGTGGTTTTGGTCGGTGGCCCGTTTGCGAGAGGTCGGTGGCAGCGTTTTGTAGTTTTGGTCGGTGGCCCGTGTGCGAGAGGTCGGTGGCAGCGTCTTGTGGTTTTGGTCGGTGGCCCGTGTGCGAGAGGTCGGTGGCAGCGCTTTGTGGGTTTGGTCGGTGGCCCGTGTGCGAGAGGTCGGTGGCAGCGTTTTGTAGTTTTGGTCGGTGGCCCGTGTGCGAGAGGTCGGTGGCAGCGTTTTGTAGTTTTGGTCGGTGGCCCGTTTGCGAGAGGTCGGTGGCAGCGCTTTGTGGTTTTGGTCGGTGGCCCGTGTGCGAGAGGTCGGTGGCAGCGTCTTGTGGTTTTGGTCGGTGGCCCGTGTGCGAGAGGTCGGTGGCAGCGTTTTGTAGTTTTGGTCGGTGGCCCGTGTGCGAGAGGTCGGTGGCAGCGCTTTGTGGTTTTGGTCGGTGGCCCGTGTGCGAGAGGTCGGTGGCAGCGTTTTGTAGTTTTGGTCGGTGGCCCGTGTGCGAGAGGTCGGTGGCAGCGTTTTGTAGTTTTGGTCGGTGGCCCGTGTGCGAGAGGTCGGTGGCAGCGCTTTGTGGTTTTGGTCGGTGGCCCGTTTGCGAGAGGTCGGTGGCAGCGTTTTGTAGTTTTGGTCGGTGGCCCGTTTGCGAGAGGTCGGTGGCAGCGTTTTGTGGTTTTGGTCGGTGGCCCGTGTGCGAGAGGTCGGTGGCAGCGTTTTGTGGTTTTGGTCGGTGACCCGTGTGCGTGCGAGAGGTCGGTGGTAGCACTTTGTGGTTTTGGTCGGTGGCCCGTGTGCGAGAGGTCGGTGGCAGCGTTTTGTGGTTTTGGTCGGTGACCCGTGTGCGAGAGGTCGGTGGCAGCGCTTTGTGGTTTTGGTCGGTGGCCCGTGTGCGAGAGGTCGGTGGCAGCGTTTTGTGGTTTTGGTCGGTGGCCCGTGTGCGAGAGGTCGGTGGCAGCGTTTTGTGGTTTTGGTCGGGGACCCGTGTGCGTGCGAGAGGTCGGTGGTAGCGCTTTGTGGTTTTGGTCGGTGACCCGTGTGCGAGAAGTCGGTGGCAGCGCTTTGTGGTTTTGGTCGGTGGCCCGTGTGCGAGAGGTCGGTGGCAGCGCTTTGTGGTTTTGGTCGGTGGCCCGTGTGCGAGAGGTCGGTGGCAGCGTTTTGTAGTTTTGGTCGGTGGCCCGTGTGCGAGAGGTCGGTGGCAGCGTTTTGTAGTTTTGGTCGGTGGCCCGTGTGCGAGAGGTCGGTGGCAGCGCTTTGTGGTTTTGGTCGGTGGCCCGTGTGCGAGAGGTCGGTGGCAGCGTTTTGTGGTTTTGGTCGGTGGCCCGTGTGCGAGAGGTCGGTGGCAGCGTTTTGTGGTTTTGGTCGGGGACCCGTGTGCGTGCGAGAGGTCGGTGGTAGCGCTTTGTGGTTTTGGTCGGTGGCCCGTGTGCGAGAGGTCGGTGGCAGCGTTTTGTGGTTTTGGTCGGTGACCCGTGTGCGAGAAGTCGGTGGCAGCGCTTTGTGGTTTTGGTCGGTGGCCCGTGTGCGAGAGGTCGGTGGCAGCGTTTTGTGGTTTTGGTCGGTGGCCCGTGTGCGAGAGGTCGGTGGTAGCGCTTTGTGGTTTTGGTCGGTGACCCGTGTGCGAGAAGTCGGTGGCAGCGCTTTGTGGTTTTGGTCGGTGACCCGTGTGCGAGAGGTCGGTGGCAGCGCTTTGTGGTTTTGGTCGGTGGCCCGTGTGCGAGAGGTCGGTGGCAGCGTTTTGTGGTTTTGGTCGGTGGCCCGTGTGCGAGAGGTCGGTGGTAGCGCTTTGTGGTTTTGGTCGGTGACCCGTGTGCGAGAAGTCGGTGGCAGCGCTTTGTGGTTTTGGTCGGTGACCCGTGTGCGAGAGGTCGGTGGCAGCGCTTTGTGGTTTTGGTCGGTGGCCCGTGTGCGAGAGGTCGGTGGCAGCGCTTTGTGGTTTTGGTCGGTGGCCCGTGTGCGAGAGGTCGGTGGCAGCGTCTTGTGGTTTTGGTCGGTGGCCCGTTTGCGAGAGGTCGGTGGCAGCGTTTTGTAGTTTTGGTCGGTGGCCCGTGTGCGAGAGGTCGGTGGCAGCGTCTTGTGGTTTTGGTCGGTGGCCCGTGTGCGAGAGGTCGGTGGCAGCGCTTTGTGGGTTTGGTCGGTGGCCCGTGTGCGAGAGGTCGGTGGCAGCGTTTTGTAGTTTTGGTCGGTGGCCCGTGTGCGAGAGGTCGGTGGCAGCGTTTTGTAGTTTTGGTCGGTGGCCCGTTTGCGAGAGGTCGGTGGCAGCGTTTTGTAGTTTTGGTCGGTGGCCCGTGTGCGAGAGGTCGGTGGCAGCGCTTTGTGGTTTTGGTCGGTGGCCCGTGTGCGAGAGGTCGGTGGCAGCGTCTTGTGGTTTTGGTCGGTGGCCCGTTTGCGAGAGGTCGGTGGCAGCGTTTTGTAGTTTTGGTCGGTGGCCCGTGTGCGAGAGGTCGGTGGCAGCGTCTTGTGGTTTTGGTCGGTGGCCCGTGTGCGAGAGGTCGGTGGCAGCGCTTTGTGGGTTTGGTCGGTGGCCCGTGTGCGAGAGGTCGGTGGCAGCGTTTTGTAGTTTTGGTCGGTGGCCCGTGTGCGAGAGGTCGGTGGCAGCGTTTTGTAGTTTTGGTCGGTGGCCCGTTTGCGAGAGGTCGGTGGCAGCGCTTTGTGGTTTTGGTCGGTGGCCCGTGTGCGAGAGGTCGGTGGCAGCGTCTTGTGGTTTTGGTCGGTGGCCCGTGTGCGAGAGGTCGGTGGCAGCGTTTTGTAGTTTTGGTCGGTGGCCCGTGTGCGAGAGGTCGGTGGCAGCGCTTTGTGGTTTTGGTCGGTGGCCCGTGTGCGAGAGGTCGGTGGCAGCGTTTTGTAGTTTTGGTCGGTGGCCCGTGTGCGAGAGGTCGGTGGCAGCGTTTTGTAGTTTTGGTCGGTGGCCCGTGTGCGAGAGGTCGGTGGCAGCGCTTTGTGGTTTTGGTCGGTGGCCCGTTTGCGAGAGGTCGGTGGCAGCGTTTTGTAGTTTTGGTCGGTGGCCCGTTTGCGAGAGGTCGGTGGCAGCGTTTTGTGGTTTTGGTCGGTGGCCCGTGTGCGAGAGGTCGGTGGCAGCGTTTTGTGGTTTTGGTCGGTGACCCGTGTGCGTGCGAGAGGTCGGTGGTAGCACTTTGTGGTTTTGGTCGGTGGCCCGTGTGCGAGAGGTCGGTGGTAGCGCTTTGTGGTTTTGGTCGGTGACCCGTGTGCGAGAGGTCGGTGGCAGCGCTTTGTGGTTTTGGTCGGTGGCCCGTGTGCGAGAGGTCGGTGGCAGCGTTTTGTGGTTTTGGTCGGTGGCCCGTGTGCGAGAGGTCGGTGGCAGCGTTTTGTGGTTTTGGTCGGGGACCCGTGTGCGTGCGAGAGGTCGGTGGTAGCGCTTTGTGGTTTTGGTCGGTGACCCGTGTGCGAGAAGTCGGTGGCAGCGCTTTGTGGTTTTGGTCGGTGGCCCGTGTGCGAGAGGTCGGTGGCAGCTCTTTGTGGTTTTGGTCGGTGGCCCGTGTGCGAGAGGTCGGTGGCAGCGTTTTGTAGTTTTGGTCGGTGGCCCGTGTGCGAGAGGTCGGTGGCAGCGCTTTGTGGTTTTGGTCGGTGGCCCGTGTGCGAGAGGTCGGTGGCAGCGTTTTGTAGTTTTGGTCGGTGGCCCGTGTGCGAGAGGTCGGTGGCAGCGTTTTGTAGTTTTGGTCGGTGGCCCGTGTGCGAGAGGTCGGTGGCAGCGCTTTGTGGTTTTGGTCGGTGGCCCGTGTGCGAGAGGTCGGTGGCAGCGTCTTGTGGTTTTGGTCGGTGGCCCGTTTGCGAGAGGTCGGTGGCAGCGTTTTGTAGTTTTGGTCGGTGGCCCGTTTGCGAGAGGTCGGTGGCAGCGCTTTGTGGTTTTGGTCGGTGGCCCGTGTGCGAGAGGTCGGTGGCAGCGTTTTGTGGTTTTGGTCGGTGGCCCGTGTGCGAGAGGTCGGTGGCAGCGTTTTGTGGTTTTGGTCGGGGACCCGTGTGCGTGCGAGAGGTCGGTGGTAGCGCTTTGTGGTTTTGGTCGGTGGCCCGTGTGCGAGAGGTCGGTGGCAGCGTTTTGTGGTTTTGGTCGGTGACCCGTGTGCGAGAAGTCGGTGGCAGCGCTTTGTGGTTTTGGTCGGTGGCCCGTGTGCGAGAGGTCGGTGGCAGCGTTTTGTGGTTTTGGTCGGTGGCCCGTGTGCGAGAGGTCGGTGGTAGCGCTTTGTGGTTTTGGTCGGTGACCCGTGTGCGAGAAGTCGGTGGCAGCGCTTTGTGGTTTTGGTCGGTGACCCGTGTGCGAGAGGTCGGTGGCAGCGCTTTGTGGTTTTGGTCGGTGGCCCGTGTGCGAGAGGTCGGTGGCAGCGTTTTGTGGTTTTGGTCGGTGGCCCGTGTGCGAGAGGTCGGTGGTAGCGCTTTGTGGTTTTGGTCGGTGACCCGTGTGCGAGAAGTCGGTGGCAGCGCTTTGTGGTTTTGGTCGGTGACCCGTGTGCGAGAGGTCGGTGGCAGCGCTTTGTGGTTTTGGTCGGTGGCCCGTGTGCGAGAGGTCGGTGGCAGCGCTTTGTGGTTTTGGTCGGTGGCCCGTGTGCGAGAGGTCGGTGGCAGCGTCTTGTGGTTTTGGTCGGTGGCCCGTTTGCGAGAGGTCGGTGGCAGCGTTTTGTAGTTTTGGTCGGTGGCCCGTGTGCGAGAGGTCGGTGGCAGCGTCTTGTGGTTTTGGTCGGTGGCCCGTGTGCGAGAGGTCGGTGGCAGCGCTTTGTGGGTTTGGTCGGTGGCCCGTGTGCGAGAGGTCGGTGGCAGCGTTTTGTAGTTTTGGTCGGTGGCCCGTGTGCGAGAGGTCGGTGGCAGCGTTTTGTAGTTTTGGTCGGTGGCCCGTTTGCGAGAGGTCGGTGGCAGCGCTTTGTGGTTTTGGTCGGTGGCCCGTGTGCGAGAGGTCGGTGGCAGCGTCTTGTGGTTTTGGTCGGTGGCCCGTTTGCGAGAGGTCGGTGGCAGCGTTTTGTAGTTTTGGTCGGTGGCCCGTGTGCGAGAGGTCGGTGGCAGCGTCTTGTGGTTTTGGTCGGTGGCCCGTGTGCGAGAGGTCGGTGGCAGCGCTTTGTGGGTTTGGTCGGTGGCCCGTGTGCGAGAGGTCGGTGGCAGCGTTTTGTAGTTTTGGTCGGTGGCCCGTGTGCGAGAGGTCGGTGGCAGCGTTTTGTAGTTTTGGTCGGTGGCCCGTTTGCGAGAGGTCGGTGGCAGCGCTTTGTGGTTTTGGTCGGTGGCCCGTGTGCGAGAGGTCGGTGGCAGCGTCTTGTGGTTTTGGTCGGTGGCCCGTGTGCGAGAGGTCGGTGGCAGCGTTTTGTAGTTTTGGTCGGTGGCCCGTGTGCGAGAGGTCGGTGGCAGCGCTTTGTGGTTTTGGTCGGTGGCCCGTGTGCGAGAGGTCGGTGGCAGCGTTTTGTAGTTTTGGTCGGTGGCCCGTGTGCGAGAGGTCGGTGGCAGCGTTTTGTAGTTTTGGTCGGTGGCCCGTGTGCGAGAGGTCGGTGGCAGCGCTTTGTGGTTTTGGTCGGTGGCCCGTTTGCGAGAGGTCGGTGGCAGCGTTTTGTAGTTTTGGTCGGTGGCCCGTTTGCGAGAGGTCGGTGGCAGCGTTTTGTGGTTTTGGTCGGTGGCCCGTGTGCGAGAGGTCGGTGGCAGCGTTTTGTGGTTTTGGTCGGTGACCCGTGTGCGTGCGAGAGGTCGGTGGTAGCACTTTGTGGTTTTGGTCGGTGGCCCGTGTGCGAGAGGTCGGTGGCAGCGTTTTGTGGTTTTGGTCGGTGACCCGTGTGCGAGAGGTCGGTGGCAGCGCTTTGTGGTTTTGGTCGGTGGCCCGTGTGCGAGAGGTCGGTGGCAGCGTTTTGTGGTTTTGGTCGGTGGCCCGTGTGCGAGAGGTCGGTGGCAGCGTTTTGTGGTTTTGGTCGGGGACCCGTGTGCGTGCGAGAGGTCGGTGGTAGCGCTTTGTGGTTTTGGTCGGTGACCCGTGTGCGAGAAGTCGGTGGCAGCGCTTTGTGGTTTTGGTCGGTGGCCCGTGTGCGAGAGGTCGGTGGCAGCTCTTTGTGGTTTTGGTCGGTGGCCCGTGTGCGAGAGGTCGGTGGCAGCGTTTTGTAGTTTTGGTCGGTGGCCCGTGTGCGAGAGGTCGGTGGCAGCGCTTTGTGGTTTTGGTCGGTGGCCCGTGTGCGAGAGGTCGGTGGCAGCGTTTTGTAGTTTTGGTCGGTGGCCCGTGTGCGAGAGGTCGGTGGCAGCGCTTTGTGGTTTTGGTCGGTGGCCCGTGTGCGAGAGGTCGGTGGCAGCGTCTTGTGGTTTTGGTCGGTGGCCCGTTTGCGAGAGGTCGGTGGCAGCGTTTTGTAGTTTTGGTCGGTGGCCCGTTTGCGAGAGGTCGGTGGCAGCGTTTTGTAGTTTTGGTCGGTGGCCCGTGTGCGAGAGGTCGGTGGCAGCGCTTTGTGGTTTTGGTCGGTGGCCCGTGTGCGAGAGGTCGGTGGCAGCGTTTTGTAGTTTTGGTCGGTGGCCCGTGTGCGAGAGGTCGGTGGCAGCGTTTTGTAGTTTTGGTCGGTGGCCCGTGTGCGAGAGGTCGGTGGCAGCGCTTTGTGGTTTTGGTCGGTGGCCCGTTTGCGAGAGGTCGGTGGCAGCGTTTTGTAGTTTTGGTCGGTGGCCCGTTTGCGAGAGGTCGGTGGCAGCGTTTTGTGGTTTTGGTCGGTGGCCCGTGTGCGAGAGGTCGGTGGCAGCGTTTTGTGGTTTTGGTCGGTGACCCGTGTGCGTGCGAGAGGTCGGTGGTAGCACTTTGTGGTTTTGGTCGGTGGCCCGTGTGCGAGAGGTCGGTGGCAGCGTTTTGTGGTTTTGGTCGGTGACCCGTGTGCGAGAGGTCGGTGGCAGCGCTTTGTGGTTTTGGTCGGTGGCCCGTGTGCGAGAGGTCGGTGGCAGCGTTTTGTGGTTTTGGTCGGTGGCCCGTGTGCGAGAGGTCGGTGGCAGCGTTTTGTGGTTTTGGTCGGGGACCCGTGTGCGTGCGAGAGGTCGGTGGTAGCGCTTTGTGGTTTTGGTCGGTGACCCGTGTGCGAGAAGTCGGTGGCAGCGCTTTGTGGTTTTGGTCGGTGGCCCGTGTGCGAGAGGTCGGTGGCAGCTCTTTGTGGTTTTGGTCGGTGGCCCGTGTGCGAGAGGTCGGTGGCAGCGTTTTGTAGTTTTGGTCGGTGGCCCGTGTGCGAGAGGTCGGTGGCAGCGCTTTGTGGTTTTGGTCGGTGGCCCGTGTGCGAGAGGTCGGTGGCAGCGTTTTGTAGTTTTGGTCGGTGGCCCGTGTGCGAGAGGTCGGTGGCAGCGCTTTGTGGTTTTGGTCGGTGGCCCGTGTGCGAGAGGTCGGTGGCAGCGTCTTGTGGTTTTGGTCGGTGGCCCGTTTGCGAGAGGTCGGTGGCAGCGTTTTGTAGTTTTGGTCGGTGGCCCGTTTGCGAGAGGTCGGTGGCAGCGTTTTGTGGTTTTGGTCGGTGACCCGTGTGCGAGAGGTCGGTGGCAGCGCTTTGTGGTTTTGGTCGGTGGCCCGTGTGCGAGAGGTCGGTGGCAGCGTTTTGTGGTTTTGGTCGGTGGCCCGTGTGCGAGAGGTCGGTGGCAGCGTTTTGTGGTTTTGGTCGGGGACCCGTGTGCGTGCGAGAGGTCGGTGGTAGCGCTTTGTGGTTTTGGTCGGTGGCCCGTGTGCGAGAGGTCGGTGGCAGCGTTTTGTGGTTTTGGTCGGTGACCCGTGTGCGAGAAGTCGGTGGCAGCGCTTTGTGGTTTTGGTCGGTGGCCCGTGTGCGAGAGGTCGGTGGCAGCGTTTTGTGGTTTTGGTCGGTGGCCCGTGTGCGAGAGGTCGGTGGTAGCGCTTTGTGGTTTTGGTCGGTGACCCGTGTGCGAGAAGTCGGTGGCAGCGCTTTGTGGTTTTGGTCGGTGGCCCGTGTGCGAGAGGTCGGTGGCAGCGTTTTGTGGTTTTGGTCGGGGACCCGTGTGCGTGCGAGAGGTCGGTGGTAGCGCTTTGTGGTTTTGGTCGGTGGCCCGTGTGCGAGAGGTCGGTGGCAGCGTTTTGTGGTTTTGGTCGGTGGCCCGTGTGCGAGAGGTCGGTGGCAGCGTTTTGTGGTTTTGGTCGGGGACCCGTGTGCGTGCGAGAGGTCGGTGGTAGCGCTTTGTGGTTTTGGTCGGTGGCCCGTGTGCGAGAGGTCGGTGGCAGCGCTTTGTGGTTTTGGTCGGTGGCCCGTGTGCGAGAGGTCGGTGGCAGCGTTTTGTAGTTTTGGTCGGTGGCCCGTTTGCGAGAGGTCGGTGGCAGCGTTTTGTGGTTTTGGTCGGTGGCCCGTGTGCGAGAGGTCGGTGGCAGCGTTTTGTAGTTTTGGTCGGTGGCCCGTGTGCGAGAGGTCGGTGGCAGCGTTTTGTAGTTTTGGTCGGTGGCCCGTGTGCGAGAGGTCGGTGGCAGCGTTTTGTGGTTTTGGTCGGTGGCCCGTGTGCGAGAGGTCGGTGGCAGCGTTTTGTAGTTTTGGTCGGTGGCCCGTTTGCGAGAGGTCGGTGCCAGCTCTTTGTGGTTTTGGTCGGTGGCCCGTGTGCGAGAGGTCGGTGGCAGCGTTTTGTGGTTTTGGTCGGTGACCCGTGTGCGAGAGGTCGGTGGCAGCGTTTTGTAGTTTTGGTCGGTGGCCCGTTTGCGAGAGGTCGGTGCCAGCTCTTTGTGGTTTTGGTCGGTGGCCCGTGTGCGAGAGGTCGGTGGCAGCGCTTTGTGGTTTTGGTCGGTGGCCCGTGTGCGAGAGGTCGGTGGCAGCGTTTTGTAGTTTTGGTCGGTGGCCCGTTTGCGAGAGGTCGGTGGCAGCGTTTTGTGGTTTTGGTCGGTGGCCCGTGTGCGAGAGGTCGGTGGCAGCGTTTTGTAGTTTTGGTCGGTGGCCCGTGTGCGAGAGGTCGGTGGCAGCGTTTTGTGGTTTTGGTCGGTGGCCCGTGTGCGAGAGGTCGGTGGCAGCGTTTTGTGGTTTTGGTCGGTGACCCGTGTGCGAGAGGTCGGTGGCAGCGTTTTGTAGTTTTGGTCGGTGGCCCGTGTGCGAGAGGTCGGTGGCAGCGTTTTGTGGTTTTGGTCGGTGGCCCGTGTGCGAGAGGTCGGTGGCAGCTCTTTGTGGTTTTGGTCGGTGGCCCGTTTGCGAGAGGTCGGTGGCAGCGTTTTGTAGTTTTGGTCGGTGGCCCGTGTGCGAGAGGTCGGTGGCAGCGTTTTGTGGTTTTGGTCGGTGGCCCGTGTGCGAGAGGTCGGTGGCAGCGTTTTGTGGTTTTGGTCGGTGGCCCGTGTGCGAGAGGTCGGTGGCAGCTCTTTGTGGTTTTGGTCGGTGGCCCGTTTGCGAGAGGTCGGTGCCAGCTCTTTGTGGTTTTGGTCGGTGGCCCGTGTGCGAGAGGTCGGTGGCAGCGCTTTGTGGTTTTGGTCGGTGGCCCGTGTGCGAGAGGTCGGTGGCAGCGTTTTGTAGTTTTGGTCGGTGGCCCGTTTGCGAGAGGTCGGTGGCAGCGTTTTGTGGTTTTGGTCGGTGGCCCGTGTGCGAGAGGTCGGTGGCAGCGTTTTGTAGTTTTGGTCGGTGGCCCGTGTGCGAGAGGTCGGTGGCAGCGTTTTGTGGTTTTGGTCGGTGGCCCGTGTGCGAGAGGTCGGTGGCAGCGTTTTGTGGTTTTGGTCGGTGACCCGTGTGCGAGAGGTCGGTGGCAGCGTTTTGTAGTTTTGGTCGGTGGCCCGTGTGCGAGAGGTCGGTGGCAGCGTTTTGTGGTTTTGGTCGGTGGCCCGTGTGCGAGAGGTCGGTGGCAGCGTTTTGTGGTTTTGGTCGGTGGCCCGTGTGCGAGAGGTCGGTGGTAGCGCTTTGTGGTTTTGGTCGGTGGCCCGTGTGCGTTCAGATCAGGTCACAGCAGACTTATCAACTCGGAAAGGGATCGACACCGTATCGCCTTTAGCCTCGTTGTCAACCAGGCGTCAACCTAAAGTAAGCAATAAGCATGTAACCAAACCGGTACCCCTAGTATGAGTTTGGCAAACTGTATTCGTAATCGAAAACTATCGCTCTATCTCTTTAATGTCCTTTGACTGCTTTACCGACATGAGCAGTTCATTCGATAGTTTTCTTGACAGTTAAAATCAACTCATACCATACTAGGGGCACTGATCAGCGACGGTACGTCGACTCGGCTACGGCTAGGCGACGCCGCGCTTACGGCTCGCTGGTCCCGAGGCGAGGCGATTACGCTACGATTCCGATTAGTGTGCGTAGTTGCCAAGAAAGAATAAAAATTGCTTTTCCGCAACTGGTTGCGAAACTCAGTGGCCATGGCGGCCGAAAGTGGAGTTTCATACAAAGAATACTGAACCGCTCAAGTTGGTACGTTAACGTTCCGTTTACGAGTTGATAAGTATGCTGTGACCTAGTCCGTTGTTAGAAAAGAAAGAAAGAAAGAAAGAAAGAAAATGTATTTATTGACACAAACATGAGATAATATAATTTTTGAGAACTTAACTTAAAAAATATAAGTGACAGATCTCACGGCTGCGTCAAATTAGGAAGCCAATTCAGCATGATGTCAGGTTTGTGAGACCTGACGCTGATTTTCAATTGGCACCTTATGATTATTTAATTTTTTGACAGCTGAGCGTCAGGAGTTGAATTAGGGCACACTATTAATTAATCATAGATTGTTCGCGCCGCGCTGCGAGCAGTCGTTGTCATTGTCAAGGTCACGAGACAATGCGCTCGGCCGGCCGGTGTAGGATCGCCAGTTGGCCGTAAGCAGCCGTGAGACAAGTTCGTGTGTTTCTGTAGCGACGTGCCGCGCCAGTTACCTATCCATATTGGGACCGAGATTTCGTTTTGCACCTACTAGGGCTCCGGTCGGGGTACGGACTTGTAACCCGTGTGTGTTCGCTTTGAAAAGCGCCGGGAAAGTTTTAGCTGCCTATTAGGGCATTGTGTAGTATAAGAGTGTTAGCTGTAAGAGTATCCCATCGGGGGTTGTGTGGAGATCGTTTTGCCCGGCGCGCGCCGGCGAGACAACGTTCAGCCCCCCTGGATTACGGACACTATTTTCTAGTAAGGTAGGACTAGTTTAATTTACTTAATTTTGCATGAGAAACCTTCGTTTCAATAAACTGTGGAACACAGTAGATGTGGTCATCACAATTGTGCGTGATCATAATTTTTGGTAGCAGAGCGTACCTAGTTGATATAATTAGTTAATTTTCATATTAAAATTAACTAGGTACATAAAATTTCATAGTAAAAATAAAATTATTTTTTTGTTAAAAAGGGTATTTCCGATCCGATTCCCGATCCGATCCGATTCCCGATCCGATCCGATCCGAGACGAGAAGTACTAAGAAATTGTTCTAGTAAATTCTCGAAGCGAATGTTTCTCACTTGGTGGATCCGATAATAGATAGACACTTATATAATTGTTGTCACATACTAGTGATTTGATACGAGTTTACTCGCCTAGATGTGTATATTTTTTGTTTGTGTGTCCGGATTTATTTGACGAATAGTTTCGTTCGAAAGTGTTGTTTATTAGTACCACATACTAGTGTTTGTTCCGAGTCCGCTTGCCTAGTTAAAAAAGTGGAACTAGTTTTAATTATAAGTAGTATTAAATTACGAGTATTATTATTAAAAATAGTTTTGTTTTCGTTTGTTGATAACGGTTTAGTAGTTGATTTGCGAGGTTGACTTGGCCGTGCCGTTATGCCATACCGTTAATCCTATACGTTTTGTTTATACCGTTATATTGTTAGCCCTTGAAATTGGTAAGTTGTTAATAATTTATGAAAATAGTAGGGTCCGTGTATGTCGTCCGAATTTTAATTGTGTTTTATATTATCGTGACGCGACCTATTTCTATTGTTTTTTTTGTTGATGTTTACCACTTTTATATTTCTTTGTTTGCTTTGTTTATAAAACGGATTATAAATGGCTCCTACGAATCCGCTCGCCGTATCCAGGGCCGGCATCCAAGGAGTTTTGCGTTGGCTTGCTTGTGCGGTCACATTAATAGACCGAGCCGACCGGGTAGGCGCGTTGCTAGCTCGGTATGGCGGGCTGGCAGCTCGGCTGCAAGACCTGGAGCGCCACGCCATGGAGTGTCGCGCGCATTATTTGGAGAACCCCCCAGCTGATGATGCCGTGTCGGAACAGCTGGAGCAGGATGTAGCCCAGGCCTATGAGCTGGCTGACCAGTTCACGGAGGCGGCTGAGAGGGCCCTGGCTGTTCGGAAGGGGGAGCCGGTTTTGAGCGGGGAGGTCAAACCTACCCCGACGGCGTTGCTAGGCCGATTGCCTACCTTGGAGATTCCCACTTTTAATGGGGATCTGTCAGCCTGGATGGGCTTCATTAATTTGTTTGACAGTTTGGTGGATTCACGACGGGACTTATCCCCTAGTGAGAAGTTGGCCTATTTGCGCTCCTCCCTGCGAGGAGAGGCATGCTCGGTAATCCAGCACCTGCTCATCAGCGACGACAACTACCAGGTGGCTCGCCAGCTTCTGGTTAGCAGGTACCAGAATGTCCGGTTACTGGCGGACACCCACGTGGCCACGATTTTGGCCCTCCCGCGAATCACGCGGGTACACCTGTTACGGAGGGAGTTGCTGAACCCGCTACTGTCAGCGGTCAACTCCCTAAGGCGATTGGACCTGCCGGTGGATCAGTGGTCCTTTGTACTGCTGCACTTAGTCCTCGCCAAATTGCCCGCTGAAATGAAGGGGCGTTTCGAGCAGAGGTACGGAGGCGACAGCGCCTCGTATCTCCCGCCCTTCGCGGACCTCCTTCGCTTTTTGGAGGACGAATGTAGGGTGACGGACCACCTGGAGCCCGCCCCGGTTCCAGGTGTTGGTCGTATGGTGGCGGCGAGGGAACAGCCCCGTCGCCCGACCAACCGGTATGCTGCCTTCCAGCAGTCCCCTCCCCCCGCACCGAGTGAGCGGTGCAGGTATTGCAGGGGAGATAGGCATGTGGTGCACGAATGTGCCAAATTTAGAGGCCTCCGCCCAGAGGGACGGAGGGCCGTTGCGAAACAGCGCCAATGGTGCTATAGGTGTTTGGGGGGACACATGCAGTCGGCGTGTCCCCAGACCGAGGATTGTCGTCTTTGCGGAGGGAGGCATCACCCCCTCCTTTGTTTGGACCGCAAGGACGCCGGGAGCGACCGGGGTTCGAATTCCTCGCGCACGGGCGGGGGCCCGGCAGCCCGGAACCGGTCCCCTAGAGATTCGGCGGGGCTTAGCCCCCCCGTTCAGTCCCCCCCGGAGAGGGGGAACTATAGGAGAGACGCCCCCGCCACGGGCGGGGGTAGGGGGGTACCACAAGAGTACGCCACGGTGGCGATGGGCACGGGCCCTATTTGCTACTCCCCCCCCCTAATGGAGAGGCCTCGATTGGGGTACTATGCACCGAGGCACGCCCCACACGGGTATTACCCTGCACCTAGGAGTGCTGTTGGTCGGGGCCAGTATGTACCCGATTGGGACCCGCTCGCCCGGTACGAGCGTCCCACATTTGGCGCGCCGACTCAGGCGCGAGGGGGACAAGTACCCCCCCAAAATTTTTAATGGCGCCCCTGTCGGACCCAACCACCCCTCCGGAGCTTGTGCTGTTGCCAACAGCCTCCGTGAATGTTTGGGGACCTAAGGGCAATGTTGTCACGGTGCGTGCCCTTTTGGACTCAGGTGCCCAGGGGTGCATAATGTCCCGGTGGCTTGTCCGACAGCTGGGTCTTTTGCTTGTGCCGCATCACGAAGCGGTACGGGGGGTGGGAGACTCGCGGATCCCTGATCCGATTGGTCGAGTTGAGTTCTCCTTCTCCCCCCACTTCACGCCAAGGCCGAAGATCGGTGCTTCGGCGATAGTTTTTGATAAGGTGGTTGGACCACTCCCGCAAGTGCGAGTGCCGCCATCCACGATTGAGCTGACGTCTCGACTGGCTTTGGCTGATCCTTCCTTCCACCGACCGGGCCCAATACACTTGTTGATTGGTGCGGATGTCCTCGGTCGTGTACTGTGTGGAAGCAAGCGAGTTTTGCAGACAGCCGATCTTGTCGCCTTGTCCTCGTCGCTGGGTCATGTGGTGATGGGAAAGGTACCACAGACACCAGAGACCCCGTCGGTAGACCGCCAGACCATTGTCGGTTCTACTTTGTCCGACGTTCTCCAAAAGTTTTGGGAGGTGGAGGAACCTCCCACTGCCAAGCGGTTGGATCCGGTAGCGGAGGAGTGCGAATTGTTCTACCAGAACAACACTGGGCGCCTCCTCTCGGGTCGCTTGATTACCCGCTTGCCCTTCTTGGCGGTTCGCCCTCCTTTAGGGAGCTCCCGACCGATGGCCGAGAAGAGATTGTTGTCCATGGAGCGTAGGATGGCCAGGGATCCCGCATTCAAGGAGAAGTATATAGCCTTCATGCGGGAGTATTTGGACCTTGAGCACATGTCCATCTCGCAGTTGGACTGGCGTAATGTGGAACATTACTTCCTGCCACACCACGCTGTTTTGAAGACTTCCAATGGGAAGATCCGCGTGGTCTTTGATGGTTCAGCGCCCACGTCAACCGGAGTGTCGTTGAATCAGTGTCTGCATGCGGGGCCGAAGTTGCATCACGATGTCTGTGATGTTTTGACCAACTTCCGCCGGCACGCTGTCGTCTTTGTGGCCGATATCCGCATGATGTTCAGACAGACCGTGATTCACCCGGAGGATAGACGATACCAGCTCATCCTTTGGCGTGAGGATCCCCAGGATCCGATGTTGGCTTACGAGCTGAACACCAACACTTATGGTTTGCGGTCGAGCCCCTTTGTGGCGATCCGTTCGCTGTTGGAGCTCGCAGAGCGCGAACGGCTACGCTATCCCCGGGCATCTGCTCTTATTGAGGGGGGGGCCTTATTTGTCGACGATATCTGCACGGGGGCCTCGAGCTTAGATGAGGCTCTCGTCTTACGTGATGAGCTGATTGCGCTCTTGAGGGCTGGTGGCTATGAGTTGCGGAAGTGGCTGTCTAACTCACCGGACCTATTGGCAGATTTGCCTAAGGACCACCAGCAAGAGCCGCTCCTCTTTGAAAATCCGGAGACTCCAGACATGCTGTCTGTTTTGGGAGTCCAGTATCGACCAGTCCCGGATTTGTTCACATATAGATTGGAACTGCCAGACCCAAAGGTCTGGACTAAACGCACGGTGCTGTCTACTGTAGCCCGTACCTTTGATCCGAACGGTTGGCTCAGCCCTGTAGTGTTTTCGATGAAGTGCTTCCTACAGGAGCTCTGGGCTGCGGAATTGTCATGGGATGAGCCCCTCTCTGGTAGCCTCCTACGAGAGTGGGTGAGGTTCGTGTCATCCCTACCCGACGTCAATCGGGTTTGTATACCGAGGCAAATGCTGCCTTCGGGAAAGTTTAAAGCCTCCCTGCACGGCTTTTGTGACGCGTCCGAAAGCGGATACGCGGCAGCCGTTTACATCCGAACGGTGGATGCAGCAGGCGTTGTCGCCGTACACTTAGTTACGGCCAAGAGTAAGGTCGCCCCCCTTCGGACTAGGCTAACCATTCCGAAGTTGGAGTTGTCCGGCGCCACTCTCTTAGTACGGCTACTCAATCATGTTGCCGACACCTTGGGAAACGGTGTCGACTTGGGGTCGATATTTGCGTGGTCTGACAGCCAGGTCGTCCTTTGTTGGCTGAAGAGTTCAGTCCACACCCTTGAGGTTTTTGTGGCCAACCGGGTCTCACAAATTCAGACTTCAAAGGCCCCGTTGATTTGGCGCCACGTACCGGGCGAATTGAACCCCGCAGATTGTGCCTCCCGCGGCTGCGAGGCGCCTGAGTTAGTGGACCACCACCTATGGTGGAGTCCATCATGGTTGTTACGGCCTGAGCGCTCATGGCCTGCCACCCCGGCTGTGGCCAGAGTCCCAGACCTAGGCATGCGTGTTCACGCCGTGGAGACGGTGGCGGCTCCGCAGATGGAGTTTTTGTTAGACCGCTACAGTTCTCTTGATAAGTTGCTCGGCGTGACTGCTTGGATGAGGCGCTTTGTGCGAAATTGTCGCCAGCCTCAGGAGAAATCGTTGTCTCCGGTCCTCGCCCCACAAGAGCGGCAAGACGCTCTTTTGCATTGGTTGCGAGTGACGCAACAGCGAGAGTTTGAACCGGAGCTGAAAGCCCTGCGCTCAAGTAAGCCCAAGTTGAAGGGACCCTTGGTGCGGTTGAATCCCTTCTTGGACAGTACCGGATTGCTGCGTGTCGGAGGTAGGCTCAGACATGCCAACCTGCCGTACGGATCACGCCACCCTTTGTTGCTCCCCAAGGATGGACCGTTAGTTAGACTGTTGATTACAGACCGACATGTAAAGAATGCTCATGCCGGTTGTAATGCTTTGACCGCGCTCCTCCAACGAGAGTTCTGGATTTTGTCAGCGCGGAGAATAATCCGATCCGTTATTTTTCGTTGTCTCCCGTGTTATCGTTTGCGCGCCGATACGATGCAGCCCCAGATGGGTGATTTGCCTGCCGATCGAGTGAACGAATCGATGCCCTTCTCAGGAGTTGGAACGGATTTTGCGGGGCCATTTACCGTTAAGACATCGCGGCTTCGTAATGCTAGAACGGAAAAGGCTTACTTGTGTGTATTTGTTTGTTTGGCCACTAAAGCGGTCCACCTGGAGGTGGTTAGTGCCCTCACCACAGAAGCCTTTGTAGCCACGTTGAATCGTTTTGTGTCTCGCCGCGGAATGCCGTCGTTAATAAGGTCCGATTGTGGAACCAATTTCAAGGGCACCGATAGGTATTTAAAGGAAGTTTGTGAATTTTTGGATAGGAAGAATTTTGAGATCGGATCCACACTCTCTCGCAGAGGGGTACGATGGCAGTACTCCCCGCCATCCTGCCCCCACTGGGGAGGGATTTTTGAAGCAACTGTAAAGGCCGCTAAAACTCACCTTCGTCGCGTTATTGGGGAGACGGTCCTCACGTTTGAGGAACTCGCGACCGTATTTTGTAAGGTTGAGGCGGTCCTCAACTCGCGTCCGTTGTGTCCGTTGTCTTCGGACGCGAATGATTTAGAGGCCCTTACGCCGGGCCATTTTTTGATTGGCAGACCGCTTAACGCCTTGCCGGAATATCCTTATTCCGAAGTGCCCTCCGGACGGCTCTCGCGATTTGAATTGCTCCAGCAGCTTACGCAGAGTTTTTGGCGCCGTTGGCATCTGGAGTATTTGCACATTTTGCAGCAACGCGTTAAGTGGTCGGATAGGACAACCCCACCCAAGACTGGAGACCTCGTGTTGGTAAAGGATCCAAACCTGCCGCCCCTCCGCTGGCGTTTAGGACGCATTGTTCAGCTTCATCCGGGGTCGGATGGTGTGCCCAGGTTTGCCGAGGTCCTGGTGGGGGACTCTGTTTTGAAGCGAGCGATCGCTACCCTCTCTCGCCTGCCCTTAGATTGAGTTGGCGGACAGTTTGCTACTGTCTGGGACGGGGGGATGTTCGCGCCGCGCTGCGAGCAGTCGTTGTCATTGTCAAGGTCACGAGACAATGCGCTCGGCCGGCCGGTGTAGGATCGCCAGTTGGCCGTAAGCAGCCGTGAGACAAGTTCGTGTGTTTCTGTAGCGACGTGCCGCGCCAGTTACCTATCCATATTGGGACCGAGATTTCGTTTTGCACCTACTAGGGCTCCGGTCGGGGTACGGACTTGTAACCCGTGTGTGTTCGCTTTGAAAAGCGCCGGGAAAGTTTTAGCTGCCTATTAGGGCATTGTGTAGTATAAGAGTGTTAGCTGTAAGAGTATCCCATCGGGGGTTGTGTGGAGATCGTTTTGCCCGGCGCGCGCCGGCGAGACAACGTTCAGCCCCCCTGGATTACGGACACTATTTTCTAGTAAGGTAGGACTAGTTTAATTTACTTAATTTTGCATGAGAAACCTTCGTTTCAATAAACTGTGGAACACAGTAGATGTGGTCATCACAATTGTGCGTGATCATAGATAAATAAGTATAATTTCCAAATATTATTTATATAAAAATAAAAAATAAAATAAACTAAGTAAGTATAAATAAAATAAAATAAAATACTTGAATAAAATAAGAAAAATATAAAAAAATATAATTTCTTTGCAAACACAGTTTTCAAAAACAGTCCTCTCTTATAGTAATCTTATTATGAAACAATAAAACAAACAAAAATAAAAAAATAAGAAAAAAAAACACAATGAACTCATAGGGACCAACCACAAAACCAAGTTAATCTAAACAAAAGAAAAGTTGAAGTTGTACGGTTAAACGTCGTTACTCCGTTGACGTGTCAAATCATGAGTGATATAAGGCTGAAGATGGAAGCGCGCTTCGCGCTACTACCGGAATACTCAACGACCGAGAAACTGGTTATCAATCCCTATAACTACCGGACCACAACAATGCCGAAACACTGTTGTTATGGCGGTAGACTTTAAGAAGTCGTAACGTAACTAGCCAGGCGGACTTACAACTATTCCTACCAATAACCAAACCGAATACAATATTATGTACCCAATCTGGGAATCGAACCCAGAACCTATGGATTACACCGATGGTTTATTTTAGTTGCCTTTGTGGTCTTATGGTAAGAGATGTCATAACGTGTTGTATACGTTGTATAGTGGGCTCGTATGTCTTGACCCTTATATAGTTCAATCAACCACAAAAGCGATTAAAATTACTACATTTCTATTTACCTACGTTATTCCTAAAACTAAATTCTGAAAGGGACGAAAAGCTTTCCATTATCATTACCTACTTGTCTAAAGGCCGGTGACCCATGGTGCCTTTATCGGAGGTCATAATGAGTCGATAAATTTACACAATGAATAAAAAAGGAAGCCAAGACAATGGCCTCGTTCTTCACAACAGAATGAAGAAAAAAGAATAATTTATTTGATTCGGAAAACGTTCACTATACAGGGCCCGTACTCTGAAACGCAAAACGGTTTAGCCCCTTTCACTTGATTCTGCCATGAGTAAAGAGTGAGAGAGAAAGGTATAACGAAGTTTCGATATTAGAGTAGGCCCTCAGACCCGCAAATAAATACGAGTAGGAGGTAAAATTTCTCAGTCATGCTCTGAAATGTTAACATTATTTCCTCGCATTTCGTGATACAAGCCTTGTTCTGGAAGCTATTTGATTGCTAGCGTCCCTAGCTGTAATGTAGGTACTATATTGACCTTGCTTTGAGGTTCTTTTTTAGGGTTCCGTAGTCAACAAGGAACCCTTATAGTTTCGCCATGTCCGTCTGTCCGTCTGTCCGTCTGACTGACCCCAGTCTAGCTCATAGAGTCTTAATACTAGAAAGCTGTAATTTGGCGTGAATATATAACTTTGTCATTCATACGAATACTATGAAAAACAAAGTTTTTTTTTGGCAAAAAATTACAGTGATATTTTTACTAGGTGTACGTAATCGGTACGTTAAGTGGTTACGGAACCCTTCATGAGCGAGTCCGACTCGCACTTGGCCGATTTTTTAAATAGACAGTACCAAAGCCATCTTCTATCTCACTCGTTGCACTAGGGGCGCAAGCAGCCGAGAAATAATAGCGGGCCATGACAGTACACAAAACATATTCAGTTGACAGCGTACTGAAGCGTACCAAGGTTATCAGGTGCCTACCATCAACTTTAAGACAGCGATTCAAAAATAGCGCTATGCAAAATACCATAGGTGGCCAAATTATTAGGGACAGTACTGAGATTTTTTATTTTTACAGTTCAGTTGAATTTCTGTAACAAATGATTGGTTGTAGGTCTCTTATGTATTTTTTAAATGATTTTGTATTCTATTGAGATCATAAAAACTAATAATAAATATACAAAACTGTTATAGTTTCTTTGTATAAGTATATATTATACTGATAGACGTAACTAAAGTAAGTTTTAATATGTATTTTGTAATGCCGCCTTTTGCTGCAATGCTCTTAATGTACGCTTTTGCATTTTCCTGTAGTGTGGGGTTGTTTTTTCATTCTCGGATGATAGTTTCTATCAACTGCCGCTTGGTGTAAATTAGTTCTTTCGCCATCACCAGTCTGGTGAGTTCCCACATAGAGAACTATGGGGTTTATTTCTGGCGATTTCCCAGACCGTGGCAAAACAGAGAAATTTCTATTATCCAAGAATGCAGTCACACTTCTGGCTTTATGGCAAGATGTAGAGTCATGCATAAAGATGTAGTAGTTATCAGGTAACCATTAAAAAACCTACGGCAGTAGGTGAGTTTCTATGAGTTGCTTGTACTGGTCCAAGACCAGTAAGTACAAGCAACTCATTGTCCTTTCATGGTCCTTTTAACATTGTATAGGCGCCCCATGCCTTAGGCTGAGATGCCAGACTACACCATGACACTAACCGAGTGTTTAACCCTCTCCACTCTCCACTAGGCAATCTGCGTGGATTTTTTTCCCAGGGCGTCGTCGTCTCACAAAAGAACTTTCGTCAACCAAAACTTGAAATGTTGACTCGTCGGAAAAACACACCTGTAAAATTACAGAATTTATAGAAGAAAATCGTTAAAGACCCATTAAACTACTCAAAAAAGTTTTAATTATTCGACTCCAACCTGCAACAGTTATATTTTGATGTTGTCTAGCCCAGTGCAGTATTTTCTTTTTCATAGGATGGGTTAGGACTTAGGCGTGGATTTTTGGTAGGTCGCCCCGACCCATCAGATTCTGTTCGACCAACCGCCTCCGTATTGTCCTTTCCGAAATATTTACACCATCGTCGTTGATCATCATGGTCAATCAAGCAACGCTCTTTTTATAATTTTTGAGGCAGATGTCTCTGATTTTTCTATCAGTATGAAGAGTGGTGATTCTTTTCCTGACACATTTGCCATCGCGATTTGCTTCTAGAGGTTTTCTGTTGTAAATTTAGTTTTTATTATATTAACGGCAGACTTTGAAACCCCAGCAATAGCTGCTATGTCTCTTTGGGAATGTGTAGAATGCTGTGACAACGTTTGTATGTCTCTACATTTTCTTGGAGACAATCCAGCCTTAACTTTTCAAAAAAACTAGAAAATTAAAGTTATCGCTTCGAGTAGACATTAATACAATGTAAATTCATAGACAAAACAGCAAGAATGTTGTTTTATGAACAATTAGTTACCCAATATGGTTATTTAGGACAAGAAAGTCGGTTAAAACTAATAAAAAATATTACAAACAAAAACACTACAAAACCGCGCTTTTTTGAAAAAATATCTATTTGGGGAGAAATGTCACATTACCGACAGATGAATCGCATATCCTGTGTAGCCACTTGCCAAAAACAATAATAAAGATACCAGTAGCAATATCAAACAAAATAAACTTTTTTTTTTTTTTTTTTAATCTTTATTTTTTAACGAGGGTTTTTCCTTAGGAAATGCCACCCTCATAGGTAGCACAATATAACAAATACTTATTTATCTACGATTTAGACCACACTGTACCACATAATACAAAAATTTGGCTGTTTTTGACAAAGGGTTTGCTAATATACTGTTACAAAAGCCAATCTGACAATAATTTTTACTTATAAACAATTGTAATCTCTCAGATGCGTTTCGTTCACACTCCATCATGATATGATGGGCGTCTTCGATGATGCCACACTCACTACATCTTGGTGATTCATTTTTTTTCATTAAAAAAGCAAAACTGTTTAACGGTATGTGACCGGAACGCAGTCTGAGTGCAGTTATAGTGTTTTCCCTAGTCATGTTGGCATCTGCAAACCACGGGATTCTCGTTAAACTTGATTGAATTGTTTTGTACCATACTCCTTTTGAGAGAGATCTCTCATCAAAGTACTCTTTCCATTTCTCTTGGCATTCTTCTTTTGGTAATCTCAAAAGATCTGTAAAATACGGTACGCAGCTGGTATTAGTAACACCAATGGAGGCTGCTTCTTTTGCTAATGAATCCGCACGTTCGTTACCTATGATACCAACATGAGCTGGGATCCACTGGATCGACACAGACTTGTGTTTTCGGGATAAATCAAAGATAGACTGCAGAATTGAATAGGCAATCGGCATTCCTCGACAGCTCGAGGTACAGCGAGCCAGGTGTTGCACGGCACTCTTGGAGTCAGTCAGAATGACAATCTTCTCGTGGCTGCATGAACTTGCATATGATAACGCTTCATATATGGCTATAAGTTCCGCGTGCATTATGGAAATTCTGCAATCTATCTTTATTCTACAGCAACTATTATTTTGTGAATCCACAAATGCAACCCCAATATTACAACTGTCTTTGGATGCATCAGTATAAATTCTGTAGTATTCAGGGTACTTATCTAATATGGAATGCTCACATAGTTGATTTAGATCTTCTTTGAAATACTTATTTTTTGGTTTATTTACACCGTCCACATTAGTTTTTAAGCATTCAGAAAGATCCATATTGCTTACCCATGTATCTAAAGAATACATACCCATTTGTTTTTCCTGGTGTATAGGTAAGTCATTAAACTTCTCATGTACTTGTAAAAGTTCAGGTATTTTTTTATGTCGCCAGGAGGGGTTATTTTTTAAAGTTTGAAGATCATTAAGAAGCTTAATGTTGTCATTTTCTTCAAAAGACTTACATTTGAACCAAAATTTACTTGCTAAATATATCCTTCTTAAATGTAATGGGGGGATGGCAAGTTCATTTTCCATTCCATGAATTGGAGTAGACTTAATAAAGCTGCCAACTAATCTTAAGCATTGATTCTGAAATTTATTAAGCTTCTCGAGCTGAGTTTTGCTACTATTGCCATACAAAAAACTACCATAATCAAGTCTGCTACGGATCAGGCTAATGTAAATTCTCCTCAAGTGAATAGGATGTATCCCCCATCCTGAACCGCGTAATATTTTTATAATATTTATGAGCTTTGTGATTCGCTCCGTTAATTCATTTATTTGTTTGGTCCATCTTAATGCTTTGTCAAGCCACAAACCTAAATATTTTACATTATCTACTAAAGCTAATCTATTATTATTTAGGTGTAATATTACTGAGTCTTTTCTGAAACCTCTTTGAAAGACACAAACTTTGGTCTTGGGTGTAGATATTTCCAAACCAATGGGCTCTAAACATGTTACTAATACATTTAGTGCTGACTGAAGCTCCATTGTACTAACAGCAAGGTTATCGCATGACGCATACAGGACTAGATCATCTGCGTATTGTGATATGTAAACATTTTTAATATTAAAGCAAATTTCTATCGTAGCTAAATTAAAAAGTAAAGGAGATAGAGGGTCCCCTTGAGCTAAGCCAGTGCTAGTTTTCCTTTCTATTTTTTTATTATCAATAAACATTTTGAGGTTGCGGTCTTTAAGGAAATTCCAGAGGTAGTTACAAATTTTTGACCCGGCCCCGATACGGTCCAACACTGAAAGAAGGAATGGAATATGGACATTATTGTAAGCGTTATTTATGTCGACAAAGCAAGCAACGGTATGTCTGTTATGTGTGAAACCTATTAAAATACGGGATACTAAACTACTTAAACTGTCAAGACATGATTTTGTTTTTCTAAAGCCTGTAACACTGGGGGATAGTATATGTTTTTTCTCACAATACCACTCTAATCGTTTATTGATAATATTATGAAAGAGTTTACACAGGCAGGACATTAGTGAAATAGGTCTTAATGGCTTAGAATTATTTTGTTCTTGTCCTGCTTTTGGAATTGGTATCACTTGAATATCTCGCCATTGTCGTGGGACAAAAGCAGAGGAGAGAATCATATTGTATATACGAGTTAAGATAACTTTTGCGTTTTCAGGGAGATTTCTTATCATTAAGTGAGAGATTCCATCACATCCCGGTGTAGTATTTTTATTAGAGATACTATTACTTAATTCTATGAGGGAAATGTTAGATTCTAATTTAGGATTACATGAGGAAAAAAAGGGTTTATCAGGTATTGCAAAATCTGGAGTTAAACTATTAAGTAGTTGAGACGCTCTATCTTCATCCACACAAGTACTAGAAGTTCGATAACCCTTTAGCCATTTCATTTTACGGTATAATTCAGAACTTGTAGTAGACTGATCACAAGATGAGCAAAATGTTTGAAAATTATTCGTTTTAGCCTTATATAATAAATTTCTGGCCTGGTTAATCTTTTCCTTTAACAATACTGAATTACAAGGTGTCGGATTGCGGCGGAAACTAGCGAGAGCCAGTCGTCGCTCGGCTACCGCTTTAGACAGTGTTGCATTCCAATATTGTTTAGGGATGAATTTATCATTAAGACTGCTGCAATATTTAACGTAGGGAATAGACGCATCTGCGGCCTTATTGATGTGGTCTACTAAGCAATCATAGTCCTGTTGTATATCATAACTAAAGCAAAAACCTTCAAGGGACTGAGAGAGAATTTCATTATATTTAGTCCAATCAGCTCTTTTAAAATTTCTCTTTTTCCTGTTTATAACAGGTGTGTTAACCGTTGTAGTTAGTTTTACCATGCTATGATCACTTCCTAAGGTGTCATTTAACACTTTGTAAGTAAGTCTCAAAGCTATATCTGTAGTGGCCAGAATTAAGTCCGGAGAATATTGTTGTAAAACTCCGTTAACTAATTTGACCCTGTAGCCCAATTCTCGTAAATACAAACAATCTAAATATCGTTCTAGTTCAGAAGTCGTTCGATCGTAGTCCTATCCAAAATCGGTATTCTCGTGTTGCCTGGACGAGTTTCGATAGGACTTCAACTCAATAGGATCGAAACTCAGCGACTTTTCAATCGAGAGGTATTTTTTGTAAATTTTTCATCAAAAGTCGAAAACTATGTGGTTTAGAAGAAAAAAAAAACATGTTTCAGAATGTGCAAGCAGCGCTCTTTCATATGATACCCCATTTATGCCCTAGTAGCCCCACTTCGATTTTTTAAGATCCCCTTTCAGTCTCTGTTGCAAAAAAATATATAAATAAGTATTTTTATTTCTCTCTTATTTGCAAAATAGTTTGGCAAACGCAACGTCATCTAAAGCTATTCCAAATTTCAAGTTGATAGCATTATTAGTTCTCGAGAATCTCGAGATGTCCATTTGTGACAGACAGACAAAGTCTCACCATAATGGTTCCCTTTTACCATTTTGGTCCGGTACCCTAATAAGAGCCCGTCTTCGTTCTTTAATAAATAATAAATAATAAATAATAATTATTAAAAAAAATAATAAATAATAAATAATAAATAATAAATAATAAATAATAAATAATAAATAATAAATAATAAATAATAAATAATAAATAATAAATAATAAATAATAAATAATAAATAATAAATAATAAATAATAAATAATAAATAATAAATAATAAATAATAAATAATAAATAATAAATAATAAATAATAAATAATAAATAATAAATAATAAATAATAAATAATAAATAATAAGTAATAAGTAATAAGAAATAAGTAATAAATAATAAATAATAATAAATAATAAATAATAAATAATAAATAATAAATAATAAATAATAAATAATAAATAATAAATAATAAATAATAAATAATAAATAATAAATAATAAATAATAAATAATAAATAATAAATAATAAATAATAAATAATAAATAATAAATAATAAATAATAAATAATAAATAATAAATAATAAATAATAAATAATAAATAATAAATAATAAATAATAAATAATAAATAATAAATAATAAATAATAAATAATAAATAATAAATAATAAATAATAAATAATATAATTTGTACCGCTTTAATTGTTTTCTGTTTCCCAACGGTTGACTGGCAGAGAATACTTTTAGTATTAAGTCCGCCTTGTACCTATATTACATTACCTATGTATTATGTACAAAAGTTTATTAAATAAAATAAAAAATAAATAATAACAAATATGCTAGCCCCAAGCTTATTTTTCACATACAAAATGTCCAGCTAATTGAACTTTTGTCCAACGACACTTGGATCGATTATTTTGACGTTTAGTCGTTGAAATCCGATCGAAACAAAGGTCATCTAAATAGTAGAATACCTTCGAGTTATCGTTTTGAAACGATTGAAGGACGATTAATGTACCAGAATACACTTCGACGACACTTCGATAGAATCGCTGCCGCTCAAGTTCTATCGACAGTTGTGAATACGAAAATGGTTTCAACGACTAAATCGCTACGATATCGTCACGGTTTTTATTACGAGAATCGGGCTACTGTAGCCCGATTCTCGTAAATACAAACAATCTAAATATCGTTGTAGTTCAGAAGTCGTTCGATCGAAGTCCTATCCAAAATCGGTATTCTCGTGTTGCTTGGACGAGTTTCGATAGGACTTCAACTCAATAGGATCGAAACTCAGCGACTTTTCAATCGAGAGGTATTTTTTGTACATTTTTCGGTTTAGGAAAAAAAAACATGTTTCAGAATGTGCAAGCAGCGCTCTTTCATATGATATAATAAGTAAATAATAAATAATAAATAATAAATAATAAATAATAAATAATAAATAATAAATAATAAATAATAAATAATAAATAATAAATAATAAATAATAAATAATAAATAATAAATAATAAATAATAAATAATAAATAATAAATAATAAATAATAAATAATAAATAATAAATAATAAATAATAAATAATAATTAATAATTAATAATTAATAATTAATAATTAATAATTAATAATTAATAATTAATAATTAATAATTAATAATTAATAATTAATAATTAATAATTAATAATTAATAATTAATAATTAATAATTAATAATTAATAATAAATAATAAATAATTAATAATAAATAATTTGTACCGCTTTAATTGTTTTATGTTTCCCAACGGTTGACTGGCAGAGAATACTTTTAGTATTAAGTCCGCCTTGTATATTACATTACCTATGTATTATGTACAAAAGTTTATTAAATAAAATAAAAAATAAATAATAACAAATATGCTAGCCCCAAGCTTATTTTTCACATACAAAAGGTCCAGCTAATTGAACTTTTGTCCAACGACACTTGGATCGCTTATTTTGACGTTTAGTCGTTGAAATCCGATCGAAACAAAGGTCATCTAAATAGTAGAATACCTTCGAGTTATCGTTTTGAAACGATTGAAGGACGATTAATGTACCAGAATACACTTCGACGACACTTCGATAGAATCGCTGCCGCTCAAGTTCTATCGACAGTTGTGAATACGAAAATGGTTTCAACGACTAAATCGCAACGATATCGTCACGGTTTTTATTACGAGAATCGGGCTACTGTAGCCCGATTCTCGTAAATACAAACAATCTAAATATCGTTGTAGTTCAGAAGTCGTTCGATCGAAGTCCTATCCAAAATCGGTATTCTCGTGTTGCTTGGACGAGTTTCGATAGGACTTCAACTCAATAGGATCGAAACTCAGCGACTTTTCAATCGAGAGGTATTTTTTGTACATTTTTCGGTTTAGGAAAAAAAAAATGTTTCAGAATGTGCAAGCAGCGCTCTTTCATATGATATAATAAGTAAATAATAAATAATAAATAATAAATAATAAATAATAAATAATAAATAATAAATAATAAATAATAAATAATAAATAATAAATAATAAATAATAAATAATAAATAATAAATAATAAATAATAAATAATAAATAATAAATAATAAATAATAAATAATAAATAATAAATAATAAATAATAAATAATAAATAATAAATAATAAATAATAAATAATAAATAATAAATAATAAATAATAAATAATAAATAATAAATAATAAATAATAAATAATAAATAATAAATAATAAATAATAAATAATAAATAATAAATAATAAATAATAAATAATAAATAATTTGTACCGCTTTAATTGTTTTCTGTTTCCCAACGGTTGACTGGCAGAGAATACTTTTAGTATTAAGTCCGCCTTGTATATTACATTACCTATGTATTATGTACAAAAGTTTATTAAATAAAATAAAAAATAAATAATAACAAATATGCTAGCCCCAAGCTTATTTTTCACATACAAAAGGTCCAGCTAATTGAACTTTTGTCCAACGACACTTGGATCGCTTATTTTGACGTTTAGTCGTTGAAATCCGATCGAAACAAAGGTCATCTAAATAGTAGAATACCTTCGAGTTATCGTTTTGAAACGATTGAAGGACGATTAATGTACCAGAATACACTTCGACGACACTTCGATAGAATCGCTGCCGCTCAAGTTCTATCGACAGTTGTGAATACGAAAATGGTTTCAACGACTAAATCGCAACGATATCGTCACGGTTTTTATTACGAGAATCGGGCTACTGGTCGGTGTATCATCGTTGAGAGAGACATAACAACTCTCAGATAAAACTTTCACTATTTGCTCACCTCTATGATCAGTTTTACGTGACCAAGTTTTATGATGCCCGTTGATATCACTGAGAACCACTGATTTATTATTTGTAAGTGACAAAATTGCATCCCAGTCCGCCGTATTAGTACGTACATCTGAGGGACAGTATACCGATATAACGTTCTCAATGTAGTCACAGTTTAGAACTTTAATATGTAACATTTGAATGCCTGAATTTTTATGTACCGTATCACATTTGAAAGATTTTATAGATTTATGCACTAATATCGCAATGCCTCCATAGGAATCCTCACGATCAAGTCGATGAACATTATAGTCTTTAATTTTGAGCAAACTCTCTGGATGTAACCATGTTTCACAAATTGAAGCAATATGAATCTTTTCTTGCAATATTAAATTCTCGAAATCTATTAATTTTGGACGTAAACTTTGAGCATTCCAATGTAAAATATTTAAATTTAAAGTTTTAGTAGTATCAGCCATTTATATAGTCTAAAATATATTTCAACATAGGCCAATCTGAAACATTCTCAACTATAATTAAAATTATCCATTCTAAGCAACTTTTAATTGTTAATTTTACTTTTTGGCTAAAAGATATATTTTTAAAAAATACTATTTCTCGTAATCAATTAAATAATTCCGAAAAAGAAACGTCTTTGCTTTTTCCAAAAGTGACACCACTGTCTTGAGGGTTCTCAGAATGTGTTTGTTCTAAAACCGGTTCTGACGATGGTCTAGATTTACTGTAGTTTCGTGGCTTCTTCAATACTGAGGTATTTTCGGTCCTTATAGAATCCGCATCCCTGTGAATCTCTGCGCGGAACTTAGTCACATTAGCGTACGTATTTCGTGCTTGTGTTTCATTGTCAATAGAATCCGACAAAGGGGAGAAAAAATTATTGTGATATTCTTCATGTAAACGCTTCGCTGTTTCATTCAACTTGGAACGACTAGAAAAATTGTTTTCATGTATTTGTGGTGATTTCGGTACATACATAGTACATGCTTTTCGGTAGGTGCAGTTAAATTCTGACATTAATTCACGAATCCTTTTTTCCTTTAGAAAAGCCGGGCATGACTTGTCCAACGCCATATGATTACCTTGGCAATTTACACATCGATATACAAGTGTATCGCAATTTTCGTGATGACTACAGCATTTTGGGCATACAACTTTGTCGAAGGGGCACCTTGTGTGTGTGTGTCCTAATTTCCAGCACTTGGAGCATTGAGATACCGGAAACACATATGGATCCACCTTAATCCGCAGTTTATCCACATAGATGAAAGGTGGTAAACTAGTACTTTTAAAACTAATACGTACAGTCTCGCTCGGGACCCACTCACCAGTCGCTGACCTTCGCTTCAAACGCATGGCAGATGATGGCACTACATCATTTACGCACGTTATATTTTTTAGTATATCCTCGTCGGTTAGGTCCATGTCAACGTCCTTGATAGTGCCGTACGAGTAACTGACTTGAAAGGCTTTTTGAAAATTCCAACCTTTATTGATTAAGTCTTTGCAGTTGATTAATGTTTCCATACATTTTTCGTTTAAAAAGTCAACTCGAATTTTGTAAGGATTAAGGTATTTAATTTTGTTTATGTCGATTAAATCGAGACTTTTAAATAGTTTCGCAATTGCAAATTGTTTTGGTAATTTCTCTTTACTTGTTAAGTAAACTTCCAAATTCTCTTGAATTTTTTGTTTTTTCTCCCTTGACACTAAATTCCACCCTTCTTCCTCATCCTCATCCCTTATTCTTTTCGTGGGTCCGACATTTTCCTCATTTATTTGTGTATATTCTTCCTTTTGAAATGATACCTCATCCCCTTTCAAGTACTTAGATGGGCTCGGAGTTCGCATATTTTCCTCACTGCACACGTCATCTGCATTTTTTATATTATCTTCGCTACAAATACTCATTTTTCGTTAATTATGGTTATGAATCCTTCGTTATTCATATTAGCTAAACAGCTGTGCCGCGCGGACAATAGATCGCCCGATAAGCAACCGGTCGGCCGCAGGTAGCAATATCAGTTATCGCACACTCAATTATTGGCGTAAACAACTATGCGTCACGAGCACGTCCAACTCGCACGGTTACCGCGGCGACACTGAACAAAATAAACTTTAAAAACAACATAATTTACAGAAACTAATATTACAAACTATAAATTACATAAATATGAGCACTGTCCCTAATAATTTGGCCACCCACTGTAGGTTCTTCAAATGAATTGCTTTCTTTCGTAGTCTGACCATCTAAAAACACTGGATCGCAAATGAATTGCTAAATGTGAATGACCGAACGATTTGTGTCCTTAATTCTTCTACCCGTCTCTTTCACTCGATTCTGTCATGCCCGGAGAGTGGAAGAGACGGATATAACCTGCAGGTGTCATGTTAGGTTGGCCGAGTTATAAGTCAAATAAGAGTTGATGACAGCTCAGCGGCTGTGAAATGTCATTGAATGATCACTGAATCGCTGTCATTGATATTAAGCTGTCGTGGACTCGTGGTACGAATAAGCGAAGCAGATCGGTTTAGGAGAGCGACCGCCCGCGTAGTTACTTTGTGGTTTAGGTCCTAAACAAAACCGCAATATGAGATGATGGTAGGCACCCTGTAGTTCGATTCTCTAAAATTCGATCATCAACTCTGATATAATTTCATTCATAACTGTACTTTGTACTATTACGTAACGTAAGTACCTAGGTACGAGTAACATCAACTTGTTTACTTCACCGAAGTAAATCGCAAGTTTGCAACTCCTAATCTGCGATACGTATTAATTAGGAGTTTGAAAGCTCTCACGTATATTTTTATACAACATCTTTAGAGAAGCGGCCTCGTAATAAATCAAAAGATTTTCCTTTATTTTTGTCTAGGAAGTTTAATGGAAGGCTGCTCGTCACCCCGACGGACGCGCGGCGAATATTCAAAAGGGGTTTATTATAAATACGAAATTAGGAGTTCGGGGATCTCTGTACTATTTTATTTTTCATTTACTAAGTGGGATTTTTGATGATAAACAAGTATTTTCGGATATTGCCTCTTAGATGCTTGAAAGTTTTAACAAAGTGATGATTTGTTGTCAGTTAAATATTATGGTATGAACCTTCGATCAACAATAGTACTAGATTAAGGCTCACGATTCACGAACTAAATGAAAACTTTTTTTTAAACTGAGAAAAAAAGGTTAAGTACGAATGTTACGATCTTACATTATAAATGACAGGAAGCGTTCCAAGTTTGAAATACCTTAGTATTATTGACACTGTCAAAATAATCTACTTGTGATTATACTCTCAAGTGGGCGTATAACGCTCGCCATACCTGTCCAACTATGTATCTAGAACTAGGTGTTATTGTTGATCGAAAGTATGAACACTTAAATATTAAGACTTTAGATGAGTATGGTAGATATAGGCTATCCACCCGCAGCATGGCCCGCGTGAACTCCATGAAGTTTTTCCGGTGGGAATGATCCCGTTTTTTCGTGGGAATAATCCCTTTTTCCCGTAGTAAAAAGTAGTATGCTATTCTAGACCATAATCTATCTTTGAGCCAAATTTCATTCAGATACGTACAGCCATAGAACACAGAGAAAAATCTATCATGTGCCGTTTCGTCGTGAATCTATACTAATACCTTAGAATAATAAGACTAAGGGCGTTTGTGCACTACACTGAATTTTACCGATCTGGAAAAAAACGGATGCTTGTATTTTAATAATTCAATCATTTATAATAGTAAGAATTTATTTATTTCTAGTAGTTTCAATGTTTCGAACCCTAAACTACACGAAATAAATAAATTCTATTCAATTCTTATTCTTAGATTCAGTGTAGTGCACAAACGCCTAATACTAGCTGATCCGGCGAACTTCGTACCGCCTTATCGACAGCACGCCACCTACCGGGTCCAAATTGTAAATCTAAACTATTCTCGAACCCACCTGAAAACACAAAAAAAAATCATTAAAATCGGTCCAACCACAGAAAAAAATATAGAATACTAGCTGACCCAGCGCGACTTCGTTCCCGTGGCCCTACCCCCTACTCCACGCTACCCTACCCCACCCCTACCCTACCCTACCCTACCCTACCACTACCCTACCCCTACCCTACCCTACCCCTATCCTACCCCTACCCTGCCCCTATCCTACCCCTACCCTACCCCTACCCCTACCTTACCCTACCCCTACTCTACCCCTACCCTACTTCTACTCTACCCCTACTTACCCCTCCTTCCCCTATTTTCTCACCGCTAAAACCTTCCTTGGACTTCCACGAACAATTCAAGACCAAAATTAGCCAAATCGGTCCAGCCGTTCACGCGTGATGCCGTGACCAAGGGAAATAGGGATTCATTTTTATATATATAGATTTTGGAAAAAGTTAAGGATCCGTATAAAAACTTCGAAAATGTAACTCAAGGTGTGAAAAATGAGTAAAATAAACGGCTAAACATCCAAACATTCGCATTTACAATACACTAGTTAGATATATCCTCCTCGTAGATGACGATGCAAATATCTTTCAGTTAGAGCACAGAATATATAATGGTTAGAGTTTGAAATAAATAAAAGTCTAGTACCTATCAAATAAAGTGAAAGTGTGTGTTCCGCAAGTTTTACAAAACATTACATTACAAAGTCATGTCTTCAGTAGTGTTTTTACTAACATTCTAATTTGTAATGAAAAGTACCTATTATCATTTGAATATGCTACGATAGAAAGAAAAGTAAATTAAAAGTAACGTATCGTCGGCCATAATCTTGGATTCCTGGAGACTACATCATTGACTGTTGCGAGGAGATTATTACAAAATCACTGAATATTTACTTATTGCGTAGAATCTCACCTATGAACTTAAGAATCTCTTATAAGTAGGTACCTAAATTAGATCTAATTTTAAATTTATGATATTGATGAGTTACCTATTTGAGTGCACAAACGTTTTACCGACTCATTCTAAGTACTTAGGTAGGTAGGTAGGTACTACAAGAGTGTTGTCAATCGGTTGTATTGGTGGAATACAATCTAAAGCTAACTTGCTTGAAGTTTTTTAAGTTACTTATAACTTATTTAAAAGTTTCAGTACTTAGTCACATTGCAGATTCAGCTCCTCGACTTTGGTGCCATTATTTTACAAAGTTTGAGAGAGTTATAAAAGGGTCTGGAAGAAAATTGCAAAAGGTCAAGCGGTGGCTTAAAAGTAAGTGTAAAGTTTATATTAGCCTTCAAATAGTACCTATATTTTAATGTTAGTACTTAACACACCGTCCTGCATGAAGATAATATTCGTATCTTTTTAAATAACGGTGGCAGAGTTTCAATTGCGCCGGACCCGCAACCGAGAATCGAGTCCAAGATCTAGAATTTTATGTTCTAGAATCGTTTCAAGAAAGAGCAAAAGACATAAATAAAGCCGAATCGGAGCGGTTGGCTCACTTTATAGGTTTATAGAATGGTTGAATATTGTGACTTGACTTAAATTTTATGTCAGTGAAGTCTTTCGAGGTGATAAAGAACATTGATTTTCTTGCTCCCAAGCGCTATTTAGAATTAAATTCATCCCGTCTGATCAAAATACCGTAAATAATTTCTAACAGAAATCCTATTAACTGACGCTTTTGAGCAAATTGTTTTGAAGAAAATCCCGAGACAAAACAGATTTAAGTAAATGAACTGTGTTCCCATAAAATGATCTCTGAAGATTCGATTACTTTTCCATAAAGATGACGAGACTATAGTGACTTACATATTATCCACTACTTACTTTTATTTTTAACTAAGAGGCGCTCCCTATGCGTTTGCATTTTCTTTTGTCAAATAGGTACGTTATTAAAAATTTAATTTAAAATGAAACCTAATAATTATATTAGTTTTCTCAGTTTGCCTTATAAATTTATAAGGACAGCTTATGCCATAGCATAGCATGTCCTGTGGTTCATGCTGATGCAACTGGTGCTTCTCACATGATGGAAAAACTAGCGGACTTACTGTCATAGTTACCTAGGTACCTTTCCTAATAGCATTTAGTCAGGCCAAGTGCACTTCGTTAGTTCAACAACAGTTACATTTGGCCATTTTTTTTGGGTAGAACCTATAACAAAACTCCTTCAACACAAAATTAACAGTTACCCTACAGTTAGCAAACGGCACTGTTATTATTTCCTTCAATGGCCCAACGTAAGATATCACTGCAGAAATACCAACAGTTTATTGCAAATGGTTGGAGATTACTCGGCATTATCACAGATTACTAAATACCTAGTTACTACGTAACATTATGACAATATTAGTTTTATGTAGGTACGCAATCTAACTAACTACAAATCGCAATCTAAATCGAACCAAATTCCCCAATGTTGGCCAATGGAGGCCGACATAAAATGCTACTAGGGTAATTTATGCTCAAGTACCTAGGTATAACTAACATTATCGATACCATTTCTCCGATACATGATTATCACTATAGCATTAGCAGAATCGATACCCTGCTGAATTGCCTATACCTATGTTTTGCGGTGTAGCGGGTGTAGCCAGCCAGCCGGTGCAAGATGCGCTTCCGGCAATCGATGCCGGTTGCCATGGCGACGCGTGCCATGGCTCACGGTACCCTTTCCATTCTCCATGATGTCAAGATATTTTAAAATCAATTGAAAATTGCTTACAGCACTTCACAGCACCTTCAAAGTAGGCAGTGAATGTAGGTATGCTCCATAGGTACTTATCACAGGACCACGGGAGCGCATAAATTAAACGATGTTTATCTCGTAACTGTTCTTATAACCATTTGCTAAGTAAGAGAGAAATAAAAATATAAATTGTTTTTGCAACAGAGACTGAAACGACTTAAAAATTCGAAGTGGGGCTACTAGGGCATATGGGGTATCATAATGAAAGAGCGCTGCTTGCACATTTTAAAACTTTTTTTCTTAAGCCGCATAGTTTTCGACTTTTGATGAAAAATGTAAAAAAAACGTTCCCCCCCCCCTTATCTCCGAAGTTTGCAAAGAGAAAAATCTGAAATTATTTTATGTGATAGAAGTTTATGTAGATTACAGGAAAAATTAAACGATGACTCTAAATAGTAAACTTTTTCAGAAATCATCAAAAAAATTATATTACTTCCACTATCGGTCAAAAGCTGGCGTTGACCTAAAACTGCAATATTCTACACCGCAAATGCTCTGACGAATCTAGCCTCGCCGATGAAAACATTTTCACGTTATAGGTATTTATCTAAATTTATGATGGTACGAAACCCTCGGTGTGCGAGTCCGACTCGCTCTTGACCGGTTTTTTAGTATAGGTTCTTAATCTTGAAAGTACTGTAAGTAATTGTGAATTTATTAGGTAGCCATTTTACGAGTTTTTACGTAGGTACCTATCTTTAGGCATAACATAACTCCTGTGTTTATACTTAAACAGATTTAGATGATTCTTGTTTTGTTGGGTATCCTTTCTGATTGATCTCAATTGGTCTGTTCCTATAAACACCTATAAATTTGAATTACCTAGTAGGTTAAGTAAGTAGTGTCCATCAACAAGTACGAACAATTTTTACTATTTCGCGATTCCGTGGTTGGCACTATAGTCAAAATTTTTCGTATTGATGGACACTAATCTTCCCCTAAAAGCTTTGTAAGTACTTACTAATGGTACAGCCGGCCAAGAAAGTGGTCTACCAGTTTTGACAATAGTTCCCGTGTCAACAAAATATCGCTAAAGGCGAATCTTTAAAATTGTTTGTTAAACTGAGAAAACTGACATGAAATCATAGAGCAAACACACAATGTTATTTTCGCCTTTGTGACCTATGCATTAGATCATAATTTGCAACAACAAACAACCCTCACAGTTTTTCATAAACTTCAGAACTAAGGAGGTTTTTTAAAGTAGAAAACTCTTTCACTGGAAAAAAACATATATCACTGACAAATTAATGCCACAGGTATTTTCCTAAACTCCCTAAACTAAAGTAAAATTTATTCATTATTTTACTACAATACCTCGAAATTTATCCATAGCCGAGAGAGCTCAAATAATCGCACTTCACAATGATGGATTCAATATTAGTGAGAATTCTAGAGAATTAAATGTGTCTTATGGTTCAGAGATGATGGAACCGCAACTAAATTACAGCAGAAGCACAGCAAGGGCAATGCAATGAGGTATGGGAGGAGTCTGATATCTGCTCGAGGCTGGTGGGCTCAATAAGGGACCGACTCCGAGAAGTAATAGAGGCAGATGGCGGCTACACAAGATTTAAACATTATTTTTTTTTTTAAGTTACTTATTCCATGTGAAAAATAATATTTTTAACAACCAAATAATTAGCATTTTCACTACCGCTTCTTGTTACAACCCTTGTCCCGTACTTTTCTAATCGAGCAAAGTGGATATCATTGGGGGAGGCCTACGTTTAGCAGCGGTCATCCATTTATGCAAGGTGTTAAACCAGGCGACTAAAAATTACTAGGTTGAGCGACTAAGTCGCTCACCTAGTAATTTTGGTACCCTAAAATGTTTTTTAGTCGTTCGGTTAATTACTATCCTTACAAAAATACCCCTAAATACTGAAATTGGAAATTCATTATCGATAACTGAACAACTTTCCCAAGGAACATTAGGGCGGTTTCAGATTAGCGTTTTATACGCGCGTATAAGCTCGTTTTCGGAAGCGCAATGTAGGCGCGTATAGTACAGGCGCGCCTTTTGCCACACGCGCGACTCGTACGAGCGTTTACGTGCTTGTATGCTCGTATAAGCGCGAGCCATACCACAGAATAAATAATAGTGCTAAGGGCCATACGCTAATCAAGAGCAAGGTTCGAGCGAACACGCCGAAATATGCCCGTTTACGCGCGTTCAGTTTTTTGAAGTCCGTATTGTAGCTCGCGTGAAAGCGCGTATGCCGAAACGACCGTATACGCGCAGAAAAAACGCCAGTTTGTAACCACCCTTATACCGCAATATTAGAATCAAGAATTTTGTATCTTGTTGATGAGAATCAATATTCGACGATTCGAAATTCGAAAAACGAATTCGCGAAGTGTCATAAAATTCAAGCAAAGGAAAATCAACCTTGTTGTTAGTGGACAAACAAACGAATTTCACCCTTACGGTGGTAGACCACATATTTGGCCGACTGTACTTACTAATTAAAATTTAGAAGTGTAGGTATAGTGCAAGTGATGAAACTCATATTGTTATATTGCCCAAACATTATAGATTTTTCGAAATAGGTACTTAATAGGTAGGGCAGGCGTACCAGTTTTGGCAACTATACCGGTTTTGGCCACTTTTTGCTCTAAAAGTTTTCTAAACAACTTTTAGCCATTTTTGATAAAAGCAATTAAAATAAGGTGTTTTAAGGTAATAATAACAACCGTTAGAATTCCTTGTGTCATACCATTTTTTTCAATAAATTCCATTTTCTGTTTGAAAATATGTTTTGTATGAAAATTTTAAGAAATTTGTTTTGGATGAAATACTTTATAATAAACCTTTGTTCTTTACAATTAAATTGTTATTTTGCAATTGACTGGCTTCTAGCGCATTAGAATATATTGATTTTACCTGGGTTTGGTTTTAATTTTTCGCAATACTTAGAAAAGTTTAACTATCAGTAAGTGGCCAAAACCGGTACATTTGGCACCTCTCACACATTGTGTGTAATATAAAAAAATCTATTTTAATTTTATAAATTTGAAAAATGTACCTTTAAAGGTAGATAAGGAAAGCAGGTTGATGTAGTTAATACAGACTACAGCAAATGTTTTGATAGGATAGACCATAAATTATTAATTACTAGCTTTCCGCCCGCGGCTTCGCCCGCGTGTACTACACGACGTTATCCCACGGGAAGGTGATATTTTTCAGGAATAAAAAGTAGCCTATGTCCTTTCTCAGGGTCTAGACTATCTCTGTACCAATTTTTATTCAAATCGGTTCCGTAGTTTAGACGTGATTGTGTAACACACAGACAGACAGATTCGCATTTTCGCATTTATAATATAAGTAAGGATTAAATTGGAGAGCATAGGTATATGTGGGGATCTACTGAGATGGTTCAAATCATACATATCGAACAGATCGCAGGCAGTAGTTATTAGTAATTACATATCCAGCTTGATTGCTATCCCCAGCGGCGTTCCACAAGGCTCGCTCCTAGGTCCTCTGTTGTTCCTGATATTTATTAATGATATCGATGCCTGGGTGCCTACCATCAACTCTTATTGCGGTTTTGTTTAGGAACCTAAACTGATCTGCTATCAATGACAGCGATTCAGTGATCATTCAATGACATTTCACAGCCGCTGAGCTGTCATCAACTCTTATTTGACGTATAACTTGGCCAAGCTAACATGTCACCTGCAGGTTATACCCGTCCCTTTCACTCTCCTGGCATGACAGAATCGAGTGAAAGAGACGGGTAGAAGAAATAAGGACACAAATCGTTCGGTCATTCACATTTAGCAATTCATTTGCGATCCAGTTTTTAGAAGGTCGTGGTACGAAAGAAAGCAATTCATTTTAGGAACCTATTCTGCGTCGCGCTATTTTTGAATCGCTGTCTTAAAGTTGATGGTATGCACCCTGCTTTCAACATCCTCCTCTTTGGACTTCAGGACTTTGGACGTTGAACATTCTACATGTTGGTTAGTTTGGTGGGCACAAGTCAACGACCAAGTCATATAAAATTAAAACGTAACTATATCAATAAAGAAATCGCAGAAAGGAACATTAGAGTTGGCTTGACTTTACTGAGAGATTTCAAGGCTTTTTGTAAAGAAATAAGCAGCTCCAGCGAGAGAGAGCGAGACTAGGTCAGTTTTTTATAGGATGATTTTGGTGAGATTTCATATCTTTTTGCTAGGTATTACACATAAGTAATAAATACAGGTATACCGATTTATTTACTGCAAATGTAACTTTGTAATCCCATATGTTTATATAGGATTACAAAGTTATTTATGCAGTTGGGGTAACTAGACATTATCCTAGTTTTTATAAATTTCCCTTTATGTGGCCATTAAACCCTAACTCTGTACCAAATTTCAGCTCTCTGAGTTTATGGGAAGTACTAGTTCTATTTTGATAATCATGAGTGAGTGTCATAAATGCGAAACTTTGCTTTCGCTTAACTTCGGAACTAAATCACCTACAGACTTGAAATTTTGGATTTTAAGTATGTAATTATAGCTTACTGGATGACGAAAATTTCTGCGTTCTGGTCTTATCCAGAGGTTCTCAAATAGGGGCCTGAAAATGCGGAGAAATGGTTCCAGTAAAGGATAGTACGGCAGTGATTGCTTCGCGCTCGACTTGGCGGGGGCACTGCCGTGCCCCCAGATTTGTGTCTTAAAAACCTAAGACCATTTAGTACTTAGTGCTTAAAAGTCAAAAAATCCTTAAAGTGGCCACAAAGGTTACCTCTGCTACATTGATATGTTTATTTTATCATAAATTATAAAAATCAACTCATAAACTTCCTTAACAGTTTCCAATAACATGGGTATTTCGCTTAATCGAGCTTGAAATATTAATTTTTACATCTGTGGCATAAAACTTGGTTTGAAATATCAGTTTGACAATCTAATTAGTATTTAAAACGGTCAAATGATATGTTACCCAAAATGTAAAAAATGCGATAAAAACGGGTTTTTATGGTAAGGGAATTTTACTGTATTTATTTCTTCTTTGCGCTTTAGCGTCTTGCTGCGATTCTTGTGCAGTAAGTTTTGTGAGCCCATTTGAGACAACATCATAAAGTCCTTCACTCTTAAAGGTAATTTCAATGGTAAATTTCCACATCGAAAACGTTTTCTCGTCAACCAAACGATGAATGTGTTTGGTGGCGTCCTCCATTTTGGCTTGGCTTGGTGATCGCCGCGACGCCGCCGTATTTCTTGTTGTTTTATTTTTACTGTTCTTTATCACTATTTTATTTATAATTTTACTTGGTATTGTTTGAACTACGCTCTGCTACCATTTTACTGTATTTTGTTGAATAAAGAACACCTTTTAATAATGTAAATTGATTTATTTAATTATGAAGCACACACACGTTACGATTTCCCAAAACCAGAGAGAGTAGAGAGAGCGACCAACCATAGAGGCTATTTATATTTATATTTTTATAAGACAGTGGTGTAAAGTTATTTAGCACTAGCTAACAGGGAAAAGGGTTGGTCCACAGCCACAGTCTATCGTAGACGATAGAGAAGGCTGTGGTTGGTCTAATGTTACCCTAAAATCAATTTAACATTGGACCTCCACTATTTCTGTCTCTATCTCAGGATACACACATAAACAGTAAACTTTTTAATGAAATAGGTATTACCAACGCCAAAAGATCACAATAGGTATATTATCACCATGTACATTATAACTCAATGATTATCACCTACAGTTTTTAACGAATGTCTCTGATGTGGTCCAAAGTTACCCGGAATGACACATTAAATTCTTTCGTGCTAATAGGTATCTGAATCCTTTCCTTCCTCTCCAAAGTCCTTGAAATAAGTAGGTAGGTACTTGTTCATCATCAGTTATCTGATCATCTTAATAAAAACCCGTTGTTTAAAACCCCTTGTAACGTTAAGCCGTAGTAACTATTTAGTAATCTGTGGTTAAGCCAAGGCTACATTTACCATTATTCACGATCATGAATGAACCCTATACTTATTAAACAAACCACCTTATTACGGAGCACCTGCGAACCGAACGGGTAAGGTAAGTAAGGATCAGCAGCGGTAGGTACGATTTACATAAATTTTATTCCAATGCCGCGGAACGTCGGCCATGGAAGTTTAGCGTTAAAAGTGACCTTGGTTTCGTTAACCTTTCCACTGTTTGCCTTGGATAGATACATAGTGAAAATTACAATTTTTGAAGACACTATTTTATTGAGACACTATCAGCTGTGTAGGTGCTGCCATCTAGGCCAACTGATTACATTCTCTTTGATGCAGCTTATCACGAATAGTAGAGTAGCACAGTCAGTAGGTATGTACCTACTTGAGTCTTATTTAAAAATATGTTTAAATTCCAGTTTTGTAGATAGTACCTAGTAGTAAATAGAGCCTGATTTTATTTTGAACACAACAATCCATCTTTATTTTAGTAGGTAGGTAACCTACCTAGTGTGTCAGATAACTCTGCACGTGCCTGGCGCGTTTTTGGCGCTAGTTACAGTGCATTTTTTGTTCTAATGTTATAGAAAAGATTAGTATTCGATTTTTACCGCGCGCAGACTTATCTGACGAGCACTCTACTCATATTTTATCTGAAGTTGCAGACTATCTGTCGGATTACAATCAGAAAGTTTGAAACATGGCACGGGACTTTACTTTTCTTTTCAGGGCTACGATATATTTTTCCATATCAAGAATTAAGAAGGTACAAATATGTATTTTAAATGTTAACTATTTAATTACAAACTTATAAAAAATAGAGACCTAGAGTTCGTAAAATTCGATTGATAATATGTTTTTCAACACACTTGCTCATAAAGTGAGCCTTATTTCATCGATCTTAAGGCCCTAAACCGAACTATAACACACGCGTGCATAATAATATTACAGTACTAGTTGCGTAATAGAATTATCCCTACAAAGTTAAGTAAGTACCTAACTGCAAATTATATGCGAGTAAACAGAGACTTTTCAATTTAACCGGGTAATACAGTATCCCTACAAAGTTAAGTTAGTACCTAACTGCAAGTTATATACGAGTAAACAGAGCATTTTCAATTTCACCGGGTAATAAGTACAGTTCTTTTTTTGTAACAACAAAGAGGTTTTATACGGCTGAAAATCCATTTACGTTTTTAGAATAAAAAAATGTGTCCCTAATTATGACAAAAAAACATAATTAAGTATATTATTATCAAATTATTTAAAATTCACAATAATTTGTTATAAAACATTTGCATTTTATCACTATTATTATAATTATTTTGAAGTAGGCTGTATGGCTGTATGTTATCAATCACCTTACATTTGGCGCGTGCAAAAAAAAACTTGCGCGCTTTTTCCCGTAGGTAATATTATGTTATTATACCTAATATTATGTTATGTATTCAATAAATGTTTGTTTTTCCTCGCAAGTGTGTTGAAAAAGTGCGTATGAAACTCATGAGCAACTTACTCACTAGACACTCGGCTGATTTACGGCCTCGCCTGCGGCTCGGGCTGCAACCCACAGCCTCGTGTATAATGAGCAACCATAGCACACTTGTATCATAATATACTATTATGGATTTACTCCATTTTTATTTGATACTCATAATCGAGTACATACTATCTGTATTAGTATATTTTAGTGGTATCTTTGAGTATTCAAAACAGTGGTATAAAAAAATCGTACAATCGTTTTTCTTCAGAAGCTTGATTCGGAACACACCCCACACACGTTCAAAAACTTAAACGTGCTTGTATTCTGAATATTCTGATATTTCTGATTCTTATAAATACGTTTGTCTGCATTAATAAAAACAAATTATTTATTTTACACCTATATAAACGCAAAAAAAGTAAAAAATGTGTATAGTTTTGTATTATTTTATGAAAACACTTTACAAATAATTAATCTTTCTATTGTTCAAGCAAAACTAAATTTTGAACGGCTCGTAGTTGACGCTGCCATATACAAAAATGATTAGACTTATAAAGGTAAATTATGATGCTCACGTAAAATTAAAATAAATAAATAACTTTTTACAATCACACCAATTATCTAAGCCCATGTAAATTTCATTAGGAAAAAATATTTATAATAATTTTAATTAAGCCAAATCATATTGGTCTACATTTTTTACGTTTGTACAATTATTGTTATTTGTGTAGTTTTGCCAAAAAAAAAATGTAATTTAAGCAAAATATGAAAATAGTATTGAATCAAATGCGTTTTAACGGTGCGTAAATAACGCGGTGTACAGAGAAGGGTAGGTATTATTATTCAAACAAGTTTGAAAGATTTAAGGTCAAACCGCACTTATGCGGTACTGCAGAGGACCGGGGCGCGGCGTGGCGCGTCAAAATATTCTAGGCTACCATTAGACGGTCACGCAACCATCAGTCAATTGCATCACTCAAGAGACTAGCTTACCAATCTGTATAGAGGAACTTCGGGCAGCGTGGTGGTGGTGGCAAAATGGTTAATTTTGATTGGCTAAAAGAATCGTGACATTCGTGACTGATAGCAAACTGACAGCAAAACGTACCGTCTAATGAGCGCCATACAAAAAAAACTATGTGCCGCGCGCGCCCCACGCCCCTGAAGTGCGGTTAGCGTCATTGAAATTCATAGAAAGAATATTTGTCGCGCAGCGCCTCGCTTCGCTGCAGTTTCGCGCCGCGCCGCTGCTGTAGCAATGGGGAGGAAAACTAACTTTTTATCACGACAGAGGGCGTAGGTGATATTGGAGGGCTGTTTTGTTGATTGGTTGTTAATGAGAGATTTTTGGAGGATAAAACAAAGAAAAAAAAAGTTCTAATAATGAAACGAGATGGCGCTGACAAATAGCGAAGTCGGAAGTGACCACAAATAAACTAAAATGACGAGTTGATAACATTTTGATTTGTTTTCAAATTCGTAGGTAGCAAGTAGGTAGCACTGTCTAATATTAAAACAGTAAAATAACAACAAGTTACAAAAATGTCAGTGAGAACGCAACGTAAATCTACTACTTGAAGCATAAGCAATCAAAAAGTGTGTAAAATACCCGCGCTCGACTGACATGACATGACAAGCATAGCCTGGCAACGTCGTGCGTGCGTGTTTTTGACCTAACTTCTATTTGTAGTCTTTAAAGCCCCCAGTACAGGATGGCCGATCATGTTGGCCAAGCATGATGGGATGGGCCATCATTTACAGGGGCGGTTTGCGTTGCTCGCAAACGGCAATCCCACGCAAATCACCCCTGTACACGATGGCCCATCATGTAGGATGTACTGGGAGCTTTAAATTACTTTTGATCATTTCGTTATTTGCGCGCGCCATCTGTCGCCACTTTAAATCAACTTTTTTTTTCTTTATAGCTGTCAGAAAAATCCCCCATTGTCACAATAACAACCAATCATAACAGCTGTCAAAATCGATGAAATCTTTTGTGGAAAATAAAAAACAGTTAATAGCAACACTGAACAGTTAGTCACGTCATTTCGAAACGCTAGTGTGGGTTTTGCGTGCGTTCGGATTTGTGAGTGCTTTTTTTCATGTTTGTGTGTAATTCTGACGCCGTTTTTGTGAATAGCCTTTAGCTCATTATCCTTCTCTTTTTGGATTTCATCACTAAAACTCTTCAAACTGTCGTTCAAAGGTTTGTGTGTTGAATTTTCATAGAAAAATGCATTCGTGTCTAGTCTGGCTAGTACGGTAATGTTTGCGAAACCCTGTCAAGCAGGCGTTGTCTTGGGGTTGTAATGGATCTATTCCAAAGTATTTTTAAACGTTTACATTAGATTGTCCTTACGATATCTGTTTTATCTATAAGCCGGTTATCTGGTGATTGGAAGAAGTAGCAGTGCTTTTTATCTGGTGCGTGGGTTGGTCGGTGGTAACAGTGTAGTGTGTGTCTGCTGTCTGGTGGCGATCTAGGTAACTCAGTCGGCTTTTTGTTGCCGGTTCGTATGCAAGTGTTCGCGCGATAATATAACAATGCAATTATAATGGTTGGGGCTTGTGTTGTCTGTACTTATGTTGTTTTTAGTGTTTGTGTACTGTGTTAAGTGATTGTTTTGTTGCAGGCCGGAAGGATGCTAAAATTTATTCGTGGCAAAGGCCAGCAGCCCTCTGCGGAGAGGCAGAAGCTCCAAAATGAGCTGTTTGCATTCCGAAAGGTAAGTGTTTTGTTTGTCTTTTCAGTGAATGAATGTGTCTTACTTTCCTGAAACATAGTAGTATTTACAGTTCATTGAACTTTACAACTTTGAGAGCCAAGATAGTTAGATTATTACACACCAACTTGTTTTGTGCACTCCCAGTGTTTATTTGAAAAAAAAAATGTATTATATTTATAAAAGTCAAGTTAAAGTCTAGTATACAAACAATAACCTACCTAGTTAATCTAACCTCTAACCTAGTTCATCAGGATTATCATCCTTTTTATTTAGGATTCAGGTGTATAATTTGATTTTAAAATTTCCAACGTCAATATCCTATCTTTGTATCAGGAACTGGTTTTCTAAGTCTATTTAATACAGTGATTTGCATCAATACACTATCAATATACAAAAATATTATCTGTTCTCTTTGCAAATTTATTTTTAACTGCTAAGGTTTTTATAATGATTGAGTACCTACTTAAGCCCAAATTTCATAATGTATGCTTAGCGCAATCTTATCGAGCCCTGCCCTATAGTATTTACTTTCAGATTAGATGTGTTTTTTTACAGTCAAATCGGGCCATGGCCGTGGAAAATAAAGATTCTGAACAAACTTGAATCTTTATGGTTAAAATTAGAACATAAAGTAATACAATTTTGAATTGAAATGATAATAATTTGTTTCATCATGTCAGCCGAACGTGTTTTATTATAAATAAAACACTTTCATGGATTTTTTCACGCAATTTATTCAACAACTTGGTTAAATTTTATTTTATTTTTTTGAGATTTTTTGGTTTATCCGAATTTTCGGCACCTTTCCAGGGGCCGTGGTCATTTGATTTTAATAAAAGAATATACCCACTCAATTTGTTTATTACTCCATACAATATCAATGAGTGATTCATTAGTGTGGCAACATAATATGGCCTTCATACATTATTTATGTTACAATAAGTTACTATTCACGTAAATGGGCTAACAGGTCCAGAATATAATTAGTACCAGTTCTGAGTAAAATAATATATTTGATGATAACTGATGTTTTTTTCTGCTGTTGAATTATGCACACTTTGTTCTCAATATTGGCAAGTGCATCATACATTGACACTTTTAAGCCAATATGTGATCCATGGAATAGGATAGATTCCATAACTTCATCAGAACACATAAATCATTGATTCAGAAAAATATGTTTAATGTATCTATCAGCACAAATGTTTATCTATCTTTTATTTCTATCAATTACAGCTGCCAATTGAATGAATCTAGTATGATGCCGTCATACAAAATTGATTGATTCAAGGACATATTAGTTCTTTCTAGGTACCTTAATATGTACTATGAAAAATTTGTATGAACAAGCATCATCGAAATCTACTTCCCTTAGTTTATTTCAACTTATTTACAATATAAATGACAAAGGTTGATAACATTCATGTGAGTCATATAGAAATTATTCTACTTATCAAGTTTTTAAATTTTCAATTACTTATATTACATATGCTGTGTCTAAAATAAATATTTGTATTGAATTGAATAATGAATGCTTCGATCATATTTTCAGTAAGTTATAATATTTTACTGTAAAATAAATCAATGTGTCCAAAATAAAAAGTAGCAAAGCACCTTCGATCAACAATAACACCTAGTTCGAACGAAGCAAGGCACACATGAATATAATTTAAAGAATAAAATTTTAAATGAACTAGCTAAAGTAACTGTTTTTTTAACTAAGTAGGTACAACAACATAATATGGCTAGAGATCACAAGCACAACATTATTAATAATGGCAGTTATAAAAAACCATTATAAGTAATCAACTCAATTATCAATATTAATGAGTTAAGGATATCGCTAATAAACCCAGGCCTAAATAAAAAAAATCTAGTGTGTATATTAATACAATTTTACATCAGAATGTAAAGAACATAGGTTTAACCATGTATCATTGTTGTTGGAACAAATTAGGTACAGTTGGGGTACCACTATCGGCGGTAACTGATAATGCAAGATAACCATGATAGCGTTCAATCGATATCTTTACCACGAACTGGGACTTTTGTGCATTACACTTGCTTTTTGTTTAGTTCTTATTAAGTATAATAAACAATTTGCAACTAAAAATAATTTTGTTTAGTTTCACTAAATTAAGCGCTCGTTCAAGAAAAGGCGGCGCGTCTAGCGGCGCGGGCAAATGGTATTATCAATGCGCGCTCACGACAGAACTTCGAATCAAATAAGTCAATGTGACACACCATCATCATCATCCACTATGAGTCCACTGCTGAACATAGGCCTCCTCCTTTGAACGCCACAAAGAGCGGCTGTGGGCTAATTGCAGCCAACGGCTTCCCGCAACCTTCACCAGGTCATCGGTCCACCTTGGGGGGCCGTCCTACGCTGCGTCGTCCAGTTCGTGGTCGCCAATCCAGAACCTTTCTTCCCCAACAGTCCCCAATGCTTGGTATCTCCCTGGGTGATAAGGTTCGTAACGAAGAGATCCGCAGAAGAACAAAGGCCTCCGACATAGCTCTCAGAGTAGCGAAGTTGTAGTGGCGATGGGCAGGCCACATCGCCACTTCGGGCCTTCGGGCCTTCATGAGCTGGAATCCCCGGCCTGGCGAGGGGCTGGTGGCGCCCTTGCTCATAGTATATAGAAAATTTATAATGATTTTAATTATTATAATTATAATTTATTATTCAGGCAGGCAATTGAGATATGCCTGTATCCAATTCTATTACAGTTGAAATAAAATTTCTTATTTAGTATTCATGAAGTATGCATCTAGTTTGTTCTTAAACTGGTTTGTGTTTTCGGCTGTGACTATTTCTTCAGGCAAGTTGTTCCACATTTCCACCACTCGGTTGCTGAAAAAGTGCTTGTGCGGGTTATTATTAGATCTCATTTTTGCACAGCTTTAGGCTGTGCCCTCTAATTTAAGCTAGTAAATCTGTCAATTGAAGCCAAACACTGCTGCTCGTATGTTTTCCTCTGGGAACTCATTAAAAAAACGTATTCGAATATGTCAAGTTATAGCAGCAACACATCATTCTTTCTACTCCTGATTCTGTTAGAAAAAATATTTACCATATAAATGTTTAATTGTGATTTATATCTTTTCAATCACGTATCGATCACATAGCTTAAGAAATATTGATAAGCCACCATTTTGGTCCAGTTATTTGTTACACAACTTGATACGTGACATAACTAACGCTAATCATTCGAGTCCATCCTCGTCGACTACGAATAGAGCATTAATGAATCATTTTATAATATCTACGAAGCGAATCAATAATTGCGCTTAAACGTATAACAAGTTTAACGTATTTTTTATTTAATAGCGTTCAGCCCGCGACTTCGCTCGCGTGCACTACATGACTATCCCGCGCGAATGTGATATTTTTCCGGGATAATTTTTTTAGCATATGTCACTGCCAGCTCCCAATTTATCCCCATAGAAATATCACTTCGTTCCGTACTCCGTTTTGACGTGAAAGACTTACAATCAACAAACAAACATTCACATTTTTATAATAGATCGATACGCTTCTATTCCTCTTGAGGATTTTTTTGTCTTATTTCAATGATTCCGATAAATAGGTTTACTTACCATTATTTTTGGCAAAGGCTAACAATAACGTCGTAACATTTTTATTGTATTCTCAAGTACAATCTCGAATATTGTGCTAGGCCACAGTAATAAAAGGCCGCACCCTGCCTCGCCCGCGCCGTTGTTTTTATCAATATCCTGCTGATATACAATGTGGTGACAGATACAGGTATCGTCTTGGCGTTTAGTCATTTGAACGATTTCTAGTCAATTTCTACTTCTTGTGAATTCTGTAATATCGAGCTTTACTTCAAAAGCAATTTTTTTTTTATTTATTTATTTACTTTAATTAAAACGGTTACACCAATAACATTAATTAAAGACATCATTCAATTCCAATTAATAAAAAATATTAAGGCGTTAAAAATAAAAAACACACAATATACTATGTCCTATCTAAAGAGTCTAATATGTCTATATCTCCGTAAAACTGATGTATTTTAGTGATTTAGGTTAGGATTAGGTGTGATAACTAAAAGTCCAACAGGGTTTTAGTTTGTTATTATTTGAATGCAAGGGGCTATGCATCTCCCGTAGGAGATGTAGTCACTGCGACCTAAAAGATCTATTGTGACTCGCCACCTGTAGGTCTAGCACAACTTGCGCGCGACTCGAGTGAGAAAGAGTCGCGGGCACTTTCGACTAATCAGATCGCTCGTAGATAGTGCGCGTGACTTAAAGCGACGTTCTGGTTGGTTGGAAGAAGCGTGACAAAGAGTCGCGCTAAGTTGTGCTAGCCCTACAGGTTAAAGTAAATAAAGGGTTTTAGTTACAAGCATACCTAACGTAAAATCTTGAGTAACTAGAACCTTTCTTTTCTTTAAGTTTGAAGCAGCAGTCAGAAGCCGTTGGACAGGTAGAGACCACATTAGTTAGTGGCAAAACGGTGGACGACGGCTGCATTTGTTCATTTTTTGGATAAGAAGCAAGGCGTCTCTCTCAAGACAAAAGTCTTTAACCGGTGTATATTGCCAGAGATGACTTTTAAGACGCTTGGTCGGTTCGTTAAGAAGCCTTCTCGTCATTGCTAGTGCTATTGGGTTGCCGACCGCTGCTGGTTTAAAGTAATTAAAAAAGAATAAAAAGGAAACTTTTTAAAAAGTAATAGCATCAGTTTCATTTTTTCTGATTGAATGATGCCTACAATCGTATCAGAAACTTATTTCCTGTTGTACTGATCAACTTGTAACTAGTGCCACTATAGTGCATTACAATGGGCGTCGGGTCTGTCGCGAAACTCCGTCGCATTTCAATTCAACTGCAAACAACTGACTCTTATCACAAAACTTGGTCTGCAATAACTGTAGTAACAGTCCCTTGTTGTGTTTGTAGAATACGAATGCTGGCAGCCTTGTTTCGAAAGTTGTGGTGATACCTATCGTAAGAAAATAAAAGAAAGCAGATATCAAACAAGAATTCAACATGAAGTTTTCAGTGTTAAAACTGCTTTGATGCGTTATTCATTTTTTTTATAAACCTGTGCGTATTCTTAGTGCCCTACTCCATTCCATGCATCGGGTCGCCGGAGACGACACCAAATGTATCGACATTTGCGGCTTGGCTTGGCGACGCAAACGCAACCAAGCTGCCGCCAAGTGGGGTAGGCTAGGATTTCTAGTAGGAATATTTAAATACAATTTGAAATGCTTTGACTGACGTCGGCCGCTGGCGATGGCGACCCAATGGAATAGAGTACTTATCCAAATATTTGCAAATTTTATACAACTTTAACAAACCTACATACAAGTTGTATACAACCTGCATAGAAGTATAATGCAATTTGCAACTTCTATACAAGTATAATGCATAATGGAATCGTGTCTTTAGTAGCTGTATATGACTTGGGTTATAAAAAAGAGCCTGCATAACCTTTTGATAAGAACGTGACTCTATGCATAGTGTTTAGCCGGTACTCTTATAGTGTTTATAACGGAATTTCTCAATCTTTAGAGCCATCAACTACTTCTGAGTTTAACAGTCACGACCTCGTGTTCTCTGCGATTCAGTCAGAGATTGTTAACGTGATTTTTAAGGAGCTCTGACCTGCTATGCGTGTACGCATACTTTAATTAGGAAACGCATTACATTGTCATTATGAGCGTTAATCTTAAAACTCGTTGATGTATGTTACCCGCATTCTTCAAAAAGTGTCAGTATGGTGTCAATATAAAAGTATTTGTCAAAAGTCCTCTGATGCAAACAAATCCAATTTGCATAAATTCTCAATAGTAGTAATTTTTAAAAGTCTCGAATGCTAATAAGTTTCTTCAAGAGTTATAGTGGATAAAAAATACTACACTATGATGTTCCATTCATGAAGATGTACCTAATAAACTAATGTTTGTCGTAGGTAAACTCATAGCGCCAGCCTTGCCGGTGTCCCGAATTATGTCTTTAACAACTTTGACACAAAAAGATAACTCTAATTTCGCGGAAAAAATATAAACTCAGTTGGCATTAGAAATAGCAGAACAATTTGGTCACAGAACACAAAGATTTTTCTCAATTTGGTATTTTAATTGCTAAGCTCATTTAGTAGGTTTGTCTTACTAGAGAAATACCTACTTATTATAAGTATTTGGTGTGGCAAAGTACTAAAAAAATATTTCTAAAACCGTTGGATCCTTCCTATCAACTAAAAGGGCTTATTACACTTAAGTATCCTAATTAGGATCCTAATTAAACATACATTGAAAAATGGAAAATGAAGTATTTAGAAAAAATCGACCCGTCTCACAATCAGCTCCCATGGGACACGAACCCACGACCTTTCGCTTTCCGGGCGACTGCTCTAACCACTGAGCTACGGAGTCGTTTGTTTGTCCCATCGGAGCTGATTGTGAGACGAGTCGATTTTTTTCTAAATACTTCATTTTCCATTTTTCAGTAATAAAAATTGCATTGTGAATGCAAAAAACTAAAAATGAAAATAATTAAACATACATTGCTTGTTTTGATAGCATCACTTGCTAAAAATGAGCTCAAAGAAAGCAATGTATGCTTGATTAGGATCCTAATTAGTATGTGTAATAAGCCCTTAAGTCGTACTCACCGTGAAATTTACCCTCACGTCTTTAAAAATAAATACTTAGCCGCGGAGTCGCAAAGTCCGACGTCTGCGCAGGGGCTCAATTAAAACTCGATTGTTTTCCCGCGATTGCATGAACGAGATTAATCTAAAATTAGCACATTAACGGTTGTGTTACTACAGTGCGGCAGGATTACATCGATCCCGTTATGTAAAGTCGGATTATGACCGTAATCCATTCACCGGCTCTCCGGGCTTTTGATCGGGTGCAAATATGACCGCTCTTTATTATGTTAAGTGCATGCGGATTTTTACGATATCCGTAAAAGCCTACATGCAGAGAAATTTCGAAATGTTAAAAATGGTATATAATACATATACTTATACCATTTTTTACATTTAGAAATTTCTTAAAAGTTTCTAATTGTATTTAGTCCGATTTAAAATGTACTCATGTACTCTTATGTAATTTATTTCTATTAAATAAGACATGTTTATTTAAGGACTATCAGATCCTCGCGCTTTTACCCGCGTGGTACCTGTTCCCGTGGGAATATCGGGATAAAATATAGCCTATGTCACTCGAGAATAATCTAGCTTTCTAATGGTCAAGGAAAATGTGCGTCAAGTTAGCAGCCTCACAACAGAATTAGATGGTTTTGATTATGTCAAAAAATACTGTATAAATAGTGTTAAATAGTGATGTATATTAAATAAATAGTGTAACTTTGATTCAAAAGATATTTGAGTATCTTAGTGAGGCTGCTAACTTAACGTCAAGTTAGCAGTCACCTCAAGAAATACAGTTCGTATCAATGTGATTTATATGTCAAAAAATACTGTATAAATAGTGTATCGTAAACGCAAAATTTCAAAAGTAGTGCTTTAATACAAGCCGAGATGTTAGGGTCTCTAAGTGGGCTGCTAACTTGACGTTTCTTGCGATGGAGATTCCAGGGAAACAGGTACAAGTTTTAAATAAATAAATACTTGAAAAATTACTGTGTGAAATAGTGAATCTTATGATATAAATAAAAAAAGAATTCTTCTTTGCTATTTTCAAAAAATCTAATGTTAACTTCTACCATACATTCGAATTTAGGTACAGTCGTGTACAGTTTTCTTTAGACGTACTGATATTGTCAAATTTTTTATTCCAGTCATTTTAAATGATACATAATCTATCGTATCATCATCATTTCAGCCGTACGACGCCCACTGCTGGGCATAGGCCTCCCCCAAGGATCTCCACAACGATCGGTCCTGCGCTGCCCGCATCCAGCGGCTTCCCGCGACCTTGACCAGTAGCCCGATTCTCGTAATATAAACCGTGACGATATCGTAGCGATTTAGTCGTTGAAACCATATTCGTATTCACAACTGTCGATAGAACTTGAGCGGCAGCGATTCTATCGAAGTGTCGTCGAAGTGTATTCTGGTACATTAATCGTCCTTCAATCGTTTCAAAACGATAACTCGAAGGTATTCTACTATTTAGATGACCTTTGTTTCGATCGGATTTCAACGACTAAACGTCAAAATAAGCGATCCAAGTGTCGTTGGACAAAAGTTCAATTAGCTGGAACTTTTGTATGTGAAAAATAAGCTTGGGGCTAGCATATTTGTTATTATTTCTTTTTTATTTTATTTAATAAACTTTTGTACATAATACATAGGTAATGTAATATACAAGGCGGATTTAATACTAAAAGTATTTATTGCCAGTCAACCGTTGGGAAACAGAAAACAATTAAAGCGGTACAAATTATATAATTATCTATAAGTAAGTACTAATATTATAAAGAGGTAAGATTTGATTGTTTGTTTGTTAAATTGTTTTCATCGAATAAGCTCCGAAACTACTGGACCGATTTAGAAAATTCTTTGATCATTAGAAAGCTACATTCGTTCAGGTACCACGCGGATGAAACCGCGAGAATCCGCTAGTATATTATAAACAAACAAAATATACAAGCTACATAATCGACGCAAACAGCGTAAACGGAAAAATAAATTGAGAGCTGCAAGATGGGACGCTTCTGAAATGCCGGAGAGACTTCAAAATTTTGCTACAAACACTCATTTATTATTTATTATTTATTATTTATTATTTATTATTTATTATTTATTATTTATTATTTATTATTTATTATTTATTATTTATTATTTATTATTTATTATTTATTATTTATTATTTATTATTTATTATTTATTATTTATTATTTATTATTTATTATTTATTATTTATTATTTATTATTTATTATTTATTATTTATTATTTATTATTTATTATTTATTATTTATTATTTATTATTTATTATTTATTATTTATTATTTATTATTTATTATTTATTATTTATTATTTATTATTTATTATTTATGAAAGAACGATCTAATCTAAATAACCTGAAAGAATACAACTAAAAATCTTTACATATCAACGACATTTGAGGAGTTGTACCTTCCATCACCAGCTCATCAGCATGTGATGATGACTACCAGATGCAAATACTTAAAAAACTTTAGAAAATCTTTAAAATACGTAAATTACCATAAAATTTACGGGTTTTCCTCGATTTCCCCTGGATTCCACCATCAGATCCTAACTTGGTAACAATGTGACTACCTCAGGAGTTTACTCTTTCGAATAAAAAAATAATCATTGAAATTGGTCAATAGTTCGCGAAGATATTGACGTGTAAAGCAGGAACTACCAGTCAAAAACTATGTGTTTTTCAGGATTGTGAAAAAACTACTGAACTGACTACTTTAACTTTTTCATGATACCACACATAAACTACCTACCTATTTTCTTTCAGATAAAAAAAGAATTATTAAAATCGGTTTACAACTGGCGAAGTTATGGTAAAACATACATAAAAAAATACTGTCGACTTGAGAACCTCCTCTTTTTTTGAAGTCGGTTAAAAAGTGGGTAGAAATATATTTGTTTAAATACCTAATCAATAGCATTAAACCGATTATACGTATGTATTGACACAATCAAAAATATACATTTCACTTTTTTGCTCGATAGTACGCACTTCACGATTGAAATAAAGTTTGAACCTTATTACTAAGGAGCAAAGTTCAACATTGATCGTCAGCATATATTCAGATTATTATGTAGAAGTTTACATTAGATTTTTTGAAAATAGCAAAGAAGAATTCTTTTTTTATTTATATCCTAAGATTCACTATTTCACACAGTATTTTTTCAAGTATTTATTTATTTAAAACTTGTACCGGTTTCCCTGGAATCTCCATCGCAAGAAACGTCAAGTTAGCAGCCCACTTAGAGACCCTAATATCTCGGCGTGTATTAAAGCACTACTTTTGAAATTTTGCGTTTACGATACACTATTTATACAGTATTTTTTGACATATAAATCACATTGATACGAACTGTATTTCTTGAGGTGACTGCTAACTTGACGTTAAGTTAGCAGCCTCACTAAGATACTCAAATATCTTTTGAATCAAAGTTACACTATTTATTTAATATACATCACTATTTAACACTATTTATACAGTATTTTTTGACATAATCAAAACCATCTAATTCTGTTGTGAGGCTGCTAACTTGACGCACATCAAGGAAATTGTCTAAATCGGTTCAGTAGTTCCTGAGATTAGCGCGTTCAATCAACCGAACAAACAAATTAGTATAGATTTAAAGGGATTAATACAAGCTGAGCTTCAATGGCTTTCTATATTATGGTAATGCTCCAGGAAGTAAGTAAGTAAGCCCCAACTTAACCGCCTTTATTTATTAGTTTCACAAACCCCATTGGCAAAGTCATAATCACGAGTACGAGTACACTTAAGTACGAGTGTACTTGTACTGACTCGTTTTCTCACCATGTCTAGTTCACATCACAGTAAAAAATGTTATGTAACAAACAGGATTCTCTGCCGGCAGACTAGATCGCTTGTAATATGTAATTTTATTGATACCGCATGTAAATCAAGAGTATGCACTTATGCTTGAAGCTGGAATGGTTTCGAAAGGTATGTAAGATACCTACTTATGCATTTTATCAAAGGTTTCATAGAAGATTCTTATGTTTAAATAATTCATATCATCATTATGAGCCAGCCATTTAAATATACTTACCCTATATATCCTTTACTTAAATGTTGGATGCATGTTTAACCAAATATGAGCACAAATGAGCCCTTTAAGTTCGGTAACTTTCTTAACCATCAAACAGCACCAAGCATATAAGTAAAAAGTTTTTCTTATAGTTAGGTACCAAGATTTGCTCTGTGATTATCAAGCTAGCCGTTGTAAACAGGCGTTGTTTCCGAGCTATTAGCACGTGGTATCCCAGCGCCACTCTGACCCGAGGCAGGCAAACCTGTCCCAGTTAGCCGCGCCCCGAGGAGTGCCACAGCCACTCGATCGCCTGCTAACTCTGATTCTAGACTATTTTTAGATCCATAATTATGGAAGCTCTGAGTAATAAGACCAACTGGTATTTTCAAACAAAAAATGTAAATCGTTAGATCAGTGTATCTGGTATTGCCAATTATATAAATTACTGTTCAGAGCATCCTTTAACGAAGATCTTGTTGAAACTACTTGTCAAAAAGTACTTTGCTCCCTTAATAGATGTATTCGAAACTTTAATTGGCAGCTATAAAAATCATCAAAATCTTGACGCCCATTCAATTCGTTCAATGTATGGAAGCTTTTTAATGATTGTTAATAAAAAATCAACGCGATCTAACAGTAAGTGCGGTATCAATTGAACGAGCCAAGACCGCATTCCACGTGCCGGCCGGTGTGGACGTTTCGTTCGTTTTGGTACGCCTCTTACGAAATACATTGTTGTAGGAGCGGGCCTTGTTGATCTTACTCTTTTTAAATATAACCAGTTGTGTTTGGACCTCACCAACCGACATCTAATGCTGATCACTTGGAACTTGCAACATCAATAACGGATCTTGATGAGTGCATGAATGTTAGTAAATAAACGTAACTCAAGTGCTGGACGTTGAGTAAAATTTAAACCGACGCGTTACACATCTGTCAATATGTTTGTGTATCCGTATTTGATTGCTCCGTTGATCTGGAATAGTCACAGCACTACATTAGGCATCGGAAACAATAGATGACAGGCGTAGTCGCCACGTTAACGTCGATGGGTGAGAAATGATCGCTCGAATGATATCGAAGTGTCTGTCGAGTGTCGACCAATTTAGCCAATAATTAGCTTCACTGTTTGCGTTCGAATATAAACCATGGAATGCTGTTTCCATTGCTATTGTAAACGTTCGTGTTTTATAGACCAGACGGCTCTGATATTGACCAGACATCATCGGCACGTGTTTGATTATAGCTTTTGGAATTTTAATTTGATTGTATAAAAAAATAGTAACGTTGCGCGGTTGGGGTTCTGATCTGAGCTCTGCATCTAACTAAGTTTAGATTGTTTCAAACCGCTCTATCTATTCAGCAGACGTGATTCGGTAACGTCTGTTTTGCCTTCTGACAGTTAAAAAATTTAGTCGTAAAACACTTTCCGGTACTAACACTGGAACAAGTCATCTAATTTGTCTGTATGACATAGTTGCGTCAACATGGCGGACGGCTCGTTACCGGGGGCACACATCTTAACCTCCATTAGGCGTCCGAGGCGTTAGGCTCCCACGGCATCCTGCTCGCTCTAGCTAGTCAACCAATTCAGGCTAACTGTCGCCAATATTTGGACAAACATTTCAGCCAATTGAGGGTGGTGGCGCGTTTCCTATTTTGGAACTGTTTACGGAATTGTGCAGTTTGGTCCGTTGTCGGTCTGCTTATTTGTACAAATATGAGGGAACACATCTAGACCTCCGTTAGGCGTCCGAGGCGTCCCCCGGATCCTGCTCGCTCCAGACAACCAATTCAATCCAAAGTCCAAATGCCTAGCCAATATTTGGACAAACAATACAGCCAATTAAAGGTGGTGGCGCGTTGCTTATTTTGGCGTAAATATGCTGTGGTCGGTTTGCTAATTTGTGCAGATATCTTAAGTTCCATTAGGCGTTTGGGGAGTTAGGAGACCACGGCATTCTGCTCGCTCCAGACAACCAATCCAGCATTTGGTCAGACTGTCCAATTGGGGGCGGTGCCTATCTTGGGATTCTTGGGATTGGTAACGGAATTGTCCTTATTAGTCGATTTGCGCTTTTCGATTTTGTGGGGGTTGGAATATTTCTTTTCGTAGGGTGATCGATCATATAATACTGATTACTGCTTGATTGTCTGGTTACCATCGGCCAATTGCTTTGATATTAGTTTGACTTGATATCAAAACTATTTGTTTTTTCATTCATCGAGCAAGAATGTTTTAAGTTTCTATACACTACAATTTGTTATCATTATCCGTTGAACGTGCATTATTTGCTTTTTGGACAAGTTCCGCAACACGGCAACAGTGTGAACGATAAGAACCGTCTATGAGGTCCCTCGCATCGTTACTTGCACCACATAACAGCTATCTTATACTTGCAAACTTCCAAAAATTGTTATTACTTCTTTCAGAGAATAGTTTTCATTCAGTGCTTAAGAAATAAGGACGAAGCATACTTTTACATACGACGATTATATTATACTTACAACATACTTACAATTATATCATACAAGGTATTTCTTCTTATCCTGTTTTTTCGCATTGTTTAAACGTAATTACAGAAACTGCTAAATGTAGATACCCAATAAATATACCTAGATAATTGTTGGACATGATTTTTTTGTCTTAAATGCGTAAAGCAATGAAAACTTACTCTATAATGTAACAAGCAACACTCTATGACTTGTTTAATTACAATTTCTATTATTATATTAGCTTTTGTGAAGGCACGTTCATCACTATTTGCATAATCTGCATTGAGAAATGCATTCCATCAGTTTTTGTGTGGTTTATTGAACCGGTTTCTGAAGGATGGCAACTTTTAGATTTAGTTCTCATTTTCCCATACAGCGCATCGCTTTTGGCCATTACTTGCTTAGGGTTTTAGACAGGGATCGAATGGATTGTAGCTATACTTGTGATGCTTTTTGCTTGTCTAATAATCTTAATACATAGATACTTAAGTAACCCGTTCAGGCATAATGTCCAGTCATGACTTCGATCATAATATTCTACTGTATGATCTTCAGATTGTTGTAAAGGATCTGTAACCTGTGTGTGTAGTCCTACTAATATTATAAATGTGAAAGTTTAGATGTTTGGATGTTTGGATGTTTGTTACTCAATCACGCCAAAACGGCTGAACGGATTTGGCTGAAATTTGGAACACATATACTTAGTAGCCTGGAGAGGAACATAGGCTACTTTTTATCCCGGAAAATATCATATTCCCGCGGGATAACGTCGTGTAGTCCACGCGGGCGAAGCCGCGGGCGGAAAGCTAGTTCTTAATAATATAAAGTTCGTTAACAATAACTGTTTTATAAAAGTTGTAAATACAATGCCACTTATACAGTAACTACTAAATATGTGGTAAATAACATCTGCAAAACACTACCTATATTATCGTACGCTCACGAATTCGCCCAAACCGTCACGTACGAAATGCAGTAATGATATTCCGTACACGATGTGTATCCATCAGTGTCGGCAAGAACTCATTCATCCTTACCCCGGGGATCATGTTACTAGGTACGCCTGGGGGTTGGTACAGTGTTGCAGTCTCTAATAATTAGGGGTAAGTTTTGTAAAAATGAATGTTGCTAAGCGCAAAACTCGATCGGCTGGACCAATTCGGGTAATTTTTATTTCATATGTTCCTTAAGTTACACGGAAGGTTTTTATGAGAGGAAATTGGGTGAAAATTTGTAAAAACAACTCTTTTTTTCCCATACAAACCAGCTGTCCAACATTTGACATAAATCTTAGATAAACTTATCAAAGAAAGCCATTCCCAATCCCAATGGAACGGGAACCACGCGGGTAAAACCGCGTGCGACCGCTAGTGGTACTATAAACGGAAGTTTGATTTTTATATGTACTTACTGGATTTCTTTTAATGCCTACCGATCTTTCGAAGGTTAATATGTAAATGACTTGGTAGTAAAAAAACGTTGGCGAAAACTAGTTTTAAAGACTAATAGTGATTGTTTCTTTCCACAACTTCCTTGACTTATTCGTCAACTCGCGACTGTGAAACTCGCGAGCGTGCGCGAGTTGGCACCTTCCGATTTTAATTAATTTTTATGTCGTCAACTCGCGCGCACATATATTTATGTACAGTCAGCTACAACGACCTTAAGATAAATTTAATATGGGTACTTGGTATTCTAGTAACGGTTTAAAGTACAAGGACAACTTAGCTCTGCGAATTATCGTTTGGATTCTAAAGTACCAGGATAACATAGCTATGGAGGATGTAGTTAAAGTTGCGACTGGTTAGAAAAAAATCTTTACCTGTGTACTATAACTACCGCCTCCTTAACTATGTTATCCTGGTACTTCTGAATCCAAACGATGATTTGGACAGCTCAGCTACACAGTATTTTATACATATTATGTACTAGCCTTCCGCCCGCGGCTTCGCTCGCTTGTACTACACGACGTTATCCCGCGGGAAGGTGATATTTTTCAGGAATAAAAAGTAGCCTATGTCCTTTCTCAGGCTCTAGACTATCTCTGTACCAAAATTCATTCAAATTGGTTGAGTAGTTTAGGTGTGATTGTGTAACACACAGACAGACAGAGACGCATTTATAATATAAAGTAAGGATTATTCTGTTAAGTATCAACTATCTACTAACATTTCGATCTAATTCCATGCAATATGGTACATTTAATATCTAAATCGTACGGGCGAAACTGCGGGAAATAGCTAGTTATTTATAGTTTTTGTTCCAATCCGTTTTTACTTGACTGTACTTTGTAAAAGTGCGCGCGAGACAACAAAAATAATTAAAATTGGAAGCTATCAACTCGCGCGCGCTCGCGAGTTTCACACTCGCGAGTTGACGAATAAGTCACTTCCTTAAGCTAGCTTGACACATACTTACCCCAATAAAATGTTCCAAAACGATAATTATTTCCATCGAATGATCCAATACACCCATACAATATCCGAAGCTTTTTATAATAATAGAACTTTAGCACAAGTTATTGGAAGTAGCAATGATTCCAGCGCGTTTTTTTCTATCGCAATCAGAAGTGGTAGCAAAAAATATCAACAATTTATCTTTTAGAGTATTCAGTACTGCGTGTGATTAATAGATAGAGCAGACGGCGAGTAGATCGCTCTTTGTTGGAGGACAATCACCTCTCGAAGGTCGCACTTGACTTAGGTATTCTGCCCTTGGTCCGTTGTTCGCTTATCCGTTCTAATACCAACTTATCGACATAATTATTTATCCACAGGTTTCAGGAATTTCTAAATTATCCACAGGTTTCAGGAATTTCTAAGTGATGTGCCTAGAATATTGGATTTGAGATATTTTTTCCCTAGATTATGGTAATTTTCGAAATCACAATATTTAAAGTAGACTACTCAAATAGGCTGGATAAGATTATACTCGTTTGCGCAAAAGATTCTCTATATTGTCGATATTCCAAAAATTCTGATGATACAGACCCTGGATCAACAGCTTAAGCGGAAATGTCTTGCCCGGTTATACAACTATCTTGCCAACCCTTAGGACGGACATGGTGTTATCGGATTGAGGGTTGTAACTTACACAACAATACCGCCGTCTTAAGTCGCTTACGTCAGCTTAAAATTACACTGTGAACGCAAACGCAACTTGTCGGTACGGTAAGCATAAACATAGGAACAGTAAGACCTCTCAGTGATACCAGCGGAAATTTTAACATACTTTTTATTACTACTTTGCTGTCGGAAGTAGAAATGGGAATTAAATAAAAACATTTATTTGTGATGATACTGTAACAGACCAGCTTGCTGTCTAAAATACAAAGGGGCTATTATTTATGAATTTCTCTTATCTCTTCGCTTGTGTGACTACGCTTACGCTAAACACTCGAGGCTTTATACTCAACACATTGCGACATTTCAGCTATTTTAAGGCATTATTGGACTTGACGAAAAAAGTTGCAAAAGAGGCAAGCGCAGCTGTTCGAAATCCATTTTAAATTGAATATTTATACGTGGTAAGTTTTAAGCTGCTGGATTGGAAAGGATGCGGCATCAACATTAATGGCGAGTACCTAACGCACCTACGGTTTGCTGATGATGTAGTTCTTATGGCTGAGACCTTGGAAGACCTGAACACAATGCTCGAAGATCTCGGTAATGCTTCGCAAAGAGTGGGTCTTAAGATGAACATGGACAAGACGAAAATCATGTTCAATGCCCATGTTGCACCCGCTCCAGTTAATGTTGGGAACATTACACTCGAAGTTGTTGACCACTATGTTTACCTAGGACAGACGGTCCAGTTAGGTAAGTCCAACTTTGAGAAAGAGATCTCTCGTCGAATCCAGCTCGGATGGGCAGCGTTTGGGAAGCTCCGGCATATATTCGCGTCCGAAATACCTCAATGTCTCAAGACGAAAGTCTTTGACCAGTGTGTGTTGCCAGTAATGACCTATGGAAGTGAGACGTGGTCTTTTACTATGGGTCTCATAAGAAGGCTCAAAGTCACCCAGCGAGCAATGGAGAGAGCGATGCTTGGTATTTCCCTGCTCGATCGAATCAGAAATGATGAGATCCGCAGGAGAACTAAAACAACCGACATAGCTCGAAGGATTGCATCATTGAAGTGGCAGTGGGCGGGACACATAGCGCGGAGAACCGATGGCTGTTGGGGCGGAAAGGTTCTCGAATGGCGACCGCGTACCGGACGACGTTCCGTGGGCAGGCCCCCTACAAGGTGGACCGACGATCTGGTCAAGATCGCGGGAAGCCGCTGGATGCGGGCAGCGCAGGACCGATCGTTGTGGAGATCCTTGGGGGAGGCCTATGCCCAGCAGTGGGCGTCGTTCGGCTGACATGATGATGATGATGATGACGTGGTAAGTATATGCAAGTATAAACCGAGAAATCCTAAGTCCTAAGCCTTTTAGTTGCACTGTCCGGTATTTATACACCTATGGTGTATCGGCGGTGTCCCCTCGCAAGTGGGGCTTCTAATCCTGCAATGCGTCTGGGTGATTTCTGATATCCCGCCATGCCAGTAAGGCTTCTTGCTCCTGCACTTAAAGTTCCTGCAATCCCCATTTATCTGCCTGGAATATCCAACTGAATGCGTAAGTTACGTTATTAAACCATTATGTTTCTGCTTTGCTGGGTGGGTCTAATCCGGAATATTTTACGGATTATTTTGGTCAGGACAGGTAGTGAGTGCAAAGTATGAATTTCGAAAATATTGCGCGAAAATGGCAGTTTCTTAGCTATAAATCAATACAGTTTTCGCGTTTTATCACAGAATTTTCAGATACTAGCCAGTCACGTGCGAGACGTCTAGCTAGACTGTTCTGAGTGTTCCATTCATATTATATTACCCTGTAACTGGATGCTCTTTGCGTGTTTACTTGCACCGATTCGTTGCATTCAACTCTGAAACTTGTCATACCGTAAATAAAACTTTTTCGTGTACCATCATCCAAGTTTTTTACGGTAGTGTCTGTTCGAATCTCCGTCTGCTCTCTCTCGTGATTAATTTGTGCATTTTCCAATTGTATTAGTGTTCCCACACGGTTATTAACAACTAGTAGTAGGGTACCCCGTCGGTCGTTCGCTCGGTTATGACTCGTCAGTTCGTCACTACTATTACGATTTTACGTTTATTTGACGTAAGGTGACGCTAGTGAATGACTGCCAAAACTATTAAATTTGATAATAAAACTGAATTCCGGACGACACATTATTAATTTAAACGCAGACACGTGGATAGTAAATAACGATCATACCTACCTAAACCATGAAACTTTTTATGTTACTTACGCAAACGTAGAGCGAATATCTGGTAATAGTGAATACTCACTTCACTACCTAGCTGAAGTGGATTGTTTGTATAAGCTAAATACTACGAGTGAAACGAACGCTAGTTCTGGTGCAACTGTTATATTGACAAAAGAATATACAATTTCATATCAGACAAACTTAGTAATCCAAAAAAGCGTCGTGCACATTATAACTATAAATGAACGAGTAAGTTTTAATTTACCATCGTCAGGTCATTAAGGGCGTTTATATGTTTTAATACTTTTGATGTCCTGATAAGCTATCGTGGGATGATTGTACACGCCAGCTACAAAGGATTCGGTGCAAACAGCGGCTGCAGCATAAATAAATGATTCATTTGTAGCATCTGTCGGCTCCTTTCATATTTGCATTGTAGTGCACGTAAGCAAAACTTAATCTTATCTTATGTATTTCAAGCGCTTTTCACGTCTTTACTATTATGTTTTTTTTTATGAATTTAGTAAGTAGTGTATTATTATTTATATTATTAAAATTTATATTATTTATATTATATTATTAAGTAGTCTCTTACTTACGCTATCATTCATGTTGTCTCATGCTCTTATTGTCCCTGATTGTTGCTTGTCAGTGTTTCCACACAACCACTACAGTTTATAAAAGCCCGCCATTTAGAGAATTTTAATTGACAAAACGTTTACATCATCATCATCATGTTTACATATGAGAAATGTATTTCTTTGGCAATGCTTGCCATCAACGTAGGTATATTCGGCGAAGAGAAAATCAAAATTCTAATAGGCATGGACTTCAAGAAGAGGGTTATTTATAGAAATACTTATGAGAAAATTTAACTATTTTTTGTTTTTATATTTTTATAACTTAACTTGTATTAGCACAACGATATATCGATCAAACTCTGGCTGTCATCCAACCTTTATCATTAATCGCGGTATCGGATAGTAGTAACAGTTGGTACATGTTCAAAATAGAGGATTTAATTCTCACGCCTCTACAGCAATTCTTGGCAATGCGAGGGAAATAGTTGAAACGTTTGCTTTAATTAATGTGTCCGCTAAATTTTATCTGAGTATATCTCGCTATCTTTCTGTTATGATAGTTTAATCTATTAGTATCTTTATTATAGGTTTCTACGAAAGTGATTTGTAAGAATTCGATCGAGATAAACGAACGCGTTCTATTTATCAGAAAAATGTATACTTTTTGGCTGATCCTACTTGTTTGGTCGATCAAATTGATCATGGGGACATGTCCCGATAAGGTTTTATCGCTATATTGATTGTCCGCAGTTGTGCCACGCGATGCATTTTTTTTGACATTGGCTTTTGGAATGAACACGCCTTTTTATTTGATCTCTACCTAGTCTGTACAAGTGTACAGTCGGGGACAAATTCGGTGAACCACATCTTACTTCTTTTCGTGTGGCTGGCGTCTCACCGTTCAGGCGTTCAGTTGCAGTCTCTATCAGTAATTGCTTATGCATTGTAGGTACTACACTAGTTTAATACATAAAAAAATAGTAAAAGGGTCTGCGCGTGAATGGCGAGGCACCAGCCACGTGAAAAGAAGTAAGAGGTGGTTTACCGAATTTACATATAGATCTTTCAAACTTAGCAAAAGATTTTATGCGATTTTTTATTTTTATCCACAACGGAGATTTCGTCAATAGAGAGTGATTTGAGAGGAAGGTTTATATTTATACTAGCCTTCCGCCCGCGGCTTTGCCCGCGTGGTCTTCAGGATGTTATCCCGCGGGAGTGTGATATTTTTACGGGATAAAAAGTATCCTATGTCACTGTCCAGTTCCCAAACTATAACCATACTAAAAATCACGTCGATCCGTTGCTCCTTTTTGACGTGAAAGAAGGACAAACAAACACACTTTCACATTTATAATATTTTCACAAGTTGCACCCGTACGAAGCCAGGGCGGGTCGCTATTACTTTACCTAATATTTAATTCCCTTTGTAGTTTTCATTGAAGTTTGCTCTAAGTAATATTATTTGCTAACATATGTAAGTATTAGGTGGAACTAATCGTTCCGCAGTTCGGCATCGAGAGCACTGCGTGCTCCATTTCCTATGGATTGCATAATTCAGCGCTCGACAAGAATCGATTTTCACTTTCTCGCTCATAGAAAGAAAATATTACTGCTTTGGTTCCAAAGCTTATTGAACAGCCTTACCAGGGGCCCTACCGGCTATCTTTCCGAACTTAAAACAGATAAATAGAATGGAAAATGAAGTATTTAGAAAATATCTACCGTCTCACAACTAGCTCCGATGGGACTCGAATATCTGGAAAGGTATTTCTTTCGTGTGTGAGGGTATAATATCTTCACATTGATGAAATTAACGCTGGCTATACAGCGCGTAAGAAGTATTGGATAAATTCGACGTTTCTCGTAACGAGCACAGAGGTAGAGCAGTCGCCCGGATAGCGAAAGGTCGTGGGTTCGATCTATTTTATTTATCCAATACTTCTTACGCGCTGTATAGCCAGCGTTAATTTCATCAATGTGAAGATATTATACACTCACACACGAAAGAAATACCTTTCCAGATATTCGAGTCCCATCGGAGCTAGTTGTGAGACGGGTCGATTTTTTCTAAATACTTACTTCATTTTCCACTTTTCAATAATAAAAATTGCATTGTGAATGCAAAAAAGTAAAAAATTAAATAACAGATACGTAAATAGAAGTACGGAATTTCGTATTGTAAGTACCTACTATTCGCCGAAGTTATTTGGAAGATATCGAAGTTCCTGTAACATATGAATCGGAGTTCGTCATTTTGGCCTGATTAGGGCTCGATTTTTTTATGCCCGGCAGACTTGCCGAAGTTCTGAGCGTTAGCCGGTACGGCCCCTTGGTCACCCGGAAACGGTGGGAACCAGACAAATGTTTGCCTTGTTTGTTGGCTTTCTTAATTAGTTTATTTAGCAAATAGTTAGCGACCAAAAGTATGAGTTTAAATATTACTTATTTTTACGTCGACAACACAGAATCGGCTCTTCCGTGTTTAGTCCTTAGTTAACGTGATTAGAATTTATCTTAATAGAATTGAGTAGCTAAATAATGATCCTTAAAGAAAATGTGATTATAAGACCCGAAAGCAGCCGAAAAGTTAGGAAGACAAATTCGGCCAAACTTTTTTATCCTCTTATCACTTAAATCATTAAAGGTTTTAAGCAAATTCCTCTGAAAAACAAAGTGAAAAGTTTATCTTGTTAAAATGATCTTAACGAAAAGATTAATTTTAAAGAATTTGTCAACGCAAATTAAGCTTTTCTTTGTTATGAAGATTTTTATGAAAACAATAAATCAAATTCTAAATTTGACCTACTTTGCTCTAGATTTTGAAACATTCTACCCTTACGTTTAAAGTCGACGTCTTGTTATATCAAACGCACTGTATTTAACTAATTAATAATTTAACATGGTATTGAATATGATAACATGCATTTGTTCATAGGTATGTATGTGTCGTGGTCAGATCATAAAATTGGTAATTTCATAATTGTCTGTCATTTGATGAAATAGTCGTATTTCATGAAATGACCAATTTAAATTGAAAATATCGTTAAAAGTTCAACGTTTAATGATATTTTCAACAACGTTTGTCCATATCATGACAAATTTACAATTTCATGAAATGATCAACCATATCATGAAATTATAAAATGGAATTTTAGGAAATTAATGTAGGGTTTCCGTAAGATCAAAGTTTGTCTTTTTTAATTTTTATTAATTAATTTTTATGCATAAAGTAATTGGGTCTAGTATTTCCTAAACTGCTGTAGAGCATCTAGAGGTGCTTATTAACATTTTGCGGTATATTTCTAAACTCAAATATTTTTAGTTTATATTATTTATTATAATTTGAGTTTATATCAAATGTTTCTAGGCTGAAGGGAACGGCATGGCCTCGTGGTTCATGGCAGCACTGCGCTCTGCTAAAGTTCTCATATACTATTGCGACCTTTGTAGATGCATACGATTCTAACGGTGAATCGTGAATCCTTTAGTTCAAAATAATATTTGTTTGAATAAATAGTTTGAATATATAATATACCTACATTTGTTGGTTGTTGTGTTGGTATAATAATAACGAATACGTGGTTTTTTTTAATCTACAACGGTGTAGCATTTAGCCTTCATCACACCTGATGTTAGGTGGTGATATGGCTGAAGGTGTAAGCGCACTACTCCCGGAATCCTCAATCACTGAGGATATTAAAAGGAAAACAATGATAACGCTACGTATTTCTACTTATTATCACAGATAATATAATACTATATTATCGACATGATAGAGTTGCTGAATTAATCGCTTTTCAGACAAAAACTTCTAAATGAATTTGAAATAACTTTCTGATCACCTGATCAACATCTTTTTGGATAAGTACTATTTATTGCAGTACGAATGATCTCATAAATCCTGGGGAAAATGCAGTCTAGTTTTTTGTCAAGGTTGTCGTTGATAGACAATCTAATCCAAACAGTCAAATGACAATGTGCGAAACATTACACTATGATCCGTAAATAGAAAGATGTGACCCCCAGCCCCTAACCAAATCATAAGTCAGTTTTTATGCCAACACACCAGGCAAACCGCCTCAGATAACGAGCACAGGCCCCAAACAGGGGTTGTGCGGGATTTTATGGGCCTATATTTTGTAAGTAAGATGTCGTTTGTCCCACTTCTCGTTTGGGCACTTGACCCGCGTATAAAAATAAATCGCAATTTTTTAGTGTTCGGTCGCCTTTTTGGACTCATTTTCATGTCTTTTAAGGATGCAGGGGTCAGTATGGGCACCTCTTCAGCTGTTTAGGTACTGATTAATTGATTGTTACACTAATTAAGTAATTATTTTCTAATGGAACTTCAAAGTGAACCACATTATCATCTTTTCATTCTCTAACCAAGAATTTCTATTTTGCACAGAATAGTTTCTCTAACTGATGTAAAATCTTTTCAATTATATAATTGAATAAAAATATGTTTTTTATACATTGTGATTTAGAACAGTTTATGTTTTCCTAAATTAAAAATGGGGGAGCCACTTACCATAACTAATAGCTTTATGTAGCCTGCTGTTGTATGTCATACATAATAAAATAGAAACTAAAAACCCATTGATTATATTTAAGCGTAGAACGTCACCGTCTCGGTTATTGTACTTTGCCGATTCGTCCGCAAGTAGAATCTCAATGGTTTCTGCGGTTCGCCGTGTGTGAGTCACGCCATGCCTTCGCGCCTGCATACCTCTGGCGGTTGTCCTCTTATCTGTGACGCGACGATCGAACGCCTTCGTATCCATTGATTGCTGCGTGTAAACATGGTGGAAAAACGACGATAGCAGTGCCGACGAGTAAAGCAAATATTAGGATTGTAACGTCCTCACTTATTTTATAACGGCTGTGTCATAGATGTTATTATTATGAGCGTTGATTCATAATGTTTGGTCTTGCGACAGTTTGAACCTGATTCTTGGGAGGTTCATCTTGAAATTCAGGTAGTAAACATGTCATTTCGATATTAAATTTCTTCTTTGGTGAAATGGTTGTAATAAAGCTCGTTTACGCGCCGACGTTTGACGTTACATCTTTTTTTTCATAATTCGTCTTTTGACGACGGCAATGCTATTTAGATCACGATTTTTTTTATCTACGACGGGGTAGCACTTAGCCTTCATCACATCTGATGTTAAGTGGTGATAAGGCTAAAGGTGGAAGCGCTCGCTCTACTCCCGAAATTGTGAGAAATAACGGTTACGTCTTGCTTATACTTTTGACATTCGTGTTTTTTGACGAATCGTCAATGCAATGACGGATCCCGTGTGAACGAGCCGTTACTCATTCTGTTAAGATTTGACAAGATGCAAGTAAGGCGCATTTCTATATAAAGTCCTATGCGTAATCACTTTTATGATAGCGGTTTATCAGATAAACGACTCATATCCACGACAAGTATGTATTCTCTGGAAACAGGATAATTCGCGATTGGTGTCATGTTTTTCCGAATTAGTCACAATCACAACTTTGTTTCCCCATTTAAATATATTAAAATCAGACGTATTTTCTTACTAGGTAGGTATAATCGGCTTCAAGCCGACGGTGCTTGGGCGGTAGGACCCTGGTTAAACGACAAGTTTAGTAAACTATCCGAAGTTAATATCGACAGCTATGATAAGTATTATATATGTATACCTCGGCTTTCTGAAACCAGCTAATACTTGCTTAAAAGCCTTCCTGTTTCGTGTCTATATCAACGATAAAATTTTGCATACTGTAACTTACACAACAGTTAGCTTAATGAGTTCAACTCCTACTATTTTACAAGCTTTTTATTAACTTGCCCTGTGTTAGTTAGTTATTTAGTTTGTTAGTTAGTGGGGGACAAATCTTGCAAGCTTAATTTGATCCACTTCCCAGTGTCCGATAGAGCTGAAATTTTGTATACAGGTTTGGTTTAGATGACAATACAATGTATAGTACAGTCAGCATAAAAGCTTGTCATAAAAACTTCGAACTAGGTGTTATTGTTGATCAAAGCATAAAAATGAAATTTTTACTAAAAACATATTACCGTTCACAGTTTGTAGGGTTACTCTCGAACATGACATTAGAGCTAATAGCCCATGGAAATCGTACTTTTTGTCTTGCGTTAAATGAGGTAGTTCTGATTTTTTTGTATTTTAGTAGTGATGGATGAGATGGTACTGACAAATCCAAGTTTTCCACCTCGAAATCCCTTCGGATCATTGTTAAATATTTAAAAATCCAATAAGTTTTCAGATTTTTGTAAATTTTTACCACCTAGGACCAGTGGCGTGCCTAGGGTCTGAGATCAAGGCAAGCCCGAAGACCTAAAGCCCAAAAAAAGGCGTCCATTTTTTATAACGACTCCGTAGCTCAGTGGTTAGAGCAGTCGCCCGAAAAGCGAAAGGTCGTGGGTTCGTGTCCCATCGGAGCTGGTTGTGAGACGAGTCGATTTTTTCAAAGTACCTACTTCATTTTCCATTTTTCAATAATAAAAATTGCATTGTGAATGCAAAAAAGTAAATATTTAAATAACTAAAAAGGGCTTCATTAAAAAATAGTTTTTGATTTGGTTGTCGTAAACCAACGTAATTAAATGGTTTCGAAAATCAGAAAAAACCGATTTGCAAATAAACTATTACATTTACAACCAAACAAACAGCTGTAAAAAATACCTGTGGTAGACACTTATTATGTCAAGAATTTTAGATCTTGTAACTTTACACGATATAAAGATAAAAATAAATTTGATAAATTTTAGACTGGTCGTACTTTAGAGATCGAATACTCAGTTTCCATAACTTTAAGACACATGACATATATTAAATGAATTTAAGTAATTCATGAACATTAGTTCCTGCTAATTTCAGCTTTCAATTCCAGCTATCATGAAAGATATGGGCATTTCTCTGTAATCTCGTACAGGTCACATACAAATGCTGTCCTGGTAATTATTTTTAACATTTGTCAAAAAACCGTGTCCTATTTCGAAGGAAATTAATTATTATTTTAGTTAGATAAGGAGGCCCACTGAATTTATTACTTATATTCCGAGTAATTAGCGATTTTCCAAAAAATCATGACAGGGGACTGTTTGAGGCAGCAGGGGACTGATTTTAGCGTGACAAAGGGCTGTTAAGTGTTGTTGTACCTACTTAAAAAAGTCATTTTACATCATTTAATCATTTATTATTTTTATGACATATTTTCGCGTCAATAATCAACAGTTTCTTTATAAAAATATAACAGAAAACATTACTTTCTTTAAACATTTATATAAAAAATGAACCTTAAGTGCTAGAATCATTTTGCACACACTGAGATCAACATAAAGTCTTATTATTATAATATTAATAATTAATTCTTTATTCAGTATTCATTGAAATATGTCATCATCATCATGTCAGCCGAACGACGCCCACTGCTGGGCATAGGCCTCCCCCAAGAATCTCCACAACGATCGGTCCTGCGCTGCCCGCATCCAGCGGCTTCCCGCGACCTTGACTAGATCGTCGGTCCACCATCCACCTTGTAGGGGGCCTGCCCGCGGAACGTCGTCCGGTATGCGGTCGCCATTCGAGAACCTTTCCGCCCCAACTGCCACTTCAATGATGCAATCCTTCCAGCGATGTCGGTTGTTTTAGTTCTCGGATCTCATCATTTCTGATTCGATGGAACAGGAAAATACCAAGCATCGCTCTCTCCATTGCTCGCTGGGTGACTTTTACCCTTCTTATGAGACCCATAGTAAAAGACCACGTCTCACTTCCATAAGTCATTACTGGCAACACACACTGGTCAAAGACTTTCGTCTTGAGACATTGAGGTAAGTATTTCGGACGCAAATATATGCCGGAGCTTCCCGTACGCTGCCCATCATAGCTGGATTCGACGAGAGATCTCTTTCTCAACGTTGGATTTACCTAACTAGACCGTATCTCCCAGGTAAACATAGTGATCAAAAACTTCGAGTGTAATGTTCCCAACATTAAATGGAGCAGGTGCAACATGAGCATTGGACATGATTTTCGTCTTATCCATGTTCATCTTAAAATCAACTCTTTGAGAAGCATTACTGAGATCTTCGAGCGTGTTCAGGTCTTCTAAGGTCTCAAGTCTCAAGAGACTGCAGCACCGCCCAGGTCTCAAAGGCTTTCTCATAGTCCACGAACGCCAAGCAAAGTGGCAAGTTATACTCTTCGGTCTTCTGTATAACTTGCTGCAGCGTATGAATGTGGTCTATGGTACTGTAGCCTTTCCAGAACCCGGCTTGTTCGGGAGGTTGGAAGTCGTCGAACCTGCGAGCGAGACGATTCGTAATGGCTCTCGAAAACAACTTATAGTTATGGCTCAGAAGCGAGATGGGTCTTAAGTTCTTCAAGAGAGTTTTATTGAAAAACAGCATCACATCGCTTCTGCACCATGCCTTTGGCCCTCAAGGATGACTGAATTGAAAAGTTTCTGGAGGACTTTAAGTATCGGCTTACCGCCCGCTCTCAGAAGCTCTGTTGTGATTCCGTCATCGCCCGCCGCCTTGATGTTTTTAAGCTGCTTGAGAGCCATTCTAATCTCGTACAGGCTGACGTCCGGGATATCTCGGTATGGTGTCGGGTAAGCTTGGCTCTAGGGTCTGTATCCTTGAAATATTGAAAACTTGTTTTACTTTGATGATTCTTTCATTAATAAAACAGACTAGTGGATAAATTCACACACACAATACATGAAAAACAATAACAAATAAGCAAGATACACAGTCCCCTGTTGCGTTAAACAGTCCCCTGCTGCGTTTTCAGACGGAGGACTGTTGCTAGGGGACTGTGGATTTCGGTTAGATTTCACAATATTTAAAAAACTGATGTAAAATAGTTTTTTAAGAACTTACCGATCAATTTAGACGTAAATAACAAATCAATAAACTGTAAATACAGATAATTAAAATAATTAACATAAACGTTATAACTAACCAGAGGACTGAGTGTGGTAGCGGACCAAACATGTGTTTACCTCACAAATGACACTCTGACACTCAACAAAATGGAGTCTCGTCGCCGCATTTGGCAAAGTTGCCAACTTAACAACAATTTGCGTTTCATTTCACTAAAAAAGCTTTTGTAAATATCACAACTTCTTTTTATTATGGATTTAAATTTTTGGCAGGGGACTGTATGGAAATTCTGGGGACAAACTTTACAGGAGTTTTCTAAATATAATAAAATTCGTAATGAAACCTTGTTTTACGAAAATATATAATAAAATTATTTTTCTTTATGATATTATCTGCAAAATGTATGTAGTTTCAATAACTTCTTCGTAAATCTTATTTCTAGACGGGAATACAGTGATGGGGACAGCCAGGGGACTGTAATTTTAGAACTTTTATGACGTCTAGAAATAAAAATGTAATAGTTCTGGTTCTAAAAACAATGCGCCCGTAAAGTTTCAGGGTTAAAGCATCATTAGGAGTGTTTTATTTTTCAATAATTAAATTACTTTTTAAAAAAATCGGTCGGGACAGCTGATTACGAGTTTACAGAGAATCGCCCATATATCAAAAACAAGATTAAGACAGCAATTCTTTAATAAGCCGCCCAAATTGTAGAGGTCACGTAAAAGCGACCGCGCCATACATAAGCGTAACCATCTTAAATGAACGGGATGTTATCTACGAGTTTTGTACACATTTCTATTAAATTGCCTTTTGTGAGTCTTACTAGTTTGCAAAATACACAAATCTGGAGGTCTAGGTCTGTCTGAAAATACTAGCTGCTTTTTTCGGCAAAGTGAAATGAATTTACCTTTCCCTCGCCTCGCCGCGTGCCGGCGCCGATCAAAACTTTTAAGTAACACATTTTAATCTTTCACAATCACAAAAAACAACATCACTCGTCGTTCTGAATTCTGACATCTTTTTGTACAACGAAAAACACTAATTAATGCAAAACAGAAAACTTTATCAAAGAAACATATTGTCTCAATCAAACTGCAAAACAACCTGTTGTTATTACTTAATTCACCCAGATGATCGCATTGCTCCTGATTGGCCCGTTTGTATGCGCTACGCAACGCAGCCATTGGCCTGATTGTGTGCTGCTGTGCAGGGATTGGCCCGATCGTGAGCTGTTTCTGCGGGTTCATCGCACCCACTTGCGGCTAACTTCCTTTGCATGCCGGCTTTTGCTCAGTTTTGAAATTTCTCATAGAATCTATAGATAGGTACAGCAGTATGTATGTAGTGGGGTACCAGTTTCGTTAATGTTAGAAGAGTGCGGATATATGAATTCGCAAAGCCCGGTTGCAAGCCAACGAGTGCGAGAGACATGAATTGTATTTTTCGATTAATACGCTATATTATGTAGTTAATGACATGTCTATCGAACAGATGTTTGAAAAATTTAATTTTTTATTGAAAATTTACGTTCGTGAATATTATTTTGTTGCTGTCATTAATTGAGATACATTAGGAGTGTAAATAAGATTTTGTTAGGGCAAGCCCGGCTTTTGGGCTTGTATGGAGGTACCGCCACTGCCTAGGACCTGTGTTACGGCAAAATTTACTATGCACGCTTTAAAGTAGACTAAATTTGCAATAAAAAGAGAATAATTTGGTTTTTATAAGTCAAATAGTTTTTAAGATACGGCTATTTAAAATTTGCAATATTTCAAAAAAAGGAAGTATTGCAGTTTTTTTAGTTTTAGACATTTTGACCCATAGTAGTGGGTTTATGGCAAAAGTTAAGTTATTAGTCATTATAGTCCATTAAATTTCCAACAAAATGAGACCAATTAGTAATGTCAACTTACACTTGATAGTTTCTGAGACACAGCTGTTCGAAGTTATTGAGGTAAGTAAACAATTATGTAATAGAAGGGTTTGCAAAATGAAGTACGCCTTAAAAGAAGGAGGATCTGGGAGGTGGTGGGATCAATTATGTACATTGTATGTATATTTTTGATGGACCAGGCTTGTCCTCTGAATCCACAGCACACCTTATGGGGTATGGGGGCAGCTTGCTGAGGTATAATTTCTTCATCGAACTGCTCAGGAAGGTCAAAATCGTCCTTTGATGGTGGGTTATCAATCAATGGTTCATGAATGTCATCACACATCAGGTCTGGTATGTTCTCGCATGATTGGCCAATGCAGTAGCTGCAAACAGCCGAACATTTGAGTCCTGCTTTCCTGCAACCACATTTGCTGGTACAACCTTACATCTTTGGTATGCTTTCAAGGTGATTAAGGTTTGCGTGTCATTAACAGGGTAGATCGGGAACACCTCCTAGATCATTCTTCCTTTAAGGCTTACTACCTTTTACAAACCCTTCTATTATATAATTGTTTACTTACCTACCTCTATAACTTTGAACAGCTGTGTCTCAGGAACTATCAGGTGTAAATTGACATAATTAATCTCATTTTGTCGGAAATTTAATGGACTTTAATAACTTTTGCCATAAACCCACTACTAGGGGTCAAAGTAGACGAAAACTAAAAAAACTGTAATACTTCCTTTTTTTGAAATTTTGCAAAATTTTAAATAGCCGTATCTTAAAAACTATTTAACCTACAAAAACCAAATTATTCTCTTTTTATTGCAAATTTAGTCTACTTTCAAGGATGCATAGTAATATTTGCCGTAACTCAGGTCCTTGGTGGTAAAAATTTACAAAAACTGAAAAAAATCCGAACATTTTATGGATTTTTAAGTATTTAACAATGATCCAAAGGGCTTTCGAGGTGGAAAACTTGGATTGGTCACTACCATCTCATCACTACAAACATATAAAAAAATCAGAACTACCTCATTTAATGCAAGGCAACACCACTTTTTTGATACGATTTCCATGTACTATAAGTAGGTACATAAATTATTAAGTTTACTCAAAATCCACGCAACATGGATCCAATATGGTGCTTGTGTGCAACCCAAAAAATTGACGATCAATCGGGATTGGTTAATGGGATTGGATAACAGACGACTCTGTTTCCTGATTGACTCTATGTCTGTGATTTACAAAATTCTTTACCCAACAACGAACTAGCGATAATTCCCACTCAATAAACTTCATTGATGGCATCCACTCTGACTGAGTAATCGTATCCAGTAGCGCCGTCTCGTAAATGGCCTGTGGAAGGAAGGAAGCGTCTGCCTTGTACGGACGCAATCACTGCCGACACATCGCTGGGATTACTCAATGCGATTAGTACGCGGCTAACTAACCGATCTATTTTAATTACAGGGGCCTTACCATGAGCTCTCAGTAAGCACTTAATTATCGCGACACAAAGTAAAAAACGTATGTATTTTTGTTTTCAAATATTTAGAGTTAACAGACAAATGAGTTACTTTTGCATTTATACTAGTATGGATTAGATGTTGAAGTTGGATGAGTGAGACGTCGCTACCTTGTGCGATTGTGCGTATAGCCACGTATAGCGTCTAACTCTAACTCTCTGTATTGCAATGTAACTTCTATAAGAGCCCATGGTACGGCTCAGACGTTCCTGTTTACCAACAACTTGTACGAGACTGTGGTTCATTAATATTTCAATAATTCTCTGTCGGAACTAATAACATGTGTGGTAATTTTCTCAAGCTTCATTGACTGCACGACGAAATAGGCTACGTTTATGCTCAGTTGTTATTAGAATTGTAAATTAAGCAGTTTTATTAGTCATATGGCAATTAATTTCTAATAATAGATGTCATTATATTACTATGATTCACGTTTATCAATTAGCGCCAATAACTCAATTTTGTCAATAGTATTAAAATTATGTACATATTGTATTTTGGCTAATCATACTTTTGCTTGAGTTCTATATCAAAAATCATCTTCATTATAATGAAGTCAATGTTCTTAAGACGCTATTAGGGTAAAAAATTCTCGTGACTTTAGAGCTGTATTGGTAGTAATATTAAGGTGTGTTGTACTTTTATGAATGTTAGACTAATATTTAGTGATTGTTGCCCCGGGTTTGCGTTCAACGGTCATTCATATTCACACATCGCGTCGGAAACAATGGGCTGATGTGATGACCAGCAGGAAGTGCCACAGGAAAGCGTTAACAGATGCCAGCCAGTGCCACTTTGGGCGCTAGTGTTTTTTTATTTGGAGATTTTTGTCTGAAAGCTTAACTTTTTTACTAGGTTTAGGTTTTTTACTAGAAATTAGATGGCACTAACGCTCCGCTCGCGACTTCGTCTACATAGACCTCCTTTTTACCCCCTTAAAGGGGAAATTTACAAAAATTCTCTCTTAGTGCTCCCCTATTCTCCCCAAGGAACATACATTTCAAATTTCAGCTTCTTGCGCCCAGTAGTAGTTTCGGCTGTGCGTTGTCTGTCAGTCAGTCAGTAATTTTATATAATTATATAGATTTACGAAACGTATTTCTCGACTTCGGCGATTGACGTGCCTACATCATTCCCTTTCTTGTTAAAAGGTTATAGTGTACTGGAAACTCAACATAACCTTATTTTTTTTTAACTATTCTTCTGATTGAATCGATAATGTGAATGGAATCAACATGTCATCACATGTTACTTTTAAACCTTCTAAGTTTGTAACAAAGTTAAATGTGACTTCTGTTTGACTTAGTTTCCCATGGAAACAACTCTGCCATGTTCTTCCCAGAAGCCAGCCCCCTAACCGCATAGTTTGCATACATGGCACGAATTGATTCATTCTATTTACTGCTTCCTTGTTGAGTAACTCCAGTGTCTGAGTATTGCAGTTGCTTTTAGTTTGACGAACACTATGCAATCATGCTTCGCCAATACAAATTACTTACTTTGTAGAAAGATGTAGAAGTTCACAGATTTCCATAATGAAAACGATTGTGGTGGATTCTGCTACACACAATTTGATGTTGTTCTAGAAAGCCAAGGAATAGGATACCTATGTTAAAGAATAAGAAAGAAAAGGAATAAAATAAATTTTATAAATACCTAGTGAAAATTGAGGATTTAAGGCGATACTCGGAAAAATTATGCTAAAGCGAGATAGCTATGAGAAAACGACGCGCGCGGGAGCGAGATCGATTTTGCCGATTACGCAAAAAAAACACAAAATCACTTCGTATTCAAAAACTACAGCGATTTTAAAAAAATGCTTCTATATGATCCTAAATATTATTGGTGTCCACTAATTAAACCAATTTTCAATAGTATATGTATCCCCATTTAAGAATAATCTTGATTTTTCCTTTTTTTAGAGGTATTTTCGAAAATAAAAAGTGTCAATCCAAAATCATAAAATCGTGTTTCTGAAACTATACGATTCTAGATAAAGGTATGAAGAAATATATATCTTATTACCAGATTTATAACAACTCTAACCGTCCTATAGTTTTATATCAAAGAGTCCATACTTTTTCCGAGTAGCGCCTTAATACAAGTACTAGTATAGTATTATATTATCTGTGATACAAGCAATTTAGGTACTATTGTCACTTTGTTAACTAATAAAATAACAGTAAAAATTAGTAGCTGGTTTGATCATTATTAATCGTTGTTTTTACCCGAATCGATTGCCTAATTCATTGACAAGCAAATCAAATAGCTAACTGTTGAATCGTAATTCGTAATACAAACTTTAATCTCCAATCGTCATGACTTCATCTAAGTAATTTCTTTTTAAATTGTTCCTCTTTCATAATCATCAGAATGCTCCAATTAGATTCGTACCGAAGTACGAAATAAACGATCGCGATAAAATCGACTTTGTTGCCAATTGCATGCGCGGATTGTCCTCATAAAGTGACGTCAGTTGGCAACGAAAGTGAAGCGTGGTGCGGTGACATCATAGCTCATAGGCACTACGAGCTACGGAGGCGGATAATGGCTGGCCGGCCAACTGGTCCACATTTGGAAATGAAATCACTTCTTGTCAAACCAGAACTCTTAATAGGGGGCATAAAGTAGAGTCGTTGTCGGTAATAGAGACATCTCTTGCGGATGTGGTTGACAATGTCCAAATTAAATATTTGGTCGCTATTTTAGTTAAATAACGATCAAATTGTGAATCACATTTTTTGTAAAGTTAAAAATGAAGTAAGTACTTATTAGAAAAAGTTGACCCGTCCCGTCTCATATCTAGCTCCGATGGGACTCGAACCTACGACCTTTCACTGTGCCCTAACAGCTACGGAGTCGCTGTCGCTGTTCGAGTCCCATCGTACTCTAGTTGTGAGACGGGTCGACTACTTCTTTTTTAAATTTTTCAATGAGTAATATGAAAAAATTGCATTGTGCATGCAAAGAAAAACACTTTTTTGTTATACCTAAACAATTTCGCCTCGTTTAGGTTATGATTTATTGGTTTTATTTCTAATATTTTTTATCAAATATAAGCTTCGTTTACTAAAACTTTTAAAACCAATTTAATGTGTACAAAACGTTTAATTATCTAATAACACTTACAATAGCAATTTATCGTGGTTGTGCTCGAACGATAGATAAGCTTTTTTAATTTTCTTTTCATCAACTTTATCATTAGGATAAAATAAAACTAGTTGTATCTGAGCAATGTTTTTAAAATGTCTATTTTGCTTTGAATAAAAGACGAAAGCATCTCGTAACTTAATAAATTATATGAATTTATAGAATTTGAAGTAGGTACAAACTTGGTTTCGTAATTGTCGTTAACAGAGAGTCGATGATTTAATTCGAGACCCCATGCCATGAATATGAATGAACGAACAATGTTATTTGCATTTCATTATCACGAGCCTAATTGCGCTGCCCTATAGACATACCGCGGAATTAGGCGTGTTTAGGTGAATTACGTAACGTTTGTAAATACCGCCAACTTTATAACTGTTATATTCCATTCCATAGTAGGAAGATACCTACGAGAGTTCACTAAATACCATGCCTATTTTACACGTAGGATTCTAGCAAAAAGATGTTATCTAGGTTTTCATAACAACGAAGCTTTTAATCGATCATTATTACAATTTTAATTTTGTATTATTGAATTTTGCTTAGATTTTTTTCTATCAACAACGGGCTAGCACTTAGCTTTTATCACACCTGATATTAAGTGGTGATAAGACCAAGGTGGAAGCGCACTACTCCCAGAATCCTAACTGCCGGAGCACAATAATGCTTAAAACATCATTGTCATGGCATCAGTCTTAGATAAGATTGTGGTAGCTAGCCAGGAGGACTAGGAACAAGTCCTACCACCAACCAAACCAAATACAATATGTACCCCACTGGGAATCGAACCCGGGACCTCTGGGTCTGAAATCGCTTTATATACCTATATTTTGTGTGTGATATTAGTTTTAATCAAAATACCTACTTGGTCAAATTCATAGTCAACGGAATTGTAGTTGTAAAACTCATCCTTCAAGTCGAGATCTTGACGTCTTCGCCATACGATACAAAACGGTAAAAATCTCATAAAAGTCCTTGCCCTTGCCCCACGCCACGATCACGATATTTCGGGAAAATGCGGACCTTGCACATGACAACGCTATTTTGGGCACTGGCGTGATAAACCCGTGTTTCTGTTTTCACGATCAGCCATCGTGTTTATACCTCATCATCATATCTTAAACAAAGATTGTGAAATGACTTCCTTTTTGTGTTTAGCGGAATATAGGTCAGTGATCACAAATTACAGAGGAATGTTAGCCATTCGTAACGCATCGGACCGTAAACACAGATCACTATTACATTGTGTGTAGATTGAAACTATTAGGTTGGTTCCACTATATTATTACGCCTGTTCATTTGTCAGTTACGACCATGGAAATGGAACTGATTAATTTTCCAAAGATGTGATCTTTTTGGGCCTTTTGAAAAGACGATATGTTTGGAGTTTGTCTTGTAAATCTGAACAGTTATTTAGTAGAACATCTTCGTATTTTTATGAACTCAAATAATGTTAAAACTAAAAACCCCACACCATATTTTATTCGGTACAAGAAAGATTGCTTACTATTCAGACAAAACTTTCTTTGTTCATAGAAGCTTTTCCAAATCCGACTAATGAAATGCAACAGCCTTTTTTGTATCTTCAGTGAATGCTTGAACAGCTGAGCCCTGCTTTCAACACTATTGTATGCATTAGTAACTTTCCAACTGGCCTCTTTTCTAAAGTATTCTGCCAAAGCGTTACTCTTTGTTACTAAACCATTTTTTAAAAAACCACGGTTTAACTTTTAATACGTGGCATTGAAGTTATTTTAGTAATTGAACTATGAAACGTGAATGACAAATTACATATTCCTTTCCAAGGAATCCTATTGTATTTTTTACCACTTTTAGTTGATAAAGTCAGTTACATAAGTGCATTACGATATGATGACAACTCATAGTTCTCAGAACCACCTCGCCAGCCTTATAATAAGGCACGCAATTTCGCCAACAATATATTGTTCCGAGATTTCCCACATTCGCGATGTTGTCCGTACAATATTACATAGATGATGCATGTTTATAAAACGTGTGATTATAGTTTGTGTTCATACAAAACGAAAAATGATTAATGGTCGTTAAGAGTGTTGCAATATCGTAGTTTTAATAATGCGTTACAAAGATGAAGTAAGTTTATATGATCCAATTATGTTTATTTTCAATATCGGAGAAATCGATAAAACCAATTGAAAATATTTGGTATTTACTTTACGTATGAGACTGAAATATTTAAGTACACTTAAATATTTAATGTGGTAATAAAGTGTGTAAACGTTTTATTAAATAGTTTTATACTGATTATATTGGACGCTTATATCCTCTAATTAAATAAATATGGCGTTGGATGGAATTCAGCACGAGACTAAACATTTTGACAACGTTTCAAACAAAGCATCATGGCTTCACAAACAAATGTTTGCGAGTAGGAGGTACCCACGAGTAGACAGTATCATTCGATCAAAATTTCGAGGGATGTTTATATTGTTTATACCAGTCATGATTGATAATAATCATTGAACTCCGTTTGATGTTTCGAGTAATGCTGAAAACCCTTTGAAGTAATAGTGTACCGTATACACATAAACGTGTTTTGTTGTTGATTAGAGAACATGAAAAAATGTATCTTAACCTACCATTCTGCTTTTTTTGCCAAATCAATAGTGCATATAATAAGCATCTTCAATAATTGTACTGTCATTTTTTTATATCCAACCGGTAACCGATATTAAGGCAAACGAACAATCTCTTTAGCTGTAATATTATAGATTATTATTTATCCATAGGATGAAAAAGTTCCAAACTATCTTTTGCTGTTGTAAGCGTCCATGAGCCGGTTCCATAAAGGTTTTGAACGTTTTCGATCACACAAAAAAAATAGGTACCAACGTTACTCGAACATATCGGCATGGCATCGGCCGCGTGGTACGTCCGTACGTGTAATATCATGAGTCATAGATCGACACGTTTCTTGTGCTAATGGTGTGTACAAGAAAGAATAGAAACAAGTACTACCGCCGCCTGCGTACTTCGTGACCACAAGTCTATTGTACGGAGGTGTCAAGATCTCGACAAAAAACTTATTTTCATAGATAATTACTTGCCTATTCGCATTTTTATTAGCTCTTAAATTGCCACCTCCCAGCACTCGTGAATCGTGTCCTATTATTCTTTGTCTTTTAACTTTCCCACATTTAGGGTGTACACTGTCTTGCATACTGGTTGACCACTTAACATAAAGCATATTGTTGAGCCCTAAAGTTGAGATGTGAGATGAATTATCCCTAGAAACGTATTATTGAAAAGGAAGCATATTATTCTCCATGTCTATAGCTTATGTGATTGACATTCAAAATAAAAAAAGTGGGATTGGAATCCTATGACCGTAAATGCTCACGTGACTACGCAGATTTATGTATCTTCTCGTTACAAGGCCTCCCGCCGTAGGATTTGCGAGCCGATAGCGTAGCTTCATTGACGTTCACAAGTGCTGTATCAGCCTAAAATGAATAAATGATTTTTGATTTTGATTTTGATTTTGATCTATAAACTAGCGGATCCTCGCGGTTTCACCCGCGTGGTACCGGTTCCCGTGGGAATATCGGGATAAAATATAGCTTGTCATTCGGGAAGAATGTAGCTTTCTAATGGTGAAAGAATTTTCTAAATCGGTCCAGTAGTTTCGGAGCCTATTCGATGCAAACAAACAAACAACCAAATCTTTCCTCTTTATAATATTAGTATAGATATCTTGAAAACTTGGAGCATTTTATTTTGAGGATACAGATTAGTAGGTTCTCCAATCACTGAGCTATCGAGCTTTACCTCAAAGCACACTTTTCATTCTTAATCACTAAAAGTATTGTTTCCTTTGTCTACAGACCGTGCAGCACGGCTTCCCTCACAGAGCGTCGGCACTCGCCTGGGACCCGCTGCTGCGACTGGCGGCCATCGGCACCGCCACCGGCGCCCTCAAGGTGTACGGCCGCCCCGGCGTTGAGCTCTACGGACAGCACACCAACCTTGACTCCGCCGTCACACAGATACGGTTCATCCCCGGTAAGCTTGTTGTTGTAGGTCGTCGGCGCTGGTCTGGGGCGTTGTCCACTGAAGAGGACTTATAACTCGCTCACCGTTCTGTAACTCGTTAGGCCGAACGCTAAAACTCGCGCGGGCTCACGCTCGCGTGTCTATAATGAAAAAAGAATGAGCAGCGCAGGCGCGTGCAACGGATTGTCATACGCGCGGCGGGCGGCGGGCACACGGCGCGGGCGCGATTTAGCAGCGCTAAATGAGACGGGCGCCTCGCGACGGGTGCCCGCTCGCGGATTGTGCCCCGCGGCGGACTTCCGACGCTTGCACCCGCGTCTTACTACTCCCTCGCGTTTCAGGTGTTTATAGAGGCCGATTCCATATCCAATCTCGTATGTTCCTTACTAAACTCGTGGAATCTACACAAATCGAACCTACATTTTTACCTAACGATGTGTTCTTAATTACAGGCACTGGCCAATTAATATCACTATGCGACGAAAACAGCCTACACTTGTGGGAGATCAACGAGAAGTCCCTGGTGGAACTGAAGTCGCACGCGTTCGAAGGCAAGAACAAGAAGATATCCTCCCTGTGCGTGGAGGCGTCGGGCAAGAACCTGCTGCTCGGCACGGAGGGCGGCAACCTCTACTCACTCGACCTAAGCACATTCACAGTCCACGAAGACGCCATCTATCAAGATATTGTAATGCAAAAGTAAGTGTAGGGTCTTCGAATCTATAAAGTGATGAAGAACGAATGTAGGTTTCGAGTAACTACTTTTAATACGATCGTATTCGTAAAAAGAGAGGACGTGCCTCTGACGACAAGTCAAAGCTTAGAAGCGTCCTTCCTTACATTGGAATCTCCAATCACCCACACTTTTTAGCTAGATAGCTTATCCCATTTGAATCCAACTTGACCAGCGTCCAAATTAAAGTTTGATTTTAGCATTTAAGCGAATTTTCATTTGCCTTTTAGTTGTCCAGAAGACTTCAAAGTGAACCCTGGGGCGGTAGAAGCAGTGTGCGAGCACCCCAAAGTCCCGTCGCGGCTGCTGATCGGCTACAACCGCGGACTGGTGGTTCTCTGGGATCGCTCCACCTCCTCGCCCACGCACACATTCGTCTCCAACCAGCAGCTCGAGAGTCTCTGCTGGAATGATGACGGTGAGATGCTCTACGATTTATTATGGTACTGTTACATCCTTCACGTGTATAGGAAAGGGCTTACGCCCTGATCCCAAAACGCTTGAGATAGCATTGTGTTCCCCACGCGACGCGCTCCGACCAAGAGCCGGTCTCTCCCAGCCCGTTGATCGTGATTGTCGTCTCTTCAACCAAATCTAATTCTTTCTATTTCCATTGTTTGTTAGGGCTTAACCAAAATCTTTTTTTTAACACAATCCGAGAGGCTCGCCCTAACAGTACGATCGCAATTGAATAGATGTTCAGTTGTTCAGAAGACTTCAAAGTGAACTCCGTCACGGCTGATGATCGGCTACAACCTCGGACTGGTGGTGCTCTGGGATCTCGCCACCTCCTCACCCACGCACACGTTCGTCTCCAACTAGCAGCTCTAAAGTCTCTGCTGGAATGATGACAATGAGATGTTCTATGTTTTATTATGGTACTATCGCAATGCGTTTAGTTGACCAGAAGACTTCAAAGTGAACCCCGGCGCGGTGAAGGCATTGTGCTACACACCAGCAACTCGAAAACTTCAGTCGCAGAATCTACCTTTCCCAAAATGTACCTCGTTTGCAAAACGTCCGTTTCTCATAAGTCTCCTGGAATGATGGCGCTGAGATGTTGGAGTCTATTAAGATTCTGTGTAGCTGGCATTGCGTTACAAAATTTTACGAGCGTTATAAAGTCGGCGTTATTCAACTTGATAGCGCTGTATTGCCACGGGTGACATAATTATTGCGCACTATAGCTCATCTTAAACTTCTCCAAGTTAAATAATGAACTGCTCGAAATAGAACAACTTAGCAATAGCTGCATTTTTGACGACAATCTTCATTCTTCTTCTTCTTCTCTTCTTCTCTTCTGGTATTCTTTTCTTTCATAAGCCATTGGTCTTCACAAAGCATAATAAAATCTAATGTCAATCAAACATAAAAATAAGCAACTAACTCTATTTTACCCCATTTTATAGGCGAACACTTCACATCGTCCCACAACGACGGTTCATACGTAACGTGGGAGGTGGCAGCGGCAGCCAGCGAGCGGCCGCTGAAGGAACCCGTGACTCCATACGGGCCTTACCCCTGCAAGGCCATCTCCAAGATCCTCAACCGGACCAGCGTCGACGGGGAGGAGATCACCATCTACGCCGGTAGGCATTGCTGCTGCAACGATATAAAAGTCATTATTATTATCATCAGCCATTTTAAGTCCACTGCTGAACATAGGCCGTGGGAAAGAAAGAAAGAAGGAAAAGAAAAGAACGGCTGTGGGCTACATACAGCCATCAGTTTTCCGCAATATTCAACAAGTCACCCTATTGGGGGGCCGTCCTATTAAAGACCTTTCTAAATATGCTTTCCGATTATAAAATCTTAACTACTTACATACTAACTTTATGCGAAACAACCAAAACAATACTCTATTTCTAAGATGTCTTTGGTATAATATTACAGGTGGTATGCCACGAGCTTCATACGCCGACAAATACACAGTCACAGTCCAACAGGGAGAAAAACACGTAGCCTTTGACTTCACGAGTCGAGTAAGTAAATATCACAAATCTTCTGTCACTTCTGATTATTCAAGTATTAGAATATGTTTGTGCGGTGTAGCATGGCATGATGTTTATGACAGCTCATTCGTGCAAAGCAAAATGTTACTTCTGTACAAGGAATAGGGTCTAAATTGTCTAGCATAAAGCTATACTGACAATGTCTAATGCTGCCTTCTTTGAGTTTTATTCCAATGGCATAAGGAACTTTTTGCTTTGCAGGAATGAGCTGTCATAGGCACCATGCTACACCGCACAAACTATAATAGTAGAGCATATTCAGTAATGAGTATGTTTTGTTTTAGGTGATAGATTTTTTCACCACCACGCCAGTTCCGCCCGACGGCGTGCCCTTACAAGAAGAAAGACCAGACACTCCCGCACAGATTTTATTACAAACAGTCAACCAAGTTGCGGCTGCATTGGTAAGTCTGTCACTAAGACTGGTTTCACAGCCGTACGGGAGACCGGTACGGGCCGCCCGTACATGGGAGATATCAATATCAACATTACCAATCCATACAGACCAATCCGCGTCGCTTTGAAACGATGTTCTAGCGCCTCTCGTGTGTGTCGGTTCCGGACGGTTGAAATACCGGCCCAATTTGTTTTTATTATTTCTTACTTATCAGTTAAAAGATATGTTGAGATAGGAATCTAGATATCGACAAACATTACAAGGTTCTTTTAAGATATACTTATATATAACTAGCGCCCGCCCGCGGTTTCACCCGCGTGGACTACACGACGTTATCCCAAGGGAATATGATATTTTTCCGGGAAAAAAGTAGCCTTAATTAATCCTTAATACATCAGCTACCTGCCAGTGAAAGTCCCGTCAAAATCGGTCCAGCCGTTTCAGAGATTAGCCGGAACAAACAGACAGACAGACAGACAAAATTTGTAAAAAATGTCATTTTGGTATACAGGATAATTTTTTATCAGTGCACAAATTTTTAGGATCGACTCAGAATCGGTAAGTGAACAACTTTCTCCTAGTCACATAGGTCGAAATATGACAAAATTGATCACGTGATCAAATTAGTATGGGAAGTCCAAAAATTTTTGACGTATTTCGACCCATGTTTCTAGGAGAAAGTTGTTCACTTATCGATTCTGAGTCGATCCTAAAAATTTGTGCACTGATAAAAAAATTATCCTGTATGTAACCGTATATTTAATCATATGCATGTTTAAAAAGCGGTTATTTTAAGTTTACAAACTGACACTCTAATTTTATTTATTTGTATAGATTATGTTTCTATTTTTCGTAACAATCGCGAAATAAGATACTTGATATTGAGAGATACTTACTATGATTTATCGCCTTGTAATTATAACATTCTAATGTTTTTTTTTGGCTATGCTGTATAAGACTTGGCCTTGCTAATTATGATCCCATTTCATCTATGATACCATTACGACCAGTCCCAGTAACATATCCTCTGTCAGATAGGCATAGATCTTTTCTTTTCTAGATATTGTTGGTAATCCTTCCAAAATAATAGTCCCTAACCAATATAACAGACTAAAAAGCAGCGGCGGGCGGCATTTTGAATGTTATCTACGTGGTTAAAAGGATTATATTCCTTTGAAGACAAAAGAGGCAGTGAAGCGCTTTTGGTACACGGTGCAATATGCGCGGCGCGGGGCCGCGCTCAGTCACTCGCTTTATCGGCCACTGCATGCCGCTGCTCTTACAGTGGGTATAGATCCTAACAATAGGTCTTTACCTATGAAATTGCCTTTTTTTTCTCACATGTTCATTGATCTCTAATTTTTAATTATTATCAATATATCAAAATTAGTTAGTTTCGAAAATAGAGGATTTCGTAATGTTAAACATCTAAAAAAAAAAATTAAACACGCGTCTAAAATTTTTATAAATTCTTCAAAGGACTCTTTGGTTGTCGTCAATTTGACTGCTTCGAACAGTTTTTTTTTAATCTAAGGCAGTTTTTTAAATGAGATTATAGGCAATACTTAGATTAATGTTGTCTGATCATATCTCTAAATTTCGTTGAATTCGCAGTTCACATGTCCAAGAAATCCCCAAATATCTTTGTATGATAATTCCAACATCCCACAATTTCCTCATAGAAAACGGCAAATTCATTGGTAAAAACCTATTAAGACCAACCGTTAGTCCATCCATAGTAGCTTTACAGTACGTGTGTTTGTATTAGGTGGTGCTAGCTGAAGAGGAGTTGGTGGTAATAGACTTGTGCGACGCGCGCTGGCGGCCCGTGCGGCTGCCCTACCTGGTGTCCGTGCACGCGTCCGCCGTCACCACGGCGCAGCTCGTGGACCACGTGGCCGAGCCGGTGCACGACGCGGTGCGCGCGGCCGGTACGTACACTGTACATACATCTTGTTTAATAAATGTGCTCTCAAAACAAGAAAAGAAAACTAGTTGTGAGACGGGTAGATTTTTTCTAAATACTTCATTTTCCAGTTTTCAAGAAAAGAAAATTTGTGTTGTGCACTTTCTGATTATCCAAATACGTCAAACTCGGCCGCTGTCGTTAACCGCTACTAAGGGTACGTGGCGTGTATGACGCTCAGCTTACCGCTGGGCGCGTGCCGCTGAAACCTTTATGTACAGGGCGGATCCTTTTTATGCCACTTGGAAGAAAAGCACTCAAAAAAATCGAACAACAAGATATAAATGTTTCGTAGAAGAAAATATTCCCTTATTTTTTAAAAGAAACAAAACTGGCTTCTTAGATTTTTTTAAAATAAAATCGGCTGCTCCTTATAAAGTACAACATCAACTAGACTCTACATCGAATCCACGATTATTCATTGTTTTCCTTTCATTTAATTTATTAAGTATGTCTGTTAGAGAGAGACAAGACCTCATTGTTGATGCTGCCGGCTGGTTCGATTCTTAGGTGTGGGAGGGAATCACAATTTGATTTTGTTAATGCAGTTTTGATTCTATTAAAAATGAATGAGAAGATTCTTTGAATTAAAATTTATATCTCTATTGTTTCGAGTACTTTCCCTCCAGGTGGCATAAAAAACCATACGGTGTATGCCCAGAACTCTGCTTGAAAATGATACCGCATTCGCTAATTGATTCTAAAACGATTCCCAATCGACCTTTCGTCCATAATATGTTGTTTATAAGTGTAAAAGAATGGGATTTGCTCTATCAAGATTTTTATAATATATTTTCCTCCCTCTTTCCCCACCCAGGTGAGAAGCAGACAGAGAACATGTACTCTGAGTGCCCGTGGCCCATATCCGGGGGGCAGGTGGAGTCGGGCGAGGCGAGCGCGCGACAATGGCTGCTGACGGGACATGAAGACGGCTCCGTCCGGTTCTGGGACGTGTCCGGAGTCGCCATGACCGCCTTGTACAAGTACACTACTGCGCCGCTCTTCAGGTTGGTTTTCAAATTAACGCTGGCTATACAGCGCGTAAGAAGTATTAGATAAATTCGACGCTTCTCGTAACGGCTCCGTAGCTCAGAGGTCAGAGCAGTCTCCCGAATAACAAGTCCCATCGGAGATAGTTGTGAGACGGGTCAATTTCTTCTAAAATACTTCATTTTCCATTTTTCAATAATAAAAATTGCATTGTGAATGCAAAAAAGTAAAAATTTAAATAATTAGTAACCTTACAGTGCCACAACCTTTTCTGTTCCGGTGACAGCGGCGCTACGTACGTTTTTCTTTTTTTTGTAGCAATTTAACCGGCCCTAACTTCTAAGAACTTCAGCCGCCAGCAGCGCTATGGTTGGACATCAACTTGACAGCAAAATGAACACGTTAGTTTCACATTTTGGCCACCGGAACAGAAAAGATTGTGGCACTGTAGTATGCGTTTCTTTATCCAAATCACCATATGGAATTTCTTCCACTGTATAAATAACCATCCGTTAAAAAAAAATCGCAATAAAATGTAGCCTTTCTTTATTGCATAAGTCATGGTGTATACCAACATTAAATTGTATCTACGGAAGTTAACTGGCCGGCTTTATAAAATATTATTTTTAATATAAAACATTTCACAACATCACACAAATTGATCTGATTCCGAAGTAATAGTAGTTTAAGGCACTTGTGTTACGGAAAGCAGAAACAACGGGGGTATAACAAATTTATAAATAAATATTTATTTAACACCCAGACACGGAAACAAACACAAATGCTCATCACGTAAATGTTTGTCCTGGGTGGGGATCTACCAGCCCTGGCTCAGGAGGTAAGATCGTACCACTGCGCCAAAGGGCTTGTCAGCATAGACTTGGAGTCATAGCGTGATTTCTTTCACGGTAGGTAACTGAAAATTGGGCAGATGACGCAATCTACAGTTTAAGTTATCGTTCGTTTTATAGTTTCAGTTCTGAGGAGATAAAATATTTGATGGTGCTTAGTATCGGTATTGTGTCCTTTCGCCGTTATTCGAAGCCTAGGTAAACATATTTTGAGAAAGCCCTTTCCGTTTCCGTTCGACATCAATTTTCCTATTGGTCAATTATACCCACGTGACGTCACTTCCGTAACGTCATCATAAGTCACGTGATACGAGTTCACCTTTTAGCAACGGCGGAGGATTTGTGTCATTGGCGTCCATTTTTCGCAACCGTTCACATCTAGTCATAAACGCTGTTAGCGTTCGAAATTTAAAAATTTAAAAATTTGAACGAGTGGTTCTTTTATTTTACTTTCTCGGATAAAGTAATATTATTATTTATGAATATTGTTCGAATTTTAAAAGAGCGTGCCTGTGAGTGAGCGCGCGAAAACATGGCGGGTCGGGCTCGAGGTCCACCTGTTAATTTCAAAGTACCTATCGTGGAAATCCAACGCATTTAGGACGACGAGATGGAGTATCAGGTTTATTGGCACATAGGAATTGAGGTAATTTAACACCTCGCCAGGTCAGTGAAAGTTTTGATTTTTATTTTTTTTACCCACAAGCAAGTAAGAAATTTTAGATTTTCTCACCATGAAAAATCTGTTCATGTGATAGTTAGTAGCGAGATTTTGCGATCTGCGCTGAGAGATTATATCATAATCATAATCATTTATGTCAAATAGATTTCCTTTTAATAATGATACAATGTGATTTAGGGATTTTGAAAGGATCGGGAAGTATACAGTGGGTCTCGGCTCCCGTCGTCGCCCGTGCTTGACCTTGACACACTTTTCTCTTGTTTAGTTTATAAATCCTATTTTACAATTTGTACCGACTTCTTGTGGCGATTTATTGTTACGAAAGCATTTTTAAGTACCTACATTTTCTTTAATGGTTATCATGTCCATTGGAAAAGTATCATTGCAGTTCGAAAATAATGTCAGTATAGTCGAGTGGTATAGCACTAATTTTGTTAAGTTGCTTTTGTTTCAACGTTTTGTTTTTGATCATGTATCTATACCGGCACATAGTGTGTGATTACTGTTATACTTTTATTACTCCCATGTCTGTATGTGAGTGCTACCTGCATTAAAAATGGGAACAAGCGTCGCTATGTATGTATTGACTAACCAACAAGTGCAAGGCAAATAATATTTTAAAGGGAATAGTGTATTTAATTTAATGATTTTAAAAGTACATACTGTTGTTGCAAAAGTCTATTCTAAATACTTTCTACAGTTGACCCTTGCCCCTTTTAGGGAGTGTTTATGTGGGTCGTGTAATGTAGCATGGAGCAAATGATTTGATATTGAAAAATGGGGTGCTCAGCCCCCCCGAACACCCCTACCATTGGTTCGATAATGTTTTATTAATGGATACGTAATTGGATTCATTATCCCTGACATTTTTTATATGATATTCAATGCAGATTTTAAGCTGTGGAAAAAACATAGCCTGCTTACGCAAGTAACGGGCGGCATTTCCTGCTTACGCAAGTATCAGGGTGCAATGTTTTTGACAATAAGCATTATGAATCTTTTTATTTTTAAAATTAATTAAATTAGCCTGCTTACGCAAGTAACGGGCGGCATTTCCTGCTTACGCAAGTATCAGGGTGCAATGTTTTTGACAATAAGCATTATAATCTTTTTATTTTTTTTGGATTACGAGATATTATTAGTGCCGTCAATGCCATAATTATGATTGAAAGTAGAAACTGTATATTCAAATAAATATTAGTAAAAAGGGGTGGGGGGGGTATAGGTATATCGACTACACATACCTTTCATGTTTATATGCGAACAAGCCCCGCTAGTATTAGGCACGCTGGAAGCTGTGCTTGGCACTAATAGTTCATATATTGATTGAAATACTGCGGTGGCTCCCTATGGGCACCAGTGATAGCAATAATTAGTATTTTAACGAATAATAGGTACCTACTGACTAGAAGCTATGCAGTCAAAGTAATTATGCTATAAAGCCAGTTGGGATATTGCGATTCTGACTTTTAGTGTAATCTGACATTCTGCGATTTCTGATAATGCGTGTCTGGCGTTTTGCGTATCTGAAAGAGCCTGACAGTCTGACATAGCTGTAAGGAACAGCACGAGCCGATCGGGTCTGCCCTTTCGACTGTTTCATACCTAAATTTAGTTTAGATTAAGTAAATGTGTACCTATTGTTAATGCAGAACACCGAATAAATTATTACTTTACTTTATTTCATCAGTAGAATGTTTTAGAAAATTTATAGGCAATAGTTATTTTAGCCGTCTAGAAGAGTGAAGTCATCTGATACAGGAATTGTTTATGCTTACTCATCGTCATGTATAAACATGGCAGGCTGCTCCATGGCACCGTAGATTTATATTGTGAGACGAATTCTGACGATCACGGTCTTTTAAAATGGCAAAACTAGGTAGGTATATATACCATATTTTGTTGCCTGTAATACAGATCAACCTACAACGGGCAATAGCAGTCAACGTTACCGATATTATTTTTCCTGTGCTCATGTAACTCATGTAATTGTGTATGTAATGATGTTGAAAATGTAAACCTTTTGTTATCATGATATAAACTATTCATGTATTCAGTCAAAAGTACTTGTACGTAAATGATTTTGACTGTCTTAAAAAATAGAAAAATTACGCCTTTCCAGGCTAGAATGAATGCAGTTTGGAGATTGACAGGGTCTACAACAATGATATTGTCTACAAAGACATCTTTTTATGAACCTTTAATGAATAATTATCATAAAAATTGGATAAATTATGAATTTTTTGGAAAGAATAAGTAAAAATGGGTTTCTGAGATTGATTTCGCAAGGACACGGACCCATACAAATGTAAAATTAGTAGATCAGATCATTGATAATAATTTATGAGTTTTCAGATTGACAGTCGCTCCACAAGAACACTGTCTTGTACAATAGCAAAATTATGCCCTTAGGGCAAGCATTAGGGCAACTAAAAGAAGTTGCTCGGTTTTTCGTTGATGAGGAAAAGAAGTCTCTTATGTTTCTGATAAACAATGTCTTTGGTGAGTTTTAATATATATATATATATTTAGTTCATTATGTTAGAATTGTTTGTATTCATTACGAAGTTATATAATGTGCCCGGTTAACCCATTTTTACTAAATGGATGGGTATAATGAGCCATAACTCAATGAAATTTTTTAATTTTGTATATTCATGTTTCTTTGCTAGATTGGATATAACTATTTAAGATGTTCCGTGTAGCTAAATTGACAGTAATTAACGGGAGTTTTTCATTGGTTCGATAGTAATTAATAATAAGAGAAACGCGTCTTTAGAATGGCAGTCTATATAAAAAATTGTGTCCTGCAATGCAACTTGGGACCGTGTCGGTAAAATATATGAAGTGAAACTGTCATTATCGACCATTACCAGTCATTTTCGTTGTCATTATTATATTTATATGTAAAGTTACAGTTAAAAAGTCTTGAATGGGTGGTAGGATAATATTGACGATTCATAAGTACCTACATGCTTATTATATGTCTATGTGAATAAATCAATATTTGATTGATTGATAGATATAAGTAGTAGATAAAGTTATGACAAAATATTGCAAATCTTTTGCAATTTATCTTTTAGAGTTACATTAATCCGATTTGTATGCAAAGGATATTTGTTACAAAATAGCAGATGCTTTAAAGTTAATATACGAACTACTTTTGTTTTGATCTTGTAAAATAAGGCATGTGCTTACATTATTTTCAGAAATTTACTTGACCTTTATACATGATCGCTCTTTTTGCCAGACCAGTAAGACAAGCCGGCACAAGTAGTTTAGGATGTTATACATATAACATCCTGCGATCTGCGATCCTATTTATTCGAATAATGTTAACGTTAATTTTTGCAATCAAACTTTAATGCATCTTGCACTGCACAAACATAGCAATAGTTGACTTCTTCTCTAGCACAGAGCTTTAAATAATGTCTTTTCTCTTGAATTTGGTGTAGGTAGTGAGTCAACAGTATAACTGCCAAAAATAACGTCGTGGGTTCGATATTTTAAGAGCATTGACGCGGTCGAACGCCGTTTTGCCTCAAAATAGGCAGTTTTGAACGAGATATTTTCTATGCAAACGTAATCTTAGAAACATGCTAATTTCAAATTATTGTTAACAGTATCTTTGTCTAAAAAGTTAGTAAAAAACATTTTTCTTTTTATAGAGTATTTGTGAATACTAACAATTTTCCCGAACAGTGTTTTATAAACTTCACTTTTAACATCAATTTTGAAGCTCTAATTTTTTAATAGCATTGAAAAAAATGGGGAACAAAAATTTCTATGTATATCTACATATCATTACGCAAATAGTTAGTAAGGAAATTAGTTTAATTTGTGATTATTTTCATACGAAATTAAAATCCAAACAAAGTGAAATTATAAAGAAATCACTGGTGGTAAACATGCAACATTTATCAATAAATTACTTTATTTTACAAAAAGTTATAGTCTAACGTAAAATAAGAACATATTATCTAAAGTTTGAATACAAAAAACCTTTATAATGATGCATAATTTATTTGATATATATTTTTTCAAAGTGCTATAAAACACTCTGCGCAAAACATTTCAAATTAGTCCGCCGCTAGGCTCTTCAGAGGGAGGACGTATCGCTCGGTGCTCTGCCGTCTGCCGTTCGCTGACCTTTGCAGTGTGCTGCGTGGTGTGGTATAGTTTATAGTGCAACCGACACATCTTAGTACTTTCGTCTTAGTACACTCATTAGATAGGTAATTGAAAATTGTTTACTTCTATGATCATTAGTTCACTCACACACCTAATTGTATTTATCATAATTGAATACGTATTTGTAATAGAAACTGACCCTGAAAATGATCTAACAAATAGTAATTTGAAGGTCATTTTTTAATTTGATGACTCTGTATGAAGTAAATCAGGAGGAAAAAAATTAACCTTGACGAGTTTCTTGCCGGTACTTCTTCAAGGTCTCCTGTTCTAGGGTTTGCGAACCCATGGCGTAAATGACTGAATTATCCAAATGGGATGTTGACCTTCAAAACGGTGTATAGGCACATGAGTACTATCAGAGTGTTGACTTCATAGAGTGTGCAAAATTTAAAAGTTAAAATTGTTAGCTTTCTATTAGGTACCTATTATGAAATATTTATTTACAAATTACCTACTCTAATGTTTCTCTTTATACATTTTATTTTTATAATTATATTTTTTTGGTACTATTTTAATAGAAAACAGCGACGCAATATCAAAAATGTAAAAAAAATCCAAGATAGCGGCCAACTTTTTTGTCTATTGGCCGATTTCGATGAAACTCGATTTCTAGTACTATTTTGACAAGAAAATAGTAACGCAATGTAAAAAATATAAAAAAATCCAAGATGGCGGCCAAACTTTTTTGATTGTGGGCCGATTTCGATGAAACTCGGTTTTTGGTACTATTTTGACAAGAAAATAGCAACGCAATGTCAAAAATGTAAAAAATCTAAGATGGCGCCCAATTTTTTTGTTTGTTAGCCGATTTCGATGAAACTCGATTTCTAGTACTATTTTGACAAGAAAACAGCAACGCAATGTAAAAAATATTAAAAAATCCAAGATGGCGGCTAACTTTTTTTAATTGTGGGGCCGATTTCGATGAAACTCGGTTTTTGGTACTATTTTGGCAAGAAAATAGCAACGCAATGTCAAAAACTTAAAAACATCCAAGATGGCGCCCAAATTTTTGGTTTGTTGGCCGATTTCGATGAAACTCGATTTCTAGTACTATTTTGACGAGAAAATAGCAACGCAATGTCAAAAACTTGAAAAAATCCAAGATGGCGCCCAAATTTTTGGTTTGTTATCCGATTTCGATGAAACTCGATTTCTAGCACTATTTTGACAAGAAAACAGAACTGCAATGTAAAAAATATTAAAAAACCAAGATGGCGCCGAATTTTTTTGTTTGTTGGCCGATTTTGATGAAACACGATTTCTAGTACTATTTTGACATGAATATAGCAACGCAATGTCAAAAATGTAAAAAAATCCAAGATGGCGCCCAATTTTTTTGTTTGTTGGCCGATTTCGATGAAACTCGATTTCTAGTACTATTTTGACAAGAAAACAGCAACGCTATGTAAAAAATATAAAAAAATCCAAGATGGCGGCCAACTTTTTAGTCTGTGGGCTGATTTTGATGAAGCTTGGTTTTTGGTACTATTCTGACAAGGAAATAGCAACGCAATATCAAAAATGTAAAAAAAATCCAAGATAGCGGCCAACTTTTTTGTCTATTGGCCGATTTCGATGAAACTCGATTTCTAGTACTATTTTGACAAGAAAATAGTAACGCAATGTAAAAAATATAAAAAAATCCAAGATGGCGGCCAAACTTTTTTGATTGTGGGCCGATTTCGATGAAACTCGGTTTTTGGTACTATTTTGACAAGAAAATAGCAACGCAATGTCAAAAATGTAAAAAATCTAAGATGGCGCCCAATTTTTTTGTTTGTTAGCCGATTTCGATGAAACTCGATTTCTAGTACTATTTTGACAAGAAAACAGCAACGCAATGTAAAAAATATTAAAAAATCCAAGATGGCGGCTAACTTTTTTTAATTGTGGGGCCGATTTCGATGAAACTCGGTTTTTGGTACTATTTTGGCAAGAAAATAGCAACGCAATGTCAAAAACTTAAAAAAATCCAAGATGGCGCCCAAATTTTTGGTTTGTTGGCCGATTTCGATGAAACTCGATTTCTAGTACTATTTTGACGAGAAAATAGCAACGCAATGTCAAAAACTTGAAAAAATCCAAGATGGCGCCCAAATTTTTGGTTTGTTATCCGATTTCGATGAAACTCGATTTCTAGCACTATTTTGACAAGAAAACAGAACTGCAATGTAAAAAATATTAAAAAACCAAGATGGCGCCGAATTTTTTTGTTTGTTGGCCGATTTTGATGAAACACGATTTCTAGTACTATTTTGACATGAATATAGCAACGCAATGTCAAAAATGTAAAAAAATCCAAGATGGCGCCCAATTTTTTTGTTTGTTGGCCGATTTCGATGAAACTCGATTTCTAGTACTATTTTGACAAGAAAACAGCAACGCTATGTAAAAAATATAAAAAAATCCAAGATGGCGGCCAACTTTTTAGTCTGTGGGCTGATTTTGATGAAGCTTGGTTTTTGGTACTATTCTGACAAGGAAATAGCAACGCAATGTTAAAAACATTAAATAATCCAAGATTAAAAACCAAGTTTTATCGAAATCGCCCCACAAACAAAAAAGTAGGCTGCCATTTAGGATTTTTGAATATTTTTAACATAGCGTTGCTGTTTTCTTGTCAAAATAGTACTAGAAATCGAGTTTCATCGAAATCGACCAACAAACAAAAAATTGGGCGCCATCTTAGATTTTTTTACATTTTTTACATTGCGTTGCTACTTTCTTGTCAAAATAGTACTAGAAATCGGGTTTCATCAAAATCGGCCAACAATAAAAAAAATTTCGGCGCCATCTTGGTTTTTTAATATTTTTTACATTGCAGTTCTATTTTCTTGTCAAAATAGTACCAGAAATCGAGTTTCATCGAAATCGGCCAACAAACCAAAAATTTGGGCGCCATCTTAGATTTTTTACATTTTTGACATGGCGTTGCTATTTTCTTGTCAAAATAGTACTAGAAATCGAGTTTCATCGAAATCGGCCAACAAACCAAAAATTTGGGCGCCATCTTGGATTTTTTTAAGTTTTTGACATTGCGTTGCTATTTTCTTGCCAAAATATTACCACAAACCGAGTTTCATCATTTCATCAAAATCGGCCTACAATCAAAAAAGTTGGCCGACATCTTGGATTTTTAATAAAGGTTGGTTAAATTCAAAATATATTTCTCTTTTGAGAGTTATTGAAAAGGCGTAGCCTGAAAACTGCTCACACGTGCTTCGCGTTGACCCTGAGCTTGTCCACTGGCTGAGCTGTCGTAAACCGATTTTTCCAGACACGCCGTGTACGGACACGCCAGTGACAAGCAGCCAGTGGACACGCACACATGCCCAGCATGCTTGTAGTAGTGTAATCATTTCCCACCGTTCTATGAAGTCGTTTCTCTGTAATACGTAGTAGTATTTTTTTTCCTGTAGTATAGGTCTACATCAGATTGTGATAAAAATGGTATTCTGATATCGGTATTTAATTTCTAAACTAGCTTTCCGCCCGCGGCTTCGCCCGCGTGGACTACACGACGTTATCCCGCGGGAATGTGATATTTTTCCGGGATAAAGTATCTGTGTCCTAAATTTCAGCCAAATCCGTTCAGCCGTTTTGGCGTGATTGAGTAACAAACATACAAACATACAAACATCTAAACATCCAAACATCTAAACTTTCACATTTATAATATTAGTAGGAAGTAGGATAGGATTACGTATCGAATGGTCGGTCATACATGAATAACATAAGATGAGTAAGCAAGTACTTACATACACATTTGGGAAGGATTACTATTAGTATTAGTTGGTAAACTTTTAAAAAATCTACTTCATGTAAACAATAAAATATTGTCTATGTAGTAAACCCATTAGATTACAGCATACACTTATTATGATTATGTAAGGGTAAGTAAGGATATAATATAAAAACTAACACTAAATAATATTTAAACTTGAGTTAAAAGGATCAATGTGATTAGTTTGACTATAGCAGGACACCGCACGTTTGACCTTGAGCGCACGTCTGATGCGAGTGAAAGTTATTCATTTACCTAAACTCGACGCGACGCATTTGGGTTTAACGCTCTTAAGTATAATATTATGTTTAATTGATCGAAGTGTTTTGTATGTAAGACAACCATGTATTTACAAAATACATGTTTATTTATTTATTTAATTCTTCATGCACTAATTACAGTACATAGGTGGACTTAATGCTTCGCACCCTACAGAACCATAAGAATTACGACTTGGGCATCTTGGCCATAGGACAAGCTTTGCTTAGATTGGGGCTACACAGTGGTATATTAAAATTCCCCAAATTATTTACTTTAGTATATTTCCTATGAATAATAATTTCCCTATAACGGTAAAGGATATACTGAGAAACAGTCGTCAGCTTCGTAACAATGCTAGTGCTCGGGAGTTTAGCGTGTCACTAGTAGGTATAACATAATAATTTAAAGCAACATGATTTTACAGTTAGGGAAGATAAGAGTCTTGTGCTTATGGTTTCTTGTGCCGAAAGTTTTTACAATTATTATATTGTACTTATATTTTGCTTTATTATGTGTTTTCAGATCATATTGTATCGATGTTATTTCAGAAGAGACTTAGCCAAAAGATTTTCAGATGTTTTTGCTTCAAAAATATATAAGGGATAGCACAAGTTGTGTTAATGTAATGTTTGTTTCTTTTCAGTTTTTGAATATTTCAAGAATATGTAAATGATTTATGTAACATAGTTTACATATTTATGAATAAGGTTTGATAGATTGAGCATAAGTATACATTTTATTTTCTTTTCAATCGTGTTCAGTCCGTGCTCATATTTTCATTATATAGGTACTTACGTACTATTGTATGACATACTTGAATGTTTGATAGTAATAGCATAATGTTTCTGATATCAGTATTAATTTGTGATGTTGAGTTATAAAGTTAAACAATTAATTCTTGTACCCCTAGTACCTGTCGAATTTGTCAAAAGGTATAAGATTAATGTCATAATTGCTGATACATGTCACATTGGCGTCCTCGTTCACCAGGCGATAACAAACAAGGTCTCAAAATATGTTTACCTAGGCTTCGAATAACGGCGAAAGGACACAATAGGAGCGTTTTACCTACCATTAAAACGCATATTGTGTCCGGAGCCTTATTCGAAGCCTAGCTTTAAGACCTGCCTGGTGTAGATTTTATCCTTAATGGTTGTCAGGTGTTTCAGATTTTGAGACTACAATGACACAAATCCTCCGCCGTTGCTAAAAGGTGAACTCGTATCACGTGACTTATGATGACGTTACGGAAGTGACGTCACGTGGGTATAATTGACCAATAGGAAAATTGATGTCGAACGGAAACGGAAAGGGCTTTCTCAAAATATGTTTACCTAGGCTTCGAATAAGGCTCCGGACACAATATGCGTTTTAATGGTAGGTAAAACGCTCCTATATTATATGCTTGACCAGTTTGCTCACTGGCTTCAATTTTTCTTCCAAACCATATTGGACATGAAAAATGGAAAATGAAGTATTTAGAAAAAATCGACCCGTCTCACAATCAGCTCCGATGGGACTCGAACCCACGACCTTTCGCTTACCGGGCGACTGCTCTAACCACTGAGCTACGGAGTCGTTACGAGAAGCGTCGAATTTATCCAATACTTCTTACTCGCTGTATAGTCAGCGTTAATTTCATCAATGTGGATTTTTCGAAATACTTCATTTTCCATTTTTCAGTAATAAAAATTGCATTGTGAATGCAAAAAACTAAAAATTCAAATAACATATTGGACATATTAAATATCTCGATATGATTTCTTATAAGCCTATCTTATTCGTGTTACTAACCCTTATTATGTTCATCTACTAAATTTTAACAACACATTAGAGTTACATTTATTTACCCCATCACAATATGTTTATGAGCTTGCTCCTAACATTTGCTAATATTTAACCTTTTGCTTGTCGCTTGCAACATACGAAGTGGGCTGAAAAGATCTACCACAAGGTACAGTGACGGTTATTTGCCTAATATTTTGCTATGATTTTTTTAAAGTTTTGTTTTACATATTCATGCTGAAAATACTATATAAACATATCAAAAAGCAGGCACACTCTTTTATCTATTTCTAAAGTGTTCAATCAATTTTATTTTTATGTTATGCATGCATGCATTATAATAGCATGTGCACAGTATCACGCCTTTGAAACTACTTTAACATTCTTAAAATCATAAAATAATAAGTAGGCTCCTGTGTATTTTTTATACTTTTATTAAGGGCCATATTCCATTAGGACTCCACAGTGGCTACCACCTGCTGTACCACCTAAAAAGAACAGTTGTATAGAGGGTACAATCACCTGGTAACTGATTAGTTGTGCAACCATTTGCTGCCAACAGAAGACACCCGCTGGTGGGTGGTGTTCTAATGTGATTGAGCCCTTAGATGCAAATAGTAAGTTATTCCTTATTCACATAGTTTTAAATCCTATTTTAACAGTGGAGAAGAGATAGGCGAGAACAACGATAGTCAGAACGAAGAAGAAGAATGGCCTCCGTTCAGAAGAGTCGGTACATTCGATCCGTACAGCGATGATCCGAGACTAGCGGTCAAAAGGGTAAGTAAAAGATCAAATAAAAAAACCCATTCAAATCTAGAATCTTATTTCGTATAATTTCTAAAATAGTGATTTTTATAGATAAATATATTTCTCTGAATCATTTTTAAACTTAAATTAAATATAACCACAAATCTAAGGTCCGTATTCTAGAACGACACTTAAGTGGAGTTCTCTTCTCAAGTATAGTTAGCAGGCAAGGCTCCCTCCCCGTGTCGGCTCGAAAACGCGGCGGCAACGCCGGCGTTGTAAATCCATAGAAATTAGGTCCGCAAAAGAGCTAGAATATATGCAATAGAAAGAGATTCAACGACAACGAGTGGCCGTTCGTAATTTGCCTGCGACATACAAGCTGAATTCTACTTTATTGCGTTATTGTTAGAGTTGCTATTTATTTAAATGACTTAGCGGAGTGAGCTATCTGTTACATAGTAACTATTTAGTTATCTGTGGCAAGGGATGAATGTATTTACTGCATGTATTTGCATCCCTTTCTAATTGTACTTGAGAAGAGATCTCCATTTGAGTGTCGTTCTAGAATACGGGCCTAAGTGTTTTAGGCAGCAGCAGGTATCATTTTATTATTCATAATAGTTGATAAACTCCTTAAACAAATATGAGCTACGAACAAGCGTTTTTAAATAATTGAGCGACTATTCAAACGTTGTTAATAATTATTAATATGCTACCCATGTAATACCATTGTAGCTACACCCCATAAAGTTCATATTATAGAAAATGTAGAGATAATAATTGTTATTGTTTGTAGGTAGTTCTTTGCCCCCTTTCCGGCATGCTTACCGTCGGAGGAGCGGCCGGTCACATCGTCATAGCCAGTTTGAAGAACACGCCAAACACGAGCGAAGTCAAAGTAAGTTTCATTCTAATCTTTTTATTTACATGTAATGGTAATTTGTCACGTTATAAAAATCTCTAAAATTCGCATATTACTTCGATGGTGTATTTCACTTGACATTCACTTGATTTTTATGAATACATAAAGATAAAGATTACTATTAAAATGCGAAGTGAAGATCCGGAATATCCTTACAGCACAGCACCGCACCCCCTACACAGCATTGCAAATACATCAAAATTTACTTAACACCAGCCACTGTTTGATTGAATTGATTGTAGTTGACAAACTTCTGTCTGACTTGCATCGTGTCACACATTTTCTTATACAGCGTTATTTTGACGTGATAACGTCTTATAAATCGGTGAACGCCGGGTGCACGCTTGAAAAAGCATGACTCATTGTCACGTTCCGCCTGAGCACAGGATTATATAAAGGTACAGAAAGCTCACTACCGAAACAGTTACAGTAAATTATTACTTTTCGACGCGACAATTAGGTCTAAAATAATTTAACCCTAACTAAATAATCCTGTATATTGTTCCACTTGTCCCAGTCAGTGTCGGTGAACATCGTGTCGGATCGCGACGGCTTCGTTTGGAAAGGCCACGACCAACTAACTCTGCGCTCTGGCGCTCTCACATTCCCACAAGGATATCAGGTAAGACTCATTGTTATATATCTGTTAGAGTACAATTTTAAATTTTTTGGTTCTTGCACACGTTAATATTTGCAAACTATTTAAAGTTTTTGACGTTAAAAAAGTTTGTACTACGAAATATTTTTGATGGTTTTATTAGCCAGATTTTGCAGACTCTGCTTCCGATTTTGTTGAAGTACATATTTACGTAAACATCATAAAAAGTTGTTCCTGAGTTACGGATATTTATACAGGGTGAAATTATTTCATGATACCCGAAGGGAATGTACTACCCAAGTAGCGCTTTCTTACATTCTGGGGAACTTAACATTTGTTTACTTCAGGGGGCCAAGCCTGCTAACGTTAAGTCACAATCGTATCTCAATCGTGTTTCAATTGTAGTTTAGTTGTAGAGCTCTTTAAAACACTAGTTACAAGAATTATGACAGTATGATGTGATGTGAATGCAGTGTGTGGTGTGACCATCAGTAGTATTGTGAAAATTTCTTGTAACTAGTGTGTAAAAAAGGCTCTACAACTGAACTACAATTGAAACACGATTGTGACTTAACGTTAGCAGACTTGGCCCTTAGAGCATGTAACTTATTATCATTTAAATAAATAGGAGCGTTTTACCTACCATTAAAACGCATATTGTGTCCGGAGCCTTATTCGAAGCCTAGGTAAACATATTTTGAGAAAGCCCTTTCCGTTTCCGTTCGACATCAATTTTCCTATTGGTCAATTTTACCCACGTGACGTCACTTCCGTAACGTCATCATAAGTCACGTGATACGAGTTCACCTTTTAGCAACGGCGGAGGATTTGTGTCATTGTAGTCTCAAAATCTGAAACACTTGACAACCATTAAGGATAAAATCTACACCAGGCAGGTCTTAAAGCTAGGCTTCGAATAAGGCTCCGGACACAATATGCGTTTTAATGGTAGGTAAAACGCTCCTATTGTGTCCTTTCGCCGTTATTCGAAGCCTAGGTAAACATATTTTGAGACCTTGTTTGTTATCGCCTGGTGAACGAGGACGCCAATGTGACATGTATCAGCAATTATGACATTAATCTTATACCTTTTGACAAATTCGACAGGTACAAGGGGTACAAGAATTAATTGTTTAACTTTATAACTCAACATCACAAATTAATACTGATATCAGAAACATTATGCTATTACTATCAAACATTCCAGTATGTCATACAATAGTACGTAAGTACCTATATAATGAAAATATGAGCACGGACTGAACATGATTGAAAAGAAAATAAAATGTATACTTATGCTCAATCTATCAAACCTTATTCATAAATATGTAAACTATGTTACATAAATCATTTACATATTCTTGAAATATTCAAAAACTGAAAAGAAACAAACATTACATTAACACAACTTGTGCTATCCCTTATATATTTTTGAAGCAAAAACATCTGAAAATCTTTTGGCTAAGTCTCTTCTGATATAACATCAATACGATATGATCTGAAAACACATAATAAAGCAAAATATAAGTACAATATAATAATTGTAAAAACTTTCGGCACAAGAAACCATAAGCACAAGACTCTTATCTTCCCTAACTGTAAAATCATGTTGCTTTAAATTATTATGTTACACCTGCTAGTGACACGCTAAACTCCCGAGCACTAGCATTGTTACGAAGCTGACGACTGTTTCTCAGTATATCCTTTACCGCTATAGGGAAATTATTGTTCATACTAAAATAAATAATTTTGGGAATTTTAATATACCACTGTGTAGCCCCAATCTAAGCAAAGCTTGTCCTATGGCCAAGATGCCCAAGTCGTAATTCTTATGGTTCTGTAGGGTGCGAAGCATTAAGTCCACCTATGTACTGTAATTAGTGCATGAAGAATTAAATAAATAAATAAACATGTATTTTGTAAATACATGGTTGTGTTACATACAAAACACTTCGATCAATTAAACATAATATTATACTTAAAATATCGAACCCACGACGTTATTTTTGACAGTTAAACTGTTGACTCACTACCTACACCAAATTCAAGAGAAAAGACATTATTTAAAGCTCTGTGCTAGAGAAGAAGTCAACTATTGCTATGTTTGTGCAGTGCAAGATGCATTAAAGTTTGATTGCAAAAATTAACGTTAACATTATTCGAATAAATAGGATCGCAGATCGCAGGATGTTATATGTATAACATCCTAAACTACTTGTGCCGGCTTGTCTTACTAGTCTGACAAAAAGAGCGATCATGTATAAAGGTCAAGTAAATTTCTGAAAATAATGTAAGCACATGCCTTATTTTACAAGATCAAAACAAAAGTAGTTCGTATATTAACTTCTTTAAAGCATCTGCTATTTTGTAACAAATCTCATTTGCATACAAATCGAATTAATGTAACTCTAAAAGATAAATTGCAAAAGATTTGCAATATTTTGTCATAACTTTATCTACTACTTATATCTATCAATCAATCAAATATTGATTTATTCACATAGACATATAATAAGCATGTATGTACTTATGAATCGTCAATATTTTCCTACCACCCATTCAAGACTTTTTAACTGTAACTATACATATAAATATAATAATGACAACGAAAATGACTGGTAATGGCCGATAATGACAGTTTCACTTTATATATTTTACCGACACGGTCCCAAGTTGCATTGCAGGACACAATTTTTTATATAGACTGCCATTCTAAAGACGCGTTTCTCTTATTATTAATTACCATCGAACCAATGAAAAACTCCCGTTAATTACTGTCAATTTAGCTACACGGAACATCTTAAATAGTTATATCCAATCTAGCAAAGAAACATGAATATACAAAATTAAAAAATTTTATTGAGTTATGGCTCATTATACCCATCCATTTAGTAAAAATGGGTTAACCGGGCACATTATATAACTTCGTAATGAATACAAACAATTCTAACATAATGAACTAAATATATATATATATAAATAAATATATATATATATATATATATATATATATATATATACATACATATATATACCCATATTAAAACTCACCAAAGACATTGTTTATCAGAAACATAAGAGACTTCTTTTCCTCATCAACGAAACAACGAGCAACTTCTTTTAGTTGCCCTAATGCTTGCCCTAAGGGCATAATTTTGCTATTGTACAAGACAGTGTTCTTGTGGAGCGACTGTCAATCTGAAAACTCGTAAATTATTATCAATGATCTGATCTACTAATTTTACATTTGTATGGGTCCGTGTCCTTGCGAAATCAATCTCAGAAACCCATTTTTACTTATTCTTTCCAAAACATTCATAATTTATCCAATTTTTATGATAATGATTCATTAAAGGTTCATAAAAAGATGTCTTTGTAGACAATATCATTGTTGTAGACCCTGTCAATCTCCAAACTGCATTCATTCTAGCCTGGAAAGGCGTAATTTTTCTATTGTTTAAGACAGTCAAAATCATTTACGTACAAGTACTTTTGACTGAATACATGAATAGTTTATATCATGATAACAAAAGGTTTACATTTTCAACATCATTACATACACAATTACATGAGTTACATGAGCACAGGAAAAAATAATATCGGTAACGTTGACTGCTATTGCCCGTTGTAGGTTGATCTGTATTACAGGCAACAAAATATGGTATATATCCCTACCTAGTTTTGCCATTTTAAAAGACCGTGATCGTCAGAATTTGTCTCACAATATAAATCTACGGTGCCATGGAGCAGCCTGCCATGTTTATACATGACGATGAGTAAGCATAAACAATGCCTGTATCAGATGACTTCACTCTTCTAGACGGCTAAAATAACTATTGCCTATAAATTTTCTAAAACATTCTACTGATGAAATAAAGTAAAGTAATAATTTATTCGGTGTTTTACACTAACAATAGGTACACATTTACTTAATCTAAACTAAATTTAGGTATGAAACAGTCGAAAGGGCAGACCCGATCGGCTCGTGCTGTTGCTTACAGCTATGTCAGACTGTCAGGCTCTTTTAGATACGCAAAACGCCAGACACGCATTATCAGAAATCGCAGAATGTCAGATTACACTAAAAGTCAGAATCGCAATATCCCAACTGGCTTTATAGCATAATTACTTTGACTGCATAGCTTCTAGTCAGTAGGTACCTATTATTCGTTAAAATACTAATTATTGCTATCACTGGTGCCCATAGGGAGCCACCGCAGTATTTCAATAAATATATGAACTATTAGTGCCAAGCACAGCTTCCAGCGTGCCTAATACTAGCGGGGCTTGTTCGCATATAAACATGAAAGGTATGTGTAGTCGATATACCTATACCCCCCCCCCCCCTTTTTACTTATATTTATTTGAATATACAGTTTCTACTTTCAATCATAATTATGGCATTGACGGCACTAATAATATTACGTAATCCAAAAAAATAAAAAGATTATAATGCTTATTGTCAAAAACATTGCACCCTGATACTTGCGTAAGCAGGAAATGCCACCCGTTACTTGCGTAAGCAGGCTAATTTAATTAATTTTAAAAATAAAAAGATTCATAATGCTTATTGTCAAAAACATTGCACCCTGATACTTGCGTAAGCAGGAAATGCCGCCCGTTACTTGCGTAAGCAGGCTATGTTTTTTTTTTTTTTTTTTTTTTTTTTTCATATTAATTTAATTAATTTTTTTTTTTTTTTATGTAACCACAGCTTAAAATCTGCATTGAATATCATATTAAAAATGTCAGGGATAATGAATCCAATTACGTATCCATTAATAAAACATTATCGAACCAATGGTAGGGGGGTTCGGGGGGGCTGAGCACCCCATTTTTCAATATCAAATCATTTGCTCCATGCTACATTACACGACCCACGTAAACACTCCCTAAAAGGGGCAAGGGTCAACTGTAGAAAGTATTTAGAATAAACTTTTGCAACAACAGTATGTACTTTTAAAATCATTAAATTAAATACACTATTCCCTTTAAAATATTATTTGCCTTGCACTTGTTGGTTAGTTAATACATACATAGCGACGCTTGTTCCCATTTTTAATGCAGGTAGCACTCACATACAGACATGGGAGTAATAAAAGTATAACAGTAATCACACACTATGTGCCGGTATAGATACATGATCAAAAACAAAACGTTGAAACAAAAGCAACTTAACAAAATTAGTGCTATACCACTCGACTATACTGACATTATTTTCGAACTGCAATGATACTTTTCCAATGGACATGATAACCATTAAAGAAAATGTAGGTACTTCAAAATGCTTTCGTAACAATAAATCGCCACAAGAAGTCGGTACAAATTGTAAAATAGGATTTATAAACTAAACAAGAGAAAAGTGTGTCAAGGTCAAGCACGGGCGACGACGGGAGCCGAGACCCACTGTATACTTCCCGATCCTTTCAAAATCCGTAAATCACATTGTATCACTATTAAAAGGAAATCTATTTGACATAAATGATTATGATTATGATATAATCTCTCAGCGCAGATCGCAAAATCTCTCTACTAACTATCACATGAACAGATTTTTCATGGTGAGAAAATATAAAATTTCTTACTTGCTTGTGGGTAAGAAAATAAAAATCAAAACTTTCACTGACCTGGCGAGGTGTTAAATTACCTCAATTCCTATGTGCCAATAAACCTGATACTCCATCTCGTCGTCCTAAATGCGTTGGATTTCCACGATAGGTACTTTGAAATTAACAGGTGGACCTCGAGCCCGACCCGCCATGTTTTCGCGCGCTCACTCACAGGCACGCTCTTTTAAAATTCGAACAATTTTCATAACTAATAATATTACTTTATCCGAGAAAGTAAAATAAAAGATCCACTCGTACAAATTTTTAAATTTTTAAATTTCGAACGCTAACAGCGTTTATGACTAGATGTGAACGGTTGCGAAAAATGGACGCCAATTACACAAATCCTCCGCCGTTGCTAAAAGGTGAACTCGTATCACGTGACTTATGATGACGTTACGGAAGTGACGTCACGTGGGTAAAATTGACCAATAGGAAAATTGATGTCGAACGGAAACGGAAAGGGCTTTCTCAAAATATGTTTACCTAGGCTTCGAATAACGGCGAAAGGACACAATAAGTAATTTATAAATAAGCACTTTAGTTACCAAACCATTAGCTGTTATTACGTTTTCATACATTACCTGTTGTTAAGGAAGAGAAGGGTCACCTTATTTTTATACGCTTAGAGCGGTTTCGCACTACGTCAGATCCGGATCCGTGATATGGATCTAGAAAACTCTGACCGAATTCTGTTATCGCTAACACACTAGTCCGATTTCTGATCCAACTAAGTCTGCCGCGCTGGTCGCTCCCCGACGAGATACCCCGCCCGCGCCGCTGCCTCCGTTCCGGAGTGGAGACTCACAGATGACGGAAATCGGAATCTAGTGTGTAAACTGTCGTACGAACAGTTCAACGACTACTTCGGACCGTATTTTCACGGATTCGGATCGGACGTAGTGCGTAACCGCTCTTAGTAGGTTGGTCCTAGCCTCGGATTATTGTTAAGTTACTAATTGTGGAAAATGGAAAATGAAGTATTTAGAAAAAATCGACCCGTCTCACAACTAGCTCCGCTCCGATGGGACTATAGCTAGTTGTGAGTCCTCGGATTATTGTTCAGTTACTAATTGTGGAAAATGGAAAATGAAGTATTTAGAAAAAATCGACCCGTCTCACAACTAGCTCCGCTCCGATGGGACTATAGCTAGTTGTGAGTCGGGTCGATTTTTTCTAAATACTTCATTTTCTTTCTTTCTTTCTTTCTTTCCATTTTTCAATAATAAAAATTGTATTGTGAATGCAAAAAAGTAATAATTTAAATAACTTACATCACTTAAATTTCTTTTATCTTGCTAGGCGACGTCAGTAGTCCAGCTGTCCCCCCCGGCGGCGGTGACGTCCCTGGCGGCGCAGTGGGAGTGGGGCGTGCTGTGCGCGGGCACGGCGCACGGGCTCGCGCTGCTGGACGCCGTACAGGCCAAGCCGCTGCTGCACAAGTGCACGCTCAACCCGCACGGTATGACACATGTTGTGGTCACTGGTAGCGGTGACGTCATGGCGGCGCAGTGGGAGTGGGGCGTGCTGTGCGCGGGCACGGCGCACGGGCTCGCGCTGCTGGACGCCGTACAGGCCAAGCCGCTGCTGCACAAGTGCACGCTCAACCCGCACGGTATGACACATGTTGTGGTCACTGGTAGCGGTGACGTCATGGCGGCGCAGTGGGAGTGGGGCGTGCTGTGCGCGGGCACGGCGCACGGGCTCGCGCTGCTGGACGCCGTACAGGCCAAGCCGCTGCTGCACAAGTGCACGCTCAACCCGCACGGTATGACACATGTTGTGGTCACTGGTAGCGGTGACGTCATGGCGGCGCAGTGGGAGTGGGGCGTGCTGTGCGCGGGCACGGCGCACGGGCTCGCGCTGCTGGACGCCGTACAGGCCAAGCCGCTGCTGCACAAGTGCACGCTCAACCCGCACGGTATGACACATGTTGTGGTCACTGGTAGCGGTGACGTCATGGCGGCGCAGTGGGAGTGGGGCGTGCTGTGCGCGGGCACGGCGCACGGGCTCGCGCTGCTGGACGCCGTACAGGCCAAGCCGCTGCTGCACAAGTGCACGCTCAACCCGCACGGTATGACACATGTTGTGGTCACTGGTAGCGGTGACGTCATGGCGGCGCAGTGGGAGTGGGGCGTGCTGTGCGCGGGCACGGCGCACGGGCTCGCGCTGCTGGACGCCGTACAGGCCAAGCCGCTGCTGCACAAGTGCACGCTCAACCCGCACGGTATGAGACATGTTGTGGTCACTGGTAGCGGTGACGTCATGGCGGCGCAGTGGGAGTGGGGCGTGCTGTGCGCGGGCACGGCGCACGGGCTCGCGCTGCTGGACGCCGTACAGGCCAAGCCGCTGCTGCACAAGTGCACGCTCAACCCGCACGGTACGACACATGTTGTGGTCACTGGTAGCGGTGACGTCATGGCGGCGCAGTGGGAGTGGGGCGTGCTGTGCGCGGGCACGGCGCACGGGCTCGCGCTGCTGGACGCCGTACAGGCCAAGCCGCTGCTGCACAAGTGCACGCTCAACCCGCACGGTATGAGACATGTTGTGGTCACTGGTAGCGGTGACGTCATGGCGGCGCAGTGGGAGTGGGGCGTGCTGTGCGCGGGCACGGCGCACGGGCTCGCGCTGCTGGACGCCGTACAGGCCAAGCCGCTGCTGCACAAGTGCACGCTCAACCCGCACGGTATGAGACATGTTGTGGTCACTGGTAGCGGTGACGTCATGGCGGCGCAGTGGGAGTGGGGCGTGCTGTGCGCGGGCACGGCGCACGGGCTCGCGCTGCTGGACGCCGTACAGGCCAAGCCGCTGCTGCACAAGTGCACGCTCAACCCGCACGGTATGACACATGTTGTGGTCACTGGTAGCGGTGACGTCATGGCGGCGCAGTGGGAGTGGGGCGTGCTGTGCGCGGGCACGGCGCACGGGCTCGCGCTGCTGGACGCCGTACAGGCCAAGCCGCTGCTGCACAAGTGCACGCTCAACCCGCACGGTATGACACATGTTGTGGTCACTGGTAGCGGTGACGTCATGGCGGCGCAGTGGGAGTGGGGCGTGCTGTGCGCGGGCACGGCGCACGGGCTCGCGCTGCTGGACGCCGTACAGGCCAAGCCGCTGCTGCACAAGTGCACGCTCAACCCGCACGGTATGACACATGTTGTGGTCACTGGTAGCGGTGACGTCATGGCGGCGCAGTGGGAGTGGGGCGTGCTGTGCGCGGGCACGGCGCACGGGCTCGCGCTGCTGGACGCCGTACAGGCCAAGCCGCTGCTGCACAAGTGCACGCTCAACCCGCACGGTATGACACATGTTGTGGTCACTGGTAGCGGTGACGTCATGGCGGCGCAGTGGGAGTGGGGCGTGCTGTGCGCGGGCACGGCGCACGGGCTCGCGCTGCTGGACGCCGTACAGGCCAAGCCGCTGCTGCACAAGTGCACGCTCAACCCGCACGGTATGAGACATGTTGTGGTCACTGGTAGCGGTGACGTCATGGCGGCGCAGTGGGAGTGGGGCGTGCTGTGCGCGGGCACGGCGCACGGGCTCGCGCTGCTGGACGCCGTACAGGCCAAGCCGCTGCTGCACAAGTGCACGCTCAACCCGCACGGTACGACACATGTTGTGGTCACTGGTAGCGGTGACGTCATGGCGGCGCAGTGGGAGTGGGGCGTGCTGTGCGCGGGCACGGCGCACGGGCTCGCGCTGCTGGACGCCGTACAGGCCAAGCCGCTGCTGCACAAGTGCACGCTCAACCCGCACGGTATGAGACATGTTGTGGTCACTGGTAGCGGTGACGTCATGGCGGCGCAGTGGGAGTGGGGCGTGCTGTGCGCGGGCACGGCGCACGGGCTCGCGCTGCTGGACGCCGTACAGGCCAAGCCGCTGCTGCACAAGTGCACGCTCAACCCGCACGGTATGAGACATGTTGTGGTCACTGGTAGCGGTGACGTCATGGCGGCGCAGTGGGAGTGGGGCGTGCTGTGCGCGGGCACGGCGCACGGGCTCGCGCTGCTGGACGCCGTACAGGCCAAGCCGCTGCTGCACAAGTGCACGCTCAACCCGCACGGTATGACACATGTTGTGGTCACTGGTAGCGGTGACGTCATGGCGGCGCAGTGGGAGTGGGGCGTGCTGTGCGCGGGCACGGCGCACGGGCTCGCGCTGCTGGACGCCGTACAGGCCAAGCCGCTGCTGCACAAGTGCACGCTCAACCCGCACGGTATGACACATGTTGTGGTCACTGGTAGCGGTAACGTCATGGCGGCGCAGTGGGAGTGGGGCGTGCTGTGCGCGGGCACGGCGCACGGGCTCGCGCTGCTGGACGCCGTACAGGCCAAGCCGCTGCTGCACAAGTGCACGCTCAACCCGCACGGTATGACACATGTTGTTGTCATCAATTTTATTGTAGCTAATTTTCTTTTTTACATAATAACTCTATGGGATCGTCAAAATTTGGAAAAAGCGCAAGCGCTAGCTAAAATATTAAAACGTTGAATTCATGCATTCGTGACATCTAATGTGGGATTCAGAACCATTGGACAACGGGTTCTGATTCGATTTCTATGCTTTCTCTTTGTCTTGCCTTTTTTTTAAAGTTACTGGAAAAGGATTCTGTACTCGGGGACGTTTTCAAGTGTTTGAATAGCCCAACTTGACGCTTCCTAAGGGAGAAGGTTAAGACAAGCTAATACCACGATACTATGGCAAATCTACACGAGTTTAGAATAAGTAGCACGTTGATTGACACCACAGATATTAAGCCGACGCCGCAATAATATACTTCAGCAAGAATTGAGGGCACGTTTTGGTTAAATTATTTATGCATTGCATAATATATAATAAAAAACTGATCGATATTTCTGGTTCACTTAGATCCTATTATCTTATTCAGATCACTCTGGCGCCGGTGACACACCCATATCAAGAAGGAAATCGTTCAAAAAGTCGTTACGAGAGTCGTTCAGAAGGCTTCGCAAAGGAAGGTCGCAGAGACGCCAGACCACCACCTCAAGTCCCACCTCACCACAGGTAAGCAAACTAGCTGATGCATGCTTTATAAGGGTCTGTTTCACTATGTCCTATGTAAGTTCTGATTCGCTGTTACTTGACAGATAGGGCATACAAAACTGTCAAGTAAACTGGAAAGTTTCTCCTAATCAGACATTGTGAAACAGGCCCTAAATCTGTTACTTGTTGCCTATTAAAAACTTTTTGGTTCTGATTCAAATGGTGTAAATACAGTTACATAAAACGACGCAAACAGTCCCCAACATGTATCTGACTTTGAATTAGAGTATAACGCAGCACAGTTTTGCTCTCAAAAAAATACCTTCTCTGACCTTCCCCTAGTCATGTGGTTAGAGTTTTGTTTGTACACGACTGCCCAAGGAATGTATTGTGTTTAGAGTTAGTGTATGTATGTGAGTTTCTTTATTCCACCACGGTTTTGGCAGTTTGACACGACTTCCAAAACTGAACTAAAAAGTGAAAAACAATTGCAGTCGGCTTAAGTATTCCACATCCACAGCATGATACCCCGACTGCAATGAGAGCTTGTTTTTCACTTTTTAGTTCGATTTTGGTAGTCGTGTATTAGTAAAAAAATATCTTGGATCTATTAGTTTCATCTGGTCCATTTCCCGAATCACATAACTTTTTTTTACCACTCTTGATTTCTACAGCCAGCCGCCAAGAAACCTGACAAGACGCCTTCAGAAGCGGACGTGGAAGTTAAACCAGTAGAACGAGCGGTCGAGGCGAGGTCCACGGATGACGCCTTCGGTTCCATGGTCCGCTGCTTGTACTTCGCCAGAACCTTCCTTATCAACGGTGAGTTGAGAACGCGGCAAACTTCATCATTTCAGCCGTACGACGCCCACTGCTGGGCATAGGCCTGCCCCAAGGATCTCCACAACGATCGGTGATGCGGGCAAACTTATCACAAGATAATTTTCTTTTACTTCCATATAGGTATTTTTAAGCTCTTGTCAGATACGTCTTCATCTAAGTACCGGGTCTACTAAAAGAAAATACGTGCTAATCTCTAAATTATATTATGATTGGGATTGTGATGAATCTTGATATATAGCGAGATTGGAAAATGGGAATTACTAGTATTTATATTCTTTATTCCAACTACAATACCCTTACTTTTTGTGACAACCTGTGTAGAGTGCGACAATCTTTTCTGTTCCGGTGACAGCGGCGCCAGGTATTTTTTCTTTCTTATTTGTAGCAATTTAACGGCCCCTCTCAGGCCTTCAGCAGGCCACAGCACTATAGTTGGATAACAACTTGACAACAAAATGAAATTTAAAAAATACGTTATATAGTTTCACTTTTGGGCCACGGGTACAGAAAAGATTGTCGCACTGTAAGTACTTAGCAGTTTTTCCTATGCTGAAACCGATCTCTTTGTAAAAAAAATCTAGCTTTTTTCTTGAAATGATTGATGATGATTAACGCTGGCTATACAGCGCGTAAGAAATATTGGAAAAATTCGACGCTTCTCGTAACGACTCCGTAGCTCAGTGGTTAGAGCATTCGCCCGGATGGCGAAAGGTCGTGGGACGGGTCGATTTTTTCTAAATACTTAATTTTCTACTTTTCAATGATTTGAAAGGAGATCAGTCAAATTGGACCAAAAAAGTAAAAGTGTCGGCCAACGAAAATAAATTGCACATTACTATCGTAAACAGTGTAACGATCGTTTTTTGTTATGACGTCAACAGTGTACGATTAGTGCCAAGCAGTTATTCAAGTTTCAAAATGACATTTTTTCTTCATTTTCAAACTTGAATACAGCTTGGCCAAAGTGCGTCCAACAAAAATAAATTGCACATTACTATTGTAAATAGTGTAACGATCATTTTTTATTATGACATCTTTGTTGGCCGCACTTTGGCCAAGCTGTATCCAAGTTTGAAAATGAAGAGAAAAAATGACCTTTTCAAACTTGAATAACTGCTTGGCCACTAATCGTACACTGTTGACGTCATAACAAAAAACGATCGTTACACTGTTTACGATAGTAATGTGCAATTTATTTTCGTTGGCCGACACTTTTACTTTTTTGGTCCAATTTGACTGATCTCCTTTTAAGTTGTTTTTGTTTTGTATTCTTTTTCCATTGCCATTGCCAAAACTGCCATTGTCCAACAGCACAGAGTTCGACGCCCACGTTATGGGCGGGCACCAACAACGGCACCGTGTACGCATTCACGATACACGTGCCCGGCGCCGCTAAGAGGAAAGAAGAGCCCGTAAGTCATTATGATCGAGTCCTTAATATCATAGTAAAGTAAGCATTTATTTGCAAGAATATGGTACGTGAGTTGTTAGGTAGGTACAATTAATTATGTTCTTACATATTCTATCGTTCATTAGACGACGTGCAAAAATTTTTTGTTTTATATGATTAGCTTTATACACATGTCAGCAAAAAATAGAGCCGCTGGGATTTCATACAACATGTTCACTTCAGGGTCTCATAGACGGGAAACTATTTCCATCTCTGCAATGATTTTTATCTCAAAGGAGAGGCGAAAGGCCCACTTGTCGAAACATAGTTTCAATGAAAACTTCATGTGAACGGTTAATTATTATTTTTTATTTTTCGGAAACTTTAAGACTGTACAGAAATTGTTGAACTTCGATAATAGACCATTTTGTCCTCTCTATAGACGTAAAAAATCATTGCAGAGATGCTTATAGTTTCCCATCTCTGAGACGCTAAAGTGAGCACGTTTGTATGGAAAAACCCAGTAGTGGCTCGATATTATTGCGGCCATTTTGTTGCCCAGCCTGAGCCATTTCTACGCCGAAAATTATTTTCTTCGTACATATCAATATGAAATTACGTCTATCTCAGGGACGTAATTGGTCGAAAACTCTCACATTTGGAGGCATCAAATGAGCCTTATTAATTAACGGAACAGCTCTGAAATCTCGAATTTATCATCAATTTTGCCTCAACATATTTGACATTAGTTATGATTAGTCTTTCTTCTTCGAAAAATAGGTTTTGTTAAAAAGTATATAAAAAGGTCATTATATTATATCGTATACTTTTCAGCTCACATGTCAACTAGCGAAAGAAATACAATTAAAACACAGGGCGCCTGTAATAGGCATCACGGTTTTGGACGGAGCGTCGGTGCCGCTGCCTGACCCGCTAGAGGTAAGATATATTCACTTGCATAGCTTTTACCGTCGCCGAGCAATCGAGAGAGCGTTGCTTGGTATTTCCCTGCTCGATCGAATCAGCAAAAATCAGAAAAGATTGTCGATCGTCCTACACTCCTGTCCGTTCCGGTTACAGCCGTGACAGAGGAGCCACTTGCAATATAAAACTTGCTGTCATGTCAAATAGACTATTGTATGAAAACTGTTTTAGTTCAAAGATTATCACCGGAACAGAAATCGCACTTGTCGCACGTATGAATTGACCAGTACCCCTAGTACGAGTTTGGCAAACTATATTCGTAATCGCAAACTTTCGCTCTATCTCTTGCATGTCCTTTGACTGCTTTACCGACATGAGCAGTTCATCCGATAGTTCTCGTAAACGTTGACAGTTAAAATCAACTCCTATTATGGGTACAGAAATTACAAATTGCGGGCGTCTCATAATTTTTGTTACTTTGTGAAATAGACATCTTTTATCTAATATAATAATAAAATGACTATGTACCACAGCCTTCTCTATCGTCTTCTACAATCCATGCGCATAAAGTTGGCAACGTCGCATTTCTAGTTTTAAGTGAACCTATTTGACAGGTAAACAGCGAGTAAACATCGAGTACTGAATCCTATGGAGATGGCATATTGTTCTAAGTATATGAACTATCCGTTAAACAAATATGAGCTAAATCGACATTGTGCTCATAAACAGCCATATTGTTCTATCTTACCTCCAATACTCCATGTAAAAAGAGACAGCAATATATTTATTTGACCTATTTTTGGCAACATTAAAACGTGACGTCATAGTAATGCATGATTGAGGCCGGTGTCCGGTCGCCTTTTTTGTTTCTCGGTATGTGTAGGTATGCCTCACTTTTTCGTAGGTATGCCATCTCCATAGGATTTAGTACTCAGAGGAGTAAACCGGTCCACAGCAATGTTGCCGTACCGCTTCATAGCATGGCTTGTAGAAGACGATAGAGAAGGCTGTGCTATGTACCGATTCATTGTTAAAAAATCCTTGAATTTAGGACCAAAAACACTGTGTCCTTTGGGACGCAGATACTTTATTATTACGATACTCTTTATCCCGGAAAAATATTCCATTCTCGCGGGATAACGTCGTGTAGGCCACGCGGGCGAAGCCGCGGCAGGAAAGCTATAGTACCTATGTAATAAAGTATTACTCTTCTCATCAGGTGGAGCGCGGCGTGTCCCCACTGCCCGAGGCGGGTCCCCAGCGCGTGGTCATCACTTCCGAGGAGCAGTTCAAGGTGTTCACTCTGCCCGCGCTCAAGCCGCACCACAAGTACAAGCTCACCGCGCACGAGGGCGCCAGGGTCAGTGTGCGACTAGCTTTATTTGGTTGTTAATGCCAACCCGACTTACTTTTCATACAAACGCTCTTACGTGATTTTTGCGTTGTAACAGATCTTTCTTTATAACTTTTGAACTAATAGGTATCTTATGCACTATATCTAGGTTTCTATCGAAATAAAAAATCAAAATTAGAAGAAACAAATTCAGTATAAGCTTCCAAAAATCTGACTATTTGCACAAATTTTACCTGAACTTTGGGCGTTCATCAGTACTCATAAATTTTAAAAGTAAGGAAAATATTATGATAGAAACCTTGCAAATGTAATGGAGATTCTTAATGACATTTATTTCACAAACTTGTAATTCTTACTGAAAAACACGTAATTCCTGGAACAAGTTTCCGCACACTATTTTTCGGTTAAAGTTATCGCGTTCTCACTTGCTCACTCACTCACTATCATTGCGCTGGACGAAACAACAAGCTTGTCAACTTCTTATCAACAATGACGGGAAGGGCCCTCTTAACCCCTTCCATCACTTCCGAGGAGCAATTCAAGGTGATCACTCTGCCCGCGCTCAAGCCGCACCACAAGTACAAGCTCACCGCGCACGAAGGCGCCAGGGTCAGTGTGTGACGAGCTTTATTTAGTTTTTAATTCATCCTTACTAATATCTATTCAAAGAGAAGGTGATCTTATGGAAATACCCGTTAATTGTGGGTACCAAAGAGCATGTAATCACTGTGGGTACTGAATTCCACAGTTAAAAATATTACGATTTTATTTTTAATTAGAAGAATAGGACTTGAAGAAGCAAGAGCCCTTGATAGGCTACTAACTGACTTTGGTAAAGGTGTAATAATGACATTCAATAAAATTAGAATCTGCTCTTCGCTTTTTAGGTTCGTCGCACGGCTTTCGCGTACTTTGAATGCGGACCTGATAACGCGCGTCATCGCGAATGGTGTCTACTTTGCCTCACCAACCTGGGCGACTGCCTCGTGCTCAGCCCCGAGCTGCGCCGCCAGCTCAACGCCGCCGCCGTCCGCAAGGAGGATATCAAGTCAGTAATTACTTAAATTCGGGTCACTGAATACTATAGTCCTTTCGCCGAGAGTTGTTAAAGCTGACTTTATCAACTCTCGTCGAACGGACTATGACGATAACTCATTTCTGATCCCCTACCGGACTGTTTTTGATATGTCAATATTTAATAGTGACATTCAATAATACTAAATTCAAGTGTAACAAAATTGAAAAAAGAAGTTCAATTTGTTTAATAACAAGCAAGTAATGAGATGCTGAATTGTAATTAACCGTGACTAGCTATCTCTTTCTAAAAATAAATTTTATATGCCGTGAGTATGGCGCTACCTACGTCTGACGTCACATGTGAGTAGCGCTGTCCTTGTCTAATAAAGAGACTATGATGCTTTATATCTCTGAAAATATGCAAAATTTCTGAGTTTTGTTGCTGATATTTCTAAAAACATTTTAAATTAAAAAACAGTCCGGTCCTCTATTGTGGCCCGCTGACACAAACGACTCACTCGCATTGCAGAACAAATGACCAAATAGCCGCCGCGTCCTTTTATCCTTTCGGGCCGCAGTTGACAACATGTACGTGTCTCTTACCATGAAAAACGGCGAAAGCGAGAGATAAGTGACGGCCGCCATACAGTTTGTGTTAAATAAGTGACAGTAACCCTGTTCAGAGACGTATCATAATATTTATCAACTTTCGGTGAACAGACTTTAAGTTGAAAAGAGTTCAGTGTGAAATCCAACTATCGAATTTTCACATCATTAATCAGAATAGTGTACCTCACCAACCTAAGCTACCAAGCAGCTCCGAGCTGCTGCAGACACTGAACCAGTCGACATAAGTCCCTTTCACCACCGACAGAAAACAATCGGCATAGAAAAGCGTCCCGGCAACTCACCATCAAGATAGGTCATCATTCCACCCACAGGAAAACTTGTATCTGTGATTCGTATTATTATACGAGTTTCAGATATCGCCATTGACAGAAATGATGAATACAATATCACCGCACTAAATTATAGTTATCCTTTGTAACTCTTTAAAAAAAATCACATGTTTTTTTACAGTGGCATATCAAGTCTCTGCTTCTCGAAACGCGGTGAAGCTCTCTACTTGCACTCGTCGTCAGAACTACAAAGGATCACACTTTCTGCAACAAAGGTATAACTTTATTTCACTATTTCTAGTAAAGTTTTTTTTAAATGTGATGGTGATGTCTTCTTTACTACAAATTGCAGCTGACATCCTCCTATCAGAGTCGATTCCAAATAGCATCTCAATAATTCATCAATATTTTTTATCAAGAATTTCAAATCTACTATCTAAAGATGCTAAATCAATAAAAAAACAATCGTCCATAGAATAGAAATTCCTATATATTTGACCTCAAGAACTAACTAACATCAATTTATGTCTGCTAACATACTAGGTGACCGTAGCGCAATGCCACGTGATACTGTCGCCGTGGGCAGCGGCACTGCGGGGCCCTGAAGAAGCGCCGCTCACCAACGGAGACCACAGAGTGAGTTGTACTATAATTTACAGTAATATACAAACAAAGAGAGTGAGTTCAGATGGCAAGGCTGAAAATAATGAAGATAATCATTTATGAAGAACTGAAGAATGCAATCTTTTTCATCTCGTATTGACCGCTTAGATGATTTAAAATTTTCCGGACTAATATTGTGCTGCTTTTTCTTTCTTTCTTTCTTTCTGTCTTTCTACTCTCTTCCTTGTCTCGTTAGCTAGCTACTGGCCTGTTAGTTTTCGTCGTAAAATAAGGTTACGTTATATCGTAATGTTACAGATCCTTACAAATTGCCGTATAATCAAATTTCGTCGCGAATTTTATTTTACTTGTAAGTTTGGAGCTGATAACTATTGTGCACAGCATTCAAATAAAGATACAATATTATTGTTAATCTAAAAATTACAGTTAAAATTATTTTTACTTTTATTTGCATTCACAATACAATTTTTCATTATTGACAGTATTGAAAATGAAGTATTTGAAAAAAATCGACGATTAGACTCGAACTCACGACCATTCACTGTCAAATGCTCTAACCACTGAGCAACTCAGTGACTTCGTAGGTTAGAGCATTCGTCCGAACACTGAAAGATCGTGGGTTCGAGTCCCAGCGGTTATAAAACTATAACCGCTAACTAGCTTTTCGCCCGTGGCTTCGCCCGCGTGGACTACACGACGATATGCCGCGGGAATGTGATATTTTTACTGGATAAAAAGTAGCCAATGCTCCTCTCCAGGCTACAAAGTATCTGTGTAGTAAATTTCAGCCAAATCCAATATCTAAACTTTCACTTTAATAATATTAGTAGGATTACGCGATTCGCTTTACGGCCAGAATTAATAACCTATCCACAAATGGGGATAGGCGCGATCCAGATTAGATGCTATGCAACGCTTGATATTAACATAGTATTAAGGACAGTTGCCAGGGGCCGTTTTGCCACGCACTAAGCAACTAATCTGGATCGCACCTATCCCTATCTGTGGATAGGTTATTAATTCTGGCCGTTAGTCATTCGGCTTTAATAATGACCAAAATCCCATTGCTGTAGCCTGAGGAAGTGGCGGAAGCGGCGCACGACGTGACGGCGGCGTCGGCCGATATCACCGTGGATTCCGTGCGCGACCACACCAATGCCACGGAGCAGCCGCCCGAACTCAATATCAACCTTCAGGTAAGGGAATATGGCTCAATATACATTGACGCTAGATGCCACGAGAATGGCCGTTTCCTCATTGGCCGAAACGACACGACACAACCCCCGCCACCGAAATTAATAGGGTATTTTACTGATACTTTTTTATTTTTTTTTTATGTTTTTCGAAATATTACCTACACAAAACATTTTTTATTTTAAATTAAGTATATAAAATTAGACGACATAAAACTTTCTTATTAGATAAGGTTATAGTCTCGCCATACAAGATTTCAGTTTAGGAAGGTCTCTTTCCAAAACAAAAGTTATAGTCAAAATTAAACAGCTTTGGTAAATTAACTTCATCATTAAATCTACATATCGCCCACCGGCATGTCATCCCAATGAGACAGCGTGCCATACGATTTCATAGAAAAACTAGCGGCCGCCCGCGGTTTCATCCGCGTGGTTCCCGTTCCGGTGGGAATATCGGGATAAAAAGTATCAAATGTGTTATTCCGGCCTATAATTTATCTCTGTTGCAAATTTCATTCAGATCCGTTCAGTAGTTTTTGCGTGAAAGAGTAACAAACATCCATACTCACAAACTTTCGCATTTATAATATTAATAGGATTAGAAATCAAAAAAATTAGTCCTTCGAGCTTCGGCTCGAATACGATATAAATGTCTTATTTTTCATTTTAAAATCTAACGTTTGTTTACATTAGAACTCGCAAGTGAACACGAGCTCCATGGTAGTGAAGACGACCACGCGCACGACCATAAACGAGAACAACGTGGACGGCGGCGCCACAACCACCACGACCACCACCTCGTCCAACAACGTCGCCGAAAACAGTGAGTACACGCACCGCGCTTAACGCATACACCTTTATTCACACTGGCAACACCGCAGAACACATGAAAGGTGCAGTAAAGTCTTGTGCTTAAAACTGCAAACCATCCGTACAGGATACGCATTTTGTATTTAATGAAGCGTGAATCGAAAACAACCTTGTTGTTACGACAACTTGAAGGAATGAACGCAGGTTGAAATATATAAGATCAATTTTTAAACACTACACATTTTTTTAAGATCGACTTGGAATCGGTAAGTGAACAACTTTCTCCTAGAAACATGGATCGAAATATGACAATTTTTTTTTTATCTTTATACAAATCAAACTGATCACGCGATCGATTTAGTATGGGAAGCCAAAAAAATTTGTCGGATTTTGTTTTTAGGAGAAAGTTGTTCATCTACCGAATCTAAGTCGATCTAAAAATGTGTGTAGTGTTTTGTGTTAATTTCTTCAAGTTGTCATAACAAGAAGGTTGTTTTCGATTCACGCTTCATTTAATACAAAATGCGTGTCATCATCTTTCTCACCTCTTTCATGCGTTCAGTTAGCAACTAGGTAATATTTTTGAAGCAATACAAGAAGTACTTCAATTCACTTAAAATATTCTAGTCAATCACGAAGTTCCGAGATAATATTGGTGATCTAAGTTACACTTTTCTCCGCACAAGTCTCCTAGAGTGAGATATCGGTAAAGTTTTACAGTTCTCCTTAACGTTAAAACGTATACACACAATAGTAAGTCAAAATTGCATGAGAGCAAATTTATTTGCTTTGAATTGGCTTTATTATACATGTATATAGAAGAATCTTATCATTAAACTGCCACACCAGTTTCTAGGAAATTATTTTTATTTACATTTTTATCTTTTTATATAACGAAATAAATTTATATTGCAGTTATAGGAGTTTAAATGCAGCTTCTAGCCCTATAAGAAATAACTACTGTTCAATGTTTAACTAAGTTGCTGAAACATTTATGATTGGTTATAAATGTTTTAGCAAATCCACAGCATATGTTAAATTCAGCTTCATATTCCATATTACATATTTATTTATGTTTAATGTTTGTTCGTTTGTATGTTTGACGGGCGCTTATGTTTTTGTTTGTAGTCCTAGAGCACAGTCGCGAGGAAGGAGTCATCACCCGCATCGAGGTACCCTACACTTTGCTTTATTAAATACCTTACTAAAATATCTTTAAAGCCTAATATTGCATGTCCTAATTAAATTCAGCCAATTATGCAAAAATCCTTTTCTATTTCTGCTTAATCTTCAAAGTATTTCAGCCAATTCTGTACATTTTAACTTTGTCTTACTAACATTATATTGATTTGTATTCTAAACATTAACATTATGCAACATCTGCTCAATGTCGTGGCGTCCGCTCGTGTCAGTATTCGTATATCATCGGTTCTCATAAGGGTTTAAGGGAAATTGGATCCAACCTACCTACCATCTACGAGGTATAAAGGTCTCCTAGACCTCGGCAAAAAGAAAGTAAAACACAGGCGGCCGCCACTCGTTGTTGCAGAAAAGAACGTAAGATGGTACTCATAAGGCCGATGTCCACACAGACGGGAACCGTGACGGTGCCAGCGGGGACCGACCCGAAGCTCATCCTCGAGATGTTTGACCGGCAGCGCGCGCCGCTCAGCGTGCCCGTGCCGCCCGCCCCCACCGAGACACATTAGCCCCTACATTCAAACTTAACCCCAAATATCCGCCCACGTACACTAACCTGAAGCCAGCGTACACGCTACACGTACACGTACTCGATTGCGAGCTCTTGGAACATTGGTTGTTAATCTTACACGCCACTAAACATACAACGATGCAACGATGCATTGACAACTAATGGTACTGCCAAAAGTAAATATACCGAGTACGAATATTACTACTTACAATTTCGAAATATTTACCTAATACGTTTGTGTTTTGTTATACCAAACTTTTACGTAACTGGAATTTTGGTCAGCGGTCCGCCATTCTTCTTTTTAAATGGATATTTTCGTTAACTTTAAGTTGTTTTAACTGTATATTTTAACAATTATAATTATTGCTCTTGTTTGTAAGTAAATTTATTGCATTTTCTAAGCGCTAAGTTTTATTATCTGTCAATTTAGGGTGCATGATTTGTCGATCAACTTTTGGGTGTAATTTTTTCTTTGTGAAAAGTTGTGTGCCTGTGTAACCGAGACTATTCATACAGGAAATGTCTACATTAGTAGTAGGACGTACTTAAATTTCAAAAACACTTTGCATTAGCTTTGTAACGATATCCATTGATGTTTATTTGAGTACAAAAACAGAAAGCCATAGCAACTTTTGTTGTATCACAATGCTGCAATATAATTGTGGATTGTTTTTAATTAAATAAAGTATTTATAAGAACACTGTGAAATTAATGTACCAATTTAGCTTGTTAAGTTACTCTTTCGAACATTCAGAGTGAATGTGATGTGCCTATTTATTTCTTTTTATAATGAAAAAAATTGTATTTAGATAATTGAATAGGAATAGAACATTTTTGACAATTAGTTATGACTAGAGTATATTTTATTAAAATAGCGTTTTGATGTCCCGATGGCGAGTAGAATGAATGACCGTTACTATAGCCAATTTTAATATTAATACATGAAAATATGTTGTTCATCTTCACTCTATTCCTGCTATTAAATGTATATTCAGTAAATATTAATTTTAATAATTATGATGAGGAACGAATGGAAAGTTTTATGCAATATTTTCTTAGCTTTTTAATGTAGATTTTTAGTTTTTTATTTTACTGTTAAGCTGTTTTGTTTGTGACTTTAATTTGATTTTAAAGCCTATGATAATACAAATAAGTTATTGAATTGCTTATACATCAACATTCGAAAATAGTATTTTAACGTACCTATTTAACATTAGCTACCACGGCTTAAACCTACTTCTTAAGGCAGCTATGATGGTTTAATGACTGTGGCGTACTACAACTACATCACAATTTGTGATAGAAGGGATTGAAGTTGTTTTAGGCTTTATATTTTATTAAAAGTATAGTTATTATATAAGTTTAATGTGCCTCTTTCTTTTTAAGAACAGCTTATAGTATTGGTCACCATGTAAAGTTAGAAGGAAGCGATGGTACTGGTGTCATGTCGTCGCTTTGATTTTTACTACATATTGTACAATTTTCTCTATCTATAATGGCATTTTTAAATATTTGATACGAAACTTACATTTGTGTCCAACATTCTTACACAAAATAAAATAAAATCTATTTTAAAACTGCATTGTGCTTTCACTATTATTTAAATCCTATTCAGTAGGGTAGTGTACTGATATTAAAAGGTTGTAGTTTAGTTTACTGCTCTGCTTGAATTTATTGAATTACAAGAAAGACTGGAAAGCTTAACCTCCTCCTTTATGGATTGCTAAAACGTAAACATAGCCAAGCATACTTTTGATATCATTAGTCCACTACCCTTTTACATAATATCAAGGAATTTATAAGTACTACGTACAACAGGAAGGTGCACTCCGTATCTTTGTGTATTTAAAAATACACTTTAATATTAAGAGATAAGGTTTATATTTCAATACAAAATGTCAACGGTCCAGCTGAGACCGCAAGAACGAGGTGAGGGTGTCCCTTTCTCTGAAATTGCCAGCACTCTTAAATAACAGGTTTAGTAGATTTATGGTTCACAACTTTCGTTATAAAAATTAAATTTCGTAAAATTTCCGCTTCGTATTACTTTTAGTCAATAGAAACCATCGCATAATTATTTAGGTATTACCGTATTAAGCATAAAAATGTATCAGGTCGTTTAAGTTTTTTATGGCTTATCCTAGAAAAGAATTTGAATGATAGATTTCAGAATGTTAAAGTAGCAACATTACAAGCCGAATGACGTTTTCTGACGTTTTCCGTCTTCGTTGTGTCAAGTTCGCCGCCGCCCGCCGCCCGTCGCGCATGTTCGTGGCCGCCGTAATGGGAATGGGATGGAGTGAGATAAACTGACCTCGTTCTTACTATCTCATTAGGACCGTTTTTTAGCAGCAGTGCACCTTCCTGTTGTATTATAAATTCCTTGCATAATATATATAGAGTGTATGTCAGATAACTCTGCGCGTGCCTGGCGCGTTTTTGGCGCTAGTTACAGTGCATTTTTTTGTTCTAATATTATAGAAAATATTAGTATTCGATTTTTACCGCGCGCAGACTTATCTGACGAGCGCTCTATGTACAGTCAGCGTCAAATTGACATAAGCGTCTAGAGTAGTCAAAAACGATCTGAAAAATATAAACGCAATTTGATCTAAGCAGTTCGAATCATCATATTGTTGTAAGCGCGCAAGGTGTTCAAAATATCTAGGCACACATTGTTTCATATTTATATGAGCAGTGTTCAAAATTATCTAAGCAAACAAAGCTCTCAAATTATCTGTGCAATATGGTGTTGTACATTATGCACAGATGTTTTGATAGCTTTGTTTGCTTAGATAAATATTTACCTTTACCCTTTATAAGGGCCCCCAAACAATTTTTTATACAGGGCCCCGTGAAGGCACGCTACGTACGCCACTATAAAGCACTCTCCTAAACACTAAGATAATGTAAACCGGGCATTATTATAATAGAGGCAAACTATTTAGTAATCTGATAGAGGTCAGCGGGTAGGTAGCAAATATTTTTATTTCATGCTAGTAACACTGCTTTGACATGTGTTTTATGGTTTTATGTTTATGTCAAAGTCAATTTGACACCAGTGTTGCCGCTTTAGCACCTTTATGCCTTCTTTATGCTAAAGGCAGGCTTATTTCCTAGTTTTGAATTAGTTTGTGATATAAAGTCCTCCCACCAAACACAGTTCGCATTTAGCAATAAAATAAGTACTAAATGGTCTTAGGTATTTAAGACACAAATTATATCTTAAATGATAGATAATTTATCTAACTTTAAAGGTACATTTTTCAAATTTAAAAAAGTAAAATAGTTTTTTTGTATAAAACACAAAATGTGTGAGAGGTGCCAAATGTACCTGTTTTGGCCACTTAATGATAGTTAAACTTTTGTAAGTATAGCGCAAAATCAAAACCAAACCCAGGTTAAATCAATATATTCTAATGTGCTAGAACCCCATCAATTGCAAAACAACAATTTGATTGCAAAAAAAGCAAAGGTTTATAAAGTATTTACTTACTTAATCAAAAAAAAAACAAAATTTTCATACAAAACATTTTTTAAAACAGAAAATGGAATTCATTGAAAAAAAAAATCGTACGTCTTATTGAAATATACAATACTATCTAACGGTTGTTATTATTACTTTAAAATACCTTATTTTAATTGCCTATAGCAAGAATGGCGAAAAGTTGCTAAGAAAACTTTTAGAGCAAAAAGTGGCCAAAACCGGGGCTTCTGCCCTACACCATGCAGGCAGATTTTTGTCCCCACTGGTTCCGAATATATACGGATTTTTTTGTGGCGCTGCTGTCAGTCGTCCTGGCAGCAGCGCCCCGCTATATCTCAATAATAACAAAAGCTATAATAAGTCTGATTAGACACAGATTTTTGCTGTTTTTATTAATTCACACCAGCTAACATCCACTCGTGATCGTGAATGTCGACAGATTCAGGAGTAATCGTACCTAGGTCATTTGGGACGGGACGACGTCGTCCCAGCAGCGCCACGGCCGAATCTCAGGAATTTGATTTTTTTACTAGAATCAGTGTGCCTGTATATTTCGTTCCTTCATCATATAAGGCACGACAAAAATTGAATTTCTACATTTCATAGTGGATTAAGGATAATTTTAAATCGAAAAATTATAACCTCAAAAAAATGATTTTGCTCTAACGCCTAAAATAATGATGTATTAAATAACATTCGCGCATTCTCTTATCTTCCTATAAAGGGAAAAAAAACACTGTCGCAGCAATAACTGTTCCAGAGAAATCCTAGGTTTACATTTGGTTCATACATTTAGGCATCGTTCCAGCAGCGCCACTCCCAGTACAGCATGATCCCGCCCGGGCACCTAGTGTCACTACATGACCAAACTGAGCATGTGTATTTTTTTCAAGCAAATCGAAGACCGTGGTGCTGTTGGACAGATGCACACACTGGTGGGTGGACCCGGTGAGTGCACGGGTCGCGATCGCGAGCGAAAATGCAGGTAAATTACCTAAATATGCTAGTTCTTAAATATTCATAATCTGAAGGTTTGTCATTTATCGATGAAGTGGATCCTTCAACAATCATCATAATCAAATTATGAATGAGGTAGGTACTTACTATACAGCATATTACTAAATAGTTACCTACCTACTAGTAACATATACTGCACTCCGCTAAGCCATTTAAATAAATAGCAACTCTAACTGTAACGCAATTAAGTGGAATTCAGCTTGTACGGCGCAAATTACGAACGGCCGCTTGTTGCATCTCTTTCTATCGCATATTATTATATTCTAGCTCTTTTGCAGACCTAATTTCTATGGATTTTCACCGCCGGCGGTGAGGGCGAGATTTGCGCGCAAGTACATCGAATAACAGGCGCCTGACGATACTAAGACACTATACATATATTCAGAGAGGTAGGTAGGTAATAGTATTTCAACTAGAAATCTGTCTATACTTTAGTTATTGTTCTGAGGTCTATACTGCAGCTTGTTATAAGCCGCGCGGATAAAGAAACAATATGGAAATGCAGGCCGGTCGGTCATGCTATCTCGCTCACACATACCGTCATGCTGCATGTAGTAGAGCTCGTGGAAGGGTCATGCGATCGCGCTCACACTTAATGGCCGCCATTTACAGATTGTTTCTTTATCCGCGCGAGTTATAGTTATAGCAGTGGGGTCATTAAAATGGATATTTTTTTGTTTGTCGTATTTTATTTATTTATATTAGGTAGCAGATTCAGAATGGAATTTAGAACTTTTTTTAAGCATATTTTCAACAACAATCTAGCATTTTCTCAATCATAAATTGGCAACATTTTGTGAATATATGTCAATGTCAACAGCAACAGCAAATGGCCACGCCAAACGTCATTTCAAATTTTTTACTAATTTTTGGATTGTTTGTTTTTGAAATGAAAATTAATATATGTAAAATTAGATTGTAAATAAGTGTCTTTCTAAATAATAATAATTTCGTTTGTAAAAAGTATAAGTATCTATGTATAAGTGTTTGTTTATCATTGAGATTCATTATAAAAAAACAACAAAATACAATAATGGATGTAGATAAACCTTGTAGGACATGCTTGGCAAAAAAAGCCCAAAAAAATGTATGTGAACTAAAACATAAGGACAGTAGTGTAGTCAATGAAGCTAGTTGACCCCCACAGTAATTCCTCAGTCAGAAAAAACTTTACATCATGATAAAGTATCAATAAATTAAAAGTATGGTATAAATTTCCAAATAATAATAATAATAGAAGATTAGGTATTTTTTAATTAAAGTCTTATTTCATTGATATCTTTTTTAGGAAAAATGCTCCGTCTAAACTTTCTTAACCGGACATATTCATGTAACGTATAAAAACAATAATATGAAATATCCAAAAAAATATCCCAGCAGAAACACCAAATTTTAATAAAACAAAATGGGGTGAGTTGGACTAAAAATGTCTCTGTCGAACTTTTAACGGAATTATACCATTTTGCCAAGCATACTCATGTTTGAAAAAAGTTTTGGATTTTCATCAAGTTTCACATACTAGTATAAATAACTCATTTGGTAAAATAAATTTGAACTGAGAAATTACTCGGTTCAATATATAAACAGATTTGTATATTTATGTATAAATACCTAACTTCCGTGTGAGTTTTTTTTGGATAATCATTTAAAAGTTTATGGCTCATGCTATTTTATAACTCGGCAAAGTTTCATCGACTGAGGAATTAGTGTATGGGTCTCCATACAAAGAATCTGTTCATTGCCTACACTACAGCACATGGTCAGAAATAATGCTATACTGTTTAGATATAAGGGTATGCAACAAATTATTAAGATATTTCTTAGTGTAGCATAACATAATTTTCTATACTTTGGACATCTATCTCAAAATTTGTTGTTTTCAGATTACAGATAATACTGAAGAAAGTACAAATTTGTGTATGAAATGTTTTAGAAGAATTATATTATTTTATAAGTTCAAACTACAAGCTCAAAAGAATGATATCATGTTAAAGGTAGCGAAGGTTGAGCCCAAAATAAAACATGAAGTGTTTGTAAAAGATGATGATGATATAAAAGATGAGGAGAATGGTAATGATTATTACGATTGTTTTGTAAAGGATGGCCTTAGCAATGATGAAGTGAAAATAGAATTTGTTGAAAACAAGGATGACAGCCCGTCTGATGATGAATTATTAAGTGTTATAAAAAATATCAAATATGAATATGTGTCAGAGGGAAACTTAGACGAGACTAAAGAAAATGGTATGTATTATAAGATTTTAAACTTTCGCGTTCCATTATAATTATAAACAAGAGTAACGGGACTCAATGCGACATTTATTATGAAGTACATATTATTATGTACTTACTCACTAGCGATGACAAAAACAAAAAAAAACACATCAAAAAAGTAAGAAATAATTCCTCACCAAATAAATAACGTAAGTACAAAATAATTTTTATTTCACTCTTTTTAGTGCATCGTGCAGGCAATTTACGTGTTTTCTGGTAAATAGGTATGTGATCAAACTGAAAACCTCCTTTTTTGAAGTCGGTTAATTATAAACAAAGGAGTTATACCTAAAGATACGTATTAAATTCACATAAAGTGGTAACGAAAACAACAGTATTTTCAAGATTTCCTGAAAACTACTGAACCGATTTCAAAATTTCAAAAAATGGGACCAACTTGATGTAATAACGTTTGAACCATTTCAATCGGTTCAGCCGTCTTCGAGTAATCGGTGGACATAAACAAAAAAAAAAAAAACATACAGACGAATAGAGAACCTCCTCCTTTTTGATTTAGAAGTCGGTTAAAAAAAGTGACAATTTGAGGGTGGCCGAAGATCTCCAAGCCCGCCCGAACAGACGTCGCCGCGCACCGCCAGTCTGCTTGTGACCACTGCTGTAGCAACATAGCCAAAACGTCAAGCTGTAAGTACATAATAATATGTACTTCATAATAAATGTCACATTGAGTCCCGTTACTCTTGTTTATAATGGTATGTATTGTTATGTAATTATACATTTATGTCATATACAGGGTGGCCAGTTGATAGGTGTCCAAAGAAAAAATTTAGATGCCTTGTGATAAGGGGTATTTCCCGAATTACCTACATGCATGTTCCGCGATTTTTTGTAGTTTAGGAGCTAGAATTTTTTGGTACTTTTTTGGAAATTTTCACCTAACATTGGTTTTTATTTTTTATTCTTCCTTACAATTTCAGATGTTTTTTTTTTGTGGAATTAATTTAGCTATAGCAATAGCTACCAGCTAAAAAAATGCCGTTTGCCTAGGCATTGTAGAACTTACCACAAATTTAGTACAAAATTCAAAATTTCCGTTTCAAATCAAAAATGTTCAGAGCTTAAAAACAATAAGTAAGGGGTGCCTGAGGTTTCTAAATGGGTGCATTTACCAGAACTAATCGCTGACTAATCGATTACAAATAATCTGCTAAACGCACACAAAAATGCGATGACTGACAGCGATTTATAGCAATCGGACGCCATTTTTTCCATCGCATTTGATTTCGATGAGAAGCAGCGATTAGTTGCAAGTAGCTGTCAAACGTAGTGATTTTGTCTTTGTTGCTGTCATTCGTCATGTCAAAACCAGAAAAACGCTAAAGCGCGTTCAGCAGAATCTATCGAAGACAAGAAATCAATGACTTAGCGATTAGTCAGCGATTAGTTCTGGTAAATGCAACCATTGTTCTTAAAAACTTCTAAGGACCTTCAATAAACAAAATCGTTAAAAAAAGTGAGGCCTTGAAAGGGGTTTATTTTCTGTAATTATCTTTGAAAGGTAAACCCAACAATGTGGAAGAACAACCTAAAAAACAAAATCCTACAGATAGAAACAGATCCTATGCAAATGTTACAAAATCACATCCAACGCAATCAAGTGTTGATCAGTTAGAAGCTCCCTTAACGCTAGATCACATGTTCCAGAAGCAATCTGAAAAAATTGACCTTCTCCTACAACAAATGAGTACATTGTTGCAACTCATCACAACATTAATATCCAAGTTAGTAAAATGACTCCTTTCAAAATTGCTACTTGGAACACTAATGGTTTAGCACCCAACAAAGGCGAAGTAGAAGTCCTATTACATCTGCACAATATTGATATTATGCTAATCTCTGAAACCCACTTTACCAGTAGCAGCGCTATCAGAATAAGAGGCTATAATATATACAGTACCAACCATCCAGATGGAACAGCTCATGGAGGAACCGCGGTTATTATAAGATCTACTGTTGACCATTATGAACTCCCTGGTTTTCATAAGGAACACATTCAGGCAACATCTGTCAACATTGCCGATAAAAATGGTAGCTACATTATTTCAGCTGTGTATTGCCCCCCTAAGCATAAAATAACTGAGGCGCAATTTAGTGAGTACTTTGGAACTCTTGGCAACCGCTTTATATCTGGTGGTGACTGGAATTCCAAACATCCACAATGGAGTTCAAGGATAACAACTTCAAGAGGCAGGGAACTTCAGAAAAGTATTAATAACAACAACCTTAAAGCGATATCTACTCCAGAACCAACACACTGGCCCACAGATCCAAACAAAGCGCCGGTTGTTCTGGATTTTTTCATAATGAAAGGAATGTCTAGATTTTTCTACAATATTTACTCTTCCTATGATGGCTCGTCTAATCACATCCCAGTTATACTGACAATTAGTATGGAAGTAATAGATAGTGTTAAACGTACTCACTTATACAACAGGCGCACGGATTGGGAGGCATTTCGTGAAGAAGTAAACAAAAATCTGCAGTTGCAAGTGACCCTCAAGACAGAGACTGATATCGACTATGCTTCCTACTTATTTACTACTCTTGTCCAGTCCGCCTGTTGGAAGTGCACACCGGAGCTTAATCCAAGACAAAATAAAGTACATTTTGATATTAAGCAGAAAATATTAGAAAAAAGGCGAATACGTAGAAGATGGCACGTTAGTAGACATCCACAGGATAAAGCTGCGTTTAACCGGGCAATAAAAGATCTCAAAGAAGCCATAGATAAAGCAAATAATGAGTCAACAGAATCATATTTGGAGTCACTAACTACGACAGATGCAACCAATTACTCATTATGGCGATCAAAAATCTAAACCAGCCTATAGGACATAAACCACCAATAAAATTGAGAAACAATGTGTGGGCGAGATCAAAACAAGAAAAGGTGGAGGCATTTGGGGTATATTTAGCAAATGTATTCAAACCAAATGAAGCTGACCAGGAAATGGATGAGACAGACATAAATAATATCCTCGACCAGGACTTCCAACTTGACCTGCCTATAACACCAACTAGTCCCAAAGAAATTATAGAAATTATCAAGCAAATAGAGAATGGGAAAGCACCTGGGTTCGATCTTATTGATAAGAAAGTGTTGACTGAACTTGCAAAAAAGGCTATTACATTTTTGAGTACATTATTTAATGGCATAATGAGAACTGGCTACTTCCCAGCTCTCTGGAAAGTCTCGCAAGTCATTATGATATATAAGGTCATTCTTAAATAGTGCACATAATTTTAAGGGGTCAATGTACTCATGAATACAAACAACTTTTACTATGGTACCAACATTGAAATCGCGAAAAAAAATCAGCTGTTCCATAGAAAATTTTAAATCGAATAGATCAAAATGTATGGAACAGCTGAATTTTTTTTCGCGATTTCAATGTTGGTGCCATAGTAAAAGTTGCTGGTATGCATGAGTACATTGACCCCTTAAAATTATGTGCACTATTTAAGAAGGACCTTATATAAGCCTGGAAAGCCAATACACGAAGTCTCATCGTATAGACCAATCAGCCTGTTGCCAGTGATCTCTAAGGTATTTGAAAAGGTGCTTCTTCATAGACTGACGAGAGAACTTACAGAAAGATCTATAATACCCAATCATCAGTTTGGTTTTCGACAGCAACATGGCACCGTGGAGCAAGTCCATAGAGTGTACAGAGAAGTTCGAGAAACCCTTGAACAAAAAGAATACTGCTCAGCTGCATTCCTTGATGTCCAACAGGCTTTCGACAGAGTTTGGCATAAGGGCCTGTTATGCAAGATTAAACATCTCTTGCCATATCACTATTACGGAATTATAAAATCTTATCTCACCGAACGAAGTTTTGAAATCAAAGAAAAAAACTGTACATCTTCGTTTCATCCAATTCTAGCTGGTGTACCACAGGGCTCAGTCTTGGGACCTTTGCTTTATGTGATTTACACATATGACTTTCCACAACCCGTTGACGCTACAGTTGCCACTTTTGCAGACGACACCGCAATCCTGGCCAGAAGCAGATGTCCCAATGAAGCCTCAATGAAGCTGCAGCGTAGTCTCTGCGAAATAGATAGGTGGCTGACTAAGTGGAGAATAAAGGCTAGTGCCGCAAAATCAGTACACGTTACCTTCACTCTTCGTAAAGGCAACTGTCCCCCAGTATCACTACGTAGTAACCAACTACCTCAAAGTGATTCTGCTCAATATCTGGGACTCTACTTGGACAGGCGGCTGACATGGAAAACTCACATCCAGGTTAAGCGAGATGAGATCAATATTAGATTCCGGAGACTGTATTGGATGCTAGGAAGGAACACGAAACTATCAATTGATAACAAACTGCTAATTTACAAAACAATCTTAAAGCCGATCTGGACATATGGTATCCAGCTCTGGGGATCAGGATGGGGATGTATCAGCATGTGACTCAAACATAAGCATAATACAAAGGGTTCAGAACTATATACTGAAACAAATCTCCAATGCACCATGGTTTATAAAAATTAACGAACTCCATGAATGTCTCGGCATCAACACAATTAAGCAGGAGATCAAGGCTAATTGCACAAAGTACAAGGCGAGACTCTCAAACCATCCAAATGAACTTGCGGTGCAGCTCACCATCCCGAAGCTGTGCGCAGACTAAAAAGACGGCAAGTCCTTGAATTGGACAAGGCTGAATAAGACATAGAGAGAGGTCTTCCTACTGGGGAAGCCTCTCTAACTGCCAATTAAGTAATATCAACACATCTGTTCATAGTCTTTCGACTGATCGCAAGATAAGAAGTACATAAAAAAAAAAAAGCTTTGAAAGGTATAAAGGTACGCCTTAAGAATATTGCTGGCAATATGCGAAAGATATTCAGTGACCCATGGATTCAAATACAATGTCAAAAAGAGTGAGATTTTGGTCTTCAAAGCCGGTGCCAAAACCTACTCGGTTCCGCAAATAAATCTATGCGATTCTCTTCTTCGGATTGTTACACAATTTAAATATTTGGGTCATAGGGTCACGGAAAATCTGAAGGATGATGCCGACTTGGAAAGGGAGCACAGGGCACTGGCGGTGAGGGGTAATATGCTGTCACGCAGGTTTGCATGTTGTTCTCGTGAAGTAAAAATCACTCTTTTTAAAACATATTGTCAAACTTTGTACATGTGCAACCTGTGGAACAATTACACCAAAAAAGCCTTCAGTGCCCTCCGCGTCCAATACATTAATGCCTTCAGGGGGTTGTTGGGGCTGCCGTGGCATTGCAGCGCCTCGGGGATGTTCGCTGCTTGGAACGCAGACGGCTTCCACGCCGTGTTGCGCAAGCGAGTGGCTTCTCTCTGGGAGCGAGTGCGGGGCAGCACCAACACTCTCCTGAGGGTCATCGCGGATAGGCTGGCCAGTCCTATCCTTATATGCTGGATGTCCAATTGTCCATGCATGTGCAATCAAATGGGCACTTTGAAATTCTACTAACACAATATTAACTTTAAGTTGTTTTACTGCATGGATTTATAATATTTTTAAATCTGAAATAAACTTTTCTATTCTATTCTATTCAATTATCTTTAAGTTATTTTTCTAATTAGTGTTTTCGTTATTTTTTACTTCAGTTATGATAATTAAATAAAACACAGTAGATGATAGTTTACAGATTTTATTAAAAAACCTACAAAAGGCCCCCCACAGAAATGCATAATCTACTTCTACGGAGGAAATTGTCTTTTAGCTGTCTAAAGGCTTGTCTGTTACTTCTTACAACATTTCCCGCTTCTTCAATTTTCCGCCTCAGCTCTTCTTCATTATTAGCTTCCCGTGCGTATGCAAGTCATATGAAAAAGTCAGTCGGGTTGAGATCAGGTGAGCTTGGCGGCCAGTGAATTGGTCCACCTATTCCAATCCACCTAAAAACAAGAAAAGTGTAAAGAATACTTAGGTTACCATTTTTAACACTTTATTCGTCAAAATGTAAAACTACACTGTAATTACACTTTTCTTGTTTTAAGGTGGATTGGAAGAAGTGGACCAATTCACTGGCCACCACGTTCATCTGACCTCAACCCGATCGACTTTTTCATATTATGGGGTTATTACAAAGAACTCGCATACGCACGGGAAGCTAATAATGAAGAAGAGCTGAGACGGAAAATTGAAGAAGCGGGAAATGTGGTAAGAAGTAACAGACAAGCCTTTAGACAGCTAAGAGACAGTTTCCTCCGTAGATGTAGATTGTGCATTTCAGTGGGGTTGGCAATTCGAAAACCTTTTGTAGGGTTTTTAATAAAACCTGTAAACTACTGTATTTTATTCCATTAAGTATCATAACTTAAGTAAAAAATATCGAAAACACAAATTAGAAAGAAAAAATACCTTAAAAATAATACCTTTATTCCTTTCAAAGTTAATTACAGAAAATAAACCCCTCACAAGGTCTGATTTTTTTTAACGATTTTGTCTGTTGAAGGTCCTTAGAAGTTTTTAAGAACATTTAGAAATCTCTGGCACCCCTTACTTATTTTTTTTTAAGCTCTGATCATTTTCGATTACTGAACTCAAATGGCAATTTTGAATTTTGGACTAAATTTGTGGTAAGTTATACAATGCCTAGGCAAACAGCATTTTTTAGCTGGTAGCTATTGCTATCGCTAAATTAATTCCACAAAAAAAAACATCTGAAAATGTTAGGAAAAAAGAGATTAAAAATAAAAACCAATGCTAGGGGAAAACTTCCAAAATAGTACTTCAAAAAATTCTAGCTCCTAAACTACAAAATATCGCGGAACATACATGGGGGTAATTCAGGTACCCCTTAGCATAAGGCATCTAAATTTTTTCCTTGGACGCCTATCAACTTGCCACCCTGTATAAGGCACCAATGAATTGTAATGTATTTATGGTTGTACTTATGAATGTATTGTATGGTTACAAAACTATCAGTTATGTTGTACAGTATACCCCGCTTTACACAACCCCGCTTTATGCAAATTTGCTTTTGAAATATATTTTAGTTTTTATTTGACATAGGTGGTACCTCTTTATGCACCCCTTATTTCCCTCAATAGTTACTTTGGAACATATCCATAGCGTAAAGTGGGGTATTACTGCACTTACAGCTGTTCTTTGTTACATCTGTAGATTACTTTAAAAAGTTGCCATTATTTTAGTTTTTAAGAGACCAATAATAATTAGGAGAGGAAAAACTAGGAAAAAGGTTTCCAATATAAAGGAGACTACTAAGCAAATATGTGAAGAGTGTGGAAAGTCTGTTCGTAATTTGAAGGAGCATATGGAAACTCATAAGCCAGCCAAACTCAGGCAAAAATTGTCTTGCAAAATGTGCAGCAAAACATTTGGATCTCATGGTGCAAGATATAAACATACTAAAACAAAGCATTTAGGAATCAAGAAAACCTGCAAAATATGCAATAAATGTGAGTAAAACATAATCATCATCATCATGTCAGCCTAACGACACCCAAAGATAAAACATAATAATTAATAATAATATGTATGTACAGTAAAAACGTGTTTACAGCAACCTTATTATATTTACTGAATCAAATAGTCATGGAGGGCTATGGCTCTTCCAGAAATCCCTACTCACGAACCCCACCAGTGGGGAGTGTAATTTTTTTTCCGGAAATCCCCACTACTCAAATATTACCTAGTGTGGATTTTATGGACAAAATAACTAGTGGGGATTGCTGAAAAAAGGAACAACCCCCACTGGCGGGGATTTCTGGAATAAACCATACTTCTTATTCATCCTTAGAGAAAGCCTGCTCCTTGTATGTGGGCCTTGGGACTATGATATTATTATTATTAGTTTTACACATAAGTAGTTGTTACAACTAATCAGTGGCGGACTAACGGGGGGGCGGAAGGAGCGCTTCTACGTTCCCTGGATCAAATCCTAAACAGGCACTCCGCGCCTGTCGCAAGTGCCTCCACGTTCAAGCGAAGGCGCTTCGGAGGCATCCAGCTTGTCGCTCCGGGCCTCCGACAGGCTTGGACCGACACTGCAACTAATACTACTTGTATCTTGATTATCGTAATATTACTGTAGTTCAATTTATATGTTTATTGAATACTAGCGGCCGCACGCGGTTTCACCCGCGTGGTACCCGTTCCCGTGGGTATATCGGGATAAAATATAGCCTATGTCACTCGGGAAGACTGTAGCTTTCTAACGGTGAAAGAATTTTCTAAATCGGTCCAGTACTTTTTGAGTTTATTCGTTACATACAAAAATACAAATCTTTCCTCTTTATAATATTAGTATAGAAGTATAGATTGACGACCTCCGTGGCCGAGTGGTGAACGTACCGGTTTCCAAGGTGTCGCGTACTCTAGAGGTCCCGGGTTCGATCCTCGGTCGGGTAAATATTGAAAAAACTAACTTTTCAATATTTCCTCGGGTCTGGGTAATACCCGTCGTTGTTTCCAATTTCCATAATACTAGTGCTCATGCTACTATTTTTTGGTGTTGGAACAATGTATGGCCGTGTTCCGTTTTGAGTCAATAGTACTGTTGGCGCTGTGAGCGCTAAAAGCTGTTCCGTTTTGATTATCGCGCTGACAACACTGTTGACGCGATTTCAATTTGGAAGGGCTATTTGCACGCATCGCGAGCGAGCGTTGTTTTGATTTGAATTTGTAAGTAAATAATCACCGGTTTAGTATGGATATTCGTCAATTAGTAAACGTTTTATTGGACAGCGATGATGATAGTGATCCGTGCTTAAATTTAGAGTAATGTCTCTACCCGTCGTCTCATCTTTAATAAGCACTATCATTTTTCTGGCTTTCTGCTTCGGGATAAACAAATAAAATACTTAAATAAAACCTAAAACGCAGAGATTACTCAAACAAAACCACAACAAACAATGACGTTTGACAACAAAACGTCAAATATGACAGCTCGCTCACAGTGCTAACCATGAAGCTCGACTTAATACTCTGAGGTAACTGGAGTTCTCACCCTGAATAAAAAAAGTGTACCCAGCAAATTTGACATTTATGTATGTAGTGGCTGTCAGTTGTCTCATATGACCATACGTATTTTTTTAAAGTGTAGGTGAGACGGAAGACAGCCACTGTGTAATTTTTGGTGACAAAAAAGTGTTAGTACTGCACTCTCCAGTTACCTCAGTATTAAGTCGAGCTTCATGGTGCTAACGCTTGAGAACGAGAACGCCATTTTGCGATCACGGTGACGTGATCGCAAAATGGCGGCGGTAGTGACGTCATCCGTGACGTAATTACTGCTTTCGTTGTCGCGCTCACACCAAATCGGAACGATGTGTGAGCGCGATATCAGTAATATTATCGCTGTTGGCGCAAAACGGAACGTAGCCTATATATTCAAATAGCATACACGCCTTAACTACTTCATTGGCTTCTCAACAATACGCGGGCTCTAACTATAACGTGAATTTATTCAAGTTCGCACACGGAATTCACCGAAACAAACAATGTCACCCATGCTTCATGTCCACTTTGCCCGCGTCCCTGCGCCCGCTCTGACGCCGGGCACCACCTCTTTTCACGTAAAAACATAGCTTCATATGAGTACATTAATGGGCCGAATGGATGCCAATGACTTCAAAAACACCCTGTATATTAAAAAAAAACTTTCTAGTAGTTAGTATCCTCTTATTTACTGCTACATTTAAAATTTGTTGCTCATGGATTGTTGTGTTTACGGCCAGCGGTGATAAACCTCCATCAGCACACGCTGGTGGTGCACGAGCCGTCGCGGATGCAGCACGAGTGCCCGTCGTGCGGCCGCCGGTTCATCAATCAGTCCGCACTCGAGACCCACATATCAGTTCACTCGAGCGACCGTCCGTTCTCATGCGATCATTGTGACAAGACGTTCCGGACCAAAATTATTATGATGCAGCACATGTGAGTTGGCTTTAACAATTTTTTTTTTATCCTCAACGGGGTAGCACAAACTTGCCTTCATCACACCTGATGTTAAGTGGTGATAAGGCTGAAGGTGGAAGCGCACTACTCCCGGAATCCTCAACCACTGAGGAACTGGCTATCTTATCTCTAACTGCCGGAACACAATAATGCTGAAAACACCATTGTTTTGGCGTCAGACTTAGATAAGATGGTGGCAGCTAGCCAGGCGGACTAAGAACTGCCACCAACCAAACCAAATACAATATGTACCCCCACTGGGAATCGAACCCGGGACCTCTTGGTCTGAAATCGGTGGTGTAAACCACTAGACCACAGAGGAGGTGCAATCTGTATTAATATTATAAATGTGAAAGTGTGTTTATTAGTTTGCTTGTTTCTTTGTCTTTCACGTCAAAACGGAGCAACGGATCGACGTGATTTTTTGTAAGGGGATGGTTTGGAAGCGGAAGACGGAGCTAAGCTACTTTTTATTCCGGGAGAACATCACATTTTCGCGGGATAACGCCGTGTAGCCCACGCTGGTGAAGTCGCTGCCGGAAGACTAGTCGCTTCGACGTAGGTTATCTATCTAGGGTTAACTCAATAAAAATACGTAAGTAAGTAATCCAATCTCTGAAAAATTCATAAAATAACATCTCCTATTTTTCCTTTTTTTTCAGACGCCAAGTTCATAATAAGGAAAAGTCACACTTGTGCCAATATTGTTCAAAAAGCTTTTTCAAGAAATGTCATCTACAAGTTCATTTAAGGTAATATACCGTCATCAAATAAAACAAAAACACTTTAATTCGTTCCTATTTCCTCAACACAAGTGCCTAGGCTACGTATCACAGAAGCAGTTAAATGAGCGTCATACCGTCTGTTATTTCTTACAGAACTCATACCAAGGAAAAACCTTATGAATGCACGGAGTGCGGTAAATTCTTTACGTCGTCGACGATACTCAAGAACCATAAAATGCTGCACTACGACACCAAAGAGTACAGCTGTACTTGCTGCGATATGACATTCGCGAGACCTGGGTAAGTAACCCCCGAAGCTCTCAAACTCGCGAGGTACCCGTTCTCGAGGGAATATCGGGATGAAATATAGACTTATGGCCGTTTTCACCAAAACTTATGAATCGCCTAATTGCTATTATATGTCACTCGGAATAATGCAACTTTCTACTGGTGAAAGTTTTTTTTAATCTGTCCTATAGCACGGTGTAACACTGAAATTAAACATACTCTTTTCAAAGCCTATTGCCAAAGTTTTTACACCTGCAGTCTATGGGTTGAGTACACACAGAGGACGCTTTCAGCCCTGCGCGTCCAATATAATAACGGGTTCAGGATGCTGATGGGGCTGCCTCGGTACTGTAGCGCGTCAGCGATGTTCACTGAGGCTTGCATAGACAGTTTCCCGGTAGTGTTACGCAAGCGGATTGCCTCCGCGTGGCGCCGCGTCCGAGACAGCTCCAACAGCCTCTTGGCAGCGATAGGGAGTCGCTATTAGGATCAATATTGGGCCCGCTGTTGTTTTTAATATACATAAATGACCTTCCTTACTACGCGAAGAATTTATGTGAGACAGTGCTATTTGCCGATGATACATCTCTAGTCTGTTCTGACGAAGTAAATAGTGCTCTTTCAAAAGTGTCACATTGGTTTAATAGTAATAATTTATCATTAAACTCAAAGAAAACTAAGTGTTTAAAATTTTCGTTACCTAATGTAAGACAAGTTGATTTTCATATTAGACTAGACGGCGATATGGTCGAATTCATTAACAATACAAAGTTTCTAGGTATTATATTAGACTCGCGACTACAATGGGATCCTCATATAGAAGCCTTGGCGAGTAGACTCAGTTCGGCCGCATTCGCAGTTAAGAAAATAAGGCTCTTAACCGATATTGAAACGGCTAGAATAGTCTATTTTAGTTATTTTCATAGTGTTATGTCCTACGGCCTTTTGTCGTGGGGCTCAGCCGCTAACATCCAAAGTATATTCGTGCTCCAAAAAAGGGCTATTCGCGCCATGTACAACCTCCGATCGAGAGATTCTTTAAGAGATCTATTTAAAGAAATAAACATTTTAACTGTTGCAGGACAATACATCTATGAAAATATAATTTATGTGAAAAAGTATTATAATACATTTGTAAAGCAGAGCGATATTCATCGCTTTAACACAAGAAATAAAGATAAACTTGTCGTTCCCAAGTTTAGGCTAGAAAAATCCAGAGCCTCATTTCTGGGGAAAAGCATAGCCTTTTTTAATAAGGTTCCACAGCATATAATTGAACTACCATTGCATAAATTTAAATGTTACATTAAAGAGTCGCTGATGAGCAAAGGATACTATAAAGTAGACGATTATTTGAATGACCGCAATGCATGGTCATGATGTAACACATAACATAATCACTGTTTAATATGATGTATTTTTATACGAAGCAATTGTTGTATTAGTAACGATATGTTTTTTTTTTGTAAATGTCGTTACCTAACTAAGAAACGCTGGCAAGTTTCTTGCGCCCATTCTTCTTGTCAGTTAAAAAAGTCTTGAATGGGTGGTAGGAAAATATTGACGATTCATAAGTACATATTTATTATGTCTAAGTGAATAAAGAATATTTTTATCTTATCTTATCTTATCTTATCTATTGCTGTCCTATCTTGAGACACTGGAACAGCGTCCATATCGGCTCGAGGCCTGCGATTGTCAATGTTAAGTAGGTTGTGTACATGCACGCACAGCCTACTTAATAATGACTAATTTTATCTCATTGTTCCATTTTAAGTACCTAACTCTTATCAATTAACTAACCCTAGCTTATAAGTTTTTTTTTTTTTTTTGTAAACACTAACCCACAATATGGAAAGCATTTTTTCTGAAATAAAGATTTATTATTATTATTATAGTTTTTAGTTTATCTATTACAAACAAACAAAAAAAACTAATATTTCCTTTTTTTAACATAACAGCTTTTATTACGTAGGGCTTTTGATGAGACCACATTAATCATAATCATCATTTATTTGCTTAAAAACATGGTATAAACGTGCAACATGTCAAACCATTAATTAGGCATGCAACTCATATATTATATTCATTTTAATAAAGTTTTATGTTTTAAGTTTTTAACATTATCTGACACATAAAAGTGAAACTATCAATAAATAATCAATAATAATGTAAAAATCTAATTCGTTATAATAATAATAACTATAAAATTCATATTGTATTAGCCATCGGTACAATACGGTATTTTACTGATATTTTTTTATTAATTTAAAATGTTTTTCGAAATATTAGCTACACAAAACAAGTTTTCATTTTGAATTATCTTGAATATTTTCAAAGATATAAAACTTCAAACTTTATAATTAGACAAGGACAGGACGCTATCTTAGTGACGTCAGTGGGTTAGTAGCGTCATAGTCACGCCATAGAAGATTTCGTTTTAGAAAGAGACAGCTATTGTCAAAATCAAACGGACTATAATTCTTTTATTATAAAACAGATTCAAATTATTTTTTCACATTTGGTATTCTTAATTGCAATATTTTTTAACGTCATCATTAAATATTTACATTTCAACAACAGTAAAATACCCTATTGGGTTTTTGATTGTTGTTGAAATGTAGATATTTAATTATGACATGCGAAAATATAACATTATTGAATAACAAATATGAAAAATGAAATTCAATATTATAACAAGCGAATTATGATCTACTTAATTGTGACTCTAGCTATCTCTTTCTAAAACGAAACTTTCTATGGCGAGAGTATGTATAGTGCTATAGAAATGTGACGTCACGTTTCTATAGCCCTTTCCTTGTCTAATTAGTAAGTTTGATGCTTTATGTCGTTCAAAATATGCAAGATATTTGAAAATAAAATACTCATGTTGTGTTGCTATTGCTACTAATTAAATTAACATTTTAAGTCAATAAAAAAAATTCAGTCAAATACCCAATTTTGTCTTAAATAATTTAACACTAGTTGTTTCAGTAAGGTCACGAGGAATTCTATTGTAGATTTTAACACACATGCTAATGTAACTTTTATCATACTTCAGTGATTTCGATCTTTCATTTTGAACCAATCTATTAGGATTACTGGTATTACGTGGATATACATCACACGCTCTATTGAAGGTCTGCAAGTTTTGCTTTACAAACATACAAATTTCTAATATATACATGGATGCTAGTGTCAGCAATTAAAATTCATCTTCAGCATCATGAATACTTTTTTGTAAGTATAGTCGGGGACAAATTCGGTAAACCACCTCTTACTTCTTTTCATGTGGCTGGTGCCTCGCCATTCACGCGCAGACCCTTTTACTATTTTTTTATGTATTAAACTAGTGTAGTACAATGTATTAACAGTTACGGATAGGGATTGCAACTGAACGGTGAGACGCCAGCCACACGAAAAGAAGGTAAGATGTGGTTCACCGAATTTGTCCCCGACTGTACATACAACAAGCAAACTTGGGTTCACCTGCCAGAGAATAAGTTTATAGTAAAAATTTAATTATCATGACAAGCTTTTTATGCTCACTGTACTTATATATTGTATTGTCATAAACAAGAGTAACGGGACTCAACGCGACATTTATTATGAAGTACATATTATTAGTACTTACAGCTTGACGTTTTGGCTGTGTTGCTACAGCCGTGGTCACAAGCAGACTCAGTCTGCAGACAGCAGACAGCAGTCTGCTTGTGCCGTTACTCTTGTTTATAATTATAACTAGCGGCCGCCCGCGGTTTCACCCGCGTGGTTCCCGTTCCCGTGGGAATATCGGGATAAAAAGTACATATTAACCTTCCTCTTGAATCACTCTATCTATTAAAAAAAACGCATCAAAATCCGTTGCGTAGTTTCAAAGATTTAAGCATACAAAGGGACATAGGGACAGAGAAAGCGACTTTGTTTTATACTATGTAGTGATGGAACGCGAAAGTTTAAAATCTTATATTGTATTGTCATCTAAACCAAACCTGAGGGCCTACTCTGAAACGCCCAACCCGAAACTTCGTTATACCCGTCCCTCTCAGAATCAGAGTCATGACAGAATCGAGTGAAAGGGCGGGGCTAACCGAAGTTTCGGATTTGCGTTTCAGAGTACGGTCTCTGTACCTATACTAACTAATTTTCAGCTCCATCGGACACTGGGAAGTGGGTCAAATTAAGCTTGCAAGATTTGTCCCCCACTAACTTACCAACTAACTAATTTACATTTCAAGTTAATAAAAAGCTTGTAAAATTGAGCTTGATAAATCTGACTGTGGTGGTTAAGGGGTTACTAATCCCTAACAAGACTATTCTTGATCCCCAGGTACTTACGCGTCCACATGATCAGTCACACCAAAGAGAAGAAGCACCCGTGCAAGTACTGCGGCGTGAAGTTCGGCCGGTCCGACCACCGCAAGCGGCACGAGTTCACCGCGCACGAGAAACACATGATGACTGCCGCGTGAGCTATGTTGGTAAGTAAAGTAGCCACAAAGAGTGAAAGAAAGAAAAGTAATTTATTGTGACATACACAATGTGAGCTATGTTGGTAAGTAAAGTAGCCACAAAGAGAGGAAGCACCCGTGCTAGTACTGCGTCAATCGGTCCAGGCGGGGCTTCACCAGTAACACGGATCTCGCGTGCAGGTATGGTTTCACTCCACAGACCATGGCCCACCTAATTGATTGCTCTGCATGCCCGGACACCTGCACGGGAGAGGACCTCATGTTGGCTGCAGATAACGCCGTGAGAATGGCACAGTTTTGGGCCAACAACATTTGATTTAGTACTTGTCATTGACACGTCGAAGAAGAAGACTGCGCGGCGTGACGTTCGGCCGCTCCGACCACCGCAAGTGGCACGAGTTCAGGGCTTATTACACTTGGCTAAATTCAGCATCTAATTAAGCGTACATTGCTTTCTTTGAGCTCATTTGTAGCAAGTGATGCAATCAAAACAAGCAATGTATGCTTAATTAGATGCTGAATTTAGCCAAATGTAATAAGCACTTTCACCGCACGAGAAACACATGATGACCACCGCGTGAGCTATGTTGGTAAGTAAAGTAGCTACAAAGAGTGGAAGCACCCGTGCTAGTACTGCGGCGTGGTTCACCGCTCACGAGAAACACATGATAACTGCCGCGTGAGCTATGTTGGTAAGTAAAGTAGCCACATACAGAGGAAGCACCCGTGCTAGTACTGCGGCGTGAAGTTACCGCGCACGAGAAACACATGATGACCACCGCGTGAGCTATGTTGGTAAGTAAAGTAGCCACATACAGAGGAAGCACCCGTGCTAGTACTGCGGCGTGAAGTTACCGCGCACGAGAAACACATGATGACCACCGCGTGAGCTATGTTGGTAAGTAAAGTAGCTACAAAGAGTGGAAGCACCCGTGCTAGTACTGCGGCGTGGTTCACCGCTCACGAGAAACACATGATAACTGCCGCGTGAGCTATGTTGGTAAGTAAAGTATCCACAAAGAGAGGAAGCACCCGTGCTAGTACTGCGGCGTGAAGTTACCGCGCACGAGAAACACATGATAACCGCCGCGTGAGCTATGTTGGTAAGTAAAGTATCCACAAAGAGAGGAAGCACCCGTGCTAGTACTGCGGCGTGAAGTTACCGCGCACGAGAAACACATAATGAGGACCGCCGCGTGAGCTATGTTGGTAAGTAAAGTAGCCACAAAGAGAGGAAGCACCCGTGCTACTACTGCGGCGTAGTTCACCGCACGAGAAACACATGATGACTGCCGCGTGAGCTATGTTGGTAAGTAAAGTAGCCACAAAGAGAGAAAGCACCCGAGCTAGTACTGCGGCGTGGTTCACCGCACACGAGAAACACATGATGACCGCCGCGTGAGCTATGTTGGTAAGTAAAGTAGCCACAAAGAGAGGAAGCACCCGTGCTAGTACTGCGGCGTGAAGTTACCGCGCACGAGAAACACATGATGACCGCCGCGTGAGCTATGTTGGTAAGTAAAGTAGCCAGAAAGAGAGGACGCACCCGTGCTAGTACTGCGGCGTGAAGTTCGGCCGCTCCGACCATCGCTAGTGGCACGAGTTCACCGCACCCGTGCAAGTGCAGAGCAAAAGCACCCGTGCAATACAAATACATTACCACAAACGTAGCTGACCCGGAGGTGGAGGCGACACACTGGCAACACAAAATTACGAAACGGCTGGCAGAGGGTAATGTCATGTCAGGGTGATCTGACTGTACTTCTTCTTATCGAGTCGATAGCAATCTAAAAACCTAAACAGTGTCGAACCAAAGTTCGGCTACGTGGATCGCAGCATTGGTAGCCTCCAGTAGTATTGGTAGCCTTGGTAGGTCTTCCTGCGTGCAGCAAGTTGGACACACAGGTAACTCCCCCTCCTCCGACGCCCGTTGCATGGAATATGGTGGTGGGGAAAAAGAAGAAAATAAAGAAGGCAAGATCGGAGAAGACCGCGGCTGCGTTACCTGCAAGGGATGAGGTGGTTTCGGTAAGGGATAGCCATGTAGCTGACCTAAAGCCAACCCAGAAGTGAAGGGTTAGGGTGATTCCATCCAAGACCTCGGCAATAACTTTAGACCTCCTGTCAGAGGCTGAGAAGAGGGGGGTAACATACCCGGAGATAATTAGACGGGCGAGGAGGGCGATCTCCCTTGAGGAGTTTGGAGCACAGGAGACCGGAGTCCGGGTTAGAATGACCCGGACCGGCGGCCGGATCATAGAGGTCTCCGATCCAAGTGGGGCGATGGCCGATTTGCTGGCTGAGAAACTGGAGGGGGCGCTCGCGGATGTGGCGAAGGTGGGACGACCCTGCAAGAAGGCGGACCTCCTGCTCACTGGCCTAGATGAGACCGTGGGCAGAGTGGACGTGGTGGACGCGGTGGCCAAGCTAGCTGGGTGCGACCCTGAGGAGATTCTGGCCCAGCAGGTAAAGCGGGGACCCGGAGGTGCGGGTAGGCTGCTGCTGAGGTGTTCCGCGGTGGTGGCAGACAAGGTGGTGTCGAAGGGACTGAGGGTTGGCTGGAGCACCGTTGGGGTGAGGGCTTTGCTCCCCCTGCCTCTGCGGTGCTTTCGATGTTTTGAGATGGGGCACACGAGACCGATGTGCCCCTCTAAAGTAGATATAAGCACCATGTGCTATAAATGTGAGAAGTCGGGACATGTAGCAACGTCCTGCGGGGAGGAGCCCAAGTGCTCCGTCTGTGCCGCCAGTGGGCGGCCAGATGGGCATATAATGGGCACCATGAGGTGTGCACCTCCAAGCACGAGGGGCAAGTTTGATGGCAGCGGGGCAGACGCTAGAGCGGCAGAGACGAGGGTCACGCAGGGCGCGACTCCGCGCGATGCAGAGGGGTTGTCAGACTAGGTCCACTAGGTACAGTCAGCGTCAAATTGATATAAGCGTCTAGAGTAGTCAAAAAGATCTGAAAAACATAAACGCAATTTGATCTAAGCAGTTCGAATCATCATATTGTTGTAAGCGCGCAAGGTGTTCAAAATATCTAGGAACTCATTGTTTCATATTTATATGAGCAGTCAGAGTGTTCAAAATTATCTAAGCAAACAAAGTTCTCAAAATATCTGTGCAATATGGTGTTGTACATTATGCACAGATGTTTTGATAATATAAATATGAAACAATGAGTGCCTAGATATTTTGAACACCTTGCGCGCTTACAACAATATGATGATTCGAACTGCTTAGATCAAATTGCGTTTATGTTTTTCAGATCTTTTTGACTACTCTAGACGCTTATATCAATTTGATGCTGACTGTACTAGGCATCCCCTGCCGAAGCGCCGGACGCTGCTTGCAGGAGGGGACACGGTGACCCCAGAGGAGATGACCGCGGCCCGGCGTGTGGCTCAGGAGTGCCTGATGGATGAGTGGCAGGAGAGGCTGGAGGGGGAACCAGCTGGAAGACGAACGGTTAATGCCATCCGCCCTCTCCTCCGCGAGTGGTGCAACCGCGGGTTTGGGTCACTGACCTTCAGACTGACACAGGTGTTTTCTGGGCATGGGTGTTTCGGAAAATACCTGTGTCGGATAAGAAGGGAGGCGACAACACGGTGCCATGATTGCGGCGCTGGGGTGGACAGTGCGGGGCACACCTTACGAGTGTGCCCTGCCTGGTCCTCCCAGCGCCGCAATCTGCGCACTGTGGTAGGAAGGGACCTCTCGCTATCAGGCGTAGCTCGTGCCATGCTTGATAGTAACAGGTCCTGGGATGCGGTAGTCTCCTTCTGCGAGGATGTCATCTCGCAGAAGGAGGCATCGGAGCGGATCCGCGAGCAGGAGGCTCATGCGGATCGGCTTCGACGCAGACGGACGGGGCGGAGGTATCAGCGCTTTGCGCGCCTCATTCCTCTCTAGCGGGGCGGTGCGGTGCGGATCACACGGCCCCCTTCCCCGGTTGTCTTGGGAGATGGCCCGCTTGCTCGGCCATCTCTCACCGCGTAGGGGCCTGGAAAACCGGGCTGGCAGTCGAGTCGTAGGAGGAGCTTGCCACACCGGACCCTCCAATTTACTACTCCAAGCGACTGCGGTGAGAGCAAGTAGTGAGGGGTTTAGTGGGTATTCCCCCTTCCTGACCCCCCATCGAGTCCTTGCGACTAGATGGAGGGTCAGGAAGCGGCTAGGCGAGTCCAACATAACCGTCAGTCAGGCGCGTGCGCTCATAGGCGACGGATACTATTTCGCAGCTCCCGACTATAATACTAATTAACATCTACAATCCTAACGAAAGTTGTAACTCGTTAAAAAGGTGTTTTTTTTCCTATATTTTATTTGCAAATATTATCATGTTTTGTACGAAGTGTAACGAAACCGTCACCGATTTTGTGTTGTGCAACCAGTGCCAGGGTACTTTTCACTATGGATGTGCTGGACTTTTGGAGTCCAGTTACAGAAAAATGGGACAGGAGAAGAAGGCAGCCTGGCGTTGTATGTCCTGCCGTGCACAACCATCCGAACCTGGCGACGCGATAATGGCTGAAGTGCTGAAAGAAATCAGAAACCTTCGCGCGGATTTCAATGCAATGAAAATGGATTTTAACGACGTTCAATCTAATATTCGCAGCACAAAAAAAACTATGCAAGAATTGAATACCAAATGGGACGAGATGGAAAATAGATTTTCAGGAATTGAAGATAGATTAGTTACTGCCGAGGGTAAATTATCCAGCTTATCAGACACTCAAAAAGAACTTACTAAAGCGCTTGATTTAATATCAGTATTAAAGCTTGAAAACAATGCACAGGATCAATTTTCTAGGTTAAATAATATAGAAATTTCCGGATTACCTCCCACTAATGGCGAAAATCTTTTCTCCTTGCTAAAAAATCTTTGCACTATCGTGGGTTTTAAGCTTATGGACACGGACATTGACACTATTCATCGTGTGCGACCCTATCCCTCCTAATGAACTCTAATGAACGTGATAAGCAACCAGCACGCCACCCCTCCGTGATAGTACGCTTTGTTCAACGCCGGCGCAAGGAACAGCTGATTGCTGCCGTGCGAGCCCGTCGCGGGCTCACCTCCGCTGATGTTGGAATTCCTGGGCCAGCCTCCCAACTTTATGTTGGTGACCACCTTACGCCAGTGAATAAACTACTCCTCAAACGGGTTCGTGTACTTAAGGCCGAAAAGAACTATTCTTATGTGTGGGTTAAGGACTGTAAAATCTTTATTCGCAAAACGGATACTTCCACTATTATTCATGTTGCTAAAGAATCCGATTTACAGAAAATTAAGTGACTGTGTAACAATCTTATTCTATGTTTATGCACTCCTCGGATCGTGTATTACTACCAACACAAAACGTATTTCATGTTTCCTCTAGCCGTTAACTTGTGCTTACCGTCTTATTGGCATTGTCATTTTTATGTCGCTTGTACTCGTATTATACAAGTTTTTTTCTTAGATTGCAATTGCTATACAATAATGTTATGCCTCACTTGTTATTGTTCATTTATTCACTTGGATTTTTTCACGTCTTTTATTAACGTAAACATTAATAATATTACAATGAAGTTATATTTTTCTTCCACATCATTATTAATATCATCGTCATTTATAACCAGCTATAATCATTCACTCATTCAATTGGATTTATTCACCTCATTCAGTTACATCCATCATCATCATCATCATGTCAGCCGAACGACGCCCACTGCTGGGCATAGGCCTCCCCCAAGGATCTCCACAACGATCGGTCCTGCGCTGCCCGCATCCAGCGGCTTCCCGCGATCTTGACCAGATCGTCGGTCCACCTTGTAGGGGGCCTGCCCACGGAACGTCGTCCGGTACGCGGTCGCCATTCGAGAACCTTTCCGCCCCAACGGCCATCGGTTCTCCGCGCTATGTGTCCCGCCCACTGCCACTTCAATGATGCAATCCTTCGAGCTATGTCGGTTGTTTTAGTTCTCCTGCGGATCTCATCATTTCTGATTCGATCGAGCAGGGAAATACCAAGCATCGCTCTCTCCATTGCTCGCTGGGTGACTTTGAGCCTTCTTATGAGACCCATAGTAAAAGACCACGTCTCACTTCCATAGGTCATTACTGGCAACACACACTGGTCAAAGACTTTCGTCTTGAGACATTGAGGTATTTCGGACGCGAATATATGTCGGAGCTTCCCAAACGCTGCCCATCCGAGCTGGATTCGACGAGAGATCTCTTTCTCAAAGTTGGACTTACCTAACTGGACCGTCTGTCCTAGATAAACATAGTGGTCAACAACTTCGAGTGTAATGTTCCCAACATTAACTGGAGCGGGTGCAACATGGGCATTGAACATGATTTTCGTCTTGTCCATGTTCATCTTAAGACCCACTCTTTGCGAAGCATTACCGAGATCTTCGAGCATTGTGTTCAGGTCTTCCAAGGTCTCAGCCATAAGAACTACATCATCGGCAAACCGTAGGTGTGTTAGGTACTCGCCATTGATGTTGATGCCGTATCCTTTCCAGTCCAGCAGCTTAAAAATATCCTCCAACGCAGCTGTGAACAGTTTGGGAGAGATGACATCTCCCTGTCTCACACCTCGCTGTAGTTGGATAGGATTAGAGCTCTGGTTCTGTAATCGGACCGACATGGTGGCGTTTTGGTATAAGTACCTCAGCACCTCGATGTACCTGTAGTCTATTTGGCACCTCTGGAGAGACTGCAGCACCGCCCAAGTCTCAATCGAATCAAAGGCTTTCTCATAGTCCACGAACGCCAAGCAAAGTGGCAAGTTATACTCTTCGGTCTTCTGTATAACTTGCCGCAGCGTATGAATGTGGTCTATGGTACTGTAGCCTTTCCGGAACCCGGCTTGTTCGGGAGGCTGGAAGTCGTCGAACCTGCGAACGAGACGATTCGTAATGACTCTCGAAAACAACTTATAGATATGGCTCAGAAGCGAGATGGGTCTATAGTTCTTCAAGAGAGTTTTATCACCCTTCTTGAAAAACAGCATCACATCGCTTCTGCCCCATGCCTTTGGCGTTTTGCCCTCAAGGATGACTGAATTGAAAAGCTTCTGGAGGACTTTAAGTATCGGCTTACCGCCCGCTCTCAGAAGTTCTGTTGTGATTCCGTCATCGCCCGCCGCCTTGTTGTTTTTAAGCTGCTTGAGAGCCATTCTAATCTCGTACAGGCTGACGTCCGGGATATCTTCGGTATGGTGTCGGGTAAGCTTGGCTCTAGGGTCTGTAGCCTTGCTTTCAACAGGTGTTTGTGTGGAATATAGCTGTCCATAGAAACTCTCAATCTCCCTCAGGATTTCAGGTGTTGACGAAATGATGCTACCTTCCTCAGTTTTCAGCCTCGTCAATTGACTTTGCCCGATAGACAGATCTCTCGCGAACACTTTGGAGCCTTTGTTCCGCTCAATGGCTTCTTTAATACGCTCGGTATGAAATTGGCGAAGGTCGCGCGTCAAAGACTTAGATATCTGTCTATTAAGCTGTCGATAACGATGGGCATCCGCTGAGTTCTGCAGCTTCATTTCGTGTCTCTGATCCATGAGTAGGAGAGTCTGACTGGAGAGTTTCTTCAATTTGGGACGGCGGGTTTTATAGTACTTAGACCCTACCGTGCAGACAGTATCCACCACCATGTTGTATAGATCGTCCACGTCTATGCTGTTCTCAAGGGCTTCGAAGCGGTTTTGAAGCTCGAGCTGAAAGCACTCGGGGTTTTGAATTTGAGCTGGTATTGGTCGGAGCGTGGATTTTATCAGTCGCGATCTTTCGAGCTTGAGATCGATATTCAATGTGCCTCTCACCATACGGTGATCGCTTCCTGTTTTAACAGCGTTGATCACACTGACATCATTGAATATGTGCTTCTTCGTCGACATGATAAAATCGATCTCGTTTTTGACTTTACCGTCCGGACTGATCCAGGTCCATTTGCGGCTTACGGGCTTCCTAAAGAAGGAGTTCATCATATAGAGGTTCTCCCTCTCCATGAAGTCTGCCAGCATCTGGCCTCTATCGTTCCGTTGCCCAAATCCAAATTGCCCCACTCTCAGCTCATCACCGCAACGTTGCCCCAACTTTGCATTGAAATCCCCCATCACAACCGTGTAGTGGGTTTTATAGCTATGCATGGCTTTAGAGATCTCCTCATACATAGCCTCCACTTCGACATCGTCGTGTTTCGAGGTCGGAGCGTAGACCTGGATAACATTCAGCGAATATCGTTTCGATAATCTGAGTATCAGGTACGCTACCCTGCTCGAGACACTTCCGATAGTGATCACGTTGTTGACAAGGGATTTATGGACGATGAACCCGACACCACCAATGGACTGTTGGTCGCCCTCCCGGTGGTAAAGTAAGTTACCGGATTGCAGGGTTATCGAGTCCTCCCCCTCTCTTCGGACTTCAGATAACCCAATGATATCCCAATGTAACTTACTTATTGCCTCTTCCAACTCTACGAGCTTCTCGTCGAGCCTCAATGTGCGCGTGTTATAGGTTGCCAGGTCGAGTCGTCGGTGTTGGTAGCCGGAGCCTACCCGGGGATTCTTAGCACCCCCTGCCCCGCCGTTACCATAGCCGCTACCGTAGCTAGGAATAGCGGGACCGCCGGGGACTGGGGGCCGATTTTTTGAGTGTGTATCCATTTTTTTTGGGGGGGTTTGCCATAATCGCCACGCTTGGCAGGCGGGTTGGCGATCGCAGTATGGCCTGTTGTAACCTGGAGACGCTGCAGTTACATCCATCTAAACAAAATTAAAACAATTTGTTTTCTCACATGCACATTGTTTTTATTTATCCTTGCTTTCATAGCTTTGAAAGGGTATTACTTATTTTCCACGCTCAATTTTCTTATTTTTTATTATTTTAGAATGTCATTAAAATGACTTCTTTTAAATCACTTAATATATATTATCAGAACGTGAGAGGGTTACGGACGAAGTCGGACTCCTTTCTTACCAATGTTTTACTTAACAACTACGATATAATATTTTTAACTGAAACTTGGCTAACGAAAGATTTCAATAGCGAAGAGTATTTTTATAATAATTATATTGTTTATCGACGAGATCGGGACGTAATGGACGGGCGCGGATCGCGCGGTGGCGGTGTACTTATCGCAGTGCGCCGAGAGCTGTGTGCGCGTCGCCGTGAGGAGCCCGAGTGGCGCTCGGCTAACGATATAGACGAACTATGGCTTACGCTTAACATTCCGTGCGCTCGTGATGGCGACTTGCGATCGACTGCCGACGCCAGCGCTTCGCAGCTACATCTGGCCTGTTGTTACTTCCCGCATAATAGTAATCACTTTAATGCACTCCAATCGTTTTATGAAAATACATCCGAACTTATTTTAAACAATCCTACTGATATCTTTCTTATATTGGGAGATTTTAACATAACTAATTGTTCAGTACACCCCTGCCTATACCGCGGAGTCGGCTAACGCAGTGGAAGCTGGTATTACTAATATAGACTCCGGACAAAAACTAGGTTTCAGCGGGGATGTAAACTGAACAATTGGACTGCGATACACAGCGGATAGAATTTGTGAAGTAAGGTGATTTTACATACGGGTCCGTGTGTCGAATGTCTCCAAGGCAGAAGTGGTGTAAGGGAGCGCGCGCGCCCCTGGGGTCCTTTCTTCGTCTTCTGCAGACCTTACCAACTCGTCACCTTACGCACAACACAAATAACACACAGGGTCCCAAGACACTGGGCAACAATACACCACGACACACGCGGGGGAGCTTTTTTTATTACGATATATTGTCCCGACAACAAGCGCGTGTGGTAGAAAAGGTTATCTTTCAAAGCATCCGCGACCGGCCACTCCAGAGATGGCATCAAAACCTTGGTCGTACAAAACGGGATCACATAGATAATTTAAGATTTTATTCAAACTCGATATGCCAGGCACATTCAACGCGAGCGATTTTTAACAAATTCAGCAAAATTATTCCGACATTTTTTTAACAAGAATTCCAATCAAGTGTCACTGTCAACTTCAAGTGACAGCTAATGTCAATTTGACGTGACATTAGAGTTGCGTTCAGAAACGTCGATCTTTTCCGAACATCCCCCCGCCCCGGACCGTTAAGAACGGTACGTCAATCTACGGGTAATCGGGAGAGCCCACTAACTGCTCTCTTCAAAACCGAATCTCGAACCAAAACCTCAGCAAAACGAGGAACTCCGTCAGTTCCGGGGTAGAGTTTAACAATGCGCCCCCTTCGCCAACATAGGGGCGGCAGGTTAGCATCCTTAATCAACACGAGGTCGCCAGTCTGGGGTGGGGTGGTTTTATCTGTCCACTTCACGCGCTGTTGTAGGATATGCAAATACTCCATCGACCAACGTGCCCAGAAGTTTTGGGACATCTGTTTCAAAAGTTGGTATCGCGACAAACGATGGGATCCTACATCCTGAATCGGATATTCAGGCAACGCCAAAAGGGGCTGTCCGATCAAGAAATGACCTGGGGTCAACGCTTCCAGGTCATTCGGGTCCGAAGACAACGGGCACAAGGGTCGCGAGTTGAGGACGGCCTCAATTTTACAAAATACCGTATCAAGTTCCTCAAACGTGAGAATAGTTTCTCCAATCACGCGACGCAAGTGTGTCTTGGCAGCCTTTACACAAGCTTCAAAAATTCCTCCCCAGGTCGGACAAGCTGGTGGGCTAAACTTCCAGATTATCCCACGCCGGGAGAGGGTGGTTCCAATGTCTATTTTATTATCAACAAAAAACTTAACTACTTCCTTAAGATAATTACACGTTCCCTTATAATTAGTACCACAATCGGAACGTATCAATGTCGGCAGTCCTCTACGGGAAACAAATCTGCTCAAGGCGGCGACAAAGGCTTCGGTAGACAATTCCGAGACAATTTCCAAATGGACAGCCTTGGTGGACAAACACACAAACACGCACAAGTACGCCTTATAGGTTTTAGCATTACGCAGTCTCGAAGCCTTTACAGTAAAGGGACCGGCGAAGTCGGTGGCGACTCCGGCAAAAGCTCTACATTCCGTGACGCGATCAGCAGGCAAATCACCCATCTGGGGCTGCATGGTCGCGGCCTTCAATCGATAACAAGGCAGGCAACGGAAAACCACAGTGCGAATGGCTCGACGAGCAGACAAAATCCAAAATTCACGCTGCAAAATGGCCAACAAAGCATTACAGCCAGCATGTTGTGCATTCACATGGCGATCTGTTATTATCAGTTGAGTCAAATGTCCGGCTTTTGGTAACAAAAGGGGGTGACGAGCTCCATACGGCAGGTTCGCATTTCGAAGTCTTCCGCCGACTCGCAAAAGCCCACTCTCGTCCAGGAAGGGATTCAATCGCGATACCGCGCCCTTCAACTTGCGACGGCCTAAACGCAAAATTTCAATCTCGGACTCAAAACTATCAGCTTGTACTCTCCGGACCCAAAACAAGAGCGCGTCCCTACGCTCGTCCGGAGTGAGAACCGACGAATCACGCCTCGCGCGTGGGTTTCTGCAATTGTACACAAAACGTCTGATCCAAGCGGTAACACCAAGCAGCTTCTGTAAGGAGCTGTACCGATCCAACAACAAATCCTTTTCCCCGGCGGGGTTAGTCTCCAGGACGCATGCCCGCATATCAGGAACGGCTACGTTCGACAACGCTGGAGAGGGCGGCCACTGCGACTCAGGCCGCATCAACCACTGTGGGCCCCACCAGAGGGGGTGGTTAATTAGGGTTGGGGCTACACAACCCCGAGACGCACAATCCGCGGGATTCATGGTTCCCGGCACGTGTCTCCAAATCAACTCGATGTCGGAATTACAAATCTGCGACACTCGATTGGCCACAAACACGTCCAAGGTGTGCGCCGGAGCCTTCAACCAACAAAGGACGACCTGACTGTCCGTCCAAGCATAAGCCTCTTGTATCTTAATAGATCGACCTAATGTGAGCCATACGTGGTTCAACAAACGCATTAGGAGGGCAGCTCCACACAATTCCAACCTCGGGATCGTATGACGAGTCCGAAGGGGAGCGACTTTGCTTTTCGCTATCACCAGATGCACAGCAACAACTCCGTCAACAGTAACGGTGCGGAGGTACACGGCCGCAGCAAATCCACGTTCGGAGGCATCGGAAAAGCCGTGAAGAGTAACTTTACAATTTTCAGAAGGGAGGAATAGCCTCGGCAAATGCACTTCATTAATCTCGGGGAGGGATGAAACGAAGCTCGACCAATCTCGGAGTAACTCGTCCGAGAGGGGTTCATCCCACGACACACCCGAAGCCCATAACCGTTGCAAGAAACACTTGGCCATAAACAGCACGGGGCAAATCCACCCATTGGGGTCAAAGGTACGTGCGACAGTAGACAATACTAAACGCTTGGTCCAGACTTTCGGTGGTCGTAAATCCACACAATACGTGAAAGTGTCAGAGACCGGTTTGTACTGTACGCCAAGGACGGTCACCACATGGGGATTATCAACATTTTCGAATAGGTGGGGGTCCTGCTGGTGCTCTTCGGGCAAACCTACCAGTACATCAGGCGAGTTGGATATCCATTTCCTCAACTCGTAACCTCCCGACTTCAAAAGGGCGGTGAGTTCGTCTCTCAGGACAATCGCCTCTGAGACAGATGAGGCGCCCGTGCAAATGTCATCCACATAGACGTCACTGGCCAAAATGGCGGAGGCGCGAGGGTATCTCAAGCGCTCCTTCTCGGCCAACTCCAACAAAGAACGAATCGCAACAAACGGGCTCGAAGCCAAACCGTACGTATTCGTATTCAATTCATAAATCAACAAGGGGTCCCTAGGACTCTCTCTCCACAAAATCAATTGGTACCTCCTATCCTCTGGATGGATGACCGTTTGTCTGAACATCATCCGGATGTCAGTCATAAATACAATTTGGTGCCGCCGGAAGTTGGTCAAAATGTCTGAGATCTCCGTGTGCAGCTTGGGACCTACATGCAGACACTGGTTCAAGGACGCTCCAGTAGAGGTGGGAGCCGAACCGTCAAAGACCACCCGAATCTTTCCGGATTTCAAAACGGCGTGGTGCGGCAAAAAGAAGTGCTCAACGGAGCGCCAATCCAAATCGCTCACGGACATGTGCCCTAACTCCTCATACTCCCGCATGAATTCAACATACTTCTGGCGGAAGACCGGATCCTTGCTCATGCGACGCTCCATCGCCACTAGCCTACGCTCCGCTAGCGGTCGGGATTCGCCCAGAGGAGGCCGGCCGGCACGAAAGGGGAGACGGGTGATCAAACGACCAGAGCGGAGGCGACCAGTGTTATTCTGGTAATACAACTCGCATTCATCCGCTACTGGGTCTACCCGCGGGGCTGGTGGAGGTTCCTCAACCTCCCAAAACTTCTGCACCACTTCGGAGAGAGACACATTAAAAACAAGACCGCGATCCTCATCAAGGGAATCCAAAACGCGGCGAGCAGGGCCCATCACAACTGTACCGAGTGTCGTCTGCAGAGCTACCAAGCCATCTGGCTGCAAAACTCGCTTCCCCGTCAACAAAACTCGCCCCAGGACATCGGCTCCAAGGAGAGCATCAATCGGGCCTGGGCGGAAGAAATTTGGATCGGCGAGTGGGGAATCAGACACCAAAGACAACATACTCGGTCCCAAGTCAACTGAAGGTTGACGGCCAACAACTGTGTCCAACACAATCGCCGAGGTCTTAATGCCTGGCGTGGACTTATTACGTGATGTAAATGTGAAGTCAACATGCCCTAACAACCCGGGGACTTTCACATCGCCAACACCTCTCACGCCTTCCGTGTGGGGGTGCACCTTGAGGCCCAACCGCCTAACTAACCAAGATGACACAACACACCCCTGAGCACCGGAATCCAACAAGGCGCGAACTTCCACAAGGTCGCCATTCAATCCCCTGACAAGCACAGAGGCCGTGGGCAACAAAACGGTCTCTGGAGGGGTGGCTACAATCGACCGTAAACACGTTGATTGCTAGTATGTGGGGTCCCCAGACGTCCCCCCATGGTAAGGGGGTCGCTCATAGCGATCCAGTGGGTCCCAGTCTCCCACATACTGCCTACGTCCAATTCGCCCGGTATCAGGCGGGTTATATCTCCCGGCCCCTTGAAGACGGGGCGGGCGCCGCTCCAAACGCGGGTATTCGGCGAGCGGCGGCGAGAATCGGTGCCTATCATCCACCGTGTACGTCGCCCCATAGTCGCGGGGGCACGGTGACCGATTTTCAGAGGGGGGGTCCCGGGGACCCCCGCCCGTGCGAGGCTCAAAACGTCGCGGGGGGCTTCTACGACCTCCCGCATCGCTCGCAAAATCGAACCCCCTAGTTGGGGACCGATTTCCCATGGGGGGGTCCGTGGGACCCCCGCCCGTGCGAGGCTCAAAACGTCGCGGGGGGCCTCTACGACCTCCGGCAACGCTCGCGTAACTCATCCCCATCCTTGGGGATCGGTTTCCCATGGGGGGGTCCCTGGGACCCCCGCCCGTTTGAGGGTCCAAACGTGGCGGAGAGCGTCTGGGGCCACTCTGGTGGCCACTAGAACTGCTGCGGGATGCAAACACCGCGGGGGGTCCGAGACCCCCACCCATACGCGGTGATCCTGCAGCGACGCGCTGCGGCGCTCCGCCGCCCTCTGGGCTGTTCATGCAGAGGAGGGGATGGTGGTTGCCCTTACAAAATCGGCATGGGTGCGCTTGGGTACATTCGCGCTGCATGTGCAGGCCCAAGCACGAGTAGCACCATGTCCGTTGTCGCGCGATCGCTCGACGGCCTTGGACGCGCTGGTCGAGCAACTTATCACAACGGGTCGTGCTGTGACCCGGTTCCCGACAGTACAAGCAGCGGGCGGTCTCCTGGACGGCGGCATAGCGGCCGGGCGCGCGAGGGGCCATACGCCCCCTACGGGGGGGTCCGGTGGGGGATCTACTCTGTGGCACAGGTCGTTCGGGTCCCATAGGACCGGCCAGAGAGGAATTATCTGCCAGTCTACTTTCTCCTTCCAGGAACGTCAAGAGGTCCGAGAAGGGTGGCAGATAAGTCGCACTATCCCCACCATACTGCTGCTCAAAACGGACCTTAACAGAGTCCGGCAACTTTCCCAGGACAATGTGCAGTAACAAAAACGACCACTGCTCCACTGGGAGTTTTAAGTTTTTTAATGCGTTGTAGGCAACCAACAGCGGATTCAACAAAGCCACTCTCAAGTGCATCACGCTGGCAACGCGGGGTAAATTCAAAATGGCGGCCACATGGTTGTCCGCCAGACGTCGTACGTTCTGGTACCGACGGGCAATCAAATCCCTAGCAATAGGGTAGTTTTCATCCGAGGGGGCCAAATGTTGAACTGATTCAAGGGCCTCCCCTTCCAACACGGATAACAAATAAGCTAACTTCTGGCCCTGGGTCAAATCGTCCCGGGCATGTACAAGACTCTCAAAAATATTAATAAAGCCCTCCCAGTCCTCTAGACGACCAGCAAAACGCCTTAAGTCTAAGGGGGCCAATCTAGCAAAGAGAGGGGGCATACTTTTAGATGTGACCGGGGACGGGCTCGGTTCATTCTCTCTTGCCACTTGCAAAGGTCGAGCCACCTGGGTAATTCTGTCCGCAAAATCATAACACTGGTCCACATCCAAATCGACTTCTTGTCGCATTTCCACCTCGGCCTCAACAGTCCTTTCCAAAAATAAGGCATACTGCTCATCAACAACAGCCAAACGTATGGGCAGATCTCCGTATCTGTTCAACAAGGCCTCCGTCCTATCAGGTCGATCCAACAATGCGACTGCAGACGCTAACCACCGTAACTCAGAACGTATTTTGGCTTTAGCAGAGGAGGCCGTCATTGTAACGTCACAAATTTATCAACAAAACCAACAAATTCAAAATATTCACTATAACACAAAATCTCCAATATTTGGAGGTTATTACTAACCACAAAATTCCAATATTACAACAACAAAGTATTTATAATGACACAAACTCTTAAATATCTGGAGGTTATCAGAAAACAACAAAACTCACTGACTATTGAAACTCACTCAAAATCACTGACTATTGAAATTCACTTGGATATCAACACAACATACTGTTACACAACAACAAGTTAATTTTAATTATTTCAAAGCACAAGTTTCAATGAGTTTCAATGTGTAAACAATGTCCCAAATCATTTAAGTTTCACTAAGTATTGAGTGCAAACTTATTAGCTAACCTTTTATTAGCTATTATTTTAGCAACAAACTTGTCAATATTCACAACTCAAATTTGCTAACAAAACTGAATAATAATTATTATGAGCAAAGAAAGGCATCTGTTTACAATTTGGAACTTCAATACATGACTTCAATACATTAATTACAAGACATGGAACCAATAACAAAGGAATGCCCTTTACTTTTCAAATGCAAGTTAATTACCATTTACAAGTACAAATTAATCTAGTCCGGACCAGACTGGGTCATCAACACGGCACTGATTAATACAAAGTTTTGGCGTGGGCCTCTCAGGCCTTCAAACTACGCTCTGCTACCAAGAAATGTTCAGTACACCCCTGCCTATACCGCGGAGTCGGCTAGCGCAGTGGAAGCTGGTATTACTAATATAGACTCCGGACAAAAACTAGGTTTCAGCGGGGATGTAAACTGAACAATTGGACTGCGATACACAGCGGATAGAATTTGTGAAGTAAGGTGATTTTACATACGGGTCCGTGTGTCGAATGTCTCCAAGGCAGAAGTGGTGTAAGGGAGCGCGCGCGCCCCTGGGGTCCTTTCTTCGTCTTCTGCAGACCTTACCAACTCGTCACCTTACGCACAACACAAATAACACACAGGGTCCCAAGACACTGGGCAACAATACACCACGACACACGCGGGGGAGCTTTTTTTATTACGATATATTGTCCCGACAACAAGCGCGTGTGGTAGAAAAGGTTATCTTTCAAAGCATCCGCGACCGGCCACTCCAGAGATGGCATCAAAACCTTGGTCGTACAAAACGGGATCACATAGATAATTTAAGATTTTATTCAAACTCGATATGCCAGGCACATTCAACGCGAGCGATTTTTAACAAATTCAGCAAAATTATTCCGACATTTTTTTAACAAGAATTCCAATCAAGTGTCACTGTCAACTTCAAGTGACAGCTAATGTCAATTTGACGTGACATTAGAGTTGCGTTCAGAAACGTCGATCTTTTCCGAACACTAATGCTGTTTGGCAAAATGACGGTGACTCGTCTATCCGTTTAGACACAAATAACGATAGGAAGGCATCAAGTTTGATGGAATTCATGAACTTGTGCAATTTGCTCCAATACAATGGTTGTAAAAATCTTAATGGACGCACTCTCGATTTGGTTCTTAGCAACGGTAATTGCAATGTGATCAGTTCATCTTCTCCTCTTACTCCTGAAGACACCCACCATAAATCCCTTGAAATTTGTTTTAGTTTACCATTTGTAGCTTACATAAAAGAGTGTCAACGTTTAAAACTATTGTATCACGCAGCTAACTTTCAAGCTATTAGCGCTGGATTATTGAGGGTTGATTGGCTGAATGAGTTACACAGTCTTAATACCGAACAGTCCACATCTTTTTTATACAAAGTATTAAATGAGCTTATCGATAAACATATTCCCAAAAAGATAGTTGTGTCCCAGTCTAGCCATCCCCCTTGGTACTCTCGAGCTCTAATTAAATTGATTCGCCAAAAAATGAAATTGCATGCTAAATGGAAAAAATACAATTGTGCTCTTGACTATCAAGAATTTTCTCGCATGCGTATGAAAGAGAAACAACTCGAAAGAGAATGTTACATTAATTACATAAAATTCTCTGAGGAGAAAATTACATCTTCCCCACGATACTTTTGGTCATTTATAAAGTCCAAGTTCGCAGATCATAATATTCCTGCCTGCATGAAGTATAACAATGAGTCATCGTCAGATGTTGATACCATTTCGAACATGTTCAACGAGTATTTTAATTCTGTGTTTGTCTCGCAATGTAACTCTAACGGCGGGGATCCCTTGCCAAACAGTAATACACCTCCATTAGTTGACTTATCTTTTGTTGAAATCTCTCAGGAAACTGTTGAAAAACTACTTGAACAAGTAGATAGCAACAAGGGTGCTGGTTTCGATAATGTTCATCCTATTATAGTTAAAAAGCTTTTTAAGGAACTGTCTTTACCTCTTACAATTATATTTAGGAAATCTCTTGCCGAAGGTTGTTTTCCTACAATTTGGAAAAAAGCGCTAATAACACCAATTCCAAAAGGCGGTAATAAAAATGACGTCAAACAGTACAGGCCTATCTCGAAACTATCCGTGTTTGCCAAAATAATGGAAAAAATTATTACTTCCTTCTTGACAAGTCAATTGAATAACGCATTAGCACCAGAACAACACGGTTTTTTCCGGGGTCGTGGCGTCAACACTAACTTGGTAACTTACAGGGATTTTTTGCTGAATGCAATGGATGCTGGATGTCAGGTAGACGCCGTGTATACCGATTTTTCGAAAGCATTCGATAAAATAAATCACTCTATACTAATAAAGAAGCTTTCGAGAATCGGTATTCATGGCGATCTGCTAAGATGGATAGAATCATATATCAAAAATCGCAGCCAGGCTGTGGCTCTAAAAGGTTACCGATCAAGATTCTTATATATCCCATCGGGAGTACCCCAGGGCTCCCATTTGGGACCTTTTTTGTTTTCCTTATACGTCAATGACATAGGCCTTTGTTTTCCCAACTCACTCCATCTCTTGTATGCAGACGATACAAAAATTTATAAGATGATTCGAACGGTGGATGACTGCATAAAATTACAGCAAGACATTAATGGCTTTGAGCGTTTTTGTCAAGAAAATTACTTACATATAAACTTTGACAAATGCAACGTCATTACCTTCAGTCGTAAAAACTGTCCCATCAGCTATGACTATAGAATTTGTGATCGGAGCATTTGCCGTGTTAATTCACTTCGAGATCTAGGAGTGACCTTAGATACAAAGTTAAATTTCAACACACATATAGATAATATCGTGGCTAGAGCATATAAGCAGCTGGGCTTGATTCTTCGCCTCGGAAAGCCTTTCACTAAGGGTAGTACACTTAAGATACTATATAATGCCTACGTACGTAGTATTTTAGAGTTTGGATGTGTTGTCTGGAGCCCCCAATATATCGTTCATAAAGAGCGAATTGAACGAATACAGAAGAAGTTCATAAAATCCCTTGATTATCGTACTGGGTTTTATTACAGTGACTACGTAGTGAGTGCTAAAAGACATAAAGTTCAATTATTAGAACACAGACGCCAGTTATTAGATGTTTTATTTTTATTTAAGTTAATTAATAACCACATAGACTCTAGTGACCTATTACAAAAGATTACGTTAAAAGTCCCTCGTTCCTCCTCACGTTCAAAAGACACATTTAATATATCATTTTGTCACACCAATTACGCAAAAAATACCTTTTTAAGGCGTGCATGTAGTTTATATAACAAGTCACTCACTGAGGTGGATATTTTCTCAAGTTCACTTAATGTTTTTAGAAGGAAGGTAGGCGAATTGTTGTTTATGTAATGCATGATATTAGATATAAACATTTACTATATATACTTACATCTCTTCTTTTGAATTTTACAACTAATATATCAGCAATTTAATTGTAGTTTCTAAATTAGAACTTAATCTTAAACTAGTTAATCCGTCGCTTGTATGCACTATTATCACATAAATTATATAAGTTATGGTACTATAGGTTTGTTTGTAAATTTGCTTTTTTTATATTGTTTAGATATAACTGTCTGTTACCTGAATTAAATAAAAAAAAAAAATAACCACCGTCCGCACACCAACGTGGACGGGGTATGCGTAAAGGCATTCCCCTCACTATAAAAAAAAAAAAAAAAAAAAGGCATCCCCTGCGGAGGTACGCCACTCCGCACACTTCTCCAAGGAGAGGTGTTGTCGCGATGAGGTGAAGCAGGGAAGGTAGGGGGGGGGCGGGCGGCGGAACGGGGAATTCCGTCGTCCATCCAGGGCCCCCGTGGTGGAAATGCGTGCCAGGTGCACCCGGCACGCCACACCGGAGGAGATGCGGATAAAGCGACAAGGGGACGCAGGCACGGGGTGGACGCGGTGACTATCACCCAGGACCCGCAATAATCCGCCCCATGTGCTGAGGAGACACCCTGGGGGTTTTAGTGGGTCCAAGCCCCACATAACCCCCTGGTCTCCCCGGGCGGGGGGGTATGCGAAGGCATTTCCCCGGAAAAAAAAGGTTGGACACACAGGGCACGACGTCAGATGTTCCATCGTCTGAGGAACAGCACCACACCACACCTACACGCTAAGTCCGCGTCGACCAAGAATATGACTGTTCGCGCCGCGCTGCGAGCGGTGCGTTGTCATTGTCAAGGTCACGGGCGACACGCAGTGCGCTCGGGCCGCGTGCAGGCAGTTGGCCGTAAGCAGCCGTGAGACAAGTTCGCGTGTTTCTGTAGCGACGTGCCGCGCAAGTTACCTACCCATATTGGGGACCGAGATTGCGTTTTGCTCCTACTAGGGCTCCGGTCGGGGTACGGACTTGTAACCCGTGTGTGTTCGCTTTGAAAAGCGCCGGGAAAGTTTTAGCGGCCTATTAGGGCATTGTGTAGTATAAGAGTGTTAGCTGTAAGAGTATCCCATCGGGGGTTGTGTGGAGATCGTTTTGCCAGGGCGCGCGCGCGCCGGCGAGACAACGTTCAGCCCCCCTGGATTACGGACACTATTTTCTAGTAAGGTAGGATTAGCTTAATTTACTTAATTTTGCATGGGAAACCTTCGTTTCAATAAACTGTGGAACACAGTAGATGTGGTCATCACAATTGTGCGTGATCATATTTTTGGTAGCAGAGCGTAGTTGATATAATTAATTTTCATATTAAAATTAACTACATAAAATTTCATAGTAAAAATAAAAAGCGTACCTAAAAAGCGTACCTAAAAATTATTTTTTTTTGTTGAAATCTCGAGGGTATTTGAAGATCCCGAGACGATTTGAAGTACTAAAAAATTGTTCTAGTAAATTCTCGAAGCGAATGTTTCTTACTTGGTGGATCCGATAATAGATAGACACTTATATAATTGTTGTCACATACTAGTGTTTTGATACGAGTTTACTCGCCTAGATGTGTATATGTTTTTTTGTGTGTCCGGATTTATTTGACGAATAGTTCGTTCGAAAGTGTGTTTATTAGTACCACATACTAGTGATTTGATACGAGTTTACTCGCCTAGATGTGTATATTTTTTTTTGTGTGTCCGGATTTATTTGACGAATAGTTTCGTTCGAAAGTGTTGTTTATTAGTACCACATACTAGTGTTTGTTCCGAGTCCGCTTGCCTAGTTAAAAGAGTGGAACTAGTTTTAATTATTAGTAGTATTAAATTACGAGTATTATTATTAAAAATAGTTTTGTTTTTGTTTGTTGATAACGGTTTAGTAGTTGATTTACGAGGTGGACTTGGCCGTGCCGTGTATGCCATACCGTTAATCCTATACGTTTTGTTTATACCGTTATATTGTTAGCCCTTGAAATTGGTAAGTTGCTAATAATTTATGAAACTAGTAGGGTCCGTGTATGTCGTCCGAATTTTAACCCTTGAACCCCGTTGGGGCCAATTCTGACCACGCATATAGCCGTCAACGTTCACTCAAACCCGGGGCGGCCAATATTGACCAGGCGCCGGCCGGCACAGATTACTTGTGTTTTATATTATCGTGACGCGACCTATTTCTATTGTTTTTTTTGTTGATGTTTACCACTTTTATATTTCTTTGTTTGCTTTGTTTATAAAACGGATTATAAATGGCTCCTACGAATCCGCTCGCCGTATCCAGGGCCGGCACCCAAGGAGTTTTGCGTTGGCTTGCTTGTGCGGTCACATTAATAGACCGAGCCGACCGGGTAGGCGCGTTGCTAGCTCGGTATGGCGGGCTGGCAGCTCGGCTGCAAGACCTGGAGCGCCACGCCATGGAGTGTCGCGCGTATTATTTAGAGAACCCCCCAGCTGATGATGCCGTGTCGGAACAGCTGGAGCAGGATGTAGCCCAGGCCTACGAGCTGGCTGACCAGTTCACGGAGGCGGCTGAGAGGGCCCTGGCTGTTCGGAAGGGGGAGCCGGTTTTGAGCGGGGAGGTCAAACCTACCCCGACGGCGTTGCTAGGCCGATTGCCTACTTTGGAGATTCCCACTTTTAATGGGGATCTGTCAGCCTGGATGGGCTTCATTAACCTGTTTGACAGTTTGGTGGATTCACGACGGGACTTATCCCCTAGTGAGAAGTTGGCCTATTTGCGCTCCTCCCTGCGAGGAGAGGCCAGCGCGGTAGTCCAGCACCTGCTCATCAGCGACGACAACTACCAGGTGGCTCGCCAGCTTCTGGTTAGCAGGTACCAGAATGTCCGGTTACTGGCGGACACCCACGTGGCCACGATTTTGGCCCTCCCGCGAATCACGCGGGTACACCTGTTACGGAGGGAGTTGCTGAACCCGCTACTGTCAGCGGTCAACTCCCTAAGGCGATTGGACCTGCCGGTGGATCAGTGGTCCTTTGTACTGCTGCACATAGTCCTCGCCAAATTGCCCGCTGAAATGAAGGGGCGTTTCGAGCAGAGGTACGGAGGCGACAGCGCCTCGTATCTCCCGCCCTTCGCGGACCTCCTTCGTTTTTTGGAGGACGAATGTAGGGTGACGGACCACCTGGAGCCCGCCCCGGTTCCAGGTGTTGGTCGTATGGTGGCGGCGAGGGAACAGCCCCGTCGCCCGACCAATCGCTATGCTGCCTTCCAGCAGTCCCCTCCCCCCGCACCGAGTGAGCGGTGCAGGTATTGCAGGGGAGATAGGCACGTGGTGCACGAATGTGCCAAATTTAGAGGCCTCCGCCCCGAGGGACGGAGGGCCGTTGCTAGACAGCGCCAATGGTGCTATAGGTGTTTGGGGGGACACATGCAGTCGGCGTGTCCCCAGACAGAGGATTGTCGTCTTTGCGGAGGGAGGCATCACCCCCTCCTTTGTTTGGACCGCAAGGACGCCGGGAGCGACCGGGGTTCGAATTCCTCGCGCACGGGCGGGGGCCCGGCAGCCCGGAACCGGTCCCCTAGAGATTCGGCGGGGCTTAGCCCCCCCGTTCAGTCCCCCCCGGAGAGGGGGAACTATAGGAGAGACGCCCCCGCCACGGGCGGGGGTAGGGGGGTACCACAAGAGTACGCCACGGTGGCGATGGGCACGGGCCCTATTTGCTACTCCCCCCCCCTAATGGAGAGGCCTCGATTGGGGTACTATGCACCGAGGCACGCCCCACACGGGTATTACCCTGCACCTAGGAGTGCTGTTGGTCGGGGCCAGTATGTACCCGATTGGGACCCGCTCGCCCGGTACGAGCGTCCCACATTTGGCGCGCCGACTCAGGCGCGAGGGGGACAAGTACCCCCCCAAAATTTTTAATGGCGCCCCTGTCGGACCCAACCACCCCTCCGGAGCTTGTGCTGTTGCCAACAGCCTCCGTGAATGTTTGGGGACCTAAGGGCAATGTTGTCACGGTGCGTGCCCTTTTGGACTCAGGTGCCCAGGGGTGCATAATGTCCAGGTGGCTTGTCCGACAGCTGGGTCTTTTGCTTGTGCCGCATCACGAAGCGGTACGGGGGGTGGGAGACTCGCGGATCCCTGATCCGATTGGTCGAGTTGAGTTCTCCTTCTCCCCCCACTTCACGCCAAGGCCGAAGATCGGTGCTTCGGCGATAGTTTTTGATAAGGTGGTTGGACCACTCCCGCAAGTGCGAGTGCCGCCATCCACGATTGAGCTGACGTCTGGACTGGCTTTGGCTGATCCTTCCTTCCACCGACCGGGCCCAATACACTTGTTGATTGGTGCGGATGTCCTCGGTCGTGTACTGTGTGGAAGCAAGCGAGTTTTGCAGACAGCCGATCTTGTCGCCTTGTCCTCGTCGCTGGGTCATGTGGTGATGGGAAAGGTACCACAGACACCAGAGACCCCGTCGGTAGACCGCCAGACCATTGTCGGTTCTACTTTGTCCGACGTTCTCCAAAAGTTTTGGGAGGTGGAGGAACCCCCCACTGCCAAGCGGTTGGATCCGTTAGCCGAGGAGTGCGAATTGTTCTACCAGAACAACACTGGGCGCCTCCTCTCGGGTCGCTTGATTACCCGCTTGCCCTTCTTGGCGGTTCGCCCTCCTTTAGGGAGCTCCCGGCCGATGGCCGAGAAGAGATTGTTGTCCATGGAGCGTAGGATGGCCAGGGATCCCGCATTCAAGGAGAAGTATATAGACTTCATGCGGGAGTATTTGGACCTTGGGCACATGTCCATCTCGCAGTTGGACTGGCGTAATGTGGAACATTACTTCCTGCCACACCACGCTGTTTTGAAGACTTCCAATGGGAAGATCCGCGTGGTCTTTGATGGTTCAGCGCCCACGTCAACCGGAGTGTCGTTGAATCAGTGTCTGCATGCGGGGCCGAAGTTGCATCACGATGTCTGTGATGTTTTGACCAACTTCCGCCGGCACGCTGTCGTCTTTGTGGCCGATATCCGCATGATGTTCAGACAGACCGTGATTCACCCGGAGGATAGACGATACCAGCTCCTCCTTTGGCGTGAGGATCCCCAGGATCCGATGTTGGCTTACGAGCTGAACACCAACACTTATGGTTTGCGGTCGAGCCCCTTTGTGGCGATCCGTTCGCTTTTGGAGCTCGCAGAGCGCGAACGGCTACGCTATCCCCGGGCATCTGCTCTTATTGAGGGGGGGGCCTTATTTGTCGACGATATCTGCACGGGGGCCTCGAGCTTAGATGAGGCTCTCGTCTTACGTGATGAGCTGATTGCGCTCTTGAGGGCTGGTGGCTATGAGTTGCGGAAGTGGCTGTCTAACTCACCGGACCTATTGGCAGATTTGCCTAAGGACCACCAGCAAGAGCCGCTCCTCTTTGAAAATCCGGAGACTCCAGACATGCTGTCTGTTTTGGGAGTCCAGTATCGACCAGTCCCGGATTTGTTCACATATAGATTGGAACTGCCAGACCCAAAGGTCTGGACTAAACGCACGGTGCTGTCCACTGTAGCCCGTACCTTTGATCCGAACGGTTGGCTCAGCCCTGTAGTGTTTTCGATGAAGTGCTTCCTACAGGAGCTCTGGGCTGCGGAATTGTCATGGGATGAGCCCCTCTCTGGTAGCCTCCTACGAGAGTGGGTGAGGTTCGTGTCATCCCTACCCGACGTCAATCGGGTTTGTATACCGAGGCAAATGCTGCCTTCGGGAAAGTTTAAAGCCTCCCTGCACGGCTTTTGTGACGCGTCCGAAAGCGGATACGCGGCAGCCGTTTACATCCGAACGGTGGATGCAGCAGGCGTTGTCGCCGTACACTTAGTTACGGCCAAGAGTAAGGTCGCCCCCCTTCGGACTAGGCTAACCATTCCGAAGTTGGAGTTGTCCGGCGCCACTCTCTTAGTACGGCTACTCAATCATGTTGCCGACACCTTGGGAAACGGTGTCGACTTGGAGTCGATATTTGCGTGGTCTGACAGCCAGGTCGTCCTTTGTTGGCTGAAGAGTTCAGTCCACACCCTTGAGGTTTTTGTGGCCAACCGGGTCTCACAAATTCAGACTTCAAAGGCCCCGTTGATTTGGCGCCACGTACCGGGCGAATTGAACCCCGCAGATTGTGCCTCCCGCGGCTGCGAGGCGCCTGAGTTAGTGGACCACCACCTATGGTGGAGTCCATCATGGTTGTTACGGCCTGAGCGCTCATGGCCTGCCACCCCGGCTGTGGCCAGAGTCCCAGACCTAGGCATGCGTGTTCACACCGTGGAGACGGTGGCGGCTCCGCAGATGGAGTTTTTGTTAGACCGCTACAGTTCTCTTGATAAGTTGCTCGGCGTGACTGCTTGGATGAGGCGCTTTGTGCGAAATTGTCGCCAGCCTCAGGAGAAATCGTTGTCTCCGGTCCTCGCCCCACAAGAGCGGCAAGACGCTCTGTTGCATTGGTTGCGAGTGACGCAACAGCGAGAGTTTGAACCGGAGCTGAAAGCCCTGCGCTCAAGTAAGCCCAAGTTGAAGGGACCCTTGGTGCGGTTGAATCCCTTCTTGGACAGTACCGGATTGCTGCGTGTCGGAGGTAGGCTCAGACATGCCAACCTGCCGTACGGATCACGCCACCCTTTGTTGCTCCCCAAGGATGGACCGTTAGTTAGACTGTTGATTACAGACCGACATGTAAAGAATGCTCATGCCGGTTGTAATGCTTTGACCGCGCTCCTCCAACGAGAGTTCTGGATTTTGTCAGCGCGGAGAATAATCCGATCCGTTATTTTTCGTTGTCTCCCGTGTTATCGTTTGCGCGCCGATACGATGCAGCCCCAGATGGGTGATTTGCCTGCCGATCGAGTGAACGAATCGATGCCCTTCTCAGGAGTTGGAACGGATTTTGCGGGGCCATTTACCGTTAAGACATCGCGGCTTCGTAATGCTAGAACGGAAAAGGCTTACTTGTGTGTATTTGTTTGTTTGGCCACTAAAGCGGTCCACCTGGAGGTGGTTAGTGCCCTCACCACAGAAGCCTTTGTAGCCACGTTGAATCGTTTTGTGTCTCGCCGCGGAATGCCGTCGTTAATCAGGTCCGATTGTGGAACCAATTTCAAGGGCACCGATAGGTATTTAAAGGAAGTTTGTGAATTTTTGGATAGGAATAATTTTGAGATCGGATCCACACTCTCTCGCAGAGGGGTACGATGGCAGTACTCCCCGCCATCCTGCCCCCACTGGGGAGGGATTTTTGAAGCAACTGTAAAGGCCGCTAAAACTCACCTTCGTCGCGTTATTGGGGAGACGGTCCTCACGTTTGAGGAACTCGCGACCGTATTTTGTAAGGTTGAGGCGGTCCTCAACTCGCGTCCGTTGTGTCCGTTGTCTTCGGACGCGAATGATTTAGAGGCCCTTACGCCGGGCCATTTTTTGATTGGCAGACCGCTTAACGCCTTGCCGGAATATCCTTATTCCGAAGTGCCCTCCGGACGGCTCTCGCGATTTGAATTGCTCCAGCAGCTTACGCAGAGTTTTTGGCGCCGTTGGCATCTGGAGTATTTGCACATTTTGCAGCAACGCGTTAAGTGGTCGGATAGGACGACCCCACCCAAGACCGGGGACCTCGTGTTGGTAAAGGATCCAAACCTGCCGCCCCTCCGCTGGCGTTTAGGACGCATTGTTCAGCTTCATCCGGGGTCGGATGGTGTGCCCAGGTTTGCCGAGGTCCTGGTGGGGGACTCTGTTTTGAAGCGAGCGATCGCTACCCTCTCTCGCCTGCCCTTAGATTGAGTTGGCGGACAGTTTGCTACTGTCCGGGACGGGGGGATGTTCGCGCCGCGCTGCGAGCGGTGCGTTGTCATTGTCAAGGTCACGGGCGACACGCAGTGCGCTCGGGCCGCGTGCAGGCAGTTGGCCGTAAGCAGCCGTGAGACAAGTTCGCGTGTTTCTGTAGCGACGTGCCGCGCAAGTTACCTACCCATATTGGGGACCGAGATTGCGTTTTGCTCCTACTAGGGCTCCGGTCGGGGTACGGACTTGTAACCCGTGTGTGTTCGCTTTGAAAAGCGCCGGGAAAGTTTTAGCGGCCTATTAGGGCATTGTGTAGTATAAGAGTGTTAGCTGTAAGAGTATCCCATCGGGGGTTGTGTGGAGATCGTTTTGCCAGGGCGCGCGCGCGCCGGCGAGACAACGTTCAGCCCCCCTGGATTACGGACACTATTTTCTAGTAAGGTAGGATTAGCTTAATTTACTTAATTTTGCATGGGAAACCTTCGTTTCAATAAACTGTGGAACACAGTAGATGTGGTCATCACAATTGTGCGTGATCAATGACTGTTCTGAATAAACTGTTATCGTGTATATAGTGTTTTGGTCAACATAGCAACCAACTAATGTTGCCTTGACAGAATATCATTTATCATCTTAAAAGTAACTCTTCGATTTTATTATCGTTATACTTACTGTAAATTTTTGCTGATAGAAAAGAAGTAAAATCGTTCTATTATAGTGAAGCTGTATTTATCCCCTATTGGACATATCCCTACCGATTTATCCCCCCTGGTAAGGATACTTGGACTTTTTGCCAACTATGGGCGTTTGTGCACTACACTGAATTTTACTGATCCGGAAAAAAACGGATGCTTGTATTTTAATAATTAATTATTATAAATAATAGAATTTATTTATTTCGTGTAGTTTAGGGTTCGAAACATTGAAACTACACGAAATAAATAAATTTTTACTATTATAAATGATTAAATTATTAAAATACAAGCATCCGTTTTTTTCCGGATCGGTAAAATTCAGTGTAGTGCACAAACGCCCTATCGCTGCCGGTTGGGATAAATGGAATCTTCTGTTCCATACATCCCTACTGGTAGGGATAGTTGTTTTTTTTCATTTATCGCTACCGGTAGGGCTATGGAGATTAGAGCTGTTGTTTCTTTCTGTGATTAATATATTATATGCGCATCTAAACTTATATTTTTAATTTGTTTCAGGATATTTGTGCAAAATAAGCAATCGTCCTGTGTAGTGGCGGAACTTACCTAAACTTCATCTACACAACAGTGACTTTATACGACATCTTCACACCTCGGACATACTCCCGTATCGGGGGCTATTTTATTTTATTTTATTGTATTTATTTATTTTTAAGTAGGTTAAATATTGTCTAAAAGCTGTTTTTATGTAAATATAGGTACTGTTTGTAGGTTAAAAACCAATTTTTAAGTAGTTAGTTAAATATTGTCTAAAATCAATCAGATGACTTTTAACTTTGATGTTTAGTGTAAAAGTAAAGTTTTATTAAACATACACTCGATTGCAAAAAAACGGACACTTGCTTTATTTGCATACTAACATTCTCACATCACAGTGCCAATGCCATTGCAAACGTCTACTCGTTGTTTCTTTACACCACTTATTATACTTGTACTATTATTTATTCTGTGTCCACACTATCAATATTATCAAAATACAAAATGACTCGTCTTTCGAGTAAAAGTCTCAAAACACACACTTCCATTTTTTCATTGGAAAAAGAAATAAAGTTTGATCACGTTCCATATTGAAACTCAATTATAGTTTTAGATTTTCGAAGGGAATAGGAAAAGATTTTCAAAGGAAGTTCTTTCAAATGATTATTGGAAAATTAAAACATTTATTCATAACATGTACAGTGCCACAAACTTTTCTGTTCCGGTGGCCAAAATGTGAAACTAACTTGTTTTTTTTAATGTCATTTTGCTGTCAAGTTGATGTCCAACCCAAGGAATTTATAAGTACTACGTACAACAGGAAGGTGCACTCCGTATTTTTGTGTATTTAAAAATACACTTTAATATTAAGAGATAAGGTTTATATTTCAATACAAAATGTCAACGGTCCAGCTGAGACCGCAAGAACGAGGTGAGGGTGTCCCTTTCTCTGAAATTGCCAGCACTCTTAAATAAAAGGTTTAGTAGATTTATGGTTCACAACTTTCGTTATAAAAATTAAATTTCGTAAAATTTCCGCTTCGTATTACTTTTAGTCAATAGAAAACATCGCATATTAATGTAGGTATTACCGTATTAAGCATAAAAATGTATCAGGTCGTTTAAGTTTTTTATGGCTTATCCTCGAAAAGAGTTTGAATGATAGATTTCAGAATGTTAAAGTAGCAACATTACAAGCCGAATGACGTTTTCTGACGTTTTCCGTCTTCGTTGTGTCAAGTTCGCAATTCGCTCGTCGCCGCCCGCCGCCCGTCGCGCATGTTCGTGGCCGCCGTAATGGGATGGAGTGAGATAAACTGACCTCGTTCTTACTATCTCATTAGGACCGTTTTTTAGCAGCAGTGCACCTTCCTGTTGTGTTATAAATTCCTTGGTCCAACCATAGCGCTGCTGGCGGCTGAAGTTCTTAGAAGTCAGGGCCGGTTAAATTGCTTCAAAAAAAAAGAAAAACGTACGTAGCGCCGCTGTCACCGGAACAGAAAAGGTTGTGGCACAGTTTTATTGATTGAAATGAACATGAAGTGAGCATGTGTTTGTATGAAAATAAAGCAAACGTGCCCGTTTTTTTCTGCAAAGGGATTTATTTATTGAGGTTACGGACTGAACATTCTATTATGTATATTAAATATAAATCAAATTTACTGATTTTGTTGTAATTTTATTATTGTTCTCGATTTTTCTGAAGACAAAGTTGGAGCTTAAAAACACATTTGAAGTATTTATTAATGTTTAGTTAATAAGAAGTTTCAAAATAAAATAATTATATTTCTGTTTAATACTCTTTTTATTTATTGCAACAGAATACACGCATAGAAAATGTAAAAACTCACACCAAACTTGACGACTAGAATAAGTTGTTCATCATTTTGCATCATTCCTCCAGTAAGTCCATATTAAAACAAGATTGGCATGTTATATTTATTAAGTACACCACTACCGTTTTATAAATGCATGCACCTATGCCGACTACCGTTTTGTTACATAAAATCAGTTGCTAATATTAAGTTTGACGACAATCGCAGCATAAAATCATTCCAAAATTAAGGAACATATTTGCCGCGTCTGATATTCCTTCGTCTTAATACTATCTAAATACCCGTTTCCCATCACAAAACAGAACCAATTAAGCTATCTCTAAGGACTAAACGGCTTTTCAGCTACGTCTTCCATTGACGGTTCTTCCTTTATTTCCGCTAAATCAGCTGGGGAGCAGCTTCCAGCCTCGTCAGTTAGCCTGGGCGTGCCTCCCGGGGAGTGGATGTTCAGGGTATTCATGATGATGTCCAGCTTCTCGCTCAAGTAAGGGTACTCTCGGGCTAAGGACTCGACTATGAACTTAAGGCGGTCGTTGAGCGCGCGCGCCTGGTTGTATTCTGCTAGGACTGTGGACTTGGGCTTCTTGACGCGGACTGATTGCCGTTTCACTGCAGTGGCTAGCTCCGTGCCCAGTCTCTGGCTTCTCACCACGCGCTCCAAAAGCTAGAAGATAAAATATATTTTTCACTTCTCATGCTCGTAAAGTTCGTGTTTATGTTGGGTATAGGCTGCATAAAATCGCTTTTTATGCTCTAGTGCATAAAGTAAAATCTTCGTCTAAGTCTCAGACTTTAAGACAAAGATCGTCAGGTAAACAGCCACACACGCAATTAAACTTCGTAAAATAAACTTATTATTTCATTCTGTTTCTTCAATTTTGTACATAATCCATGTTAAATTACTAAATTAATAAAACTAGGCAAAAATAATGAGTTTTCTAAGAAATAAGTACTTCAAGAGCATTATGGACTAAGATCTAATGCTAAAGTCACTGTGCTACCAATGCCACGTATAAAAAAGAAAAAAAAGTCTTCCCGCCAATATGGCGGTCTTTATTTTTTCTTTTTTGCAATATTGGTATTTATTTTCCACACACTAAGTGAAAAGCAGAGTGTATAACTCGTACATAAAACCCATTTTACCCTCGAATTGACTATCCACCCTCGCCTACGGCTCGGATGGATATATACATCTCGGGTAAAATAGTACGTTTTATGCACTTGTTGTACAATCTACTATGTATAAGTACTGTCTGAAACGAGTCTTTACTGTCCCCGCCCGCACACGAACCACAAAAACCGCCACTTGAAGCTAGAAGAAGAAACAAGTGACGTCTACCGGCATCGGCGTTCATATAAAATGTATGCAAACTACAGGTAAGTGGTCGGTGTCGGCGTTTTTCGGTGGCCCGTGTGCGGCCAGGCTTAGTCTTATGCCCGAGCTTCACCTGCGTCTAATGCCATTAATAAGCGCGCTATTTGATATAATTCGCAGGTGTAGCCGGGTCTTAGCGCACTAATTTGATACAATGAGCGCGCTAAGACGCGCATGCCGTTATTAACGCCGTTAGGCGTCACGCAGGTGAAGCCCCGGCATTAGGGTTAGGGTGCTTTTCCATATTAAGGGCTTATTACACTTGGCTAAATTCAGCATCTAATTAAGCATACATTGCTTGTTTTGATTGCATCACTTGCTTCAAATGAGCTCAAAGAAAGCAATTGCTGAATTATCCAAGTGTAATAAGCCCTTTAATCTGAGTTACGCGTAGCAGTAATTTCATATTATATTTGGCAGTTAAACGTAAAACGCAGACAGTTTTATTTGAGGGACACGGTCGGCTCGCACGCGCTAGATGTAAATACGCCTATTTTTTATCGCCTTATTGTCTGTAGATATAAACGAAACTTGAAATGTGTGAAAACAGTTCAGATCGGCGTAGGTTGGCTTACACGCACGCTTATTAAACTCAGCTAAAAGATGTGATGATTTATATATTGATGATTATGATTTATTATTCAATTAAATCTCGAAGTATCAACATTGATAAATAAATCATTAAATCGGTACGAAGAAGAGATGGCTTTTCTGCATTATCTACTTGTTGTATTTGTCTTTAAGCGGTCTACGTGCTACCAAGAATTCTTACTTACCCATTGTTTGTCCCGCTCTGCATTTCGGCATTCGCACAGCAGCGTGGCGATTTCCTCTTCAAATCGCGCGTTGGCGGCTGCCGTGTCTGCCAGTGCTGTCTCCAGTCGCGCCTGCTCAACTTCCAACTGTTCCAGGTGCGCTTTGGCTTCTGCTAGATCCTGTGGCAGCAGACACGAATGTGAGTAGATGTGGGCAGCAGATCCTCTTGGTTAAATAACTAAGCTACTTACTAGACGGGCTAGTAAGCAAGAAATAATCCATCCTCAAACTAAATATCGCCTGTGCTTGTACCGTTTGCATGACCAATAAAATTGGTCAAATTGTTTGTACCTATGCAATAGTGGCTGGTAGGTAATCTTCGAGCGTCAACCGAAGACATCAACTGTTTCTGGTTATTGAATTCCTGTATCTACTTACAGTGGCGAATTTACCAGTACCTCGTACCTATATGATGAGCTCTTGACTGAAACTGCGATGTGTTCCTAGATCCCGCGTGTGCTCTCTCGACAGCGATGGTGGCGTGGCTCTACTCGATGGCCGAGTCACTCCGCGTCACGTATAGAGTGAGGTCTTCTGCCAGTTTCCTGCTAGCGCACCGGAGTTGCTTGCAACGGTGTTCTTATCACATGACGGTAACTTCCATACCTTGGTAACCCTGGCGACGTCTGCCCGGGCCAGCGTCAGCTTGTGGTGGTATGCAAACTACGACGTGTTGCCCGATCCGGAATGCGCCTTCAATACGGCGGCGGCGGCGCGGCTCTACTCAATGGCCGAGTCACTCCGCGTCACGTATATAGCGAGGTCTTCTGCTAGCTTCCTGCTAGTGCACCGGAGTTGCTTGCAACGGCTGTTTTAATCACAGGACGGTAAATACCATACCTTGGTAACCCTGGCGACGTCTGCCCGGGCCAGCCTCAGCTTGTGGTGGTACGCGAACTGCGACGTGTTGCCCGATCCGGCGTGCGCCTTCTCGACGGCGGCGGCGGCGCGGCTCTTCTCGATGGCCGTGTCTCGCCGCGTCACGTACAGAGCGAGGTCTTCAGCTAGCTTCTCGCTGGTGCGCCTGAGTTGCTCGCGACGAACCTAACAGAATGACGACGATGGTTTCAAAGTCACCTTGAATTCCTCAAATGAGGCGAGTTTGATTTATTTTGGGCGGAATTACTGTTATAAAAAGTAAGTAAATTAGGATTTATCTTTAGTATAAATACTTTTCAATATGCATAATTTATTATCTTACTTCCATTCTGTGTATTTCTGTCTTCATTTGACCGATTTCACCTGCAGCAGATTTGGCGTTTTGTATATTTTTCTTTAACTCCACAGCCAAGATGCCCTGCAAGATTTTAAGAAATATATTAACTATCTCGCTTATACATGTATGTTATTGAGTTGGTAAATGTTATTAAATTACAACCTTTCTCTGCCATATCAGCGCCTCTCTCTGAATCTGATCCAACTGTTGCGTAAGATTTCCTTTTTCCTTGTCCATCTCTTCGATTTCTTCTTCTAATTGAATAATTTGAGTTTCGGCATCCTGCGAATAATTAAGTAGTCTTACATACTAGGTAGGTATTATTGTCTATTTATTTTTTGTTTAGGTATAGGTACTAATGTGATTTTATTTAAGTCGTGTTGTATTTTATGCCAAAACACGTTTTTACGGTCTACAACAGAATTCAATAACTTCTTGCGTTCGCTTGAAGAGCTCTCCTCCGCTGTGATTTTGGTTGTATACACTTTAGCATGTGGGCTAAAGTACCTACGTAGTTTTAGGGCGCCTTCAAATAAGGGGTTGTGAGGAAGCCCTGCAGTGTTGCCACTGTAGCGCACCAGCCACGCCACTGCTAGTTTTCATACAATGTCTAGTAGCGCAGCCTCTAATTTAAAGGCTCCCTTAGTACTCTGAATGTGCTAACCTTAAGATTGGCCAGGTATTCATGCGTGATGGCCTGCGTGGATCGCTGCGAACTGTGGTTGCGCTCCAAGGCATCTTTGCGCGTGCGCTCTAGCACTTCCAACCGTCCGCGCAGTGTGCGTAGTGACCGATCCACGCGGTTACGTTCCATTAGTACATTCTCGCACTCCGCCTGAATGCGCATCGACTTCTGTTCGCAGATTTGGATCTCTGGTGGCAAAAAGATCATCAAAAGTTTCAGGCAGTAAGGCAAAGTTTGTTTATTAACAAAAGAAAAAAATCAAAGCACTTGAAGCCTGAGCTTCCTACATATTATACAACCTACTCCTAACAGTACCTAATAGTTTATAAAAACAGTGTAGAATTTTCTATTTAATTATAAGGAAAGGGAACGCACTTTTCCAATCATTCAACTCATCGGGCTGCAATTAAAAATAGTTATCATGATGTAGGTAGGCATCTACTGATAAGATAAGAAAAAAAATCATCTGCTCCAGCTCCTTGATGTTATGTCTACTCTAGTTGCTCACGTTTGGAGATGAGGTTGATGTCCGCGATGACCTTGTGGTGCTGCGCGATGAGCTTGACCACGTGGCTCTGCAGCCGCAGCCACTCGTGCTGCAGCTCTTCCCCATTATCTGTTGCTGCAGCTTTTTGATGCTGTCTATTCTCTAGTTACTCACGTTTGGAGATGAGGTTGATGTCGGCGATGACCTTGTGGTGCTGTGCAGTGAGTTTGACCACGTGGCCCTGCAGCCGCAGCCACTCGTGCTGCAGGCCTTCCCCATTATCTGTTGCTGCAGCTTTTTGATGCTGTCTATTCTCTAGTTACTCACGTTTGGAGATGAGGTTGATGTCGGCGATGACCTTGTGGTGCTGTGCAGTGAGCTTGACCACGTGGCCCTGCAGCCGCAGCCACTCGTGCTGCAGGCCTTCCCCATTATCTGTTGCTGCAGCTTTTTGATGCTGTCTATTCTCTAGTTACTCACGTTTGGAGATGAGGTTGATGTCGGTGATGACCTTGTGGTGCTGTGCAGTGAGTTTGACCACGTGGCCCTGCAGCCGCAGCCACTCGTGCTGCAGCCCCAAGATCTGCTGCTGCAGCTTTTTGATGCTATCTCTACTGCAGTTACTCACGTTTGGAGATGAGGTTGATGTCCGCGATGACCTTGTGGTGCTGTGCGGTGAGCTTGACCACGTGGCCCTGCAGCCGCAGCCACTCGTGCTGCAGGCCTTCCCCATTATCTGCTGCTGCAGCTTTTTGATGCTGTCTATTCTCTAGTTACTCACGTTTGGAAATGAGGTTGATGTCCGCGATGACCTTGTGGTGCTGCGCGGTGAGTTTGGCCACGTGGCTCTGCAGCCGCAGCCACTCGTGCTGCAGGCCTTCTCCATTATCTGCTGCTGCAGCTTTTAGATTCTATCTCTACTCTAGTTACTCACGTTTGGAGATGAGGTTGATGTCGGCGATGACCTTGTGGTGCTGTGCAGTGAGCTTAATCACGTGGCCCTGCAGCCGCAGCCACTCGTGCTGCATCCCTTCCCCATTATCTGCTGCTGCAGCTTTTAGATTCTATCTCTACTCTAGTTACTCACGTTTGGAGATGAGGTTGATGTCGGCGATGACCTTGTGGTGCTGTACGTGGCCCTGCAGCCGCAGCCACTCGTGCTGCAGCCCTTCCCCATTATCTGCTGCTGCAGCTTCTCGATGTTATGTCTTCTCTAATTACTCACGTTTGGAGATGAGGTTGATGTCCGCGATGACCTTGTGGTGCTGTGCGGTGAGCTTGACCACGTGGCCCTGCAGCCGCAGCCACTCGTGCTGCAGCCCCTCCGTGCGCTCGCGCAAACCCTTGATCTGCTGCTCCAGCTCCTCGATGCGACGCTCTTGGGGCGACTTCAGCTGCGGAGAAAGTCGTGTCAGTACTCTTTACATTATTTGTTTCACCATCAAGCGTCCCGAAACCAAGTCATTTCTTTGCACGATAAACCACGCGCGTATTAAAATAACAACTAGGTACCTACATACCTACCTATTTGTTTTATTTTAAAACTCGTCATAATAGTATTTTAATCAGCGTGTAGGATTCTTGGTAAATCTATGTCTTTAACCATCTACGGTGATGTGTAGCAATCGTCCGTTTCGTTTGATCGTAGAAGTAGATAAATGTAACGAATGATAAAGACATCTTACTGCCAATTTAAATCTTTGTAAGTTTCACTTTCGATGGAGTCAGCAAGAAATACTTACGTCAAATATTTCCTTAAGAGCATTGAACTTCTTGATAATGATGTCCAGCTCCCGCTGCTTCCTAGTGCCGAGCAGCGCCTTCTGCTCGAACTTCTCTTCCAAGAGGTCGATCTCCCGCTCCCTCTCGCGGACCTTCGCCGTGATGTCCTCTAGATCCTTGTTGTTTCGGGCTTGCCGGTTGCGGTACACCTCTATGTCGAGCATAACCTTAGCATGCTGATTCTCCATTGCACTTAGAGAGATTTCCTGAAAAAAGAATTACGACGATTAGTACGTTATATAGGTATTCAATCAGTATTCTACAATATTATCCAACAAGTCACGAGTTTGAGTTTTGTACAGCATTGATGAAGTAGGTACAAAATATAACCTCACAGATGGTAGATCTGTAGGGTTATAACACAAAGAAAATTGGGTTCACGTAATCGTTGTAGAGTTTAAGTAAATAAAAAAAATTTGGACGTCACATGTCGCGAACTTGCAGTTTTTTCATATAATTGAATTCACTTAAAAGTTAAGAAATCGAATACTTATGCCAAAGTTGAAACGTGAGTTTAAAAAACATTGACAAATCATAACACTTGAACTCAAGTTTTTAAACCTGTTTCCTGGACAACTCGCGCATTTTCTTGATGCCGTTGGCCATGGACTCGACGGCCTTGTCGTTGAGTAAGCACTCCTGCAGGTTCGTCAATATCTCGTTCTCCAGCTTCAGTTTCTGCTCCGTTTTCCGATCGACCTCGTTAGAAGTACTCTTAAGTATGTTCAACATTGTTTGGTTCTCCTAAAACAGTAACTTCGTTAGTTATATTGCTCATATGATTTTGTAGAACAAACAAAATTTTAGTAAGGTTTGAAATGTAGGTACGCTTTTAATCATATCTTGATCCCTCTCATTCATCTCTATGGATTCTGTTAGTTCACCGATTTGTGTTTCTAAATTCAACCTTTTGATGTCTTCTGCGTCAACTGAAAAAAAATACATTCTATTGAAATATTTTTTTTTATTGTAAATCTCATTTATTTCATAAAGAACCGAAACTTACAGGACTTGGTGGCGTGATCGATTTCGTATGTGACCTTGTCGCGGTTCATGGAGAGCTCCTTGCTGCGGTTCATTTCTTCCATCAGAGCCTTCTTTGTGATTTCCAAGTTGCTCAGCAGCGTTCGGTAGTTCTCTTGAAGAATTCTAAACAAGATTAAGGAAACAATTTAAAACTAGTAAAATTATGCCAAATTTCAAAATTATACTATGAAAAACTTACTTGACAGGGAAACTTTAACCAAAATGTTTCAATTAGGCTAGTAATTTTCAACCGCCTCTGTGGTCTAGTGGTTCACACCACCTATTTCAGACCAAGACGTCTCGGGTTCGATTCCCAGTACACAACTAAACCGAATACATATTGTATTCGGTTTGGTTGGTGGTAGAACTTGTTCTTAATCCGCCTGGCTAGCTACTACCGTCTTATCTAAGTCTGACGCCATAACAATGATGTTTTCAGCATTATTGTGTTCCGGCAGTTAAAGATAAGATAGCCAGTTCCTCAGTGATTGAGGATTCCGGGAGTAGTGCGCATCCACCTTTAGCTTTATCACCACTTAATATCAGGTGTGATGAAGGCTAAGTGCTACCCCGTTGTGGATAAAAAAAATGTTACACTTCTGTGACCAATCAAATCGAAACTGGTTTAATTTGCAAGTTTCTCTTCATACCTAATAGTTGAAAATATTAATCACTCACTTGTAGTCATCCCTAACGGAGTCGTACACCTTGTCCCGCTGCTGAATGTTGACCAGCACCGAGTTCCAGAGGCTCACCAGCCTCCGCTTGTCCAGCTCCAAGTCTTCCAACTCGGCTGCGTATGCCGTCACCTGCAGGGTTTATACATTTAACCGCCTGTGGTCTAGTGGTTCACCCCACCGGCTTATGACCCCAGGGCCCAGGTTCGATTCCCAGTGGGGGTAGGTATATACGTATTTTATTCGGTTTAGTTGGTGGTAGGACCCACCAGCGAGGCGAGGCGTCAACTATCGAACAATCTGACAGCGGTAAGCTCGCGGACCGCGCGCTGTCCGCCGCTATTTTATATTGTTACTGTTAAATGCATCTACAGTGAACGATATTAAGTCCATATTTGGCTGTTCATACTTTGGTTGGGTAGGAGCGGTGCGGTATACTTAAGTGGGCAATGACCTTTAGTCCAACTGGCAAGCTAAGCTACCACTATCTTATCTAAATATACTTAAGTGGGCAATGACCTTTAGTCCAACTGGCAAGCTAAGCTACCACTATCTTATCTAAATATACTTAAGTGGGCAATGACCTTTAGTCCAACTGGCAAGCTAAGCTACCACTATCTTATCTAAATATACTTAAGTGGGCAATGACCTTTAGTCCAACTGGCAAGCTAAGCTACCACTATCTTATCTAAATATACTTAAGTGGGCAATGACCTTTAGTCCAACTGGCAAGCTAAGCTACCACTATCTTATCTAAATATACTTAAGTGGGCAATGACCTTTAGTCCAACTGGCAAGCTAAGCTACCACTATCTTATCTAAATATACTTAAGTGGGCAATGACCTTTAGTCCAACTGGCAAGCTAAGCTACCACTATCTTATCTAAATATACTTAAGTGGGCAATGACCTTTAGTCCAACTGGCAAGCTAAGCTACCACTATCTTATCTAAATATACTTAAGTGGGCAATGACCTTTAGTCCAACTGGCAAGCTAAGCTACCACTATCTTATCTAAATCTGACGCCATTAGGTACAACTACGCCAGTTAGAGATAAAGATAGCCGTTCCTCAGTGATTGAGGGTTGCGCTTCCACCTTCAGCCTTATCACCACTTAAGATCGGGATGTAGGCTGTCAGTGTAGAAGGCTAATGCTATATCGTAGAGGATAAAAAAAAATGGTATAAACTTTACAATACAATAATTTATCTATCGCTTCAATTACCTTATCGTTCACTTTATCCATCTCCACGTTTTTTATTTCAAGTTGCTTATTGAACATCTCGAGCTTTGACTCCAATCTCCACACTTCATTGCTCAAACCCAAAATGATCATATCCTGTAAATGAATAAACAAATAAGGCACAGCACAAATCGATAAATTCATGAAATCGATACATTGCGTATGTAATTAATGAGTACGCGGGACCAGAACAAGAAGAAATTTTTATTTATTTATTTTATTGTTCAAAAAATATAACAAAGGTACCTACATTACATGCAAAACATACATTCATTCTCGGTAAAACCTCGTGGGTTTGTGTGCCTTGGAGAGTTCGCCTTATACATAAAAAGACAGGTACTTAATTTAATAAAAAAAGATAAATTTAAAATAAATAAATAATAAATATAAATAAATAACTTCTTACATTCACACCAATTATCTAAGCCCATTTTAATTTCATTAAGAAACTGTATCATGGAAAACTTGATAACGGATAAATATATACTTAAATACTTTTTGTTTGTAAATACATACTTAATATACCTATATAGTAAACACCCAGACCAAGACAAATAGACATGTTCATGAACACAAATATTTGTCTTGTTCGGGAATCGAACCCGAGACCACTGGCGCAGAAGGTGGGCCAAATCGGTTGTCAAGTCAAAAACATAATAAAAAGTCATACATGCATGATGCAACAACGCACAGTTTCACACTATGACGTTTGACATAATGGAATGAACTCGGGTGCATTGTTATCTATAAAACTTTTTTTAGCTTTACCAGTTGCCGCTTCTCGTCAGCCAGTGCGCGTTTCTCAGCGCGCATCTTGTCGGACATGCGCTGGCTGACAGTGAGGTCTGATTCGGTCTCCGTGCGCCATGACTCCAGCTGCCGGCACAGCGTCGTCAGAGCTTCCAGCTCCTCGGTCGCCTCTCGCTCTGGATGGGATATAATGTTAATGCACTTTGAAAATGCACCTGAGAATCAGCGTCGCACTTGCTGTGGCAATAGCTGAGGTTGGGGCCATTTCAGCTAAAATGTTTGATATTATATTGTGTATTTAGTTTTTTTACCGACTTCTAAATCAAAAAGGAGGAGGTTCTCTATTCGTCTGTATGTATGTTTTTTTTTTGTGTATGTCCACCGATTACTCAAAGACGGCTGAACCGATTGAAATGGTTCAAACGTTATTACATCAGGTTGGTTTCCAAGTTGGTCCCATTTTGCGCTGGGTGCACTAAAAAGAGAAATAAAAAATATTTTTATATAAAAATAAAACCACCTTCAAAAAAACCACATCAAAAAAGTAAGAAATAATTCCTCACCAAAAAAATAACGTAAGTACTTTGAAGTCGGGCGGGTTTTAACAAAAACAACAAAAAATTGTACATGTTTCACGCCCGACTTCAAAGTACTTACGTTATTTAGTTATTTATTTGGTGAGGAATTATTTCTTACTTTTTTGATGTGGTTTTTTTGAAGGCGGTTTTTTTTTTTTTTGTGTTTTTAGTCGAATAATTTTTATTTCTTTCTTATTTCTATTATTTCTCTTTCTTTCAAATAGTCAAGTGTATATAGAATGATGTGAGAACAATGAAGACAAAAGACAAATCGTCTAACCGTTTAATGCTGTATACGTATGGCATCGACACCGCGACAAAATGACATGAGTGATAATAAGTATGTCGACTTTGACAAGTTGGTGAAGAAAAGAAGAAACATGTTTATGTAAGTAGGTATATAATCTCGGAGGTTATATGTATCTCGAAGGTTAACGTTTATGATAAATAAATATCCTTTCATGAGGAAGTAAGCTACATTTTTTTTCATAATTGGAAAGGACTTCCGCTAAATGGTGCCATTCAATAAAATACGTACCTATAATAAATAATAGATATTATTAAATATTGGAGACCATCACATTCAATCCCAAGTCAAGAGCGTGTTCTAGGGGTATAACGGGTATCCATACGGGACATACCCCCAGACACGAGAAAATGTTGAAAGGATCGTTTTTAATACGACCTCCGTGGCCAAGTGGTGTAGCCACCGGTTTTCAAGGTGTCGCTATCTCTAGTGGTTCCGGGTTTGATCCGCGGTCGGGTAAATATTGAAAACGAACTTTTCAATATTTCCTCGGGTCTGGGTGTTTGTGGTAATACCCGTCGTTGTTTCCAATTTCCATAATACTTTGCTTAAGCTACTATACTTTGGTATTGAAACAATGTATGTTATGTTGTCCAATATTTATTTAATATTTACCCGACCGTTATTACAGTTATTGACCGCTGAGATCGGCCACGGAGGTCGTAATGTAGGTGTCAGTATTACCCGTCATGAGATCCTGGTCCAGCTTGTCCTTGGAACGCTTGTACCTCTCGTTGTACTCCCGCGCGCGCTGCTCCTCCGCCTGCCGCTCCGCAGTCCGCTGCGCCAGAGTCGACTCATATTCCGTTATGAGCACCTGGAAAACAAATACGTAGTAGAAAAACGCTTTTTTTAGATGGAGTTTTGTGATTAGAGGTCTACTTTCTACCTAATCTGTGGGATAATAAAGTTGATCGATCGATGATTGGTTGATATTGTGATATTGTGACGTGTTGTCACAATAACAGCCAATCAACAAAACACAACACTCCCCCTCCCCACCAATATCACTTACGCTCTCCGTCGTGATAAAAAGTTAGTTTTCCTCCCCCTTGATTGTACTACATGTGTCCGTTACGCTGGCAAGAAAGTAGCTTCTAGAGGGAAGCGAGTTTGATGAATAGTTAGTGCGTAATTTGCTGTAAATGTGCGCCAAATAAAAAATTTGTGGGCCTAATACTTTTGGAATAAAACGGGAAAAACGAATTCTGCTGGAGTAACGGTGCTCCAGCAGGAAGATTCTAAACTAATGATCGGAGAGAAATAAAAATTATGTGGGCGGGTAGCTTAGATTCTAGCAGGAATGTGCGCCAAATATGAAATTTGTGGGCCTTACAGTTTTGGAGATATTTGATTTTCTGCTGGCGTAACGTTTTGCCGAGTCCCAGATCTCGGGAACTACTGGATGTGCGATCTTACAGTAAAGGCATATAAGTAGCGCCTAATTTGTGCTGTATGCACATACAGAAAACATTTCAAAAATATTCACGGATTTGAAGTAAACAGACATTTTCAGAAATCAAAAAAATAATTCTAGCGCCTTAACTACCACACAAATATAGAAACCAAAAACGGTGTTCTATTCTTCTTGCTATTTATAATTACCATAAAAAGTTTGAGAATCCCACAGTTACGCGTTTTTGAATAATACCCACATGAAGGTGAGACAGACAATGTCATGAATTTGACGATCAGCAGGATAAAGATATCAGAGATTATTTAGATCCTAGCCCAATAAATAATTAGTGCTGTTACTAAAGTACATGTTCTGAAAATTTCAACATCAAATTTTTCGTAATAAAGTAAATATTCATTAAAATCCAAAACAACTGCTAGTATTCTGATTAACCGACCAAATTCGATAGACCACGAAAAAGCGACGCGCTCATACATATTGATGACCTTCTTTAATGTGTCGTATTATGCAGAAAAATTTAATGTACAGTCGCGTTCATAACTTTTTTTTGGTAAATGTAGGTGAATAGTGCTCTATCATTCAAAAGGATAGTTTGAGCCTTTATTCATACCAGCACAGTATAAGAAGGAACCATTTTTCCATACAGTAGTCCAACGGAGACGTCAAGAGAGACAGGTCAATCGCGCGGGGCGTGACAAATAAACAAATAAACAAACTTCTTATTTAATTAATATTATAGTGCATACGATTTGCATACGTGCAAATCTTGATCTCGCATATTTTATAGAACTACTGTCTGGGACGTATTAATTTCTAAAATCCAAGATGGCGGCCAACTTTTTTGTTTGTTGGCCAATTTCGATGAAACTCGGTTTTTGGTACTATTTGGACAAGAAAACAGCAACGCTATGTTAAAAATTTAAAAAATCCAAGATGGCCGCCCACTTTTTTATTTGTGGGCTGATTTTGGCGAAACTCGGTTTTTAGTACTATGACAAGAAAACAGCAACGCTATGTTAAAAATATTAAAAATCCAAGATGGCCGCCCACTTTTTTATTTGTGGGCTGATTTTGGCGAAACTCGGTTTTTAGTACTATTTTGACAAGAAAACAGCAACGCAATGTTAAAAATATTTAAAATCAAAGATGGCGGCCAACTTTTTTGTTTGTGGGCCGATTTCTATGAAACTCGGCTTTTGATACTATATTGACAAGAAAACAGCAACGCAATGTTAAAAATATAAAATATTCAAGGTGTCGGCCAACTTTTTTGTTTGTGGGCTGATTTTGATGAAACTTGGTTTCTAGTACTATTTTGACAAGAAAACAGCAACGCATTGTTAAAATATTAAAAATCCGTAAGTTGATAAATTGGTATGGATAAGCTGCGTTCGGAATTCCGTATAAAAATTCCCTCTCTATGTGCCCAGTCTAGGTGTTATTGTTGATCGAAGTGCCCAGTCTAAGATCAATGAGTAGATATGTAGCATAGAAAGTTATTGCACACTGTTTGTTGTGTTGAGCACGAATCTGTTCTGTGGCGTTGCGCTTGTGCGAGCTGTTACTAGGGTTGCCTGCCACTGCCATTCTATTTCATTACAAAATAAGGAGATATAATATGCGTATTCAACTGGTTCACAAAATAAATTATTTTTCTTTCTTTCTCTCTGTAATCTACAATATTAACTCAAAATTGGCAAGATAAAAGGCCTAAAAAAATACAATTAAAATCTTGCTTTTTCAGTTTTCGAGAAAAACCTACTTCGAGAATGACGTTACCAGCTTCGGTTGTGGTTTGGTTGAAACTATTTAGCGCGATCGCCCCCCAGGAATGCAACAAAACACATTTGTTAATGAAATCTCAAATAATATATAAACATGAAACATGAATGGTTTAAACACTTTGTTAATAATTATTTTTTGTAAATTCAAGTAGTTAGGTACTTAATGAATTATTTGTTGCTTTCTCCCACTAAAAAAAGGCTCTATAGCGCAAAGAAACTTTCTTCAAGATGAAGATTTGCCCAAGCTTTACAGCTTTTGCTAACACATATTTTTTTGCGATTAAATCTAATGATTGGCGAATGGGCGATTTTCTGAAAGCTCGTTTTGATTAGCTCAATAGATGGCGCTGTCCCACCTATGCAGTCACAAACAACGGAACGTAATAAAGTTTACTTCGACGCGACTTTTGTTTCAAAAAACGGAACGTTTTGTTTATATTTTGATTGATTTTTGCTGCTTTGTTCTGTTGAACGTTGCTAGCTAGCTATCGTTATACCCGACGACCGACGTCACAAAACAATTGTAGTAGGTATTTTTTTTATAAAATTTGTAATTAAAGTTCCAAAAAGCGTATAAAGTTCATATCCATAAAGTTACGCGGTAGCGACCCTGTATGTATGTGATTTAGTTGGAATTGGATTATATTTTAATATAGCGTTATTATATAGAATGCTTCCAAGCATCTGTGCTAATTTTCGTAAGTGTATGTATGTTTGTCCACGGTCCACAAATTTCTAGAAAACTAAGGCTACGTACGCACTGGCAGGTGGCTAGCTTGGCGCCTAGAGCCTAGTGGCTTGCATTCTACTAGCGCAACTAGCTAGGCGCCAAGCGCGCAGTGCAGCTGGTCGCGAACATTCTAGAACGTTCGTTTTACCAAGGTGACTCGCTAGGCTCTAGGCGTTAGTACTATTATATATTCTGTGCTCTTGGCGCCAAGCAAGCCGCCTGCCTGTGCGTACGTAATCTAGAAGTCATATCTAGACGATTTATTTTTGACTTAAATCAGGTGTATGGTGTATTCTAATTTAGAAAACAGTCCAAGTTTCATTAAAATCATTTCAGTAGTATATTATTGCAATAAAGGTCATTCAGATACAAAACTATAGAGATCGTAAATACTTCGTTCAACGCCATCTAGTGAAGCTTTTTTTTTAAATGGCCTGTCGGAAAATCGCTCATTATTTACTACCCTTTGTCGTGCTGGGAACCGGCGGCGATCGAATATCTTCAATCGATGGTATGAGAAAAAAAAAATTTTGATGTAGGTACTAACAGAAGTGGGAGATTGAAATTGAAGTATTTAGAAAAAATCGACCCGTCTCACAACCAACTCCGATGGGACTCGAACCCACCTTTCGCTTTCCGGGCGACTGCTCAGTCGCGAATCATATTAAAAACAACTTTTAATATGGGACCAACACTGAAATCACGAAAAAAAATAAGCTGTTCCATACAAAAGTGCAAAAATATTTTATCAAAATCTTCGAGCAACGCGGGTCTCGTTGCTCGAAGATCAAAATGTATGGAACAGCAGTTTTTTTTTTTGCGAATTCACTGTTAATCCCATAATAAAAGTTGTTTTTTTCATGAGTAGAATAATCCCTAAAATTATCCGGGCTGATAAAAAAAAAACCCCAATTCGTCGACAAAATCACTCTATTAACTTCGTCAATCTCGCTCGCCTAAAGACCCCAGTACAGGTTTGCCGATCATGGTCGGCGACCATGACCAATACATCGTACATTGACACTTTTGAAAAAACCTTTTTAAACTTGTTCGTTCAAAAGTGTCAATGTACGATGTATTGGTCATGGTCGGCCAACCTGTACTGGGGGCTTTATGCGCGCGACGTGCGGTGCGGCCCTGTCACTTATACCGCAACCACTGAGGTATTGTATTGTATTGTAAAAAAGTTCGTCCTTTTGGACAGGCGAAGACATCAAGCCATACTGCCAATTCTTGAGTATTATGTATGTTATTATAGTTTCTTATGTTTTCATTAGAATGTAGGTGTGTTACATTCCATTGCTTCTTGGAGTATTTGGCGTCAAATATGTCGAGTCGGTCTTCTTGGTAATTCTTGCTGAGGTAGTCACCACTACAATAAAACACTCGGCATCACGTTACCGAGATAGCGCATATTTTAATCATTCCACACATCGTCCAGTTGCGTACACACTTGGGGCACAAAACCACACCTATCTTGAGTCACAAAGTCCACTTTGAAACAAATTGCGATTAATTAAAATATCCACTTTAGGTTAAGTTAAGACCCGCCAAAATGGCGCCAAAAACTCGCAACTAGTGCCGCAACTGAGCCGGGGCGCAAACCAGTTCTAGCCCCGGCGGGCGGCGGCGCATCGGTGAACCCGTCGGTGAGAGGTCACGCACACATCGCCGCGCTATGTGTCGGTGTACCGACAGCGGGCCGCATATTAAAGAGCTTATTACACTTGGCTAAATTCAGCATCTAATTAATCAAACATTGCTTGTTTTGATTGCATCACTTGCTACAAATAAGCTCAATGAAAGCAATGTATGCTTAATTAGATGCTGAATTTAGCCAAGTGTAATAAGCCCTTAAGGCAGCTTGGTTATTGGTTGGTGGAATATTTATTCATGTGAGATCACTGTCTATTGTCAATTTAATCACATTGCACATTAGGTACCTATGTTTGAAAAAAAAACGAAATAAAATTACAAAACAACCTTAATTTTATTTTTATACTTAAATAATGTTAAAATTATTTGAATTCTTTCACTTCAAGTAAAAAAACAAAACAGAAATAGCTTCATTCGTCATTAAAAATTAAATAAAAGTACTCAGTCAAATCACTTTTTTACTTAAGTGTACACAAACGTGACGTGTACAAATCTGATCGGCAAAAAAGTTAAGAAGGTCATTAATATGTATGAGCGCGTCGCTTTTTCGTGGTCTATCGAATTTGGTCGGTTAATCAGAATACTGGCAGTTGTTTTGGATTTTAATGAATATTTACTTTATTACGAAAAATTTGATGCTGAAATTTTCAGAACATGTACTTTAGTAACAGCACTAATTATTTATTGGGCTAGGATCTAAATAATCTCTGATATCTTTATCCTGCTGATCGTCAAATTCATGACATTGTCTGTCTCACCTTCATGTGGGTATTATTCAAAAACGCGTAACTGTGGGATTCTCAAACTTTTTATGGTAATTATAAATAGCAAGAAGAATAGAACACCGTTTTTGGTTTCTATATTTGTGTGGTAGTTAAGGCGCTAGAATTATTTTTTTGATTTCTGAAAATGTCTGTTTACTTCAAATCCGTGAATATTTTTGAAATGTTTTCTGTATGTGCATACAGCACAAATTAGGCGCTACTTATATGCCTTTACTGTAAGATCGCACATCCAGTAGTTCCCGAGATCTGGGACTCGGCAAAACGTTACGCCAGCAGAAAATCAAATATCTCCAAAACTGTAAGGCCCACAAATTTCATATTTGGCGCACATTCCTGCTAGAATCTAAGCTACCCGCCCACATAATTTTTATTTCTCTCCGATCATTAGTTTAGAATCTTCCTGCTGGAGCACCGTTACTCCAGCAGAATTCGTTTTTCCCGTTTTATTCCAAAAGTATTAGGCCCACAAATTTTTTATTTGGCGCACATTTACAGCAAATTACGCACTAACTATTCATCAAACTCGCTTCCCTCTAGAAGCTACTTTCTTGCCAGCGTAACGGACACCCATTAGAGGGGGAATTTCCAAAAATCTTCTCTTAGTGCTTCCCTACACTCCCTAAGGAACATACATGCCAAATTTCAGTTTCTTGCGCCCAGTAGTTTCAGCTGTGCGTTATGGCTGTAAGTCAGTCAGTAACGCAAGAGTTTTATATATCACCCTGGATAATTTTAAGGATTATTCTACTCATGAAAAAAAAACAACTTTTATTATGGGACCAACACTGAAATCGCGGAATAAAAATCAGCTGCTCCATACAAAAGTGTAAAAATATTTAATCAAAATGTATGGAACAGAAGATTTATTTTTCGCGATATCAGCGTTGGTTCCATAATATTAAAGTTGTTTGTTTCCATGAATAAGCCCTAAAATTATCCGGGGTGATAAAAAAATTACCGTGTATAATAAAAATAATACGCACCCTTTGAGCGTTGGTGTCGTGATCGCTTCGGTAGATGGTTTCCAGATCCTGCTCGTAACCCACCTTACTCAGTCTCAACTCTTCACGCTGATCAAACAAACAAAATTGGTCAGTCAGTTTAAAAAACGCGTTGATGTCTTTTGTATGTAACCCACCTTACTCAGTCAGCAGTCTCAACTCTTCACGCTGATGATCAAACAAACAAAATTGGTCAGTCAGTTTTAAAACGCGTTGATGTTTTTTGTATGTAACCCACCTTACTCAGTCTCAACTCTTCACGCTGATGATCGAAACAAACAAAATTGGTCAGTCAGTTTTAAAACGCGTTAATGTCTTTTGAATGACAAATTTATATCAATATTTTTTAGAAAATAAAAACCATCTTTTTTAATCTCTTCTGACCGCTTAGGGATAGAGTGGCTGAAAAGTATTTTGTGCAACTGAAGTGGCATAAATACAAAACTAGTGGACGCCCGCAACTTCGTTCGGGTCAGCTTTATTTTGACTAAAGAATAAACCATCTGCCCGATGTTTCGGCACTTCTACGGCCCAAGAACTTTAAAATCATACCAGATCCATATTCCTACAAAAAGCGAGCTTCTACAAAATATAATAAATACTAGCTTTCCGCCCGCGGCTTGGCCCGCGTGGACTACACGACGTTATCCCGCGGGAATGTGATGTTTTTCCGGGAAAAAAAGAAGCCTATGTTCCTCTCCAGGCTACAAAGTATCTGTGTCCAAAATTTCAGCCAAATCCGTTCAGCCGTTTTGGCGTGATTGAGTAACAAACATACAAACATCCAAACATCTAAACTTTCACATTTATAATATTAGTAGGTAAATACTAGATTAAGTATCTGCTCCTCAGCGATGGTGTTCTCCTTCTCCAGGAACTGCCTGAGGGTCTGCTGGAAGCGCTGCATGAGAGGGTGCGTGGACTCCAAAACTGCTGGCATAGCACCGATGTCACGCTTGCTGCGCCATCTAAACGATAGTCAAAATGTTAAAATTTAACCTATTTACAAATTAAGGCGATACTCGAAAAATTATGCTAAAGCGAGATAGCAATGAGAAAACGACGCACGCGGGAGCGAGACCGATTTTGCACATTACGCAAAAAAAACACAAAATCACTTCGTATTAAAAAACTATAGCGATTTTAAAAAAATGCTTCTATACGATCCTAAATATTATTGGTGTCCACTAATTAAACCAATTTTCAATAGTATATGTTACCCCATTTAAGAATAATCTTGATATTTCGTATTTTTTAGAGGTATTTTCGAAAATAAAAGTGTCGAGGCAAAATCATAAAATCGTGTTTCTAAAACTATACGATTCTAGATAAAGGTATGAAGAAATATATATCTTATTACCACATTTATAACAACTCTAACCGGCCTATAGTTTTATATCAAAAAGTCCTTATTTTTTCCGCGTAGCACCATAAAACACAAACTTTTATGGATTTTGGTGCACCACGTGATTAGAAATTGTAACCTCCACCTGTCATGCAATGCTTAATTAGGCAATTTTTTACTCTCTCGCGTTTACGAGCAATTTTTTATGGTAGGTATTAGCGGTCTGATATCTAGCTGAATAAGATAATGTAATACTAGCTTTCCGCCCGCGGCTTCGCCTGCGTGGACTACACGACGTTATCCCGCGGGAATGTGATATTATTCCGGGATAAAAAGTAGCCTATATTCCTCTCCAGGCTACAAAGTATCTGTGTCCCAAATTTCAGCCAAATCCGTTGAGCGTGCCAGCCGTTCAGCCGTTTGGCGTGATTGGGTAACAAACATCCAAATACCTATTCAAACATCTAAACTTTCACGTTTATAATATAAAGTAGGAAGTGCTATACAAAAATCTGACAATCCGACGTGAGGCGAAAAAATTCGAACACATTTTCGTGTATCGTAGTCAGTATAACGTGCAAGTTTATTGAGGAGACTCACTCATCGAAGACCTCCCTGCCAGCCTTCTTGCAGCGGCACTGGTCCACCGGGCAGGCGCAGCACTTGCAGATCCCATCTTCGAACGGAGGCGTCTCGCACTCGCACGTTTCGGGTTCCTGATGGGAAACAGGTTTTTTTGATATCTACTCCAATACTGAATCAGTGAATAAGGTGATACTTGTGAGTAGGTAGACAGACCGTATGCTACAATTTTATCCCCAACATAATCGACGGGTATTTGGTACTTATTTCATCAAACTTGTTCTAGCAGTAACGTCCCCGCACACGAACCACAAACGCCGCCACTTGAAGCTAGAAGAAGAAACAAGTGACGACTGCCGGCGGCGGCGGCGGCGGCGGCGTTCATATAAAATATTCAGCTATGAAAACTACAGGAAAGTGGTCGGTGGCGGCGTTTTTCGGTGGCCCGTGGGCGGTCAGGCTAAGTCGAACCAAGCATTGTTAGGGCGTATGCTCTCCATAAACATTCCGATGGTGGTGTCGTGTGATGCGGGTTGTTACGTTCCCTAAAATATGATTGAGTGAAGCGATGGCTGGTTCATGCGTCATGCTCGTGAACGGGTGCTGCCAGTGCGGTAAGTCTGCTCATGACATGAGACACTTCTCAATGAGAAGGTACAATATGATTGTATTATAAGCACTTTATGAGCAAGCTGGTAAGTCTTATTATCGATAGTCTTGTCTTACCATAAATAAATAGAACTTCTTTCTTTTTATTATTGTCACTTTTGTTTTTTTTTCATTTCTTATTATCAAACCAATTAAGATATGGTAACTAGCTCTAGTATGTCATGCTCACTATAAACATTTCCGACGCAGTGTCGTATGAGGCGGGTCGTTACGTTCCCTAAAATATGGTTGAGCGAAGCAATGGCTGGTTCATGCGTCATCATGCTCGTGAACTGTTGCCGCCAGTGGGAATGGGTTTACTCCTGACTGCTTATTTTAACGTGTAGTAAAAGATATTCTTGTATTTTTAATATTTTTTACTATTAGGTATATATTTAATTGTACGGCACAGCTTGCAGTATTATTATTTAGTAATCATAGTGTAAATGAGATTGTATGTAGGTACGTAGTTTTACATTACTATTTGATTTCTTGTTTGGTTGAAAATTATTAACAGTTATTAATTTATGCTCTTATATTATAATTATGTAACTAAATATAATCTATTAAGATGGAAGTTAGCTTACTAATGAATGAAGGTAATTTTTCAATTTGACGACTCAAAACATGGAGAGGTATGAAACATAACAGGGAGAAAAAGATTGCCCTTGACGGTTTCTTGCCAGTTCCTCTCGCAATCGCGAGGTCTCCCGCCGGCCGTAGGTATTGCGAACCGATGGCGTAGCTAAGGCTTAGAACCAGCGCCGATAAGCAGGTCGAATCTTGTCGGCGTTGGTTCAAAGTATAAAAAGCACTTACCCTAACTGCGCCCATACCTACATCATGGAGCGAGGTGATCAGACCTTATTTAATTCCTTTTTTTGATAAATAATTTAGCCTTACATGTGGGAATATGATCCTCTCATTCTTGTACAGGAGGCAGGTCTCCTCGTGGATCACTATCTCGTGCTCATCTCGCGGGCACACGCAGTGGGGGGTGAGAGGGGGAGAGGCTGACGAAGACGTGTCCGTGCAAGGACATTGCGGATCCGACCTTGTAGTCTCCGACATTCTATCAGCTATAAAATGTTTAATTCAATCTTTATCCAAAAACTCGCACAGTAAAAAACAGCGTCACTTCAAAATCGTTGCCTAGCAACTAAAACAAAGAGTATTTTGACAAAGTAATTTATGTTCTCTCTACTTATTTAATCTCCATAGAGATCCACGAAAAAGTTTGATCGAACATTTCAAACTATCCTCTTTGAACGTTTCTGTATCTCCCGTTGCTATAGTAACGCGATAATGTCAACAAACGCGCCAATTTGCTGACGTTTTAGTAGTATTGTTTATTAATAAAAAATAAAATGGTAAGTAAGTTTTATTTTTACTTACATACTTATTATCTTTTATATTATTTCTAGAAGCCCGCTTCGTCTGGTCGACTGAGAGCTTTTTTTAACCGACTTCTAAATCAAAAAGGAGGAGGTTCTCTATTCGTCTGTATGTATGTTTTTTTTTTTTGTGTATGTCCACCGATTACTCGAAGACGGCTGAACCGATTGAAATGGTTCAAACGTTATTACATCAGGTTGGTTTCCAAGTTGGTCCCATTTTTTGAAATTTTGAAATCGGTTCAGTAGTTTTTCAGGAAATCTTGAAAATACTGTCGTTTTCGTTACAACTTTATGTGAATTTCATACGTATCTTTAGGCATAACTCCTTTGTTTATAAACCGATTTAGATGATTCTTGTTTAGTTGGAAAGGGGATACCTCAAGGTATTTTAACCGACTTCGAAAAAGGAGGTTTTGAGTTTGATCACATACCTATTTACCAGAAAACACGTAAATTGCCTGCACGATGCACTAAAAAGAGTGAAATAAAAATTATTTTTTTAAAAAAATAAAACCGCCTTCTAAAAAACCACATCAAAAAAGTAAGAAATAATTCCTCACCAAATAAATAACGTAAGTACTTTGAAGTCGGGCGTGAAACATGTACAGTGTTTTGTTGTTTTTGTTAAAACCCGCCCGACTTCAAAGTACTTACGTTATTTATTTGGTGAGGAATTATTTCTTACTTTTTTGATGTGGTTTTTTAGAAGGCGGTTTTTTATCCGACTAAACTTTTTGAACAAACAAGCAATGGGAAGCTCTATTTCTTATAATAAAAACGACGGCATAACGATCATGTTTTTTAAATCATGGTCATGCATTACCTCGTTTCGGTATTAACGGTAAATATAAAGTGTTAAACTTTGTTAGGTTCTTTGATATTAGTTTTCGTTTTACGCCTGGTAGATCCTGTCCCGGTCGAAGCCAGCGACGGACACCCGCAGCAGTGGCAGCTCTTCCGCCAAGAGAACCTTCCCCGAGTTGGAAGACTTCATCATGAAGAGGGACTACGTTGGAGCCCTCACTATGCTGGAGGTGGGAGTGATTTTCTAAACTTATGCAATTTTAGTTTTTCAGATATGCTCAATCAAACGGGTGATTAAAACAATTAGGATAACATAGGTTTCGCGATCTGTTAAACATTGTTCAATGTAGCATTTAAGTGATATCCTATGACAGCTCATTCTCTTGCAAAGCAAAATGTTGTTTCTGAACAAGGAATTGGGTCTAATTTTCTAGCATAAGAGCTGTTAAATTTCATAAAAAAAATCTAATCCTGATTTTCTTGAGTTTTATTCCAAAAACATAAATAAGTTTTTGATTTACAGGAATGAGCTGTCATAGTCATAGGACCCATCAGGACCCATGCTACATTGAACAAAGTATAATAACTTTACTCTGTGTATCAATCAGTGTACCTATCGCTTGACTTAGTAGCGTTATATTACCTACTAGCTTTCCGCCCGCGGCTTCGCCCGCGTAGACTACACGACGTTATCCCGCGGGATTGTGATATTTTTCCGGGATAAAAAGTAGCCTATGTTCCTCTCCAGTCTACAAAGTATCTGTGTCCCAAATTCCAGCCAAATCCGTTCAGACGTTTTGGCGTGATTGAGTAACAAACATCCAAACATCTAAACATCCAAACATCTAAACTTTCACATTTATTATATTAGTAGGAAGTAGGAAGTAGGATATGTTCTTGAAGAAACAAAATATTGACGCTCAGATCCTTGTGCAACGTATTTTTCTTCCCAGAATATGCGCTTCCGCGCGCGGCAAATTTTTACTGATGTCTGGGTGGCGTGGTGCTGTCGTGGCCTAGGCGAGTACAACAACATCGTCCTTCTTTTTTGCTTGTTGTAACCAACTCCTAACTACTATCACTATTCTTTTCTTTTTTCAAACGAGCGGACGAGCCATGTGATGGGAAGTTGTCATCGTCGCCCATGGACATCTACAACATCAGAGGGGTTGCATATGCGTTGCCAGCCTTTGTGTTTGAGAATTCTATTTACACGTTTCCAGAAGAACTCCATGTCATAGCACAATGGAAACACCTCTGGAAACTCTCTTCCTTCAGTTCCTACAGCAGGAGGGCAACAGCGACGTGTGGGCGGACGTTTGGGCGGCGTGGAGCTGGTTCCACCTGTGCGAGTACCGGCGCGCACTCGACGAGTATATGCGCGTGTCACATAGGACAACATAGCAATTGCTTGTTGTAACCAACTAACCACTAGTTATCACTGTTTTACCTTCAGTTCCTACAGCACGAGGGCAACAGCGACGTGTGGGCGGACGTTTGGGCGGCGTGGTGCTGGTTCCACCTGGGCGAGTACCGGCGCGCGCTCGACGAGTATATGCGCGTGCGCACAAAGGAAGGAGTCGACGAGCGAATTGCTGACAACCTCGCTATTGACATCGCTGTTTGCTACTTCTACCTAGGTATTTGCTCAAGCTTTAGAATTATTTTAGTAGTATTCATCGTATATTTATCGAAACCATGAATCGAAGTCTGCCTCATGAATTTCGGGATAGTGTATGTACTTACTTTAATTTTGTCAGTGGCAAAGTCAGTGCAATAGATTTTTTGGAGTACAAATAAGACATTTTGAAGCCATTTTACTAAAATCTGACTAGTTACACTTTTACATAAACAACTTTTGCATAGTTAGTGTATTGAGAACTAACTTAGTAATTATGTTCCCTTTATTATACCCACCGAAGTTTTATTTCTTTATAGGTATGTACACAGACTCTCAAGAGGAAGCAGAGAAAGCACCGAAATGCGCGCTAAAGGTAGTGTTTACAAGCTTTTTATTAACTTGCCATGTTAGTTAGTTTGTTACTTAGTTAGTGGGGGGACAAAGCTTGCAAGCTTAATTTGACCCACTTCCCAGTGTCCGATGTAGCTGGTATACAGGTTTGGTTTAGATGACAATACAAAATTAAAGTACATTCAGCAATAAAGCTTGTCATAAAAATGAAATTTTTGAAAATTTTGATTGGTAAGAAATTATGTAAGTACCTACCTACAAACAAATTTTTCTAAGACACCAAGCTTCAATACATACATTTATTGTACAGAATCGCTTGACCTTCCACCTGGCACATAAGCTGGGAGAAGAGGAAGCTCTGATGAAAGCCCACACCTCTCTCCGAGACGTGCCAGAAGATCAACTATGCCTGGCTTCCGTGCACTATCTGCGCGCGCACTACCAGGAAGCCATCGATGTTTATAAGAAGCTGCTGCTGGAGAGGAGGTAGGTGGTTAAACAAGCTAGGGCTCGAGGAAGCTCTGATGAAGGCTCCTGACTCCAGTAGCGGATTTACCAGCAGGCTGTAAAGGAGCCCACAAATAATCAGTCGGCCTAATCAGTCTAGTCAGTATGAGTTTGGCAAACTGTATTTGTCATCGAAAACTATCGCTCTATCTCATTCATGTCCTTTGACTGCTTTCCGACATGAGCAGTTCATCCGAGTTTCCAACTGATATTAGGGGTACTGACAGGCCGCTGCCGACAGGCCGCTGCCGACAGGCCGCTGCCGACAGGCCGCTGCCGACAGGCGAACTGATCCATCTGTGGGGCGCTTAGTAGGCTATAGCCTATATAGCGGCAGATTTGGGGGAGGGTAAATTTCGCGCATATTTTGTTAATTTCACGTCAATAACTCGTATAAGATGAGCGATCAATTCATAAAGCACCCACCCCCATAGACAAGTGGCTTTCTATTATCGAATTCGCCAGTCGATTAGAAATAAAATGTATGGGATTGACATTAGCGATCGAAATGACACGTGACCGCTAATGTCAATCGCATACATACATTTTCTTTCTATTCGACTGGCGACTTGTCTAGCCGGTGACAAAATTTATACACGTAGCCTACAGGCGGCAAAAGTGTAAATCCGCAGACTATGAAATATCTTCAGTAGGCAGAAATAACAAAAGATTCCATCAACTAGTTACCTGACATTTTCAGATATAAAAGATATGAGAACGACGAAACAGACTGGATTAAAGTTCTAAGCCATACATCTGGGTAAATTCTATGAGTATTTTGTTGAATAATGCTTATGGCCCATCTAGTTTAGAGTAATCGTGGTAATTTAGAGTTAAAACCTATTGCTTCGTAGATTATCAACTTCGAAATTTCATAATGGAAGATATTCTTTCGGTAACCCTTGATGTTTGTAGAATTAACGATGCTTTTGTTCAAGCTTATTCAAATGTTACTTATTTTATCTCATCAGCCTAGAAATATGAATCATATTGTATTTTAAGCCTCATAACATTGAAATAGCATTGTTACAATAAAATTGTATCCTTCCAAGACTATCAATAACTTAACCATGTATTTCAAATGAGGCAGGTACAAATATTTTACCTCACGTTTTATCTTGAGCGGTGAAGGTGTTTGTATGTCGTGGATAAAGTAAACGTAATCACTGCGTTGAACGCAAACGTGAAGAAACTAACACTTACCCAGTAGTTCGTTCGTATCTTAACAATGCGATTATGTTCAGAAACTACATGGCATTGAACGTCTACGTGGCACTGTGCTACTACAAGCTGGACTACTACGATGTCTCGCAGGAGGTTCTGGGCGTGTACCTCACCCACCACCCCACCTCTACCATCGCCAGCAACCTGAAGGCCTGCAACCTGTTCAGGTGAGGTTGGAATTACATGGCTCCGAATTCTGAGTTTGTAAACGTATGCTAGGAACAAAGTCGGACCAAGTACACTTCCCTGGGGTACGCCATATGATATAATGCTATGTATTTCCTGGCTTGACTTGTTGTGTCCGGTTATGTACCAACAGGACTGTTATTTGTTCAGGTGAGATTGGAAGAAAATATGGAGATATATTTGTGGCGCAAGCGCCTTGGATAGAATTAGCCTCTGGAAATGAAATGAAGCTTCTGTTATCATTATAACTACTGAGATTGATTATAAATTAGGATTTTTTGAGACTTATCATAATCGGTTCGACTGTAGATTATCTGAAACAAAAATAAACTTTTATTAGACACTAGATACACATAGGCAATTTATTTTTGTTAACATAGTAAGTACTTAATAATTTTAATTATGTATGTCAGGTTATACAATGGCAAAGCAGCGGAAACAGAGCTTAAGCAAATATCTTCAGAGCACCACACGTTTGGACAGGACCTGGTCAAACACAACCTGGTGGTCTTTAGAAATGGCGAGGGAGCGCTCAAGGTGATGTGATTGCATAATAATAAAGAATGATAAATATAAATAATGGACACCATTTTTCCAATACCAAACTTTAGTAGCTTGAGCACTAGTGTTATGAAAATTTGAAGCAACGACGGGTGATACATACACCCAGACCTGAGGAAATATTGAAAATTTCGATTTCGGTTCGATCGATTTCAGAGATAGACCTTGAAAACCGGTGCGTACACCACTCGGCTACGGAGGTCGTCAAAATGATTTCAACCTTATTTTTAGATTATTTATTTAAATTCAGTTGCTTACTTACGCAAAACATCAAAACTAACCTTCTAACATGGGTTGTATTATTTTATCTGTGCTTCTAAAAATCTTCCCAAAAAGTTCACTGTTGGCACTTGGTCTGAATACAGCTTTAGTCCAATACAAAACCTGAATGAACGTCAACGCCGCATCAAATGCTCTCAATTCCCACTCAGGTGTTACCCGAACTAGTGGACGTGGTACCGGAAGCGCGTCTGAACCTAGCCGGGTACCGTTTGAGGAACCGGGAGCCGCTGGAAGCCCGCTCGCTACTCGAGCCGCTGCAGCCCACCTCGCCTCTCCACTACATCCTGCGCGCTGTCGTCTGCGTACGCATATACAACGAGACCGGCGATGTAAGTAGTGAGGCCTAAGACCTCGTCCAGAAAGGGCGAATTCGCCGCGATTTGAACAGCGATTTTCATTACATCACTGTCAATGTGGCAGATAAGACGCGGAACGCCAATACTTTATTAAAACGCGTCTAACTCGCGCGTAGTTCTGGACAAGGACTAATCCTTGAGCAGAAATGCTGCAACAATAGATTTAACTATGTGACTGATTTGGTTTGATTAACAACAGGATTTTCCAACTTTTATCCAAATAGAGACATCCATAACAATAGAAAGGCTTTTGATGATTTTCATAAATCATAACCGCCTCTGGGGTCTAGTGGTACACACCATCGGTATCCCGTATCAGACCTAGTGGTCGCGGGTTCTATCCCCAGTGGGGGTACATATTGTATTTGGTTTGGTTGGTGGTTGGGCTTGATAAAGTCTGCCTTGCTAGCTACCACCATCTTATCTAAGTCTGACGCCACAACAATGATGTTTTCAGCATTGTTGTGTTCCAGCAGTTATCGATAAGAAGCCAGTTCCTAAGTTATTGAGGATTCCGGGAGTAGTTCCACCTTCAGTCTTATCATCACTTAACACCAGGTGTGATGCAAGCTAAGTGCTACCCCGTTGTGTATAAAAAAAGTAAACTTTCATCTGTAACTAATGCAGAGACAGAAAGAAGAAACATTTGTTATGGTTAAGGAGTAGGCTTAATATTACATTATAATAACCGTCAATCCAGCTTGGTTATCCCAGAAAAACACCTCAAGGGGAGGATGGATGCTTGCCTATACTCTGTTGAATATAGCGATGATGTGTGTGTGTCAGGAAGAACAAATGAAGATGGCCCAGCAGAGCTTCCAGATGGTGGGCAGTTCCGCGTCGGAGTGCGACACGATCCCGGGCCGCCAGTGCATGGCCTCCTCCTACTTCCTGGCCGGCCACCACGAGGAGGTGCTCGTCTACCTCAACTCCATCAAGAGCTTCTTCGTCAACGATGACACATTCAACTTCAACTACGCTCAGGTCTGTCCAGGAAGAGCAAAGCTACTTTTAGTAGTTTTGCTCTTCCGAGAACTACCTACCACTACTTGCTTGTATTCATAATGTTTTGTCTGCAATAAAAAGTTTCGTTTCAAACGTTGCGATAAAGTCTATGTTTTAACAAAACTGTGTGCATACGATCTGATCATGGAGATCTTAGACAAATACTACTGTTATTGGCTGTGAAGTTTTTATTGATCAGTTAGCTGACATCGTAATTCAAGACACAACCTCTTTAATCTTAAGGCGATACTCGAAAAAATTATGCTGAAGCGAGATAGCAATGAGAAAACGACGCGCGGGAGCGAGACCGATTTTGCAGATTAGGCAAAATAACACAAAATCACTTCGTATTAAAAAACTACAGCGATTTAAAAAAAATGCTACTATACGATCCTAAATATTATTCGTGTCCACTAATTAAACCAATTTCCAATAGTGTAAGTGGTTACTTCCAATAGTGTAATGGGGTTCCATTTAAAAAATAATCTTGATTTTTCGTATTTTTTAGAGGTCTTTTCGAAAAGAAAAAGTGTCGAGGCAAAATCATAAAAGTGTGTTTTTGAAACTATACGAATCTAGATAAAGGAATGCAGAAATATATATCTTATTATCAGCCTATACAATATAACAGCATATACAACTATAACCGTCCTATAGTTTTAAATCAAAAAGTCCATACTTTTTCCGAGTAGCGCCTTAACACTTTTTTATCACTGAAAGTTTTAAAAAATATTTTGCCAAAGACAACTAAATTGGCGAATTGCGTTTTTCTTGGCTTATAAACTCCAATGTGTCCACCAGGCTAAAGTAGCGACAGGCTTCTACCGGGAGGCAGAGGAGAGCCTGCAGGGCATCCAGGATGAAGGCATTCGGACCTCGTTCACGTTCCTCGCCTGCCTCTGCCGCTGCCACGTCATGAACGGAGACGCCGCGCTCGCCTGGGAGATATGCGTAAAGGTATAACGGAAGAGCAGGAATTTCTTGGTGTAGCCACTGCAAAGTCAGAGCAATGTGAACATCATTGAAGTGACTTACTTACTGCCGCACTCAGAGACGTCAATTAGCTTTAATTGACAAATTAAATCTTTATCTGTCTCTTTTTTATGTCCAATATTGAATAAAGTAGGAATGATAATTTAATCAAAAACACCCCAGTCGCGCGTGACAGATTTAGGGCGGATAATATAGAAATAAAACTATTCTGATAAAAGCATTAAACTGTTCAATTAACTATAAAGCTTCTATTTCAATAAGGTCAGGATTAATAAAAACCTCAAATCTAAATATAACTATTCTGTTAAAAGCATTAAACTATTCAATAACTATAAACAAAACTATAAAGCTTCTATTTCAGTAAGGTCAGGATTAATAAAAATCTCAAATCTCTAATGAACTATTTTATTCTTTTAAATCGTCCTTTTATTTTTTTACCTACCACCCGTTAAGGACATCTTTTAGCTGACAAGAAAAACGGGCGAAAAAAACTCACCAGCTTTAACAGAAACAACGACATTTACAAATAATCATGTCGTTGTTGAACATACAACACATTTCACAACATTTACAACAACATTACTTTTCATGATAAAAGATTAAACAACATTTACGAATATGATCAAGCATGTTCTATAAACTGTTACTTTATATTACTTCAGTACTCACATAATTTATTCGAAACCGATAAGGAAAACTTTAATTTAATATTATCAGCAAATAAGCATTTACGTTTAACAAGTTACTGAATATCCTTCGAACAAGGGCAAATCTTCAGCAATATTTACTTGACAATACATCAGCATTAAACAGCAAGAAAAACAAGGAATGAGAAATATGAAACAACGGAATAGTTACTTAACTTGTACACCGCTCACGGCTCGAACCAGACTAACCAAATAAAATGGCTGCCTCACCTTATAAATGTTAGCGTCTACCGCCAATTCAACAGACAATTATTGTTTTAGAAAATTACAGAAACACCACAATATAAATATAACAATTATGAAAAAGTATTCTAAAATCAAATAATGATTTTACATAACATTATTTATAATTACAATAATTATCTATATTTGTTTTCTTTTCAACCGGAAGTAACGTGTACTTACTAACGTAAAAGTACACGCCACTTAGATACTTTATATTACATTACATTTCAGTAATAAATTAATAGATATGAATATTAAAAGTAATAACATGATTTTATACACATTATTCAGTACTTATAGGCAGATTAAAGTACAATTGCTTGATGATGCTTTGTTGACGGTTGGCCCCGCCACGAATCAAAATACTTTTTATTAGAAACAGGATACATGGAGTAAAATGCTATCTCCATAATTAATATAATGAATTTAGATTTAAAAATAACTATATGAGATTAATAACAAAACTCCATATCATATCGCTTTGTTGTCGGATGGCACCGACACAAATCAAGCTACTATTTAATGAAAACACGATAAATAAGGTACGATGTTATCCACAAAATTAAATTAATGGATTTAGGTGTAATAAATACTAAATTGAATCAATGTCAAAACTTGATATTCTAACACGGCCATACTGACAAGTACTTCGTTCTCGAAGTACTAGATCAGCATAGGTACTTAATTAATCTCATGTGTCACATCTAACGTAGATATTTCGATCTTACTGTGAGCCTCGCCATGTCAGCTACTTTACCGTCTATCGGCACAGACCAAGATGACACCAAACTTACAGCAGTAGTAGATATAGTCAGTCAATCAGTATGAATAGTATGCCTCGACATGTACGGCTCCATCACCGCTGCCCGTGAAGACCAAACCGACACCAAACACACTATCGACCAGCTTGTTTAACTACTGTGAACCTCGACATGTCAACGGCATCACCCCCTGTCGGTGAAGACCAAGAAGACACCAAGCCCACAGCAGCAGGGGGGGTTTGTCAGTCAGTAGTAAGTCACAGTAATGCTGCGCCGATCCCAGACAAAATGGGATAAGGACACGATATTCAGTAATTTTTAGTTGTAAATAATATTCTATCACGGTTATCCGTGACACAATCGACATTGAACTATAAAATTTCATTAACAGATCTGCATTAATTGTACAATTCTTTTCATGATTTATACTAAATCATTAGAACGATATCCAATATTTCTTTTCGCTACTATTAAATTCTCAAGATAAACACTACATCTTAGAATGAAACGAGCATTTAATTAGAATTTTTCTTTTATTACACCTATACAAACATTTACTGCAAACTGATCTGCACCGGCATGGTTTACGTTCCCGTGGGAACATCTAGACAAAAACCATCAATCAAAATGAAATTAATATTTCATCCAAATCTGTTTATACAAACTTAACTTTCACTTTTATCATATTGCCTGGACTATTATTTATATGACGTAATAATAATAATAGGCTACAGTATAATTTGGCTGTTATAAAACAGATTCAAATTATAATTTTCACATTTGGTATTCTTAAAGTTATATTTTCTTAAACTTAATCATTAAATATCTACATTTTAACAACAGTGAAAACACCCCATTCGGCATCTTGAAATATTCGCTATCGTAATGAACATTTCGAATCAAATATATATACCAAAGATATCTTAAGGCCTACATCTTAAGGCCTATCGATAAAATAATCAAGCAAACTTTTGTATGACATTGTTTACCAATTTCCTTTTTAAACCGCTCGGCCAATCTGATAATATTTAATACATGTATTGGATCCATCTATTTACTGTCGAAACATTATCTCCTTAGCTTAACCATGATTCCTACAAGGTGTGCCGAAAATACTAACTTGTCGACCGACATTGACACCGAGTATTATAGTTTTGCCGCTATAAACTAATTGTTAAGTGGATCATGATAATAACTGGTTCAACCTTACAATTACCAAATCTCACGAGAACCAAAATTAGCGCCCCAGTAGGTAACACTTATACTTTTATAAATTTCGCAAAAAAAAAAAATTATTGATTGAAATTTACATTGGCCCCAGCCACTTACAATGATCGTCAAAAGGACAGGACTTAATTTAACAGATCTTATGAAACTTATGGTAACGTATAATTTCTATGGAAAGCTATCGACGAATATCGAGAACTACCGAAAACCATCAAAAACTACAGAAAACCATCAAAAACTACCGAAAACCATCGAGAACTACCGAAAACCATCGGGAACTGTGGAGAACTATCGGAAACTATCGAGAACTATAGAAAACTATCGAGAACTGTCGAGACCTGTCGAGAACTGTCGGGAACTGTCGAGAACTGTCGAGAACTGTCGAGAACTGTCGAGAACTGTCGAGAACTGTCGAGAACTGTCGAGAACTGTCGAGAACTGTCGAGAACTATCGAGAACTGTCGGGAACTATCGAGAACTGTCGTTAACTATCGAGAACTATCGAGAACTGTAGAGGACTATCGAGAACTGTCGAGGACTATCGAGAGCTATCAAATGCTATCGAAAAGTATCAAAAACTATCTGACATTATCGAAAACTATCGACAACTATCGAGAACTATCGGGAACTGTGGAGAACTATCGGGAACTATCGAGAATTATAGAAAACTATCGAGAACTGTCGAGAACTGTCGAGAACTGTCGAGAACTGTCGATAACTATCGAGAACTGTCGAAAACTATCGAGAACTGTCGTTAACTATCGAGAACTATCGAGAACTGTAGAGGACTATCGAAAACTGTCGAGGACTATCGAGAGCTATCAAAAGCTATCGAAAAGTATCAAAAACTATCTAACATTATCGAAAACTATCGACAACTATCGAGAACTATCGAGAACTGTGAAGAACTATCGAGAATTATCGAGAACTGTAGAGGACTATCGAGAACTGTCGAAAACTGTCGAAAACTGTCGAAAACTGTCGAAAACTATCGAAAACTATGGAAAAACTATTGAAAACCATCGAAAACCATCGGAAACCATCGGAAACCATCGAAAACCACCGGAAACCACCGGAAACCATCGGAAACCACCGGAAACCATCGGAAACCATATGAAACCATCGGAAATCATCTGAAACCATCGGGAATCATCGGAAACCATCGGAAACCATCGGAAACCATCGGAAACCATCGGAAACCATCGAAAACTATCGGAAACCATCGGAAACCATCTGAAACCATCGGAAACCATCGGAAACCATCGAAAACCACCGGAAACCATCGGAAACCATCGAAAACCACCGGAAACCATCGGAAACCATCGGAAACCATCGGAAACCATCGAAAACTATCGAAAACCGTTAAAAACCATCAACAACCATCGACAACCATCGAAACCCATCGGAAACCATCGAAAACCATCGAAAACCATCGAAAACCATCGGTAACCATCGGAAACCATCGAAAACTATCGGAAACCATCGAAAACCATCGAAAACCATCGAAAACCATCGAAAACCATCGACAACCATCGAAAACCATCGACAACCATCGAAAACCATCGACAGCCATCGAAAGCCATCGAAAATCATCAAAAGCCATCGAAAACTATCGCAAAGTATGGAAAACTATGAAAACCCATGGAGATCCTATGGATAACAGAAAACCCGCGGAAAACATATGGAAAACCCATATAAACGTTTGGAAAACCCATGAAAAACGTTCGGAAAACCAATGAAAAAGGTATGGGAAATCCCATGGAAAACATCCTATGGAAAGCTATTTGAAAACGTATAAGTAAGCCCATTGAAAACGTATGAAAAGCCCATGGAAAACGTATGGAACAACCCATGGAAAACCTATGATAAACGTTTGGAAAACGTATGGAAAACTCAAAGAAAACCCATGGAGAACGTATGGAAAACGTATGGGAAACTTATGGGAAACTTATGGAAAACCTATGGAAAATCCATGAAAAATCGAATGGAAAATGTACTTATGGACAGATATCAGTTCCTAGTCTACTAGGTAGTACATTTTTTTGATTAAAACCAACAAACCGAAACCTTGTTTTTTTTTCATCAGGAAAAACAAAATCAACATTGATAACAAACTGTAATAACATACCGTTAGACAAAAGACAGAAGTTGTTTTTTCAAATTTGTGTACCGTTCTTACGTGGCCGTTTTATCATAAGAAAGCTAGTTACATCAATAATATTTAGTGGAGCAAATCGTTCCAAATGATTAAAGTTAAATAAAAAAAAGGATAAAAATAAATCTAATCTCACTGTACTCCGTCTATCAAGGAACAAGTCTAAAGATGGTTGTGGTGGCAACCAGGTAATACGAAAGAACCATAGCAATCTATTAAAACTTAAATGGGTAAGCTTTTTAACAAGAGGTATACTTTGTCGTACAGTGTTAAAACCTATTAACACTGTTATAACTTATATAATTAACTATCACTTTCTAGAAGCCACTTCAAAATCAAAGTTTTGTAAGATAGTATACCAATGGGGAATTCGTAGTAGGTATAAAAAACTTTATAACTTTAGTACCTACCTAGATTTGATAAAATTTCTTGCAATAGGTTATTAATTGAAAATCTAAGTAATGCTATGCTGAAAAAGAAATTAGAGCCTTATAAAATAAATATGGCAACAATACTTTTCAATTGCCCATATTTTGTTGTATAACATAAAGCAAAGATTTGAATACTAAAATGTAAAATGTCATTGTTATTAGCAAAACTAGTTAATCTTACATTATTTTGATTCAATAATGATTAAATTACTACGCGGTTCAAAATACCAAGTTGCACCACCAGAAACCCTTTATTTTACAAACCACTTAAGGAGGTATAATCACGATTTGAACTAGCAAAATAGGACGACAAGAAAATGATAATTTTATGTACCTACCCGACTCCATTCCACTATATTTTACGACTTAATTGTTAGAATAACACTGACTTTCACGAACTTAAACCTTTCTAAACCTAAGGTTAAGTAAAATTATAGGTGTCACTAATTTTTCACTTTGCTCCAAAGACCGCCTCTTATTTATTTTTAGTTGCAAATGACTAATGTTAATCAAGGAACACTGGAAAGCCACCGCACTATTAACTATTGTATAATTATACTACCCGGCAAGATTTTCAGAAATGAACCCTAGTGTTGCATAATAGGTTTATCTGTTTCTAGCATTTTAAAATAAATATCTGTAGCGAGTCATATTATCACAACAATGATTACTGTAAGTTTACATAAAAAAAATCTTTGGTATGATAATCTAGTAGGTAATTTTCAATGTTATTGAACAAACAACATAAGCTAATAGCTAAGTAATCTATTCGAAGGTACGAAAAAATAAAACCAAAATGAAATACAGAAGCCCCGAAAGGCTATACCAGATTTAGCGACCGTGGAGATGCGGTTTCATCTCCATTGGCGAGGTATCTGTACATCACAAGGAATCAGCTCCATTGCCAGGTTGGATAGAAGGACGGCAGCGCCACCTTGCTACGATATGGATGACCATAGTTTGAAACGGCAGCGTCGCTGAATGTAGCAGATAAGCCGAAACCGCAGCAACATGAAAAATAAAACATATATGTATTAATAATGGGAGCAAGACCATCCCACTTCTGATGACAGATTTAGGGCGGATAATATAGAAATAAAACTATTCTGATAAAAGCATTAAACTGTTCAATTAACTATAAAGCTTCTATTTCAATAAGGTCAGGATTAATAAAAACCTCAAATCTAAATATAACTATTCTGTTAAAAGCATTAAACTATTCAATAACTATAAACAAAACTATAAAGCTTCTATTTCAGTAAGGTCAGGATTAATAAAAATCTCAAATCTCTAATGAACTATTTTATTCTTTTAAATCGTCCTTTTATTTTTTTACCTACCACCCGTTAAGGACATCTTTTAGCTGACAAGAAAAACGGGCGAAAAAAACTCACCAGCTTTAACAGAAACAACGACATTTACAAATAATCATGTCGTTGTTGAACATACAACACATTTCACAACATTTACAACAACATTACTTTTCATGATAAAAGATTAAACAACATTTACGAATATGATCAAGCATGTTCTATAAACTGTTACTTTATATTACTTCAGTACTCACATAATTTATTCGAAACCGATAAGGAAAACTTTAATTTAATATTATCAGCAAATAAGCATTTACGTTTAACAAGTTACTGAATATCCTTCGAACAAGGGCAAATCTTCAGCAATATTTACTTGACAATACATCAGCATTAAACAGCAAGAAAAACAAGGAATGAGAAATATGAAACAACGGAATAGTTACTTAACTTGTACACCGCTCACGGCTCGAACCAGACTAACCAAATAAAATGGCTGCCTCACCTTATAAATGTTAGCGTCTACCGCCAATTCAACAGACAATTATTGTTTTAGAAAATTACAGAAACACCACAATATAAATATAACAATTATGAAAAAGTATTCTAAAATCAAATAATGATTTTACATAACATTATTTATAATTACAATAATTATCTATATTTGTTTTCTTTTCAACCGGAAGTAACGTGTACTTACTAACGTAAAAGTACACGCCACTTAGATACTTTATATTACATTACATTTCAGTAATAAATTAATAGATATGAATATTAAAAGTAATAACATGATTTTATACACATTATTCAGTACTTATAGGCAGATTAAAGTACAATTGCTTGATGATGCTTTGTTGACGGTTGGCCCCGCCACGAATCAAAATACTTTTTATTAGAAACAGGATACATGGAGTAAAATGCTATCTCCATAATTAATATAATGAATTTAGATTTAAAAATAACTATATGAGATTAATAACAAAACTCCATATCATATCGCTTTGTTGTCGGATGGCACCGACACAAATCAAGCTACTATTTAATGAAAACACGATAAATAAGGTACGATGTTATCCACAAAATTAAATTAATGGATTTAGGTGTAATAAATACTAAATTGAATCAATGTCAAAACTTGATATTCTAACACGCGCAGTGTTATCTGACACACACTCTAGTGCTCTCATACCGACGAGTATAATCAAAATTTTGTCCCAAAGTGACACTATTGATACACACACTAGACTTTGACAGAGTTGGAGTAGACAAATGTCTCGGTCTGTTTTATATGATAAGACCATGCCTTCTTTAGTCGGCAGGCACTCCGGACAACTTTGCCCTACTCCAGCTGGTGGCCAACGACAGCTACCGAATGGGACAGTTTCTCATCGCTGCCAAAGCCTTTCACATGCTCGACAGGTTTGTATAGTATAAATTATCAAAACTAAAACTTACCTATCAGAAGAAGCGATGATAATCTGCCATATATGGGCATTATGCTCATCATTATCATCATCATGTCAGCCGAACGACGCCCAATGCTGGGCATAGGCCTCCCGCAAGGATCTCCACGACGATCGATTATGCCCATATGTATATGGACATAATATGGACTCCAAATATCAAATGAAGCCTATGCTCATATACATATGTATTAGCTGTCAGCCCTTCACGACTGAAGCCTTAGATAATTTATTTCAAAATGACGATAGTCAAACTCAATATTATGTCTACTCGCCAACGTAATATTATGTTCTCGGAGTGGTTACACCTTTTCTCTTGTCGTGAGATGTCATGAGGTGAATAATCCAGGGCCAATGGGGGCTTGGACATCGAATACTTTTTAGCCTATGTACCTACGGTCGAACCAGTAGAATCGTACGTAACCTATTTTGCTTATCTATATTTCCTTTGAAAGCGTCAACTATAGGTAAACGAATTTTAGTCGGGGAAACCCGTACAAAACCGTATACCGGGGTAGAACCGTATTGTGTAGTTGTGTCTCGTATTATTTGTAACTAGCCGCACATTTGCCGATCACGGCAAGTAGCCAATAGGATCAATCTGTCAACAGACACTTGTTACTGCAGGCACGAGCGTTTTCAATTAATCACACGAGTATTGTTTTTAGGTGCTTTGATGTAATTTTATCGTTTTCTAAAGTTTGAATTGTGAATATATTACGATAAATGGGTAAGTGGAATGTTATTATCGTGAAACTGTGTATATTTACCTAATTATCGACAATGTTTTGGTGTCCGATCTGTTTTATATGAAAAGTGAATATTGAATATGTTGTTTATGGTCAGTGGGGCAAAACCGTAAGGGGTAAAATCGGCCAGTAGATGAAGGTTAGGTGCAATGCATTACCTGTAAAACATGGGCACACGAAGGCTGTACTGGCTGAGATGAAGATGACTTGGATAGTTTCGAATGCATTGGTTGCGTTGATAGCGTATGGGGCAATATCGTATATAATATGGTTTTGCCCAGCCCCCGGGGCAAAACCGTAATTCGACGAGGTTTAATTTGTGTTGATTATTTTTGTTATTACGGTGACTACAGTATTATTTTTTGTTTATATCTGTAGCTAAGGAGAGTCTTTAATAAAGAATCGATTATGAATATGTTATTTTCATTTGTTTAGATTATATATAGGTTTGCTCTTACCTATACGGCTTTGCCCCGGTCTCCCCTATCTGTTAGAAAATTGACTGATGGTGGGTCACGCACGATTTAATGAGAGCTACTGTTCTTTAGCCTATGCCCAGCAGTGGGCGTCGTCGTTCGGCTGACATGATGATGTTGATGATGATGAAACTGTTATTTAACATTATGGCAAGGTTCTGATCTGACCCAACCTGAATGACATCGTTTGTCCTTCGACCTATCTATCTTGGAACTTAGTTAAGTGTTTGTTTGAAAGTTATATTTATATTGATGGCAATAGGTTAGATGGCGGGCCAGAGATGTGGGAAGGGTTGCGCGGCGCCGTGTGCGGGTGTGCGCAGGCGGCCGCGGCTGGCAAGCCAAGGGCTGCGGCGGAGTTGAGGGATGCGCTGTCTTTGCTCAGGGGTGAGGACCTACTGCTTTAACTGTTATTTGCCATCCAGGATCGTACAAGGGCTGCGGCGGAGTTGAGGGATGCGCTGTCTTTGCTCAGGGGTGAGGACCTACTGCTTTAACTGTTATTTGCCATCCAGGATCGTACAAGGGCTGCGGCGGAGTTGAGGGATGCGCTGTCTTTGCTCAGGGGTGAGGACCTACTGCTTTAACTGTTATTTGCCATCCAGGATCGTACAAGGGCTGCGGCGGAGTTGAGCGATGCGCTGTCTTTGCTCAGGGGTGAGGACCTACTGCTTTAACTGTTATTTGCCATCCAGGATCGTACAAGGGCTGCGGCGGAGTTGAGGGATGCGCTGTCTTTGCTCAGGGGTGAGGACCTACTGCTTTAACTGTTATTTGCCATCCAGGATCGTACAAGGGCTGCGGCGGAGTTGAGGGATGCGCTGTCTTTGCTCAGGGGTGAGGACCTACTGCTTTAACTGTTATTTGCCATCCAGGATCGTACAAGGGCTGCGGCGGAGTTGAGGGATGCGCTGTCTTTGCTCAGGGGTGAGGACCTACTGCTTTAACTGTAATTTGCCATCCAGGATCGTACAAGGGCTGCGGCGGAGTTGAGGGATGCGCTGTCTTTGCTCAGGGGTGAGGACCTACTGCTTTAACTGTTATTTGCCATCCAGGATCGTACAAGGGCTGCGGCGGAGTTGAGGGATGCGCTGTCTTTGCTCAGGGGTGAGGACCTACTGCTTTAACTGTTATTTGCCATCCAGGATCGTACAAGGGCTGCGGCGGAGTTGAGGGATGCGCTGTCTTTGCTCAGGGGTGAGGACCTACTGCTTTAACTGTTATTTGCCATCCAGGATCGTACAAGGGCTGCGGCGGAGTTGAGGGATGCGCTGTCTTTGCTCAGGGGTGAGGACCTACTGCTTTAACTGTTATTTGCCATCCAGGATCGTACAAGGGCTGCGGCGGAGTTGAGGGATGCGCTGTCTTTGCTCAGGGGTGAGGACCTACTGCTTTAACTGTTATTTGCCATCCAGGATCGTACAAGGGCTGCGGCGGAGTTGAGGGATGCGCTGTCTTTGCTCAGGGGTGAGGACCTACTGCTTTAACTGTTAATTGCCATCCAGGATCGTACAAGGGCTGCGGCGGAGTTGAGGGATGCGCTGTCTTTGCTCAGGGGTGAGGACCTACTGCTTTAACTGTTATTTGCCATCCAGGATCGTACAAGGGCTGCGGCGGAGTTGAGGGATGCGCTGTCTTTGCTCAGGGGTGAGGACCTACTGCTTTAACTGTTATTTGCCATCCAGGATCGTACAAGGGCTGCGGCGGAGTTGAGGGATGCGCTGTCTTTGCTCAGGGGTGAGGACCTACTGCTTTAACTGTTAATTGCCATCCAGGATCGTACAAGGGCTGCGGCGGAGTTGAGGGATGCGCTGTCTTTGCTCAGGGGTGAGGACCTACTGCTTTAACTGTTATTTGCCATCCAGGATCGTACAAGGGCTGCGGCGGAGTTGAGGGATGCGCTGTCTTTGCTCAGGGGTGAGGACCTACTGCTTTAACTGTTATTTGCCATCCAGGTTCGTACAAGGGCTGCGGCGGAGTTGAGGGATGCGCTGTCTTTGCTCAGGGGTGAGGACCTACTGCTTTAACTGTTATTTGCCATCCAGGATCGTACAAGGGCTGCGGCGGAGTTGAGGGATGCGCTGTCTTTGCTCAGGGGTGAGGACCTACTGCTTTAACTGTTATTTGCCATCCAGGATCGTACAAGGGCTGCGGCGGAGTTGAGGGATGCGCTGTCTTTGCTCAGGGGTGAGGACCTACTGCTTTAACTGTTATTTGCCATCCAGGATCGTACAAGGGCTGCGGCGGAGTTGAGGGACGCGCTGTCTTTGCTCAGGGGTGAGGACCTACTGCTTTAACTGTTATTTGCCATCCAGGATCGTACAAGGGCTGCGGCGGAGTTGAGGGATGCGCTGTCTTTGCTCAGGGGTGAGGACCTACTGCTTTAACTGTTATTTGCCATCCAGGATCGTACAAGGGCTGCGGCGGAGTTGAGGGATGCGCTGTCTTTGCTCAGGGGTGAGGACCTACTGCTTTAACTGTTATTTGCCATCCAGGATCGTACAAGGGCTGCGGCGGAGTTGAGGGATGCGCTGTCTTTGCTCAGGGGTGAGGACCTACTGCTTTAACTGTTATTTGCCATCCAGGATCGTACAAGGGCTGCGGCGGAGTTGAGGGATGCGCTGTCTTTGCTCAGGGGTGAGGACCTACTGCTTTAACTGTTATTTGCCATCCAGGATCGTACAAGGGCTGCGGCGGAGTTGAGGGATGCGCTGTCTTTGCTCAGGGGTGAGGACCTACTGCTTTAACTGTTATTTGCCATCCAGGATCGTACAAGGGCTGCGGCGGAGTTGAGGGATGCGCTGTCTTTGCTCAGGGGTGAGGACCTACTGCTTTAACTGTTATTTGCCATCCAGGATCGTACAAGGGCTGCGGCGGAGTTGAGGGATGCGCTGTCTTTGCTCAGGGGTGAGGACCTACTGCTTTAACTGTTATTTGCCATCCAGGATCGTACAAGGGCTGCGGCGGAGTTGAGGGATGCGCTGTCTTTGCTCAGGGGTGAGGACCTACTGCTTTAACTGTTATTAGCCATCCAGGATTGTACAAGGGCTGCGGCGGAGTTGAGGGATGCGCTGTCTTTGCTCAGGGGTGAGGACCTACTGCTTTAACTGTTATTTGCCATCCAGGATCGTACAAGGGCTGCGGCGGAGTTGAGGGATGCGCTGTCTTTGCTCAGGGGTGAGGACTTACTGCTTTAACGGTTATTTGCCATCCAGGATCGTACAAGGGCTGCGGCGGAGTTGAGGGATGCGCTGTCTTTGCTCAGGGATGAGGACCTACTGCTTGAACCGTTATTAGCCATCCAGGATCGTACAAGGGCTGCGGCGGAGTTGAGGGATGCGCTGTCTTTGCTCAGGGGTGAGGACCTACTGCTTGAACTGTTATTAGCCATCCAGAATCGTACAAGGGTTGCGCGGTGCCGTGTGCGTTAAACTGTTATTGGCCATCCAGCCCCCCTAGCATGACCAACAAAACGCGATATGATAACGCGCTTTATCCCTGTCAATAGACTATGGGTTTTGACGTTTGAATGTCGATTAATCGCTTTATCATGCGATATATATCACGTTTGGAGTGATCATGCTAGGCTTACTGGATCGTACAGGCCTTGAGCTAACCAAAGAGGAGGTTCGGTTCAGGGACTATACTCTGAAACGCACATCCGAAACTTCGGATAGCCCCGCCCCTTTCACGCGATTCTGTCATGGAGCGTGAGAGGGACGGGTATAACGAAGTTTCGGCTTTTGCGTTTCAGAGTAGGCCCTCAGACCCGGTACGGTCTAGCGTAAGGCATTTTTAAATACCTTAGTTAATATTATTTTCGAAACATTTTTTTTAATCCACTACGGGGTAGCACTTAGCCTTCATCACACCTGATGTTAAGTGGTGATAAAGCTGAAGCTGGAAGCGCACTACTCGCCCGTAATCCTCAATCACTGAGGAACTGGCTATCTTATCTCTAACTGCCGGAACACAATAATGCTGAAAACATCATTGTTATGGCGTCAGACTCAGATAAGACGGTACAATAGGAACCCGAAAACAGAATACCGAATACAATATGTACCCCAACAGGGAATCGAACCCGGGACCTCTTGGTCTGAAATTGGTGGAGTGAACCACTGGACCTCAGAGGCGGTTAAAATTATGTTGTAGCTAAGATGTGTTAAGGCTCGTTTACACGATAGCGTATCGTCTTTTTCACGAATCGAGCACCGATATATGTAATACTAGCTTTCCGCCCGCGGCTTCGCCGGCGTAAATTACACGACGTTATCCCGCGGGATTGAGATATTTTTTCCGGATAAAAAGTAGCCTACGTTCCTCTCCAGGCTACAAAGTATCTGTGTCCCAAATTTCAGCCAAATCCGTTCAGCCGTTTTGGCGTGATTTAGTAACAAACATACAAACATCTAAACATCCAAACATCCAAATATCTAAACATCCAAACATCTAAACTTTCACATTTATAATATTAAGTAGGATTAGTTGACCGTGCTACGGCCGACGCTCGGTTCAGAACGGTACGGTCTAGCGTGAGTCATTCATTCTTTCCATTAACCTTGAATAAGTCGAAAGACCAGAAGAATATTAATATAGTATGTGTAATCCAGGTCCCCGCGCGCACCCCCGCTCGGACCACATCCTGCGCCCGATCACGCGGTGGGCGCAGCAGAACCGGATCCCCGTCTGATACAATCACTGCAATGTGGCGTGAGGGTCTTCACAATTAACACAAGAACGAGACAAGGTGGAGAAGATCTCGCATTTAGTACTACACGTGGTGTGGTGTGGCATCGAAAATAGGCACGTTATATGATATAGTGAATGACTTGTATGGACTTGTGGTGTTTCGTGCAAAAGGGGCTGCGTGCGTCCCGGCCACACTATTTCTAACCTCTGTCTTGTGTTCTGTGGTTCTCACTGAAATGGAGTGACTCTATAAAATTGACAACTAAGCTTACTCTGTTTTGTGAAATGTATGAAAACTTTACCTACTCCGCTCCGATCTGAGTGAGGGTGTCTGTCTACTGACACGGAGTGACTCGGAGACTCAGCAATGTCTATCTATAGACTGCATCCCTATAGGATCACATTTAAATATTTGACGGTGTCTCATATACACAACACTGTTTACGGTCACAGTGGCCATATAAAATATCGATTGGGATGCTGTTTGAATATAAGTACCATCATCGGTACAACTTGACGCTCGATCATAACATAGGTATTCCAAAGTTCTGAAAATATATATACTTTTACCTTAGAAATTGTATTAATAGATTAATATTTAAACTTATAATATAAACTTACCTAAAATTCGTACATTGTTTTATTTCAATAATAGGGTATTTTACTGTTGTTGAAATGTAGATATTTAATGATGACGTTAAAAAATATTGCAATTAAGAATACCAAATGTGAAAAAATAATTTGAATCTGTTTTATAATAAAAGAATTATAGTCTGTTTGATTTTGACTATAGCTGTCTCTTTCTAAAACGAAATCTTCTATGGCGTGACTATGACGCTACTAACCCACTGACGTCACTAAGATAGCGTCCTGTCCTTGTCTAATTATAAAGTTTAAAGTCCTATATCTTTGAAAATATTCAAGATAATTCAAAATGAAAACTTGTTTTGTGTAGCTAATATTTCGAAAAACATTTTAAAGAAATAAAAAAAAATCAGTAAAATACCGTATTATACACATTTTTTTATTCATTAGCAATTTTGCATGCATTTACATAACATTCGCTCTTACATATTCCATAAATTCCATCACTCGTATGTGTGCTTGTAAGCCAAGGAAAATGAAATTCTCGGTCATTACTCTGTCAGACGTTGCTCAACTTGGCCACACTTGGCGCTCTAGCTGCAAATAGTAATCTTGAACATATGAAACTAGAATTTCCTTCCACCACCTTATATGCGAGTGCGAGTGGCACATACTTCATGTTCTTGAATATTTATGATGTCACAAATTCACTCTTGACTCGTGTTTTCCCAATAAGAAGTGGCCAATTTGTGACATATGAAGTACGGCGTAGCTATACAGATCATTAAAAGCCTCGGTTAGGCTTTTAATGGTTAGGCCCTTACCTATTAACAATTTCTTGTTAATTAAGTATGGAATATAATAAACCGACCGACTAAAAAATACTAAATACAGGTTTGGTTGCGGAAAAATAGGTTTAGTTATTTTTCTCTGCAACTTCAGCCCTCTTATCTTGTCAGACGAAATTATAAGCGCCTTTCAGAGTTAAAAACACGTAGGTACAATTTAAACTATAATTTTGTAAACATAACAGCAAAATTACTTACATCACGACAGTTAATTTCACAAACAATCAGTACCATCAATTTATCAATACTTTGTAATGATTAGCGAACCACCATACTTCATCGCCTTGGATCGAGTTAAAATAGAAATAAATGGTAATAAATAAGTTAATTAGTTACGTTATAAATCATGAGGTCCATGCAATTCCATAAGACTATTCAGTTACCATTAATGTTGACTTTAACTAAGTTATTGAAGTGATCATGTTAAATCCTTTACTTACTTATAGAAAGCTTCAGCATACTCCTTGGTCGACTTGTTTCATCTTATAATGTTGATGATAATGTTTAGCCTGCCATGAAATTTGGTATAAATGCAGATGCTCCTTTTTGAAGTGAAAGACGGACAAACAAACAAACACACTTTCATATATAAAATAAGTATTAGTATGGATTTCGAATCGAAGTGACCTAGAGGATTATAATTTAGTTATAGGATTTTTTATTTTTATTCGAACATACTGGAAATAACCGATTATTATCATTACTCTTGGAAACATATTTAAGAGATTTTCGTTTGAAGTAAACTTAAAGTGTGATACAATATAGATCACTTAACGTTTCAAAAATAACTGTTAGCTATTTGGTCCAAGTAAATGATATAATAAACGCACATTGCATACCATCGATCAAGGTGCCTGACAGTTAAAATCTAGGGTAATGGCGCCGATAGAAATGCCAGCCACATGCAGGTACTGAGAGCTTTAAATAGTAGGTAAGGAGGCAGTCAAAATCAACGAACATATATTCTATAGCAATCAAAGTTAATTTTTAACTTAATATGTAACATAAATAAATAACTATTGAATAAATACACTTTTAAACTTTCGCGTTGCATTATATAGTATTGAGAAAACAGGTATTAAACGCGTTTAAACTAAACATAGGTGTTTAGTTTAAACGCGTTTAATACCTGTTTTCTCAATACTATAATTATTGAATACTTTAAAAAAAAATTAGTATTAACGCTCTGATGCTTCATTAAAATATTTCAACTAAGCACGGAGTCTGCCGTAACTTATTTCACGTATATTCCACTAAATTAATGCCTACAGCAAAATAAAGTATATTTTCACTTCTCATGCTCGTAAAGTTCGTGTTTATGTTGGGTATAGGCTGCATAAAATCGCTTTTTATGCTCTAGTGCATAAAGTAAAATCTTCGTCTATGTCACAGACTCTAAGACAAAGGTCATCAGGTAAACAGTCACAGACGCAATTAAACTTCGTTAAATAAACTTGTTGTTTCATTCTGTTTCTTAAATTTTGTACATAATCCATGTTAAATTACTAAATAAATAAAACTAGGCAAAATTAATGAGTTTTGTAAGAAATAAGTATTTCAAGAGCATTATGGACTACGATCAATGCTAAGTAACTGTGCTGCCACTTCCACGCATAAAAAAAAGAAAAAGAAAGTTTTCCCGCCAACATGGCGAAGTCTTTATTTTTTGCAATATTGTAATTTATTTTCCTCACACTCGAAGTGAAAAGCAGAGTGTATAACTCGTACATAAAACCCATTTTACCCTCGAATTGACTATCCATCCTCGCCTACGGCTCGGGTGGATATATACGCCTCGGGTAAAATGGTATGTTTTATGCACTTGTTGTACAATCTACTATTTTTCTTTATGTGATTATCCAACAAAACAATTTATAGCAATTTTATTTTTAAAGCTAGGGGGTAGAAAAATGTACCTACCAATAAGTAATAGGTCTTCTAAAATGTTTCATATGTAAACCGTAATTTACGGCACTATTTAAAATTACAGGTAGTTTACTAGCTTTTAAGGGTCAAGAAATATAGTCCTTTTCACGAAAATTTAGAAATTGTATCAATCTCTATTTTTTATTGAATTAAAGACATTTTCGTTTCAATAATAACCAAGAACGTTGAATAAAATAACCAAAAATACCGCAAAAGAATTGCATTTATTTAACTTTTTTTTATAAACTATTACATTATATTTACATCAATACGTTGTAATAATACAACGCGTCAAGATCAGATCCGTAGGCAACAGTCAAAGCAGTACGAAATAAATAAACAAATAAAAGTCGGCGTCCGCAATAAAATCTGGTCGGTTTCGGCGAGGTTTCCTTATAAAACAAACATACACCAACCTAATCCCATACAAGGATCTTTATCTAAGCATACCTAAACAATCTAATATGGCTTACATTCCAAGGCAATCGTAAAAACAGTCCAGGAACTTTTTGGTGAAACTCTGATGTAAATCTTCCTATTTCCGTGTTGTTATCCAACCTCGTCCGATAGAGCTGGGCGGGGGCTTAGCCCCAGGGGTGGGCGGCGGGCAGTGTGTAGCGCGCTACCGGGGCGGCTACTGCCACCGGCGCAGGTGCAAGTACCTTCGCCACGTGACCGACGGCGACTGGAGCGGCCACCTGTCGAAGGAAGAGGTTTGAGACATGTTGCCTAGTATCAAAATGATTGTAAGGTCACACTCTAGACATAAAGCTGAGTTCCTAAAAACTAGAGCATATCCTCGAGCACTTCCATGTAATGTACCATTATAGCGAATGCTTGATGCTGTGCTCGATGAAATGCTCACGGTGATGGAGCATTATCTGTAACATTTCTCTCTAAACTTCGTTTATAACTCTGTTGAAATGTCTATGGCTGTCTCAACAACGGGCTTGTGACTTTGCTCGATGAAATGTTACGCTCGTTAGATCGTCTCTGTCGATATATATGTTTTTAAAATATTACAAACATATTTTTAGTTGTTACAGTAAATGCTCGAGTTTATACTCACCTTTAGACGTATACATCCGGAACATACTATATACACAGGTAGTTTGGTGGACCAAATACATCTAGTATGACACTTACAACCAGTTTCAATAACCTATCTCCCGGTAAAATTCCTTTATTGCCCGTGGTACTACCAGTAGATATTACTACCAGTAGTACTACGGGTAAAAAAAAAGCCCGTCGTACTACCAAGCGATCCAGTAGTACGACGGGAAATATTTTTTTACCCGTGGTACTTTAAGCTTATCCCGGTTTCGTTACTAAGCAACCGTTGTTATTTGAAAAAAAATCTAGGCCTCTAAGCTCTGGTAAGCCTGTCTTAACCGGGGAGTAGGTTATTGAAACCGGCCATTAGTTTAAAAACTATCTAATGTTATCTTGAGATTACTCTGCAATTATTTAAAACTGAAAATCACTTACAGCATGAGCACCACCCGTCCTTTCCACAACAGCGTTGAAACCATTCACATTATCAGCGGTGTAGGTCACCCTGCGCAAGTGACCGTCGGGTTCCACCAAGCTGTAAGAGCCGTGGACAACGCCGTTCTGAAGAGTTTCTGCCGCGTCCTTCTGGTCCCCAGTGTGGGGGTCCGACACTCCGTACGAAAAGCTATACGCTGGGTTGGGGTCCACTGGTTCCGCTCGGATTATCTGTAATGAGGAGATCGCATATTACTTCATCATCATTTTAAAACCTCTCAATTAAATGGTGGATTATAGCATAATGTGATGATATCCACGCCACCTAGATACTAATCAACCTCTTTTCTTTACCTCGATTCAACAAGTCACACTAAATGCGTAGGCCAGACTGCACGTATAACAAGGCAAAACGCTAAGACTGCAAAAACATTATCAGCCCCAGACGATTCACGAATCGTCGGAAACATTCGCGACAGCGGAATGTATGCCCTGTTTCTGTCACTCGCTATAGAATAGACAAAGACAAAGCACAGAATTCGAATCCGAATCCGTTTCCGACGGTTTGTGAATCAGAGGGCTGATGCCGATCCTCCACTTTGTAACCGTCAAATGCGTTCGACTCTGCTTGTCCAGAAAGGGCGAATTCACCGTGATTTCAACTACATCACTGCCAATGTGGCAGATGAAACGCGGACTGCCATATCTAGCGGACGATGTTGTCAAAACGCGTCTAATTCGTTCGTAGTTCTGGGGCTACCGGCTAAAAAATATGGATATGAGCATGGGCTTCATTTAACATTTGAAGAGCATATTGAAATGTCAAATGAAACCCATGCTCATATGTATTAATATCTTTAGCCGGTAGCTCCCCTGGACAGGGTATAACAACGCGCGGCGTTCAGCGAATGCTACGGGGGCGTAGACGGCCCTGTTTAGTTACATATTGCTGCCATTGTTAAAGTCTCTCACACAATACACTCACAGGCGATGCTACGGATTTTACAATGGGCGCGGCGCAGTGTGCTACAGGCTGGGACTGCATAGGGCGCGGGGGCATAAACCGGGGCCTCCATCGTAGGCCTAACTATGATACATTAACTCACAGGCGCTGCTAAAGCTTTGACAACAGCCGCGGCGTTGTGCGCTACAGGCGCGTAGGCCGGGGCCGTGTAGGCCTCGGGGGCGTAGGCTGGGGCCGCAATGCCGACGCTATTGTAGATAGATGTTTCACTATATTAATACACTCGCAGGAGCTGCTACGGCTTTAACCACAGGCGCGGCGTAGTGAGCTACAGGCGCGTAGGCCGGGGCCGTGTAGGCCTCGGGGGCGTAGGCTGGGGCCGCAATGCCGACGCTATTGTAGATAGATGTTTCACTATATTAATACACTCACAGGAGCTGCTACGGCTTTAACCACAGGCGCGGCGTAGTGAGCTACAGGCGCGTAGGCCGGGGCCCCGTAGGTCGTTGTGGCGTAGGCTGGGGCCGCAATGCCGACGCTATTGTAGATAGATGCTTCACTATGTTAATACACTCACAGGAGCTGCTACGGCTTTAACCACAGGCGCGGCGTAGTGAGCTACAGGCGCGTAGGCTGGGGCCGCGTACGCCGGGGCCGCGTACGCCGGGGCCGCGTAGGCTGCGGGGGCGTAAGCCGGGGCCGCGTAGGCCGCGGGGGCGTAGGCCGGGGCCGCGATGCCGACGCCGTCGTAGATGCCCGGCCGCGCCACCGCCACGGCGCACGCGCAGCACAGAAGAAATACCTTAGTGACACGTTAACATGAAAATACATATATAAAAATATACATAGACAAAAATAATTTTGTTCTTTCGCTTTTGTGATATGTGATAAAACTAACTTTGGTGTAACGAATTAAAATATTCATAGATAGAGTTCCAGCAAATACGCTATTTATAGCAGATTCATTTAGTGCTATTTCTCATATTTTTCATAATAATAAGTAATTGTTTTTAATCTTATTAGCAATTTTTTATATTTACAGTTGAGTAAACTATTATTTCAGTTTAGATACAATACATCTACTACTAACAGTAATAATTCAGAGTTCGGCCAGTCCCCTATAACTACAATTTTAACCCTTGGCTCCTTGTGACACCTTGTGGTACCAAGAACGGAAAACTCGTTCGTTACGGTTGTTTTCAGAATTGAAATTTTATACACGAAAAATCTAGTTAAAGTATGGAAACTGACAATGTTTCTACGAATGGTTTCGTTTACGATGACGAGAATGAAACTCCCGTTCTCTTTAGGTATCTGTGCTAGGGGTAGGCACAGGTTGCTACTTAAAATGTCTTAAATACTCAGACACAAACCCGCAACATGAATACTGTAAATTATTGAAATATTTATCAAACTAAAATTCAATATTTATTTCAAAACTTCAAGTTATTATATTAAGTTATTAACTTCGATCTTAAAAGTACACTGTAAGTTCCATGATGTAACGTAGGTACATACCTTAGCGAGCATGTTGTTGCGTGCGCTCGTGGTGAGTCTGGAAGCACGTGTGGCGGTGCTTGCGCCGGCGTCGTATATAAGGCGACCCGCCGAAAAGGCTGCCACCTGTAAGCTGTATCTAAACCTAGAACTATCGGGAAAAGTTGGCTTCGGGTGTTGTACATTGCTACGTGTGTCACATTTAAGTAAATTAAATTTAAGTTAGGTTTACACGGATAAATAATTGATTAAATACGAAGCTCCCGTCTTGGGAAGTACGGGCTGTTGTGTTTTTCTTCTATTAAACGACCTCCATGGTCGAGTGGCGATACCCACCACCGCCGCCTGTTTTCAAGGTGAGGTACTGGGTTCGATTCGATCCCCGGTTTGGTAAAAATAGAAAAGTAACATTTCTATTTTTCTCGCGTCTGTGTGTATGCGTCAGTGGAAACAACGACGGATAATACCTTGATTAGGCTACCTAGGTACATAATTTGGAACAGGAGGAATGTATAATATAATCATGATGGTGTCCAACATTAGTTAGTTGTATCTATGAATGAGCGTCAAGCTTAGCCATCGGTTCGCAAAATACTACAGTCTGAGACTTTGTAACGAAACGAGAAGACACGGCAAGAGGAAGGCAACTAGAAAAGCAACTAACTACTGACTAGTAAGTAAATAGGAATAAACCCGCAAGCTTATGCAATCCAGGTTAATTGATCAATGAATATTCAATTATTTTAATCGTTCATAACAATAGCCTGGATCACTCAGATTGCTGGTTCAACTCTCTTCCTAATAATATCATAAATTCAAAACATATAAACAACTCTGTTATTTACAGGGTTAATTTTTGAACATCATCCAAATTTTTAAGCTCGTCTCAGAATCTGTAAGTAAACAACTTTCTCCTAGAAAGATGGGTCGAAATATGACATAAAATTTTTGACTCTTCATACAAATCAGACTGATCACGCGATCGATTTAGTAAGGGAAGTCCAAACATTTTTGTCGTATTTCGACACATGTTTCTAGAAGAAAGTTGTTCACTTACCGATTCTGAGACGATCTTAAAAATTTGGATGGTGTTCAAAAATTAACCCCGTAAGTATATCTTTTCCAGAAACAATTTTCTATGTTCATCTCGTCCATTTAAATTATAGTTTATAGAAAAGACATCAACGAGTCAGAAATATTTCCAGAACAATAATAAGAGAAATAAAATAACTTTGACTATGTTCACATACTTACTTTCATCATCAGCCATTTAATTTCCCCACTGCTGGGGCACTGGCCTTCCTTATGGATGGATAAAGAGAATGGGCCATAACATAAGCCCCCACGCGGGCCCAGTGCGGATTGGTGGGCACTGCATATGCAGCCGGGACCAACGACTTAACGTGCTTTCCGAAGCACGGAAGAGCTCGAGATGAAAAGTTTTTGGTCAAACAACTTTATAACTAATTAATGATTGAAATATAAATACAAGAAAACATTTCTTGTCTTTCAACAACAATTACCACCCTCTTGTTTTTTTAATACAAGCAATACAAGCTTAGTTATTTGTATCAATTAAGGCAGTACACGAATCTTTAACAACGCACGTAGTTAAAGATTCGTGTACTGCTTAATAAATTGGGCTTTTATGGGTGGAAGTATCCATATCAATAATACATATTGTGATCATTGCAATTAAGCTATTAAACAACATCTATTTAGTTACTGTTACTACTTGCGCATAATATCTAACTATAAAACAGTATTCCTATACTCCTAGACTCTGATCGATTCTATTATAACTTATTAAACTCTATCTAGTCTATACTTATATTATAAAGACATACTTACTAAGATTTGTTTTTTTTTTATTGTTTGGAATGGATACAAAAACTATTAGACTGATTTTAAAAATTATTTCACCAATTTAAGGTACATTATTGCTGAGTGACATAGGCTGTATTTTATTCCGATATTCCCATGGGAACGGGTACCATGTGGAGCCTCTACTTTAATAATATTCTCTATCCCTAAACTCAGTTAACGAAGTAATGTAAGGCAAACACGAGCCATTATCGTTCTCGTTAAACCTGCCGGTAGGCCACCGATACATGACGCAACCAAGGATACGTGGACACCATGTCCTATGTCTACAAACAAACATATTAATTATAAACGCCTGAAAATTATCAAAACCTAGGAGTGAAGAAGATAGATAAGTATAATAATTTGGTTTTACAATTCATATCACTTCTACTTTTATTTATCGTTTGATGCCTACGACTACAGAAATACACCTAATAGAAATACACCCCATGACATATTATTTTATCATGAACTAGCCTTCCGCCCGCGGCTTCGCCCGCGTGTACTACACGACGTTATCCCGCGGGAAGGTGATATTTTTCAGGAATAAAAAGTAGTCTATGTCCTTTCTCAGGCTCTAGACTATCTCTGTACCAAAGTTCATTCAAATCGGTTCAGTAGTTTAGGTGTGATTGTGTAACACACAGACAGACAGAGACGCATTTATAATATAAAGTAAGGAAGTAAGGATGAATGAATGATAATGAATTATAATTCATTTAACGCAGTCTACAATAATTATATATATAATATAATTTAATTAATATGTCGAACATTGGAATATAATATAGAATCAATTTTTGAAGTCGGTTAATTAACTTAAAGGAAAAGACATCAACGCGTGCCGTCAATCAAAACACAATAATACAATAGTAGATTGTATTACAAGGGAGCAAAATAACATACATATTTACGGCGAGGGCGCTATTTTGAATCCAGAGCGCAGTGAAGGATTCTAGAGTAGAATCCTGAACGCAGCGAGGGATTCAATATACGGCGCCCGAGGTGAAAATAATTTTGCGGCCGAGTAATACACTCTACTATTCATTTCGAATATAAGGAATGTAAATACACTCTGCTTTTCATCCCCCTCTATAAGAAAAGCAATAAAGACAACTAAAACTACCTAGAAAAATAAGAGAAAGGTGGCGGGGGGCTTCGCCTTCTCTGTTTTTTCTATAATATATAAAAATAATAAGTTTTGAAATAACAAAAAATACTTTTGAACAAAAAAAATTTTTGAAAAAAAATGATTGAACATAAAATTTTTTGAACCAAAAAAAATTTTTTTATATGTTTATCGGATGCCTCTAAGTATCTCCGGAGTACCATAGGGGGTTGAAAATTTTGTTAGATTTTAGCTACGACACGCACGTTTTTGAGATATTCTCGTTTTTATAATTTTTTTTTTATATATTAAGTAAGTTTTTTGAAAATCTATATATATATAAAAATGAATCCCTATTTCCCTTGGTCACGACATCACGCGTGAACGGCTGGACCGATTTGGCTAATTTTGGTCTTGAAATGTTCGTGGAAGTCCAAGGAAGGATATAGGGGTAGGGTAGGGTAGGGGTAGGGGTATAGTAGGGGTAGGGTAGGGGTAGGGTAGGGTTGGGTAGGGGTAGAGTAGGGGTAAGGTAGGGGTAGGGTAGCGGTAGGGTAGGGGTAGCGTAGGGGTAGGGTTGGGGTAGGGTAAGGGTAGCGTAGGGGTAGGGTAGGGGTACGGTAGGGGTAGGGTAGGGGTAGAGTACGGGTAGGGTAGGGTGGAGTAGGGGGTAGGGCCACGGGAACGAAGTCGCGCTGGGTCAGCTAGTATTAAATAATTCCCGTCCCAATACAAAATCTGTTGAAAACTTTTTCATTGCCGATGAGGTAACTCTACGGTTGACTGTAACCAAATTCAGTTCTATTCTTAGAAAAGAGCAACTTGCGATCGCAAGTTATTCTTTTCACTGGTGTGATTCAGATTTTGTAACAATGCTTCGTAGCGAAGTCAAGCTTAATAAACATGGAAAAATATAAGACAGACATTTGCATGCGTATCTTAAAGTATGAATAACTATAAATTGTGTTTAGCAACGTCTTATATATTCTTCAAAGGACTAAATGAACATGGTGTTACTTATTCGGAAAATTCATTTAATTGTTAACAATTAAACGAAATATTTAGTATCTTATGATACTACTTAAATTATTTATTTGACTTACTATGATTTAGGACTAGACGATCGGAGTGTCATAGAGTTGAGCTACCGCGAAGTGACTCATCACGTAGAGATTTGTCCATCAGAGTAGAGACATGCTAGTTACTACTTACTTGTTTTTCTATTAACTAGATCATGCATGGCTAGAATTTGCATAAAAAGTAATTTGAAATTACCTAAAAAAGAAGTTTATTTGAAGATTAATACTTAAAGCGCTTTTCCTACCATCAGACATTTTAATTTCCCCACTGTTGAGGTAAATTTTATTATAAGGTTAATGTTCGTAAATGGACTTTGCAACAATTTGAAACGTTAACACTAATAAACAAGAAAACCTTCAAGGAACTTTAATATGTCTCTCTAAAACTTTACAAGCGATAACATATCTTATTGACGGTTCTACAAAATTCATTCCAAATATGCGCTATCTCCAGCAAATGAATTGCAAACACTATTCATGCATTCTCAGCTAACAGTGTGGGTCACGCGCCGAAGTTGGGCTAATAAGTGGATTGATTGACATACCCAGTGACCGCGACTTAGAATTCTAAACGGCAACGGATATAGTCAGCTATCGGCAAAAAGTCACTTTACCACTAAAGCCTAGGTTCACAAACAGTGGGTTACGTTAACCGTTAGTTATTTGGTTGGTTAACAGGTTCCCTGTCCCTATATAATTCACTTTTTGTTATCGTATAATGTCATCTCATATTTTTATTTTTTATTATTTTTTGATAAATCACACCAGTTTTTTTATTTTCTACTTAAGATGATGTTCTACACATGTCCTGATACTAAAAATGTGACTGTCTTGCTACGTTCAATTTAGCTAAAAGGCCGGAATTTAACTTTCAATTTGATCATATATGATTCATGGACGTGTGAATCTTGGTACTAAATATGTCCTATGAATTGTATTGATTGACCAACCAACTCAACGTCTGTTAACCAACTGTTAATGTAACCGACTGTTGGTGAACTCGGGCCTTAAAGTTGTAGTTAGAAAACGAACCTTTAAGAAAAAGTTCCTTAATTACTTTTGTATTAAGTTATTTCGTAACTTTATATGTAAGGCAAAAGCGGTTTTAACATTAAAGAAATGCGTTTCACTTCTTTATAGGTAAGTATTTCGTTTTTGTTTTAGTAGTTGTGCCGTTGTTATCCTGTTATTATCTAATTCAATTATTAGTCAGTCAGCTATAAGAAACGCTGTGACGCTGTATATTTGCTTTACGGAGTTTAGTGATATAAACACCGACGACTAACTAATTGAGAGAATTTCTACAGTGTTTTTTAAAACAAGTTAAAATTAGGTCCTTGGGAGGAGGCACTAAGAAAAATAGTGCTTAAAATATAATTGGTCAGGTAAATAGAATAATTATCTCGCTGGACATAAATGTGGACCAATATGAGTCAATTGCCAACATAGCAACATTAGCGCGGGACAGCTGCGGCTTTTGTAAGCGGACACTAAACGCAACTCTGTCTGCTGGAACGTTGGACGCGGCTGATAAAAGAGCGGGCTTCGTTCACGGGACTAATTTGGGGCTGTCCATTAATCACGTGAGGTTTTTCAGCAAATTTGTAAACCTCCCCTCCCCCCTTGTGATACGTGGTGAGGTTTTGTACTATCCCCCCTTCCCCCCCCCCCACCTGAGATCACGTGTATTTTTTGTACATACTTTAGGTGGCGCGATGGCGGGAAAATTGAAACGACGCTGCGAATCTACAACCGATAAAAATCCTCGTACGTATTCAAAGACTAAAATTACATGATTGTACAAAATTTAGGTGTTTAGCTTTATCAGTTTTACGCAATTTTGCAACGTCATACGTATAAACAATGTGTTTCGGTATCGAAAATAAATACACGTGATATCTGAATAAACCCCCCCTCCCCCTTGTTATATTTGGTGATTTTTTCCCGGACCCCCTCCCCCCTTTAGGACTCACGTGATGAATGGACAGCCCCTTTCCCATACTAAGTAGTGTATTAATCTGATATTTTATTATTTATTTAAAATGTTTTGCACGCCTCATACTGAGGTAGTGCTCTACTCTCAACATGTCAGAGTCAAGTATTTCCACTCGTCGCGAATATAATTCCGTAGCTTCAATGTCTCTAGACCAAAGTGTTCAACAAGATGTGTGTTCGTGGTCGTTCACTATGGAGTCTCTAAGAAGAGAAGGCACCCTGCAAGCAATGATAGAGAGAGCGATACTTGATATGCACGGTCGAATCAGAAATCACGAGATTAAGCCGATGGCCGTTGGAGTGGAAGGGTTTTCGAATGGGAACTACGTACCGGGCGACGTTTCTTGAGCAGGCCCCCTACAAGGTGGAATGACAATCTGGTGAAGATCGTGCGGCGGACCAAAGGCGGACCAAGCAGGGCTAATCGTCATGAATCCTGAAGGGGGGCTATCTATGCCCAGTTGTTAGTGTCATGCAGCTGGTGATGATGATACGCTAACACATGCTAGGTTTATTTTGGGTTCCGCTGTCCACAGTACTTATTATGACAAAAGCTGTATAAAAATGGAAAATAAAGTATTTAGAAAAAATCGACCCGTCTCACAACCAGCTCCGATGGGACTCGAACCCACGACCTTTCGCTATCCGGGCGACTGCTCTATTTTTCTATGATAAAAATTGCATTGTGAATGCAAAAAAGTAAAAATTTAAATAAAAGCTGTATAATTAATTTTAACCGCTCTCAATTAAACCCTAGCCTATCTATCTCGATATCATGCAAGTTCGCGTGGCCGTATTCCGGCGCGATGTAGGTCGCGCGGCCACATATTCCGGTACACCCGCGTGCAGCGTGCGCACCTGGTTAAAATTCATATCGGCCGCGCCCAATCATGTGTGTGCGACGCATAATCCAAGAATGTAGTGTAAGCCCTTTCGCTCATTGGCCTCTAGTTTGGGCAAAAAAATAAAACGGGAGATTCTAAACTAACGTAGATATTAAGCAAAATTTTAGTGTGGTGCTCAGCACAGCAGCAAAGCCACAACTATACAAACCAATCATTAATACTGGTGGAGGCAGTTATGAAGTTAACCCAATAAAAAAACCGGTCAAGAGCGAGTCGGACTCGCGCACCGAGGGTTCCGTACCATCATAAATTTATATAAATATAGGTACCTAAAGTTCTTTGCCTAAAGTGAAAATATTTTCACCGGCGAGGTTAGATTCGTCAGAGCATTTGCGGTGTAGAATATTGCAGTTTTAGGTCAACGCCAGCTCTTGACCGATAGTGGAACTAATATAATATTACAAGCTTTTATTTAACTTGCAGTGTATGATGTATGTAGGTATGTCCGTTCGGGTCAAATCTTGCAAGCACGGGAACAAAGGGCTTAATTTGACCCACTTCCCAGTGTCCGATTGAGCTGAAATTTTGTATGCAAGTTTGGTTCAGATGACAATACTCGTACAATATTAAAGTACAATCAGCAAAAAAGCTAGTCATAAAAATGAAATTTTTACTAGAAACCTATTTGTTGATGATTTCTGAAAAGTTAATTATTTAGAGACATCGTTTTATTTTTCATTCCATCACATAAAATAATTTCAGATTTTTCTCTATGCAAACTTCGGAATTAAGGGAGGGGGAGGGGGGGGATTTTTTCATCAAAAGTCGAAAACTAAGCCCTAGTAACCCACTTCGAATTTTTAAGACTCCCTGTTCTGTCCACTTCGGACCCGTGGTCACACTGTTTTGTTACACTCGTGTAAACTGTTGAGCATATTATTATCTATGACCCGTGGTTACACTTTTATAATAATATGACACAGTGGCCACAAATAGAATGCCAATAAACTATCCCTTTTGCAAAAATAGTACAAATTGTTTTATTTCTTTTATTTGCAAAATAGTTGGGCAAATGTCATCTAAAACTATTCCTTTCAAGTTGATAGCATTAGTAGTTCTCGAGATATCCAGCTGTGATAGACAGACAAACTGAATCACACCATAAGGGTTCCTTTTTTACAATTTTGGTTCGGAACCCTACAAAGCCGTTTTGCCACCGTGTGCAGACTGCAGTGCACGCCGTGCCTACGCGCTCGTATGTGTTGCAAGGACACAGTTTAGATATATTGCAATCTGAGTGAACCGGCATGCGTTATGATAGCCCAATAAATACACTCACCGAGCTAAAAGTAAATCAAAAACAAAGTAGGTATCGGAATAATAATGTATTTCAATAAACGAAAATAAACATATCTTTCTCTAACCGAACTGAAAATGACACTAAAACTTAAAAATAAATAAACATTTACCTATTCTGACATTCTTCTTAACAATATTTAAAAATAAAGTTACGGAGGTACGGAGGCGTTATTAGTAGTATGTCTCATCTTCAACCCATTTAGAAATATTATTTCTGATTAGATATCGCCTTAACTCGTCCAAAACGATCATCAGTACCATGAAGGGAACGGCGAGGAACCAATTGTACCAGAGGATGGGCTCTGTACTAAACACTTCATTAAAAACAGGCACGTAGACGACCAACAAAGCGATAAACAAGTTTACTACAATACCAATGTTGAGTACGTGATTACGCATTCCCTTTTTTAGAAGAGAAATCCTTCTCGTTTTACAAATTATAACATCCGATACTTGCGTCAAGCAAATAGCTACAAAATATGCGGTTTGCGCTTTTCTTTCTATTTCTTTTCTGTCCCTGTAGTCCCACGGTCTTCCCAGTGTGTCGTGCACGATACCTTTTTCATCCCACTCCGTGCGCACGAACATAAGGCTCGCTGGAAAAAATCCATCTTGAGCGAACACCACAAAATAGGTAAACAAGCCAGATAGAAATTGAATCACACCAACTTGGAAATACGCCATATAAATCAAAACACAGTTAACGAGATGATCAGTTAATTTCCTCGGAGGAATAGACATAATATCCTCTTCCGAGGTCTCGTACGCCAAGCTTATAGCGGGAACTATATCAGTACCGACATTAATGACCAAAATCAAAATCAGCGGAAGTGGTAGAGGCATACCGAGACAGGCGTATAAAAAGAAAGGCATCATTTCAGGAGTATTAGAAGTCAGCGTGTAAGCAATAGTTTTCTTAAGGTTGTCGAAGATTCGTCTGCCTTCCTGAACACCTACAACAATCGAGGAAAAATTGTCATCTAAAAGTATCATGTCGGCAGCTCGCTTGGATACCTCTGTGCCGGTGATACCCATCGCTATGCCGATGTCGGCACGCTTGAGAGCCGGCGAGTCGTTCACGCCGTCACCGGTCACTGCTACAACGTGATTCAAAGACTGATAAGTCTCCACTATGAACAGTTTCTGTTGTGGGCTTGTTCTTGCAAATGTAAGTTCATCATACCTCTCTTGTACCGTTCTCAGGTCTTCAATACTCATTTTTCGAAGTTCGTCCCCAGTTACGATAGCTGCACGAAATTGATTCTTTACATGCGCTGGTACGTCACTCAACTCAATGTGTTGTTCAAAAGCGTAGTCATATGCTGTGGGTGCCGTAATAATTCCACATTGCCGTGATATAGCCAGAGCTGTCACCGGATGATCTCCGGTTACCATTACTACCCTTATGCCAGCTTGTTTGCAAAGTGCTATAGACTTCTCAATGTCGCGTCTTGGCGGGTCTATCATCGATATAGTACCAATGAAACACAAATCTTCAATAGGAAAGTTTCGATCCTGAGTGTTGAACTCATAACCGATTGGATATGACGACAGTGGCAACAGGATATCGCAATAACCAATAACGCGTTCACCCATATTCGCTAATTTTATGAAATTTGACTTTAATTCCTTTTTTATTTGCGGAGTAAGAGCTTGCTCTCCTTGATCAGTATGAACCCTGCTGCAATACTCCAAAATAATTTCTGGAGCACCTTTCATTATAAGATAATAGCCTGGCGTCGAATGCAGCTGGTGGATTGTGACCTGATATTTATAAGCTGAGCTAAAAGGAATTTCGGCTACTTTCGGATTTTCATCGCGGGTTTTAATGGCTGAACGATTCAATTCCATGTAACGCAAGATCGCCCGTTCCGATGCATCCCCTAATACTTTTCTCTTTTCAACGGGTAAGTTCATGGTTTCCGGAACAAAAACTGCTTTCAAGTTAAGTGAACCTGCCAAACATAGTGTGCTGTACGTGGGTTCAGAAACATGACTATGATCGTCTTTGTCTATAATAGTCATGTTGCAAAAAAGATGAGAAACACTCATTTGATTTTCGGTTAATGTGCCTGTTTTATCGGAGCATATGCAAGACGTTGAACCTAAGGTCTCGACCGCCTGCAATGTCTTAGCTAAGCAATTCTTCTTTTTAAGGTTCTTAGCTGACAACGTCATACAGACAGTCAGGGTAACTATTAATCCCTCAGGAACGTTCGCCAGAACTATACCCAACAGATATTGAAATGCTTTAATCCAATTTCTTTGAATAGCGAATACCATTATGAAGAAAAGTATACCGAATGTGAATGCCACAGCGCATATTATTTTAATAAAGTGCGTTATCTCTTTTGCTATAGGCGTCTGTTCTTTTTTCAATCCTGTAACCAGACCTGCAATCTTCCCGATTTGTGTCATTTCACCTATGGCGACCACTACTCCCTTAGCAGAACCTTCGACTATGGGACAGCTAAAATAGGCCATATTTTTGGATTCTAATGCATTTGAATGAGTGCATTCTGGACGATGTTTCACTGGCTCTGATTCTCCCGTCAACGACGACATATCTGTTTTAAAATTGGCACATGACACAATACGAATGTCTGCTGGGACGATTTCTCCTGCAGTCATCTCCACTATATCACCTAACACTAAATCGACATTGGGAATAATTTTCTTGCCGCCATCCCTGATGACTATAGCGTTAGGAGGCACCATCTTTTCAAATCCACTCATTACAGAAATATTTTTGGCTTCCTGCCAAAATCCAAAAAGACCGGTACCGACAACAGTACAAGTGATGACGGAACCCAAGTACAAGTAATCTTTCTCATTTCCATCGCTTTCTCCTACCAATCCCGAGCAAGCGTAGGCTACAAAGTTAAGGATAGCTCCAATCCAAAGTACGCATTGAAACCATCCGAAGAGATTATGACGAAAAACGCTCCAGTAGCTGGTACCGTGGAGTTCTTTCAGAGCGTTTGGACCGTGAATTTTTAGGAGTTCTTGGGCAAAGCTGTCGGTTAGGCCATTCTGCAAGTTGGTGCGATGGACTACTTCTAGCTGGGCGGGGGTGAGGAAATGGTCGCCTGTTTGTGTCTCCTCCTTAAGCAGGTTGAGCTCAGAGGTGATGTCGGTCGAGGCGCCGACGTGCGCGAGCTGGCTCGTGCGCCGCTGCCCGCCCACGAGCGACCCGCTCGAGCGACGTACTTGGTGCGGCATTTTGATTTTTTTCTAATGGAACCACTTTCTCAAAGCCAGAATAGTAATGTTTTCACAATAATCAATCGAAAAACACACGATTAATTAGTTTATGTTTTCTTCGACGGGTATTTTTCATTTGTCACTTCATTCCCTTCATTCATGCAAATCATGCAACATTTGACAAGTGATAGCCGTCAATTCCTTTTTCTATCATGCATAGAGAAGTCAGATAGTAGAGTACGCGCCATATTACTTGGCGTGTGTCGATATCTGGAACTAAAATTAAGACATGGGAATAAGGCTTATTTTTCGACCGACCACGACGATCAGCGCCCTCTGACAAATGCTAAGTTATGTGGCGCGGACTCATAATAAAATATCCTAAAAAAGAAATAGGTATCTCTTTGATACATAAAATAGGCTAACATCTAATAATCGCAAAAAATAAAAATAAATCGCCATAATTTTGTTCAACGGCAAAACGGATTTGGATGAAATTTTATATGCAGATAGACCGAGACCCGGAGCAGCCCCCTGATTCACAAACCGTCGGAAACGCTCCCGACATAGGAATGTATGTCCTGTCTCTGTCGCTCACTATAGAATAGACAAGGACAAAGCACAGAATTCGAATCCGATTCCGTTTCCGACGGTTCGTGAATCAGGGGGCAGGTTACTGGATGAATTTTGATATTCCTACAGCCTGATTCTTCTTCTTGCTTCCAAAACCGCGGGAGACCCCAAGTACCTACTTAATAATACAGTACCTACCCGTCGATAAATATTGCACATCGACCTTTGGAGAGAGACAATCGGCTAATTTCGGATTCGAAGGATAAATATTGCACATCGACCTTTGGAAAGAGACAATCGGCTAATTTCGGATTCGTAAAGCGTTATCTCTGTCGCACTAAATACTAACAGTGCAGCATGGAAGTATTACCATTTTACTATGGTATTACCTAAACAGGAATGCGCTGTTGTGAAAAAACTGTGGCGAGCGAGAGATTACTCAGTGTTCATTTTGTCTCTTTCAACGATGACTACGATGAGTGACCATACTGTGGCCTATTTACGGATATTCCCTCAGACCTGAGAACATTACTTGAATAAGAGATTTTTGAGGAACAGAAAAAAAAGAAAATAAATTGCTCTAATAATGAAACGAGATGGCGCTGACAAATAGCGAAGTCGGTGTGACCAGAAATAAACTAAAATGACGAGTTGATAACATTTTGATTTGTTTTCAAATTCGTAGGTAGCAAGTAGCACTGTCTAATATTAAAACAGTAAAATAACAACGACAAAAATATCAGTGAGAACTGAGAACGCACGTAAATCTACTAGTTGAAGCATAAGAAATCAAAAAGTGTGTAAAATCCCCGCGCTCGACTGACATGACATGACAAGCATAGCCTGGCAACGTCGTGCGTGCGTGTGTTTGACCTAACTTCTAGTCTTCATTTAGATTACTTTGATCATTTCGTTATTTGCGAGCGCCATCTGTCGCCACTTTAAATCAACTTTTTTTCTTTATAGCTGTCAGAAAAATCCCCCATTGGGACCAATGCTACAGATGCGATATAGTGTTGATTGATAAACAGAAGAGGTAAATTAAGCACACCAGCGCCCTCCATTCCCACAATGGTTTTCTTTTCTCATTGATAGGTAAGTAGGTACACAAAACAATAATAACCTACAAAACATTGTTTTATTTTATTAAACGTCAATTACAAATTTCAAAGGGCAATTATTTTTCAGAAAAAGCTTCCATTCTGTCTCGCTGGTCGGCCGATGAAATTGGCCAGGGGCGGATTCAGTCCAGCTGAGCTATTATTATTATTATTCTCATTTTTATTTATAAGGAGGCGTCCATAATTAACGTCCATTATTAATTAACGTCATAAACTATAGCAATTTGAAAGAAATTTGAGTTTGGCGGTAGGCCGGAGAGCCACCTTGATTGTACCTATTCTATATCATAAATATCATAATATCTGGAACAGACAAACGCATGTTTATGGTCACCCTAACCTACAATGTTCTAGGCATTTGAATAAGACAAGGATAAACTGTACAGTTACAGCCCACTCGCTTGGCTCGTTTCGGGTTTTGCCATGAAGCTCGACTTAATACTGAGGTAACTGGAGAGTGCAGTACAAACAATTTTTGAATACCACAAATAACACAGTGGCTGTCTTCCGTCTCACCTACACTTTAAAAAAATACGTATGGTCATATGAGACAGCGGACAGCCACTACATACATAAATGTCAAATTTGCTGGCGACACTTTTTTATTCAGGGTGAGAGCTCCAGTTACCTCAGAGTGTTAAGTCAAACTTCATGGGTTTTGCGTATAGGATAGTTTTTATGTCATTGTAATAAAGACTACTTTTGATAAATCTAACAGTAAATACTTTGAAGAGAACGCATTCCTGTTTAGGTAATACTTCCATGCAGTGCAGTAAGTACTTTATGAACAAAGACTGACAAAACGTCACATAGGTACTATGCGACAGAGATAACGTTCTCACGCTCAAATACTCGAAAGCGACATAGCTTTGGGAGCGTCTCAAACATCATTAAATTGTGATACTGGGACAACATTTAGGTGCTGCCCTAAGCACCATGAACTCACTTTTTTCACATTGTTTCTGAGCCCATGGGCCCCCGCATAGGTCCCACATATTTGCAGTAATTTACGCAAAGCACCAATGGAGGGGCTCAGCAACACCATGTCGTCCGCGAAGCTGTTGTTAATAATCATGAAGCTCGACTTAATACTGAGGTAACCTCAGAGTATTAAGTCAAACTTCATGTTAATAATACATACAGTGCCACAATCTTTTCTGTTCCGGTGGCCAAAATGTGAAACTAACGTGTTTTTTTAATGTCATTTTGCTGTCAAGTTGATGTCCAACCATAAATTCCTTGGTCCAACCCATAAACTTATTATACTCTAGTAAGTATAAATAAGTTTATGGTCCAACCATAGCGCTGCTGGCAGCTGAAGGTCTTAAAAAAAACAAAGTACAGTGCCACAAACTTTGCTCTGCCGGTGGCCAAAATGTGAAACTAACGTGATTTTTTTAAATGTCATTTTGCTGTCAAGTTGATGTCCAACCATAGCGCTGCTGGCGGATGAAGTTCTTAGAAGTCAAGGCCGGTTAAATTACAACTAAAAAAAGAAAAACGTACGTAGCGCCGCTGTCACCGGCACAGAAAAGGTTGTGGCACTGTACATAGCGCCGCTGTCACCGGAACAGAACATTAAAAAAACACGTTAGTTTCACATTTTGGCCACCGGAACAGAAAAGATTGTGGCACTTGTACGTCATCTATGTGACAACCGACATTAGTGTTGCCAAGCTCCCTAATCAATTTATCCATATAAAAAATAATAGTTTTTCCGACGGTGTTGTACTGGTCAGTTTGCTTGAGACACAATCACAAAGTACCTTTGTATGACACAATACAGCGTTCACGGTGGATAGGCCTGCCCCCTGATTCACGAACCGTCGGAAACGGAATCGGATTAGCTTTACCTTTGTCTATTCTATAGTGAATGACAGAGACAGTGCATACATTCCGCTGTCGGGAGTGTTTTAGACGATTTGTAAGGCAGCTCGTCTAAAACCAAATTGCGCTGCCCACCCAAGCAACAGTCAAGCAAACTGGCCAGCACCTTGGCTACCACAGTAGCCAGTGAAATTGGCCTGAAGTTTGACACGTCCGAAGGGTCACCCGTTTTGTTTTTTATATTGGTATAACGATAGTGCGCATGAGATCCTCCGGCGGGTAAGAGTGACTTAGACAAAGATTGAACAGCGATATAAATTCTAAAAATACTTTATTTACCAAAAATACCTTTACTCGACCAATACATTTAAACATAACATTCACACTACTCTTATTTTTGATTCAAATATCATTTTTCACTTACCTACATATTTTACAGGAAGAATAAGACTAGGTACACATAATTATTATCTAATCTAAGTTTATATTATGTACATAGAACACATCATGTTTTAATGACAGGTCGCGTATTATGTGATTTATAAAATAAAATAAAATTGCACGAAGTTATTAAAATTAGAGTTATAAATATTGCATTCATTAATAATATTTTCTTTACAAATTTTAAATGGTAAACTCATTTAACTTGTTTGACTAAAAAATATAATTTAGTAAAAAAAAAATGTGATACAAACAAAATGCTAGTGATAGTTAATTTAAAATACGACATATTTAGTTCCAAATTCGACCTATTATACGATTAGTTTGACACACTTCGAAAGCAACAAATTATTGCGAATAAAAATAATTATAAATAGATGCCATTTTACGAATTAGTAATAATACGTACCTTAAAAAACACTTAATTAATTTAATAAAAGATATAGGAACATAATTTTATTTGTATAAAGGATAACTCCCACTAGACCGTGCCAGGGACCGTACTCTGAAACGCAAATCCGAAAATTCGGTTAGCCCCGCCTCTTTCACTCAATTCTGTCATGACTGGAGAGTGAAAGAGACGGGTATAATGAAGTATCGGGTTTTACGTTTCAGAGTAGGCCCTCTGGTCCGAGCCGAGCGTCGTCGGTCTAAACACGGTCAACTAATATTATATACACTCACCGGCACAACATTCTCGCATACAAACATGCTCGCTTTGAGACTCTATACATAATAATGCAAGGAATTTATAATACAACAGGAAGGTGCACTGCTGCTAAAAAACGGTCCTAATGAGATAGTAAGAACGAGGTCAGTTTATCTCACTCCATTCCATTACGGCGGCCACGAACATGCGCGACGGGCGGCCGGCGCGGCGACGAGCGAATTGCGAACTTGACACAACGAAGACGGAAAACGTCATTCGGCTTGTAATGTTGCCACTTTAACATTCTGAAATCTATCATTCAAATTCTTTTCTAGGATAAGCCATAAAAAACTTAAACGACCTGATACATTTTTATGCTTTATACGGTAATACCTAAATTAATATGCGATGTTTTCTATTGACTTAAAGTAATACGAAGCGGAAATTTTACGAAATTTAATTTTTATAACGAAAGTTGTGAACCATAAATCTACTAAACCTGTTATTTAAGAGTGCTGGCAATTTTAGAGAAAGGGACACCCTGACCTCGTTCTTGCGGTCTCAGCTGGACCGTTGACATTTTGTATTATAATATAAACCTTATCTCTTAAAATTAAAGTGTATTTTTAAATACACAAAAATACGGAGTGCACCTTCCTGTTGTACGTAGTACTTATAAATTCCTTGTAAAAATGTCAACATATTTCTACAAAGATGCTAATGTTTAGGTTAAGCGTTCGACTGTCTAATTAGCAATTTTAATGAGTACCGAATGTCCATAGGGCAGAACAATGATTGCTCCATCAGATTCCATACAATATGATATGGTCATAAAGTAATGCTTTGCTTAAACGAAGCCATGGGAAACGAGAAGAGATTTTTAAAACTCTTTAAAGTACTCGAATACGGTCGAATGTTAACCTAAACATTAGTACCTATGGAGATCTTTGCAGAAATATGTTATGTGTGTGCGTCGGCCGGCGACTCGGCCAAAACCAGGGGTGTGCCCTCTGGTTTTGGCCGAAGGGGCCAAAATTGGTCTCTGTTTCCAATATATAAAAAGTTGCTCTATGGTGCCACCCACACAAGCGTGGCTCAGCCGCGCTCGTGAGATAAAACATCTATAAGTATTATTTTGCCCGTGCCGCGGCCGACACTCGGCTCGGACCCAGCACGGGTGTAGTGTAATCATCCTTTATTTCGTATATACACACTGACGCTATTCCGAGCGGCAACCGAGTGACGGCCGAGCACCGGACATCGCTCGATATAATGTAACATTAGTTAACAGTGCTACGGCCGACGCTCGGCTTTGACCCGGCACGGTGTAGCGTGAGTCATCCTAAACTTCTTTGTTCAATTAACTTATTCATTAATTATGGTTGTAATACATATGTTATAAAACGACTGCCCGTTAGACAATTGGGCATTTGACTGAATTGTTTTTATGGACTTAAAATGTTTTCAACACACTTGCTCATAAAGTGAGCCTTATTACATCGATCTTAAGGCCATAAACCGAACTATAACCCACGCGTGCATAATAATATTACAGTACTAGTTGCGTAATAGAATTATCCCTACAAAGTTAAGTAAGTACCTAACTGCAAATTATATGCGAGTAAACAGAGACTTTTCAATTTAACCGGGTAATACAGTATCCCTACAAAGTTAAGTTAGTACCTAACTGCAAGTTATATGCGAGTCAACAGAGCATTTTCAATTTCAGCGGGTAATAGATACAGTTCTTTTTTTGTAACAACAAAGAGGTTTTATACGGCTGAAAATCCATTTACGTTTTTAGAATAAATAAATGTGTCCCTAATTAAGACAAAAAACATAATTAAGTATATTATTATCAAATTATTTATAATTCACAATAATTTGTTATAAAAAAATCACCTCACATTTGGCGCGTGCAAAAAAAAAAAAACTTGCGCGCTTTTTCCCTTAGTTAATATTAGGCTAATACAATATGTATGCAATAAATGTTTGTTTTTCCTCGCAAGTGTGTTGAAAAAGTGCGTATGAAACTCGTGAGCAACTTACTCACTAGACACTCGGCTGATTTACGCCCTCGCCTGCGGCTCGGGCTGCAACCCACAGCCTCGTGTATAATGAGCAACCTAAGCTCACTTGTATCATAATATACTATTATTGAATTAGTAGCAACACAACAACAACAACATAGGTATTTATTTTCAAATATCTTGCATATTTTAAGCGATATAGAGCTTCAAACTTTCTAATTAGACAAGGAGAGCGCTATAGAAATGTGACGTCACATTTCTATAGCGCCATACTCGCGCCATAGGAAATTTCGTTTTAGAAAGAGATAGCTAGAGTGACAATTAAGTAGCTCATAATTCGCTTGTTACAATACAGATTGAATTTCTTTTTTCACATTTGTTATTCAACAATGTAATATTTCTGAATGTCATAATTAAATATCTACATTTCAACAACAGTCAAATACCCAATTGCTCTCCTAAATCCTCCTCCTTCACAAAAACAGAAAGAACCAGTCTCGATTCGTTCAGGCAGGAATCAAACCACGGGTTTACCTATAATATTTTAACATTTCTCTAAGCCAATGTTATTTCACTTCAAGGTCTTAACGTCAACGTTTTCCTATTTTTATTTACATACATACATATACTCACGCCTATTTCCCACGGGGGTAGGCAGAGACTATGGATCGCCACCTGCTACACACTCTTCCCTCCTTCATTGCACACTTCTTTTGCTTAACACTTTGACAGCGGATCACGACATGTGGCCGTGATGCTCTTTATTCTCAGTTGCGCCGATCACGACAAGAAGCCGTGATCCGATTTTATAGATTTTACATTAAAAACACTTCGCTGTTTCGTGATCGACGTTTGTTGCGATGTGTAGCTGCGTTCTTTAGCTACACACAGATAGGCGAATTATTTACGTAGCATGAAGCAGGGGCAAGGGAAAGGGATATTGCCCGCGCAGTGCGCGGTGAGATTTGTTTGAGTGTCCTTCTCGGTTGTTAGTTTTTTTTTACCCAAAAAGGGTATTTTGTTTATTTATTTTTTTTATATAGAACACAAAAAAGAATTTGTTTTATTTTTTACAATTAAAAAACATTAGTTACTTTAACATATACAAAAAGAATCAAATACATAACTATAATAGTTATTATTCTATAGAATTTACAATAATGACGAAAAAGGCCGGCGCACCAGTGGATGCGCCTAATATTTTATTCGGCTGTCAAAGTGTTAATTCACATTCATCAATCTTTTCATCCTATTTTTTTATTATTATATTACATGGACTCCTACCAAAGCGAATAAAGACTAGTTCCATTGATGGTGATTAAAATGTATAAGGTATTGGTAACAATATTTTTGTACTTTTATAAATAACATATTAATATTACTGAAGTTCATATTATACATTATAAATTATATTTTGCCATATATCGACAAGTTTGCCTTCTGCGTTTCTCTGTGCAGAGTATAAAAGTGTATTTGAGTATTGTTACTTAAAATTACATAACTTATTAATACGTCATTAGAAAAGAATCGATTAAGAATTTAGTACTAAATATAATTGGAATACTTCATCTTAAACATAGGTATTATGCATCATTTCTTAATATCTAAAAACGGGAATGTGTTATATTATGTAAAAAGAAATTCATTTTTGGTATTGCTAAATCACTTGCTCGCGTATTATTCGCATATTATTAAACAATACTTACTTCCTAAAATATACAAATAATAAAAGTGATTTAAAACCATATGTCGATAAGTAAAATAAAATTGTCGATTGAGATCTCGAAATGTATTTATAGTTGATAAAATTGTGATAAAAAGCTTTGGTATATCGAATGGTGGATGAATCCTGCATTAAAATTAAAGGAAGCGAAATAATATAATGTTTATTTGTAAATTATATCTGTCACTGGAAAATAACAAGAACCGCAAATTTATAAATTTCCTATGAATTCATAAATTTACGGGAGTCCTGTAGAACACGTGATAGGTTAGAAATTTCGCGATCGCGAAGCGCAGCGAATGGCTTAAATATCGTGGATAAGATAAGATAAGATAAAAATATTCTTTATTCACTTAGACATAATAAATATGTACTTATGAATCGTCAATATTTTCCTATGTGGTATTTTTTTTTTAATTTATAAATTTACGATTTTTATTATTTTCCGGTGACATATCAATTACGTCTTCATTTTACAGTGTACGTGCATGGATGGGTGAATCTAACTTTATCCATGGAAACTCATTTTTTTTAAATTACGACTTACTTTATTCACTGACGACAACATTTATCGTTCTTCGACTATTTATAAAGTACTGGCAGATGCCGAAAATGAAAAGTTGTTTTTTTTATCCACCTGTGACCGTCAAGTATTGTGCAAAATTTAGCCTAACTTTATCATTTAAAAAGAATGGAATGATAAAGATTGTTTGTAAAAAAGAAATTGTTTTCTTGGATTGCTTCGTAAATAGTCTTTTAGAAATCACAGGTATTTTAGTATTTTAACGAATAATTAGCTTCGCATACCATAATCACCATCGTCAGCCAATGTGATATGCCATCTATACTTTCTTTCGATCATACTTAAGTATTAATCATAAAGTTCTGTGAATTCCGAAATTCATCTCGTTAATTAAGTACAGAGCATAAATTATATGAAAAGAATGAAACGCCTGTGTTGCAAATACGAATGAAGTGTTCCTCATGCTGAAAAATTATTTTTATATTGAAAGGAAAGAAATTTAGAATTTGGTCCATATTGCCCGTTTTTGCCTCGCAACAATAACATACTAAGCGGTAAAGTGTCAGTACAGGCAGGTGCCTTAGCTCTATTATTTATTCTGTGGTACAGGAAAGCAGGGCTCAGAAACCTGAAACCCCGCAAGAAACTCCATTCATTATCAAAAGAGCATTTGCATTTCAGTTTCGCTCTTTCAGAATCGAAATTATTTTGGTTCTAATCAAAGATCAAAACTAAACGGTTCCTGCGCGTAATAGGTACCGGTTAATTTCGCTCGCTAATTTCGGTTGGTCAATCAGACGCAAACCGTATGACAGTATGACAGACATGGCAGACGTCACGGCGCCCCGACACCCCGCCCATTTCGATTGACCAGGTTAATCGCAGCGGCTATAACGCTCGCGAATTCCGATCCGAGCAAGGGTTTTTGAAAACCTGGTTAAGATCTTAACTAAGCGGTATTTTTCGAACCGTTTTCAAGCCCTGGAGGTGAAAACTCCCCTGAAAGTATAGGATCTAAGCCTGGTGCTGGAGAAACTGGCGTCGGTGCCGAGCGAGGTGTGTACATATTAGCAGAATAAATTGGTCATTTTTAATTTAACAGAGTAAACTAATATTTCCCGTATCACTGCCTAAGAGCAATAGCCTGTTAAGCGGCAAAGTGGCCATACAGGTAAGGACTCCCCGGAAGGTGTCAGACCGTAGCCTGGTGCTGGAGAAGCTGGCATCGGTGCCGAGCGAGGTGTGAACATATTAGCAGAATAAATTGGACATTTACAACTTAGCAGAGTAAACTAATATTGCCCGTATCACTGCCTAACAGCAATAGCCTGTTAAGTGGCAAAGTAGCCATACAGGTAAGAACTCCCCGGAAGGTGTCAGACCGTAGCCTGGTGCTGGAGAAGCTAGCGTCGGTGCCGAGCGAGGTGTGGACGCCGATGCGGTTGTTGGTGGTGCCGGAGATCAGCTCGTTGTAGTACACCGACAGGCAGTGCACCGGCTCCGTGTTGCCTCTGTTTGAGGTTAGGAGTCTTTGTAAGTATGGATTTTTCATGAATATCGTAACATGCTGTGAAAAAGCGATTGAATTTTCAGTTGTTAGTTGCGTTTTAGACTCAGTTTTCTAACTAGATAAAGACGGGGCAAGTTCATTAGATATTTCTCACCGTTTTGTTACACACATAATATTATCGTTGAAAGTTAATGAATTCAAATGCTTGAAAAAAAACCGAACCTATTGTTAGGAAAATGTAGTTCCAGTCATAACAGACGACCCTATCGAATCGTCGATTTTTCAGGGGGGTACAAAATCAATCGTAACTCTGAAAGGGAGCAAACTCACATTGATACAGAATCGAAGCGTCTATTTAAAGTTTCACATAGCAAATTCACCCTCATCTGTACATCGGATACATATTTCTCCTGAGGAAAAACAAGACGCGCAAATGCGCGTGCAGTCGACGCGAGTCTTCTTTTTACATAGAGACTTTTGATCACGACAGTGAAAACTATAACATATCAATTTGGCTGAAACCAAATTTATAGGAAAAAACCACACATTTTTCCTTTAACAATAAGTTCGGGGTCTTTTTGTCAGCAATTTGGACAGATCCTAAAAAAGAGTACGTACTTGAGGTGCGCGATGAGCTCGCCGGTGTCGGGGCGCCACAGCGCGGTGGCCTGGTCCAAGCCCGAGCTCAGCAGTCTCTGCTCGTCCACCGCCGCCAGACGTAGGACCTGAGCAAATTTTCATACCTCAGTTACACTCTCGCGCGCGAGCCACGAGACGAGCCACGAGACGCGAATAAATACCTCAGTTACACTCTCGTGCTAGCCACGAGACGCGAATGTAAACGTGCGCTCGTGGCTCGTCTTGTGGCTTTTCTCGTGACCCACCGGGCTCGCGTCGGGAGCGGTCTTTTGGGTACGAGCCAAAGGGGCTCGCGGGGGATGCGAGCGCGGTGTTCACACTCGCGTTGGCGTTTCATTAAATTACAAACCTTTGACCGTGCCGGTTGTGTTGTGATTGGCAAATTATCTGTATTGTTAAATTGTGCGTAGTAGTAAAAGCTCACTAAACTTAGAGTCGATGCTGTTAATAATATATTAACATCCGCCATCGTTGAAACATCCGTCATCGTTGAAAGGTGAATAACAAATGAGCACGCCGCGAGAGTGTAAACATAAGCTCGTCTCGTGGCCAGCTCGCGCGAGCCCGGAGCCGGGCCACGAGACGAGCCGCGAGCCGCGAGTGTAACTGAGGAGTCACAATTCAGTCAACAATCTGAACACACTTAGCAAGAGTGGGGTGCACTGCACTATCTTGCATACTATTAACAAGTCAATGAAGTCTATTAACTTGACTTCACGACAATACTTAGTGTCGCGAATCGAATCTTAAAGGTTGTGAAATATGGTTAAAAGAAAATGAGTTTGAACCTAGTACAGTCAATACAGTACAATAACGGCATTATCAGACGTCCCTCGTCTGATTATGCCTTTATTGGACTTTTTGTCCCCGGCGGACAAAAAGTCCCTGTACGTCCAAAATATGTCCTCCGAGGACTTGTAGCGGACTCAACGCATACGGTGTGCGGTCATTTGTTGCACGGAAACGTACTTCACTATCGAGCGCTCAATGCAGACTAAAGTTCGTTGTGTGCGTTGTTGCGCCTAGTTACGTTCGTTCTATTTTTTCGCGGACTATCGCTAACTTTTGTCCAGTCCAGTCTCTCGGTGTCCGCGGTAATTTCGTGAACTTTTTGTCCGCGGTAATTTCGTGGACTTTTTGTCCGCGGTACTTTTAGTTCCTCGTGTGCGTTATTCGATACAATTTATAAGAGATCTATATCGATGGACAAAAAAGTACCCGGCGGACAGTCCGTCGTCTGATTAGGCCTTAAGAAAAGATCGGGTATATAGGTATGGCGCAAAAAAAACACGTATATAAACTGACCTCCCCGTCGTGCGCCTTCCAGTGGGCCAGCGGCAGTCCGGTGCGCAGGTCGAGCACGACCACGTGTCCGCTGGCCAGCCCGCAGGCCGCCCAGCCCCCCGCGCCGCCGCCGCTCACGCACATGCAGCGGACGAAGGTGGTCGCGCTCATCGGTAACTGCAACAAGTGAAGTCGACCAGCAAAGTGCAATATTAGTTTTGTTGACAATTCCCATCCATTTAAAATTTCGCTAATGCTCAGATCTGAATGACATTTGAATAACGTCATGCACTACAGAGCGACAACGTTTTCTATTCCGATGGCCAAAAACTGGAACTAATGTGTTTTTTTAATGTCATTTTGCTATCAGTATGCAGCAAGTATGTTGTATTGCTATGGGCGTTGCCCAACCATAGCGCCGCTGCCGGCTAAATGTCTTAGAAGTCAGGGCCGATTAAATTGCTACAAAAAGTAGAAAAAATCAAATACACATACAGCTACAAAAAATAATGCTGCTGTCACTTGAATAGCAAAGTTTGTGGATCTGTATGTGACAAAGACATTCAATAGAAATCTTCGCTTTCAACTTTCAAAGGAAATCAAACCTTATCGATCTACAGCATACAACGAATTTTAAAACTAAAGCAAATTCTTGGTCGAGTTTACTTGCTTATAGACATAGTTCACATGATCGCATGATGGAAACATTCAGATGAGAGTTTATGCACGTGCGGCCATTTGTAAGCAACTCGATGGGTATGTGTAGTCCGAGTTTTATGTGAGGAGTCCGTGAGGCAGTGGTTGGTGTGCTCGGCCTGCGATCGTTGAAGTTAAGCAACGTTCGCAATGGTCGGTCACAGGATAGGCGACTAATTACCGAAATTTTCATCATGAGCTCCTCCGTGCTTCAGAAAGCACGTTAAGCCGTTATCTCGGCTGCATTTGCAGTCGTTAATACCCCCAATGCACATTGGCTCTGCGAGATGGGTCATGTCCCATTCTCCTTTTCCATCCATAAGGAAGGCCAGTGTCCCAGCAGTGAGAAAATTAAAATTGTTGATGATGATTTTTATGTGTATGTCCGGCTTAAGCCGTTCCGATAATCTAAACGGGTCAAAGTTTTTAGAACTTGATCTGCGCAGTAATGCGCGCTAGGGCACTGTACAAATTACACGATTAACAATGTCAGTTTGATCTTGTATGATGCAGTTAGCGTCATAATGAGTACTGCGCGGAAATCCTTACTTCTTATAACCAACCTAAAGGATAAGATAAGTAACAAAGTTATACGACAGAGAACCAAGCCACCTACATAGCCCGAAGAATAAGCAAGTTGTAGTAGCAATAGGCTTGTCACATCGCGCGACGAACCGACGCGACGGCCGTTGGGGTCAGGTGGAGCGACGACCTGCGAAAGGTGGCACGTAGGAGCTGGATGCGAGGAGCTGGAAACCGTGTTTAGTGGCGTGATTTAGGAGATGCCTATGTCCAGCAGTGGACGGATACGATATGGGCTAATGATGACAACCAACCTAAGTAGAATATGAACCACCTAAATCATTCACTCAACTAACTGCATTCCATCTATTAGTTACCTACCTTCAAATCGTGCGTGTAGTTGCAAGCGCGCGCGTCTATGAACTTGAGCGTGGCATCGGTGGTGGCCGCAAGTACGGCTGTTGAAGCGCCGCCGAGCGTCCGCACTATGCTCACCGGCACTTTTATGTTATCCAACTGTGAGAGGAAATGAACTTTATTATTATGACTGGAGAGCTGAAATTATTTAGTAGAGACGCAAATAAATGTTATCCTGTTATGTAAACATAGTATTTGTTGGATATTGAGCGGAAAACAAATTGGATGTATATATGAGTATCGTAAGAATCAAGAAACCACAAACAAAAAGGGCGTCTTCTGATGTAAAATCGTGAACCGGGATTGTTGAGCCACTTGCCAACATTCTTAATGTTCAGGAACAGAATTTTCTTAATATGTGGGTAATCCGCAAATCCGCGACCCGGCTGTGATGAGCGTAGCTGTCAGTCGGCCCCAGTCTTCAGTCGACTGCGCGCGAAAATATATGCTGGTGCATGGACTATTGGATTTCGGTTGCAAATACTGTTTCTTCACATGTATTGATTTATTGGTGTAATTATTGTACGAACGCATCGGTTGTCAGACATTTCTACATAATTTGGACATTCGAAGTCCGTACTAGTGGTACAACAAGGACGGCGGTGGTTAGCGGAGCACGTGGTAGCTCCCCTTCCTGTTTCAGCCCTAGCGGTCGGTGTCAAAGGCGGGTGGCCTGTCTACGTAGTAAAACTATAATATTATGCTTTTAGCCCAAAAATATAATTAGAAACAAAACCGAAGGTGGTGGAGGAGGTGTCCTCGCGAACACTTAATTTAGCCACCCAATGCAAATCGGGATTCCTTCAAGCATAGGAGGAAGCAGGTGACATACACATTTGAATTACATGATGGCTAAAGGAGAATGAACAAAAGTGGTCCAAAACTCCAAATATCCACCACTAACGAGACCAGCCCCCTGATTAACAAACCGTCGGAAACGGAAACGGATTCGACTTCTGTGCTTTGTCTTTGTCTATTCTATAGTGAGTGACAGAGACAGTGCATACATTCCGCTGTCGGGAGCGTTTCCGACGGTTCGTGAATCAGAGGGCTGTACTGACTTATAGTCCATTAAATAGAGAGTATCTTTCAGTATCATACTGTATGGGTCAAAAAAATAATGAGCTGTAGTAAACAGTTATTGTGTATTCTCCGCAGTGAATGACTGCGGTTGCGGTTTAGTTGATTTTTTTACGTCTTGTTTGTGGCGGACATTAGAACCAAACTCCATACATTTTTGGTCAATCTCCTTAAGAAGGTTGGCAAGTGGCTCAACAATCCCCGTTCGTGAATGTACATGGCAAAAACTCCAAACAATTCTCGGATACGAATCGTACATATGAAGAAAACGCAGACTCCAGATAACACTCATATAATTATTGATCCAACTTACAGGTACAGGCATAGTACAGGTATAACAATATAGATACAGTCGACGTCTTAGTGAACTTATCCCCTCGAGGCTAGTTTGAAGAATGACCTCTCTTTGCTCGTTAATCGGGCTCAAGTCTAGCTACCCCCCACCAATTTTACCACAGATTAGCCTATTAAATTTAACAAAATGGCGGCAAGAGACGGCATTACCAGTGTTGCTATTAAAAAATAAGAAAAACCTTCTAAAATCATGACATTCGGCCATCTGATAACGTGCTGTCTCCCGACGCACATATAAAAATTATTTAGAATCAATTAATTAGGTAAGTATACAGCTAATATACTGATACACAACTATTCTTAATAGTAAAGTCTTACAACTATGTACCTATTTAGGTTAATCTTATAGTGATAAAAACCTTAAGTTAAAACTTAAAACATAATTGAAACAAATACATTATATTACACAATGCTCAACAATAAACTTAAGGAAGCCGATGACTTGTTTAGAATATAGATATTATCGTGAAAATATTGTTTTAGTAAATCGTTAAGTAATACATAATCAAATAAAATAAATTATCAATAACAAACTAATCTAAAACTATTTGAATCAATGTATAAATTAACATAATCATGACATTCGTTAACAAGCGACTATTATTACTTAGAAAACTTATTTTGAAACTATACTTGTTATATAATCATGTGTAAGTAAGTATATGGAATGATTAAAGTAAAGTCTGGTTATAATCTATAAGCATTAGTTATGGGTCATAAAAGAAAAATGGATTAGCTTGGTACTAGTTTACATCAATGCATTGTCAGGAGCTACATTCAAGAATATTAGATGTTGTCAGAAGCAAAATCCCTAAGAATGTTACATTAGGAATAGGTAGGTACAGAATTTAACTTTAACCTGATAACTAGACACCCTTATCACTTCACTCAAATAGTGGAAAAAGCAACTACGAGTCATGAAAGGATTAAAGACCTAATATTAGATGAATTTAACTATCGCTAAGTTTGACCTAGTTTAGTCCTTACAAAAACAACTGTAGGCCTCTGCACAGTTACCAATTTTTACCCAGATATGAGTAACAAACCAAGTTATAGATACGTATTTACCATAGTGCACAATTTGTATTAAATCAAAATATGAATTAGGACAACTAAAGGAATTATTTAAAGGCATGTTCGTAATAGGCATTATTACCGATTAATTTAAATATTCTTATAAGGAAGTTACACTGATAATGAAGATGCCGCAGGTACAATTTGAACCGTCACAGCAACAATTTGCTTTTTCAACTTGTCAACCAGTTGTCCAAGGTTTCCAGAGCATTCTTTTCCAGCACCAAATCTTAAATGCATCTATTCTCTGCCTCTGTTAGAATAGTACAATACATGGTTCCACTCCGTACATGAAAATCAAAAGATCATATTATTATCATTTCTAATGAATAAGTTAATGATTTTAAACAAGTTCGCAATTTAATATCAAAACTTAAAAATGTCTAAAAGGTATCCTCATACGAGCATGACCCGCATCCTTATCAACAAATATTCATATTACTATGAATAATATTAGTGTAAATAGATTTAATAATTATAATTGGGATATGAAGAAGTATATTACCATGGATAGAAATAGGACAAGTAAAATCATAAACAGCTTTTCGCCCAAATGAATTAACTACACGATGATTTCCCGTGGGAATAAAATATCCTCCCGGGGTCAAAAGAAGCCGATATGCTATTCCACAGACAAAAGATTTCAAAGATCCGTCCAGCCGATAGCCGTGATTGGGGAACAAACATACAAGCTTTTGCAATCATAATAGTAAAATGAGATAAGATACATGACATGATAATATATACTTCAATATAAGTCAACTTCAGTATCAGCGATCCACTCGTCTCAATATCCGACTTACAACCACAGCCCACGATGATCATCATCACAACAACGATCACTCTGTGATCTGCACCTTCAGTATCATATTATCTCCTCTCATTACCACAGCACGTACACTCTGCTGCCTCCAGTTTGTATGCTGTGTTGGTTCGTACGTTCAAGGGTAGCGGGATCCTCATTATTATATTAACTCGATGCTAGCTCATGATAAGTACCTACTGGATGCTACAATTGGCATCTGAAAGCAGTAAACTCACAACACACATAGTAACCAAATCAATTTTATTAATCATTCAAAAGAAATAGATGTATCTGATAATGAATCAATAGAAATAAATGTAAGTATATGAATTCTCATATTCTTTTATAAACATTAGTATGTAAGGTACTTAGTAACTTCAACCATAGTAGAAACAAATGTTCAACTGACCAGATCTAAAAAAATATGGAAATGATTACTACAGAATATGTGAAGGAACTTCAAAGGTCCGTGAGAATGGTAAACTGCTAAGAATTTTAGTATCACGAGCCTACCAAATGAGACGGTAAATTTGACAGATTTACTTGATTTTTGGTTTAATAAAGATATTAATGCTCATTAAAATAACAATAAATTAGATTCACATAATTTGAAATCATATTTTGTCAATACGTACACTAGGACGGTAGTATTAAAATCCTCAAAAACTAATTATAAATCATACCGCCAATAACAACAAAAACACGGCAAAAATAACTTGGTATGCTACAGCAGTGGTTACTTGTGGCTTTATTTGTTAGAACAAGTTTAAAACATGAATCAAAATGTTTGCATGAAGCTGTATAGAACATTTTAATAAATTGAGAGGTGTGATTGAGCAATAATCGTTTTACTTTATTTTGCTTAATTAGGAAAACATCAGTTACAACTTGACAGTGTAATAAACACGATCTACTTAAATGCACTATGGACTGTTTACATGTTTTTGCATTAGAAACATAATTTCAGTTAATGAAAACAACTAGAATAGATATCAGTGAATGCTTCTTGCAGTGTTGTCTAAGCAACTAAGTATTTCTGCTTTTGATTTGCATCTAAATCATTAAGAGAGATCTAGAACACTACGCAGTACGCACAAATAGCAAAATAGCTTCTAGTGATTTTGGCTGTAAAATTTTCCATCCGTCTAAACCAAAACCGAGTTGCCCGGAAGAAACCGCAGTAAGACGATAAGGCCACCATTTGGTTAACAGTTTGTTATCTTTGTATTATTATTATTATTTCGTGTGTGATTGTTCCGTTCGTAATATTGTGTACAAATAAAGAATTAATCTATGTATCTATCAAACTAGGTACTTAGATAAAGAATCTTCGACGTTCCCGGAAAAATGTAAAGAATGATGATTTCTAATCAGTCTTATGGCTTTATTGTCTAATTATGTAGAAGACTCGGAAAAGTATGTTCCTGATAAACTTTCTCTAGCACTCATCCACAATTTAGTTTGAATTTAAATTAAATTTGAGATTTAAGTTTGCCACTAAACTCAAATTTAAAAAGTCAAGCATAGTGAATTCTTTTAAATTAAGCTACATATAACAAAAATAATAGACGAAATGTCCACTTGAACAAAGTTACAAAAAATAAAATAAGTAATAGGAAATAGTAAATTTTGGATATCTTTGCATACCTACATTGCTTCCATCCCGAACTAAGTAACTCAAGCACTTGTGTTATGGCATTTGGGAACAACGACGGGGATTACCACATACAATCGGGCAGAATGTTGAAAAGTCCGCTTTAAACATTCACCCGACAGGGAATCGAACCCGGTAGGTACCTCAGAGACAGCGGCACCCCGAAAACTATGCGTACGTACACCGTATCTACAACACTGCTATGGAGGTTGTTAAGCTTATACCAGAAACTAATATTGTTTCCATAGTTAAAAGGTCTATAACAATCTAAGTGACACAGATCACAGTTTATAAAAGTATTACCCAATCGCAATCTTGGAATACTAAATTCGCGACTTTAATAGTGTGCTCTTATTCAAAAGTGAATCGTCATCATGTCCAATCTTATCAAGATCAGAAATACATCCAGTTCTGCGTAAAGGTCACCTGGGCATAGACCTAGGCATAGAAAAACAAACCTAGCTCATGGATATTGACCACTCATGAGAATCAAGATATGGTATGGATTTCGTATAAATGGAAACTAAGGTAATTATAAAAATCTTAAATAGATAAGACAATAACCCCTACTCAAATTGTGGAGCATGTGGATACTTATTATGCAAGAAAAAAGAAATGATGCAAACATAATTTAGTATATAAATATCTTTATAAGTAAGTAGGTACTATGTTGCGATAATTAGAGCGCATATTGACAATAATACTTTAAAGGTATCTACTGCTACAGCTGTGGTACCTACTAGATACTCAATGTCAAGCACGTAGGCAACTGTAGATTTAAAAGGCTTTTCATTCTTCCCTAAAAGTATTTTGATAACATCTAAATGATTCTATGAAAATATAAGTTTTTATAGTTTTGTTTTGTTTTAGGTAGACCTTTACAAACTTTATTTAAGGGGGTGTTACAATCAATTTAGTCGGTTATGCGAGATGAAAATTAAATCTTAAATAGCTTTATTCGATATGCAAATAAATAAACATGAAACATTTTAATCAAAACAACTTCAATACTTTCCCATAAACAAAATGCTCTGCATCATCTCAAATCCTCTTTGACCAGATTCAGCTACGAAGAAAGGGTATTCCTCCTTCGCTCAATACTCCCCTGGGTCGGCCACGTCACCCTGGAGGCCTACCAAGCGGCGCACCAGGTGGCGCGGGCCGTATTCGTCCTCAGATGCTATTTACCTTGGAATGTATACATTATTCATCGGAAAAAGATCGTTCCGTGTCATTCTATAACAAAATCATTAGGTTATCAACACAATATGCCCTTCAGGAAAATTCATGATTTATACTGTTCACTAGCTACAGTAGCTACCTACATCCTTTATTATTTACAAAAACCATTTCTTTTATTAAGAGCTACTTATCTAGTGCAAAAATGTAAAATGAGTATCGTAAAAACAAGAATAAAACGTTTGAAATTATCTTTGTTCTGTTGTAGTTTCATTTAAATCTAATAATCTTAAAAGTGGCCATACGGGTAGTAAACCAGTATGAAATATAAGTAGGTACTCATTTAACCAGCCTGTGAGAAACGTACTCACTTAACATTTAAACATATTCAGACGAATGTATGCCACCAACATACATCGTTCGTACTCTAAAATCCGGCGAGTGTATGCCACAAACATATACCGCCCCCTTAATTCCGACGAGTGCATGCCACAAACATACATCGTCCCCTAATATCCGACGAGTGTATGCAACATACATACATCGCCCTCTAATATCCGACGAGTGTATGCAACATACATACATCGCCCCCTAATATCAAATTCAATTTAATGCATTTCAACAAACAAATTCAATGTATCTCTTGTAACCAGTGAGCATGCATAGCTTGCTCACTCAACCCAGTGAACACCTTATATTTGTTCGCTCATCATTAAAAATTAAAAATATTCACATTAGAGATATCCAAATTCACATAAAGACTTTCATATTTAAATATTTAAAGATACCATATTAAAATATTCGTATTTAAACTCATATTCATAGTTCAAGCAATTTATATTGCTATTCGCGGTGTTCATATTAATTGAATCCACAAAATTTGTACCTATTAATTAATATATCAATAAATAGAAAGCCAGAGTTCAATTGTAAGTAAGTAATACGTACCTATTAAACCAATCTTACCAGGTAACGTAGGTAACCAGTAAGCATACATGACTCACTCAACCCAGAGAACAACACGTTCGCTCAATACATTAAAAACAAAGGAAAATTAGTAATAATTAATTTTAATAATATTAAGATAAATGAAATGTGAGCAACCAATCATAAATTATTCTTACTCTTTACTACTTCTTACTAGCTTCATAACTTATAGTTTTCTTTTATTCACTGTTGGTATTAGATACCACGTTAAAACATGGATTGTATGCAAGATTTAGTAGCCATAAGTGATTTCACTCTGTGCAACAGTAAAGGCTATTAAAACTAGCTCCAATTAGTGCTAGCACTAATTAATTAAAACATTACATGTAGGTACACAGCCAAAACTGCCAGTCCTAGCTCCATGTGTAAGATTATAAACAACATAAACAGCAAGTACTCTAATAATATAATAATGCCAATCATCTCCATTAATTCTGTACAATCCACATTTAATACATCATGTAAATTAAACAACAACAATCAAGATATTATGCCAGATTCATGGTACGCTATGATCGTGCCAAACGAAAATATCTACTACATACCCGCGTTTAAAATTATGTACTTAAGTATAATCGGAGGGTAGCCCCGACCGTACACGAACAGAATTAATCAATTCAAATAAAAGTGTGATCTAGTTTATGTCCGTTCCGTCGGAGAGTAGCCCCGACCATGTACGGAACACAATCCGCCACACAAATATTCCAATTTTAACGCTTTAGATTTAACTAACACGATCGGAGAGTAGCCCCGAACACGAATTAGTAAAATCTTAGTACTAAGCTACGCATATAGACTTTTTAAATTATGTTAGTATAGTCGGAGGGTATCCCCGACCGTATACGAACACAATCAATTAAAACACAAATGCGATTTAGTTTATGTCCGTTCCGTCGGAGAGTAGCCCCGACCATGTACAAAACACAATCCACCGCAAAGGTATTTAAAATGTCATTTAGATAAAAAAAATACGCATTAACATGGAATCTGGAATATTTATCCTTTCTTTGCGTGAAGAGAATAAAATAACTCGTTTGGCATTACTATAGCACAGAATAAGCAAATTATTCTTATTATCAGGTTTAGAAATAAACTTACGTGGGTACTTTACCGCTTCTGAAATATGAAGAAAACGCAGACTCCAGATAACACTCATATAATTATTGATCCAACTTACAGGTACAGGCATAGTACAGGTATAACAATATAGATACAGTCGACGTCTTAGTGAACTTATCCCCTCGAGGCTAGTTTGAAGAATGACCTCTCTTTGCTCGTTAATCGGGCTCAAGTCTAGCTACCCCCCACCAATTTTACCACAGATTAGCCTATTAAATTTAACAAAATGGCGGCAAGAGACGGCATTACCAGTGTTGCTATTAAAAAATAAGAAAAACCTTCTAAAATCATGACATACACACTACGGAAAAGTTCTAACTAAACCATTTAATTTTTTTTTTATTCTCTACGGCGTAGCATTTAGCCTTCATCACACCTGATGATAAGTGGTGATAAGGCTGAAGGTGGAAGCGCACTACTCCCGGAATCCTCAATCACTGAGGAACTGGCTATCTTATCTCTGAACCAAACTCCATACATTTTTGGTCAATCTCCTTAAGAAGGTTGGCAAGTGGCTCAACAATCCCCGTTCGTGAATGTACATGGCAAAAACTCCAAACAATTCTCGGATACGAATCGTACACACTACGGAAAAGTTCTAACTAAACCATTTCAATTTTTTTTTATTCTCTACGGCGTAGCATTTAGCCTTCATCACACCTGATGATAAGTGGTGATAAGGCTGAAGGTGGAAGCGCACTACTCCCGGAATCCTCAATCACTGAGGAACTGGCTATCTTATCTCTAACTGCCGGAACACAATAATGCTGAAAACATCATTGTTATGGCGTCAGACTTAGATAAGATGGTGGTTGCTAGCCAGGCGGACTAAGAACAAGTCCTACCACCAACCAAACCAAATACAATATGTACCCCCACTGGGAATCGAACTCGGGACCTCTGGGTCTGAAATCAGTGGTATGAACCACTAGACCACAGAGGCAGTTGAAATGACCATAAACTAGCTTAAATATTTATTCTGCAATTAAGAAAGAAGTATTAATGAAAATAATCTTACCTGCGACACAACACTCTCCATAAACGGGTCCCAGATATGCACCACTGAGTCACTAGAGACGGCCAGCCTTAACGATTCTAAAAATGATAACGATAACACGCCCTTTTTGTGTCCCGTGTACGTCCAATTGCATTGCGTCGTTGCGTTACCATCACCCTGCAAGAACAATTAATTTTTTAACGCTGTTCCCGAAATTTTAGTGACCAAAGTATAGTATTAGAGAATGCTTATAGCATTAAGCCCGCCTCTTGTTCTGTACTTATAATGTATTTTGTACAATAATGTAATAACATAAAATAAATAAATAAAATAAAGTTGTAACAGGCAGGTGCAAAAGCTCGCGCTTCATCAAGTACAAAATGCACGACATGCTCTTTCTAACTTTTTTTATGCTTCGTGGCAATTCCAATTCGAAAAAGTGCGCTTTACATACGTTTAAAATACATTACTAATAATTAGAGCCAACGCGCACTTGTGATTTTTAGTCGACCGATAGTTTAGTCGGAATCGTAAGACGGTCGTGATCAAACTGTCGGCCGATAGTATAGTTGAATGCAGTGCGCGCACTCACATAGTCCTTCATGCACATTACCGTCCGGCCGAGAGTTGTGCGATAGTTTGATCGAACAACAATCGGCCGATAGTTTGATCACTACCATTTAACTCTATACTGAATCCGAGAACGATCAAACTATCGCCCGATTAAAAATCACAAGTGCGCGTTGGCTCTTCTTACCCTTATGCCTACCGCTATAAGACTTACCTGATTCCTCAAAGACCAAAGGCGTACAGTCTTGTCCTTGGACCCGCTCATAAAGCTATGCTCATTGTCAAGACAATGTATGGACTTGACGGCCTGACTGTGGCCCGTGAAGGTCTGCAACTTGATCTGCTTGAGGTTGAAGCGTGTCTCCTTGTCTGGGCGGCCAATTTCGTGCTCCCAGTATATAAGCCAGTCACCGCGGAGATGTCTAAAACATGAACAAATGATTCAATTGAAAAAACCACGAGACTCACTAAATGAAGGCTAAAATTAGTACCTATGAAAAATGAAAAAATCTTTATTGCAACAGTTACCAGATAACATACAACCTTTACAAGTTGAAAATTGCATAAAACTTGAATATATCTGCATACAAGTTGTATAGAACCTGCATACACTTTGTATGACATTTTTATCTTGTTGCATAATGGATTTGCGCCCTAAAGGTAAATAGTAACCATATTTTTTTATGTAATGTGATGTAGTAATTTCTTCAGATTATTGCTTTAGTAAAATTATCATTTACGAATCTCAGTAGATTGTGTGTTTGTCACTTAGAATAAAGTAAAAGACCTTTAGGTTATATTGCCGCATCTAATTTTTAACATTAGCCATGGTAAGTTACTCGGGGTCATCTCCAGAAATTGACAGCTTCGACGATCAAACATCAGTTAAAGTTATTATCAGATGCAGCATAGCCTTCGCTTGAACAAGCCTACTCAACTTACCTATTACTCTTAACTCCATTATCAATCTTGCAGGCGACCACATCTAGCCCTCTCGCTCTGGCCACCGGGCCCGAGGCTACATCTATCCTGTTCCCCACCAGCGTGACGTTTGAGCCGAAACTGTTGGATCCTGACATGTGTTCAGAGAGGTCGGACTTGGTCGGCGTTATGTCGATAGTCTTACGGCTTATCGGCTCGTCGCTGAACGAGGTTTGGACACGCTTCTCGGGACGGGATATTAGTGGAGTTCTGTACAAAATAGATACATATAGTTGTAGAAAGAGTGAGGTATTAAGATTATGACACTTTCCCCCTTACTTTAAAACGTGGACTAAAAATTAAACCGGTTTAAAACTGATGCTAATTCTGTCTTTCATTTGTTTAAATGAAAGTGACAGCACCAGTTTAGTACCAATTTTAAACCAAGACTAATTTAGTCCACGTTTTGGAATAAGGGGGAATGTGTTTAAAACCAGTAGTCATCAGTAGTCTAAGAGCTCTTTAAAAGATACATAAAAAATTCGATACGTTTTAGAAGATAGGTAGGCAGAATTTTCTAATGATTAACAAGTTCAGACCAATTTAGGACAATTTCTTTAGAAGAGCTGAATTTGGTATTGGGAATACAATAGGGAGTCGGACTGTTATTGATATGATGTAAATATTTAATAGTAACATTTAAAAATATAACATTGAAGTATAACAAAAGTGTTTGATAACAAACAAGAAAGTAATGAGCTGCTAAATTGTGACCAACCGTGACTCTAGCTATCTCTTTCTAAAATGTTATTTTATATGGCAGAAGTATGGGGCGCTACCTACGTATGACATCACACGTAGGCAGCACTGTCTTTGTCTAATAAGGAAGTTTAATGCTCTATAATATAGAGTCTATCTATATCTTCGAAAATATGTAAAATATTTGAAAATAAAAAGCGGTGTTGTGTTTCTCATACTTCTAAAAAAAAATCAGTCCTGTCCCCTATTTTATGTCAGTCAAACAAATCACTAGCATTACTAGGACAACAAAACAAAAACATAACGATATAAATCAATCGATAAAGTATCTCCAAACAATCTGCAGTACTTACCTAACGCAGTGACTCTGCTCGTACTTTCGGCACAATGCGCGTACAGTGTCGCTGTTCTTAAGGCACTGTTCCATAGCGTCCGCGCCGACGAACTCCGCGAACGTCGTGTACGCTTTGTACGCGAGCTCCTCGTCGAATACCACCAGGAGCTCTTCTTGGGCCTGGTCAATGTAAGTTTAATGACATTCTTGATGGAAAGTGAAACAAGAATAGTTCATCGATTATGTTTTCGCTCAAATTTTACTCATATAGGCAAGGAACAAAGACGTTGCAATATTTTAAACTTCTGGCTTGCCCCTTTCTTTTCGAGTCATTAGCAAAGAGTGTTTATGGTGTATGCCAAAATTCAACAGCGCAGATTGCACTGGCACGAAGTCAGCGGGTTGCGGGGCGGCAGGCAGCGGCGCGATCCAAATAGACATGATAAATATTTTTTTATTTTATGTCCTATATCATGACCTCTCAAAAATAAAAACATCGGTTAAAGAATTAGTTTGCTAGCATGAAAACTTCCCGAGATATCACAGTTCGAAATGCACACAAAATTGGACTCACAAAAACGCTCCATACTAATGTCTACAAAAATATGACGTCACGCTATAAGTAGTTTGTTTGCGACGCGTAACGCGATCGACGCGATGCGACGCATATGTTTGGCAGCTCTATTAAATTTTGTGTTCATCAAAATGGTTTGTTAGACAAATTCGCCATACATTTTATGAACTATTCAAATGCATAATCTATATATATAAAAATGAATCCCTATTTCCCTTGGTCACGACATCACGCGTGAACGGCTGGACCGATTTGGCTAATTTTGGTCTTGAAATGTTCGTGGAAGTCCAAGGAAGGATATAGGGGTAGGGTAGGGGTAGGGTAGGGGTAGGGTTGGGTAGGGGTAGAGTAGGGGTAGGGTAGGGGTAGGGGTAAAGTAGGGGTAGGGTAGGGGTAGGGTAGGGTACGGGTAGAGTAGGGGTAGGGTAGGGTAGGGTAGGGGTAGGGGTAGGGGTAGGGTAGGGTAGGGTAGGGGTAGGGTAGGGGTAGGGTAGGGGTAGGGGTAGGGTAGGGGTAGGGTAGGGTAGGGTAGGGGTAGGGTAGGGGTATGGTAGGGGTAGGGTAGGGGTAGGGTAGGGGTAAGGCAGGGGTAGGGTAGGGGTAGGGTAGGGGTAGGGTAGGGTGGAGTAGGGGGTAGGGCCACGGGAACGAAGTCGCGCTGGGTCAGCTAGTTATTTTAATAAATTTCATACTTTTTAAATGGACTTTCCCACTCAACTTTGATGGGTCGAAACTAATAGAACGCAATAAATAAAAGCAAAAGATCTACAAGTGACTCTAATATGTTCACATTTTTTATTAGAATTTCGTTATTTTATTCATCAGTCATCATCCCTATTCTAATGTATACTGCCGCCTCGCAGTCGCTGAGTTTGTGTCCGTGGCCTTCCTGCGCGCAGCTGTAAATAGCTGAATGAACTTCTCTAACAAACTTCCATCTACTATTAAAGAGGCTGATACTATAGAGTTATTTAAGGCAAAACTAAAAGAGCACATATTATCTGATGCTACTAATTAGAGAACATCTTTTGGAGTTCAATAATATAGAATTTTTGAATTATATAACTTAGCACTATTCATATTTAAAATGTATGTTCACACACAATGTATGACTGTATGTTTATTTTTAGTTCTCAAGTAAGTGACTAAACTGCTAGTACTAGCTGAATGAACTGCAAGTAACGCACCGTCAACGCAGTGGGGTCCAAGGTACGGTCGGGCGCGGGCGGAGTACACGCTAGATCGGGCAAATCCGCTCGTATCGCACGTCGACCCGTCGCGACAGAGCTCCACTATGCCGTCAAGTCTTCCTACGCGCAGCTGTAAATAGCTGAATGAACTGCAAGTAACGCACCGTCAACGCAGTGGGATCCAAGATGCCGTGGGAGCTCTTTGGAACGGACAAGCTTAAGGAAGAGGATCTAAAGCAGTTAACGATAAGTCATCTCAGCAGGTACTGTAAGCGCACAGGTAGGTTCGAGGGTCCGACGCCGGTGGAGTAAATGATAACCCGCCTCCCCCTGCTTTCAGCTTTCAGGGGACTTGGGGAACTGGGTGAATGGTCCCGACCTAGGTGACTGATAACCCGTCCGGCTTCGCTGGCGTCCCCCCTATAAATAATAATAATAATAATAAGGTGCGGTCGGGCGCGGGCGGGGTACACGGTAGATCGGGCAAATCCGCCCGTAAAACGCGCCCTTCGCGCACGCGCCACTCGCACGTCGACCCGTCGCGTCACAGCTCTACTATGCCGCCAAGTCTTCCTGCGCGCAGCTGTAAATAGCTGAATGAACTGCAAGCAACGCACCGTCAACGCAGTGGGGTCCAAGGGGCGGCCGGGCGCAGGCGGAGTGCACGCTAGATCGGGCAGATCCGCTCGTATCGCACGTCAATCCGTCGCGACACAGCTCTACTATGCCGCCAAGTCTTCCTCTGCACAGCTGTAAATAGCTGAATGAACTGCAAGCAACGTACCGTCAACGCAGTGGGGTCCAAGGGGCGGTCGGGCGCGGGCGGAATGCACGCTAGATCGGGCAAATCCGCTCGTATCGCACGTCGACCCGTCGCGACACAGCTCTACTATGCCGCCAAGTCTTCCTGTGCACAGCTGTAAATAGCTGAATGAACTGCAAGCAACGCACCGTCAACGCAGTGGGGTCCAAGGGGCGGTCGGGCGCGGGCGGAGTGCACGCTAAATCGGGCGGAGTACACGCTAGATCGGGCAGATCCGCTCGTATCGCACGTCGATCCGTCGCGACAGAGCTTTACTATGCCGTCAAGTCTTCCTGTGCACAGCTGTAAATAGCTGAATGAACTGCAAGCAACGCACTGTCAACGCAGTGGGGTCCAATCGGGCGCGGGCGGAGTACACGCTAGATCGGGCAGATCCGCTCGTATCGCACGTCGATCCGTCGCGACACAGCTCTACTATGCCGTCAAGTCTTCCTGCGCGCAGCTGTAAATAGCTGAATGAACTGCAAGTAACGCACCGTCAACGCAGTGGGGTCCAAGGGGCGGTCGGGCGCGGGCGGAGTGCACGCTAGATCGGGCAGATCCGCTCGTAAAACGCGCCCTTCGCGCACGCGCCACTCGCACGTCGAACCGTCGCGACAGAGCTCTACTATGCCGTCTGCTGGATTCTCGGGACATTCTTCGGTGACCTAGCACAGACAGATCTTTATAGTCAACTATACTCTATTCACTAAAATGATTCTAAATACAGAGTGTTTTTCTATAAGCGCAAAACCTCTTAGGTGGTTATTGTGCTCATGAATATGAACAACTTTTACTATGGGGTCAACTCTGCTACTCAACAAAAAAAAACCTGCTGTTTCATACAAATTGTCAATACCTACTCCACCAAAATGGATGGAACAGCTGATTTTTTTTTTTGAGTTGGGTATAATGCCCGCGTTAATTACTATAATTTCAGAACAAAGCAAAGTTAAAACAAAATAACCTTGCAATATTGCGCATTAGTAGCGGAATATCACTAAATAAAGTATCGGATTACCATTTGTTTTTGCTGTGATAACATATCTGTATAACAATAATTGAAGTGTAATACAAAACAGATACACGATTAGATTACCTTATCCGTATTAACGTCGTCCTGTTTCGGCCAGTTTTCTGTCTTCCCTGTAGCCTTATCAAAAGCTAGGAAGAACCTGTAAAACAATATCACTATCTTGATACGAAGTAATAGAAACAGTTTACTTAACACTATGACGCCGGCTCGCCCGAATGGGGTCAAACTGAAAGAAATAAGGCAGCATTTACTATATAATTCTCCAGCCGAACTCGGCCGATCCGGTGTCCTCAGGTAGAGACCCGTGGCGAAGTGGTTACCGCACTCAGACTGCGATTGTTGAGGTTAAGCAACTTTCGCAGTGGTCGGACACGAGATTGCTGATCAAAAACTTTTTATCTCGAGCTTCTCCGTGCTCCGGAAGGCACGTTATGCCGTTGGTGCCGGCTGCATTTACAGTCGTTAATACCCACCAACCCGCATTGGGCCCGCGTGGTGGGTCATGTCATGACCCATTCTCCTTATCCATCCATAAAGAAGGCCAGTGCCTCAAATATAGGGTCATTAACTGGCTGATGTTGATGAAGGCTGGCTGCCATTTTGAAGTCAAACTTGAATCGTACGGAAGTAGGTAGACGTACGTGTTAAGGTCATACACTTTTGTTTGACGCACGAATGTCGATTAGAACACATGTATGTATGTACGTACATACGTACTATACATATACGTACTACTAATATATATACGTATATACGTGCGTACACATGTATGTCGATTGAAAAACGGAGCTTGGTTTGTAAATGTTAAGTTCGTAATTTTTAGTCGTTCGAAGAGTAAACCAACGACAAACACTTCTTAAAACTTTAGTGCCACATAGTTCTCCATCTAAGTTACCTCTTCAAACGAGGACGCAGAGATGCTTCCTTGTCATCTCAGGCCCGATCCTGAGCGTTATAGTTTGTGCGGTGTAGCATGGGTCCTATAACAGTTCATTCGTGCAAAGAAAAATGTTGCTTCTGCATATGGAATAGTGTCTAATTTTCTTGCATAAGCTGCATTAAAAAATGTCTAATGCTGCTTTTCTTGAGTTTAATTCCAATAACTTATGGAACTTTTTGCTTTGCACGAATGAGCTGCCATAGGGCCCATACTACACAGCACAAACTAAAGTAAATGAAGCGTTTCAAGCAGCTTGCGAGCGAGCGCAGACTTTATTGTCATTTACTTAAAGTCCAATTAGTCTTACCTCTGCAAAGCATGAACACAGAGATGCTTCCTGGTCATCTCAGGCCCGATCCTGAGCGCTAGTACGTGAAGCGCTTCAAGCAGCTTGCGAGCCAGCGCCGACCGCGCCGCGGCGCCACTTGGGTACGAACAGCGGCTGGTCGATGCGAGACGCAGCGCCGGTTGCAAGATCGACTTGAGGAATGTATCCTGATGGAAACATAAGATAAATAATTAATTGAGTCACAAAAAATAATAAGCAAGCATCTAAAATACTGAAATGGACGCAATGTGGTGGTTTGGGTGCTAAGTTAATATTTTTGTGGGTTAGGTTAGTTTGGTGATCAATTAATTACAATCCGAAAGATAAATAGATTAGCAGTTTAGTTCATCCACCAAGAGATTTCCTGTATGACAGCTGTCAAACCCATAGAAAATATACAGTTTCATTCAAAATTGAACTTTACTCCAACGAAATAACTAAACGTCACAGTGGAATTCTATCAATGGAAAAAGTATAGTAGGTAGAAAATGTTTAACCTCCCAGCAGTCGCGCGCGGTCTGTGAGTCTGCAGAGAACTTATTTTCGTCAGTGAACTAAAACTATAATCAAGAGACGGTTGCGCTTTCGTGATAGGTGTTGAGGTATTACACTTCAGTAGGCCTATCACATTCATTGCATGCGCACGCGTTTTTTTATTTCTGTTTGCGGTCTCAGATTCCGCGCGCGACCGATTGTGTACGAGAAAAATCTGATGATATATGCTGGGAATGTGCATGTCCAGTAAATATAATGTAGACTAATGTTGAATAGATTTTTTAAATAACCCTAAAATAGTTATAAGTAGTGTTTTTTATATTGTTTTCTTTGTTTGTTTTATTAGAAATTTAGGTACCTAATAACTAAAAATTCATGAAAAATAATATGAAAAATAAGTGTGATTTTAGAGTTCTCATAACTCGGTACTGTTGATGATGAATACTGATTGATCTCGATTATGATTTTAGTCTGTCTATTAGTTATTAGGAAAAATAAAGAAAATTTCATTTTGTTTTGTTTTTTTTTATTTATAGAGTCGATTTGTGTCTAAAGAGATTTTTTTAAGTTTTTGTGGACGGTTGTTCTATCCAGTACAAGTAAAGAAATATATACATAGGTAATTTTGTATTATTATTATTAACACAGTTAAAGACTTCTTTTAATTATATGCTACACAATGACTTGAAATATTCATTAATTTTCTCAATAAAGACACGTAAAGTTGCGGAATCACAGACCGCGCGCGACTGCTTATGTTCGGCGCAAGGGTGCGACTGCTGGAAGGTTAAGTATTTCAAGCATCTTTGTGGAATGAGAGAGATCTCTTAAAGAGTACATACTTATATGATTTAATTTAGGTCGTCTAGCAGGAGTTACTCACTAGCACCTGTTCCATGACCTTGATATCGGACATGTAAGGCAGTAGATACTTCACGAGCTGCAAGTAGGCGACCACGCCGCCCTCTAGCGGCGCGGACTGACGACGCCTACACCACTCTATCAGCTCTCTTATGGGGCAGGTATTGGAAGATGAACAGCCATCTAGCAGGAGACACTCACCAGCAATTGTTCCATGACCTTGACGTCGCACATGTAAGGCAGTAGATACTTCACGAGCTGCAAGCAGGCGACCACGCCGCCCTCTAGCGGCGCGGACAGACGACGTCGACACGACGCTATAAGCTCTCCCATGTGAGGAAGGTATTGGAAGATGATCAGCTGCTCGCCGTACATAGCTGGGAGAAAGATAGCAATTATTAGTGGTACTAATAAGTATGTGTTATACAGAAATATTAACACTGTTATTAAGGTATTAAGATAATAAACGAGATGGCAAAGTAATTCATCGTCTTTATAAACAGTTCGAAGATCATGAGATCATCAATCATGAATTTAAAGTTTTATGGTTCGGTTTATAATACCGGACATAAGGGTCTCGTATGATTCCGGTAACCGATTTGCATTACACGGCTTAATATAGAACAGTGGCAAGGGGCTCAACATTCCAATGTGGTGACTGTACCTAAATGCTAAAAAATACTGTTCCGACCATTGAAAACTAGTAAAGTAAACTTACCAACAATAGAAGTGAGGCACTTGATAACTTTCTTAGCATTCTTATCTCCAACAACGCGGCACTCCACAATGGATATTTCATCGAACTCATCCTTGTCCTCTCCTTCCCACAAACTAAGGTTCTCCTTCCCAATATAACATAAAGTCAACATCTTAAGTAAATTCCTAGCGATATATCTACAGGTAAGTACTGGGCCCAGTCGGTGAGCCAGCCATATGAGGCTCTCTGAACTCATGTCTGATATTTTGCAAGGCGTCATGTCTTTACATGGCTCACTAATGTCAACGTCTGAGCAACTACGAGAGGCTTGAGCATGATACACTTCTAAATTCCTATTGAGCTCGAGACTCTTTATTTGCCGTGATCGAGTATTGCCTTCCACTTCGTCCGTCCGACAGTCATCATTGGCGAAATGCAAGTAGCTGGTAAACATCGGTTTCGTTGGTATATCTATCGTTGGAGACATGGGCTTCTGAGGCGTTTCTGGCACAGAATCGATCGAATTGTTGACCACGACGGATAAGTCTTTTGTTTGAGGACTAAAATATTTGGAGGTGCCCGGAGAAAACACATCTTTTGACGGCGAAGGCGAATGCAATGCTGTTTCATTTGTTGGATTAGAATTAAATGAGTCTATAGATTCAGCAGGCGATTTGCTCCTACTATTTCTGCTGGGCAGACGCTCCTTGTCGCTTTCAAAATGAAACAAATCATTGTCACTTTTTGTATCACTTGTGTCTCTGTCTTTGACCATTTCAGTGACATCTACCGAACTCTTTTCTATATTAGGAGTAGCGACGTGTTCAGATCCGTATGAAGTGTCTGGTGAAAATATATCAGTTGTAGTCGACAAAGCATTTTTGACGTTATCATCTGAGTATCTAGGTTTTTTGTGGGCAGCTAATTTATTGTTACATAAGTGTCCTGGCGAACCAACTTCTGTATTATCATCTTTGTATCCACCGACTGCTTCTACGAGATGTTGCGTGAAATTGTCAAGGAAGCACTGCAGCCCGAGTCTCACCATCAATTGCAAAAGAAAGATGTTATGATACAATTTTACAAACTTTTGCTTGTTCGTCAGAACTGCTGTTTCTACAGATAAGTCGACATCTGTTAATTTATGCCTTTCCTGCTTTTGCCCCATCAATTCGTCGTCTTCGTATAAGTTCAATATGTGTTTTAAAAGTTTTGTTTTCGTTGCTGCCGGCCCCAACGCCTTACTTACAGTATCGAACAAATACCAGGCAGCTAATACAGAAGTATTTCTATTACGTAATAGTTCTATGTAATGCATCACAAATAAGTCGAGGACATCAAATTGATTGTAACAGTTGATCTGACTCAAAAGAACATCTAAATGCGTGACGCAGGCTTGTATCTTCCCTTCTGCTATTCTTTGACTAAACTGCAACTTTGTTTTGTCAACATTCTGATATTTTTCACACTGGACTCCATCGCATTCGTACATGAATAGTATACTTAGTTCGTTGCTTGTAAGCTCATATTCGTGAAGAGTACTAAGGAGTTTGTACAACGTCTTGAAGGTATGAGGGAAAGGTATCAGATGCTGCATCAATAAAGGTTGCAGCAACTGTGATGGAGTAGGGGGTGGCAATCCTTTATCTGTGACAACTATCTTCCTAAAAACTTCATCTTTAGGAACTAACTCATTTTTAAAGCTCAAACTTGGAGGTTGCACATTTAACAATAACGATGAAATATAGCTTACACACTTCGGCAGTGCATTGAAATTATATTTAAGGACGGTTCTACAGCTATTGTAACGCTCTATAAAGCTGTCGCTGGTACTTCTCAAAGGCCGCATATATTGATGTAAGAATATTTCAACAATAAGGCACCCAATCACCAGCATGTCCTGCCGGCGGCTCTCAGTAACAAACTGTTTGTACACACTCGCATCTGTGGTGTACCTCGAGTTAAAAGACCTATTCTTCCTTTCTTTCAAGACGGACTCTAAATGATAATCCTGGTTGAACCTTTTCAAATAACTCTGTTCGTACGAAGCGAGGAACATGTGATTTGTGAAAGCTGTCTCATCTGAAACTTCTTTAGTAGCTCCGTTCGGTTTCGGAGTCTCCTGTTGCATAGGGAAATAATTGAGGGTGGTATCAGTTTCTCTGCTATTATCTTCGGCTCTGCTAAAGAAGCATTTGGTTCGGAAGTTGTCGAGTGCCTCCAAAGCTTGTATGGATGCGACGGGGTTGAATTCTTTCGGGAGGTAAATGACCCCTTTGCCTAGTTCTGAGCGTTGGACACGAAAGTGCCGCGTGTGGGAGGAAGCCCTGCTTTCTGTGGGATTGTTAGGAGTGTCTTCTTGTGCTTGGCTTTTGGAAAGCGATCGCGCCCGATTGCTGCTTTTATGTCGGGAGCGGACCCTTTGTGGTGGCACGCTTAGTCGTGATATGTGTTGAGGAAGGCTGGTGGACTCTTCTTCGTCGTCAGTCAAGTCATCGGAACTGTCGGGCTTCACCAACTTTTCTGTAGAAGGAAATTATTTCTAGGTTAATATGAGCATTTGTTTAGAAATTAATATTTTACCTTGGCACCTTTTTACCGTTCCGTTTTTGAGAGCTCTTTAATTATTATATGAAGGGTTCACCTAAACTAAAAAGAGACTTAAGTAAAAATAATTTAGGTGCATCTCTACAATACTTCTCACTAACATTTTCACTGACAATTTCGTAAAAATGTCACATTAGTAGGTAGGACAAATCCTTGAATGCTTAGTAGTAATTTTGGATAAGATCAATCAAGTAGAACAATATTAGTATTCCCAGTAATATCAGTTAATGATAAAGCCAGCTTACTCGCATCCTTCGGCGCCGTCAGCAGTTGCACGTTGGCCCCGCGCCGCGGCTCCGTGTGCCCGTCCACCAGGGACAGGCACACGATCTTAGCTTGATATCAGTTAATGATATAGCCAGCTTACTTGCATTCCTCGGCGCCGTCCAGTGCAACCGCGGCGGCTGCGGCGGCATCAGCAGTTGCACGGTAGCCCAACGCCGCGGCGCCTTGTGTGTGCCCATCTACCAGGGACCCGCTAATGTTCATAGCTTAATATCAGATAGTGAATTAGTCCGCTTACTCACATCTCTGAACGCCGTCCAGTCCAACCGTGAAAGCTTTGGCGGCTTCAACAGCTGCACGGTGGCCCCGCACGTGCATAGCTTAAACCTCTCAACGACCAGGCGCGTGTACACACGCGCATGCAACTACTCCCAATTGTTTTTTTTTTAGTATAGCAATTTTTATATGTTTTGTATGCGGTTTTCGATGTTCAAAAGAGAGATAAACTCGTCGTACTATAAAAATACACTATAATATGTGACCCAGAAGAAAAATTAATAAAAAACATTTAATTTCGATTTTTTTTTAAACCAGAAGTAATTAGTTTTAAAAATTTCAAAAAATAAAGTAAAAATTTTTTCCGTATATTATATTCTTATCAGATAGGTTTTTTCATGTACATTCTAAATATATATACTTCTTATATGTTATTTAATCGATAACTATGTGAAAAAAAATTATATCGCATGGACCGCACTATTGTTCTTTGTTTACTCAAAGGTCAAGTTCGAACGACCATTATAAAAACAAAACATATCGTAAAACTGTCGAAAAAGTTCTAGTTTATCGCCTTGTTATTCAGCTTATCATAAATGTAACCAAAGACGGCCTAAGTATAACCAGATGTTCGGGATAGCGATAGCCGCGCACTCAAGTGCTTTGTTTACATAAAAAATGGTCCATTAAAAGAGACCCTGGAATCACAAAGGTTAATATCTGTTAGTGACATAACCAGCTTACTTGCATCCCTCGGCGCCATCCAATGCAACCGCGGCGGATGCGGCGGCGGCGGTCGCGCCGTCCGCGGTGGGTGCGGCGCCGTCAGCAGTTGCACGGTGGCTCCACGCCGCGGCGCCGTGTGCCCGTCCACCAGGGACAGGCACACCATCTTAGCTTAATATCAGTTAATGATATAGCCAGCTTACTTGCATTCCTCCGCGCCGTCCAGTGTAACCGCGGCGGCTGCGGCGCCATCAGCAGTTGCACGGTGGCCCAACGCCGCGGCGCCTTGTGCCCATATCTACCAGAGACCGGCTAATGTTCATAAATAGATAAAAATGTAATTCATAGCTTAATATCAGATAGTGAATTAGTCCGCTTACTTACATCTCTGGGCGCCGTCCATTGCAACCTTAGAAGCTGCGCACGCTGGAGCGCCGTGTGCCCGTCCACCAGAGACAGGCACACGTTCTTAGCTTAATATCAGTTAATGATATAGCCAGCTTACTTGCATTCCTCGGCGCCGTCCAGTGTAACCGCGGCGGCTGCGGCGCCGTCAGTAGTTGCACGGTGGCCCAACGCCGCGGCGCCTTGTGCCCCATATCTACCAGAGACCGGCTAATGTTCATAGCTTAATATCAGATAGTGAATTAGTCCCCTTACTTACATCTCTGGGCGCCGTCCATTGCAACCGTAGAAGCTGCGGCAGCTGCTGCGCACGGCGGCCCCGCCAGAGACAGGCACACGTTCTTAGCTTAATATCAGTTAGTGATATAGCCAGCTTACTTGCATCCCTCGGCGCCGTCCAATGCAACCGCGGCGGCTGCGGCGGCGGCGGGCGCGCCGTCCGCGGCGGGTGCGGCGCCGTCAGCAGTTGCACGGTGGCTCCACGCCGCGGCGCAGTGTGCCCGTCCACCAGAGACAGGCACACGTTCTTAGCCTTCACCGACGACGCCCCAGACAGCTTATACCCAAATGTTATATCGATCCAGTGGTGAAGATTCTCTGACACGTGAGTGCTCTCTAGCGCTTCGCGGTGCTTCGTTATGAAGTCTTCGGCGCATGTCGCCCAGGATGGTATACCTAAGTCCTGAATAATGAAAGTAAAAATTAGGCATTGCACATTCTAAGTGCTCTCTCTCTCTGCTGTTAAAGAAACGTAATATGTTAACAGCCTATAGATTTCTTTAAATACATAGGTTTTTACAGAGAAATTCCAAAGATAAGATTTCAAATCCAACTGGTAATTCCAGACATAATCACGCATACAAACAAAGTCTTTAGGTATTTCATTTAACTTTTTTTTTAATTGATAATATTGCAATACGTAGTTGTACAAAGTAGGTACACTACAACACTGACTCATAAAAACTTATCACATTGCATTGTAGACAGATAACTAGCATAACAAAGTCTAATAACCAGATCATAACAACTAGCTTTTTCCCGAGGCTTCGCTCTCGTTACATCCAGTAAGATCAAATGTAATCAGTTGCAGACTAACGGGGGGCCTAAAGGGCCGGTCCGCCCCGGGCTCAAATCCAGCGCGGCCCAAACGCCTCCACGTTTCTTAGATCAAATCCTTAAGAAGAACTTCAGGCCGCCGACAGGTTTAGGCTCAATCTACATTGAAATGGCAGCGAGGGGACGCGACGCGGCGATCACTTTTTGTGATAAATAATTTCATTTTCGGTAATTTCAAACAATACTCGTCTTCTTACATAATAATATGCATATATATAAAGTTGAAAATTATTTAACACAGAAAGTGATCGCCGAGTCGCGTCCCTTCGCTGCCATTTCAGTATAGATTGAGCCTTAGTCTGCCACCGAATGTAATAACTTTGTTACAGTAAGCTTGAAACCTTTCTAACAGTATCTGAATCAGATTTTTAGGCTTCAGGCATAGTGTACACATACACACACATGCTGGGCAAGGATCACTCTTAAATAATATTCAAGGTGGAATTTCCTTATGCCACAAATAATTACATTTCTTTACTTTCTTAAATAAAGCTATGGCTTTGATTAAAATTAGCTATCTCCATTGTTTAGAGCACTTTCCCGTGAGCAATAAAAAATTATATCCTGTATAGAGCTGTTGATAACGTTACCGGCAAATCCTCGTGTATACTCTTGAACACTGTGGGGTCAGTGTAGAACTCCGGTATGCACTCCTCCGGGGTCCACTCCTGCATGCGCTGGATGGAGGCAGGGTACTCCGCGGGCACCCACTTGTTGCGGACGTACTTGCATAGCACTTCTTTCGGTGTCCTGTCCAGAGCCAGAGACAGAGAAACCAGGCCTTATAATTTCACCAAATTTTTAATAAGCAGAAATAATTACTTACATAAAAGTGCAAAAAAAATCACATTCGCAAAATATTCGCACGTGAATTCATATCTGTACTAATAATTCAAAGTATGTTTACTCATAAAGCTAAGGACTTTCCGCATGTTGTGTGTGTATGCGGAAAGTCCGTGATAATACATTATTTTCCTTTACAATTTTAAATCATAAAAAACAACTGATTTACTGCATCTGTAATTTGCCTGCTTATAATCATAAAACAAAGAGGGACATCTTAAAAATAATCAGAAACAATTAATATGCTGCTCCCAACTAGCAAAAGATACAGTTGTATCCTACAGTTAGTTGTACTGCAACTGTTTGTCACATTTGCTCCACATATGAAAATTTGTGCTTCACACACATGGCTTAATCTCTAAACTAGAGAATTTCATTATAAAAATTCAGAGAATGTCTAATTTTATTACAGCCATAATACTTTCTCAGTATAAATTACAAAAAACACAATCTTATAATAATAAGTTCGTAATTGGCACAGTCATAAATAAAAGGTGAAAGCAGAGCGGTAGAACGACAGTCCAAAAATATACCTTATCTTTATTTGCATTTTAAAACACTGTACACAATTCATTATTTGATCATCATCATCAGCGATTACTTATGTCCCCACTGCTGGGGCACTGGCCTTCCTTATACGTGGATAAGGAGATTGAGCCCATGACCCACAACGGAGGCCCAATGCGGATTGGTGGGTATTAACGACTGCAAATGCAGCCGGGACCAACGGCTTAACGCGCTTTCCGAAGCACGGAGGAGCTTGAGATGAAAAGTTTTTGGTCACCCATCCCATGACCATGAATAACCATTGTTAAAGTTACTTAACCTCGACGATCGCAGGCCGAGCGAGAGAACCACTGCGCCACGGGCTTCTCAAGATTATTTTATGCTATTTACTTATTATCTTTTCTAATACTTAACTCATTATAGCATGATGTACTATGTATTTCGATGCAAAAAAAAACTTACCGTCGGGCTAAATAAACATAGCAGGTGATATCAGAAAGCGCATCAGATATGTGATGGGGTATTTGACCTGGGCTGTTGACATCATAAGTCATATCTAACTGCCTGTCGCCTTTGTTCAACCGATATTTAGACTTGCTCAAATCTCTCCAATTTCGCCCTGAAACATCAGAATTGTAAGATAAGCCTTTTAACTAACACTACAAAGACCAAAGTTATTGGATAAGTTTTTTTAAAGGTCATTCAAGAATTAACCTTATTAAATGAAAAGTCCTTTAAATGAAACATTAATGGTTTTAAAATAATGTCGATCAACTGTCCATAGACCAATTGACAGCTAAACAGCTTCAGATTTACACAATTAGCCACTTACCACACCTAGAAGCGAAGTCAGTAACCCATGGTACCATAAAATGTGCTTGTGGGTCATTGGAACTTCTCCCAGCAAGTGCGTTGAGATGTAATAGATAATCCAGGTTTGATATCTTGCCCCTCACCCACAGCATGCACAGCTTCTCCAGCTGGACAGCATCATTCCTCCAACACCATTCTTCCTTTTTAGGCTGTCCTTCACTACTGGAAGTCACTATTGGAGTACTCTGCTTGCTCTTACTGTGCTCATGTATCAAAGAAGCATCTAAACAATGCACATTATTTGTAATGTTTGGTAACACCTGCAGCCATAAGTTCTCAGACAAATATACATCCTGCAAGTTCAGCTTGCCCAAACTCAGCCCTCTGTCACTCACAGCCTTAAAGACATGCAACAACTGGTAAATCACAAACAGGCCTCGGCCGTAATTCATATCAATTAAATGAGGACTGAAGTTAAGGCAGTCTAGTAGGCTATATTCACAATGACCACCATATATTACAAAGTAGTTATTGTCAGTCTCAAGCACAAACAGTGCTGGTAGTAAATTGACATGGGTCTCATAAAACTTGGATACATATTTATTAGGTATAATCTCTTTATACTCTATTAATTTTCCAGAAACATCATGCTTAATCCTAATTATGTTACAGCCATACAATCTGAGTATTACTTCCGTCATCAACTGATCATGATCTAATAAGTTGACTATGGTACTTTCTTTGCTACTATCATGAGTTTGACAGTATTTCTTATAGGATTCTTTCCATAAGTTCCTTTGATTATGCTGTGATACATATTGGAGCAGTTGTGAAAATGTGAGGGGTTGTTCGGTATTGCATTCGTTTAATTTATATCGTGGCAGTGGTAAAACTTTAGACAACTTTTTGTTCAACACCTACAAAAACAAGTTAATGATAAGTAACTTCTTGTTAATTATAATTACCTCAATTATCACTAGATTCGTGAACTATTACAACGATTCAGTATCATGATAATTAATAAATATATACAAACCCGAATGAATATTTTTCTGAATGGATAGGGCACACTTTCACCAGGTTGTAAATTAAAATCTATATTGTTCACAGAATTGTCGACCTCTACGTTTTTTAACCACTTTTTTAACCAAGTAGTATGAACGACTACCAAGCAAAGATTCGGCGAGGCTGTAGGAAATACATTTTTATCATTTATACTTAATTCTCTAACAATAAAATCCATTTCGAAACCTTTTGTTTTGTTTTGAAGCGAGCGAGGTTACGATAATTATTTTGACATTTTCGACATTTGACAGATAGTGTTGTACCAAATGTACATTTGTACATGATTTGTACTAAAGTGATAGTGACAAATATTCAATTTACTAGTCGATCGATTATCTGCAGTGGTGTTTGTACAAAGGAAATGCCAGCGCCATACATATTCATTCATATTCATTTACTCACAGGAAACACGGTACATTAAATAGATGTCAAAATTATATACAGCGCCACAAGCTTTCCTGCGTAACTTTATGGATATGAACTTCATACGTTTTTTGGAACTATAAGTCAATTTTATACAAAAAATTGCCACTATTAGTTTCTTGTTTTGTGACGTCGGGTATAACGATGGCTAGCTTGCTAGCTAGCTAACGTTCAACAGAACAAAGCAGCAAAAATCTATCAAAATAAGGAATTTGAATGAGAGTTGAAGCCCATACCCATATCCATTTTACTTAGCCGGTAGCCCCCCTGGGGGGCTACCGCGTAACTTTATGGATATGAACTTCATACGTTTTTGGGAACTTTAAGTCAATTTTATATAGAAAATAGCCTCTACTATCAGTTCCTTGTTTTGCGACGTCGGGTATAACGATAACTAGCTAGCAACGTTCAACAGAACAAAGCAGCAAAAATCTATCAGAATAAGAATATCAAATGACAGTTGAAGCCCATACTCATATCCAGATTTCTTAGCCGGTAGCCCCCCTGGGGCTTCAACTGTCATTTGAATTCCTTATTCTGATAGATTTTTGCTGCTTTGTTCTGTTGAACGTTGCTAGCTAGTTATCGTTATACCCGACGACACAAAACAAGGAACTGATAGCGGCTACTTTCTTCATAAAATTGACTTAAAGTTCCCAAAAACGTATGAAGTTCATACCCATAAAGTTACGCGGTAGCCCCCCTGTTCCGGTGACGTCCGTGACAGAGGCACAACAGAGGAGCCACTTGCAATACCAAATTAGCTGTCAAAATGGACTGTCGTATGAAAACTGTTTTAGTTCCAAAGATTATCACCGGTTTCGCTTAGTTAGCATGCAATGTCAAAAAATATTCTATATAAAATCAAAAAGATGGAAGGAATAGTTCAAGGTAACTAAAATTCTAATTTGATTATTTATTGGTAAAATAAGTTCATTCTCCTACGTTAGCATAGCACAAACATTTGAATAAATGTTTGGACACATTCCGGCCCGGCATTTATCTTGAACCAACGCATAGACAAAACAACCTGCGCAGTTGCAATATTTAGTACAAATTTTCTTCTGCCCTGACCCACACCGTAGCATTTTGAGTAATACTCAAAGCCGTATCTAGCAAGGATATTTAAGTATTTGTTCAAACCTTTGATAAAAAAAACTAGTCAAAGCCATCTTCTATCTCACTCGTTGCACTGAGGGGGCGCAAGCAGCCGAGAAATAATAGCGGGCCATGCTACAGTACAACAACATACAAGTTTCTTGGCTACAGTACAGTACATTGCCATGTCAGAACTAAGGCAGTATTCAAAGCCTTTGTTCAAATATTTGTCTATGTCTGGCGCGGGCGTTCACTACCGTACAAACAAACAGCATGTAATCACTACGTTTACTACCGTACCGTCTTTGGAAGTGCTTGAGGTTATTAATATGGAAAAAAATCAATGTTTTAAAATATACTTTATTTATCGATAAAAAAATATGGAATGTAGGTAGAATGTAGCATACATTGGTAAGCTTGTTGTTTCAATGGTTACACTAACTAGCACCAAACTAATTTATCACAGAAAATAATGATCCACAGTTTGAAATTCATATTCATAATGATATTTCTTATGTTTATGGTTAAACCACACATAATAGAAACAAGAATCATACATTCCAAATCAAAAAGTGTTTGTAGTTTTGCACTAGTATTACTCTATTTTGCCAGAGACTCTTTTTAAATAATTATTCCATAGGGTATTTTTGTATATAACAGCTTGGGCTCCTGGATTCTTGGCAGTTACAATCCCTCTCCCAACCACTACCACATCAGCACCTTTCTCGAGCATCACTTTCTCTGGTGTATTATAAACTTGCCCAAGTGCATCCTTGGAGCATTCCAACTGTACCCCTGGTGTCAGCTGGATATATCCTGGATCCTTAAATGCTCCTTTGTTTTGACAAACAAATCCAGTTACTAAGCTTGTGTATTTTGCAGCCATTTTCACAGTTTCTGCTGTGTAATCAGGTGTTATGAGATTCCCCTGTAAAGACAATTTTATCATTATTATTTGAGTACCAGCTGATGATCAAGCAATCAAGTAATTGTTTAAAGAAACATTCAGTTTAGTCACATTCTTACATTTACAATAAAATTACCTCACTACTCATTTCTGCCAACAAAAACACTCCTTGGCTACTAATACCATTACATGCATTCAAGGCCTTTAAAATGCCTTCACCTGGCAAGGAGTGAACAGTGACACAGTCTGCCCATTCAGCAATTTTGTAAATTCCTTTCATATATTGCATTGACACAGTATTACCAATATCAGCAAACTTCCTGTCTTCCAATATCAGGAAATTGAATCTTTTTGCTAGATTTTTCAGATTTGTAACAAAATCAGTATTAAAATCTTCTATTATATCCACATGTGTCTTTAGTACACATATATGTTCACCAACTTTTTCAATCAGGTCTAATATACTTCCTGATGATGTTAAGTCAGCAGATAAACACAAATTAGTTTTCTTTGTTGCCATTATGTTGAATAATTGCTTAGCAATTGTGTTGGTTGCAAATTCAGCCCTTTTTTCGAAAGGCAGTAGTGTACGATCCTCAGAATGATCTAAAAAAATAAAAAATTACATTAATATTCATAAGATAATATTATCAGACAATTTCAAAACAAAAAAGTATTTTAAATGTTCTACCTACCTATCTTTGGTGCTTGAGTTTCCTTTAAATATTTTTGCACTTTAGTTGCCATAGCTGTGTCAATTTTCCCATGTCTCACCAAAATCTCAATTAACTTTGTCATGGTGAACAATGCTTTAACCTGGACGTTATTTTCTGCCAAGTTTTGACTTCCACCCTGTTCTCGGTCCAGAATGATGACAGCATTATCTGCTTGCAAACCTTCTTGACGCAAATCTTTTACAGTCTCAAGGACACTGGAGCCCGAAGTGATCACATCTTCAATGATTAGGCAAGACTGACCAGCCTTGTAATGGCCTTCAATCATTTTCTTAGTGCCATACGCCTTTGCTTCTTTACGCCTCATCAGCATTGATTTCTTAGCTTGAACACTTAATAACGTAGCCACTGGTAAAGCCGTGTAAGGTACTCCACATAAATGATCACAATCTTGTTCTTTAATGGCAAACTCGAATAGTAGATTAGATATCAATTCCTTAAAACAAAACAGTCAAAAATAAATTACCATAGTTTCTCTAAATAAAATATGTCTGTATTTATTATATTCCTTACCATTACAACGGGGTAACTTACGATAACCCGCAAATCGAAATAAACCGGAGTTTTTATACCACTTTTGGTATCGAATTCTCCAAACTTGACTGCATCTATATTAAATAGCTTTATAGCAAGTTCTTCCAATTTCTGTACATTGATCATTATTACGATTATTCTTAATAAACTAATAAAATAATAAAAATAAAATAGAAACCACGTGAGTTACATGTGAGTTACCAAGCAAGCGGCCTAATCAAAACGTCATATTCACCAATATTCACGTCATATTGACAGGACACAGAGTAGGTAGAGTAGAGCACAAATTATAGAGAACTTGACTTACGTCAGAAAGTAGAAACCAGATGGTAGAAACCATGTGATGTGTCGGCTACGTATGTATACTGAGGTAACAACAGTATTAGGTCGAGCTTCATGGCTACGTACCTTAATATAATGGACAGTAAATAGTGATGTGTAGGAAATACAATCACTGCGATATTTATTAATGTATTTTTTTTAACAACGACTACCCCAGTTAGCCTTGTAATTTTCTTTCATCCGTCATCGTCAATTCCCAACATTCCGATCCATACATGAGTCCATACATATTGGGGGGCTGGGTATGGATATGGGCTTGAACTGTCATTTGAATTCCTTATTTTGATAGATTTTTGCTGCTTTGTTCTGTTGAACGTTGCTAGCTAGCCATCGTTATACCCGACGACGTCACAAAACAAGGAACTAATAGTGGCAATTTTTTTAATAAAATTGAGTTAAAGTTCCCAAAAACGTATGAAGTTCATCATAAAGTTACGCGGTAGCCCCCATGATAGCGGCTATTTTTTTTTATAAAATTTACTTAAAGTTCGAAAAACGTTTGAAGTATACCCATTAAATTACGCTGTAGCCCCAGGGCAACCGGCTAAGAAATATGGATATGGGTATGGGATTCAATAACGATAACGGTTAGTTGAAATTACCAGTATTTAAAGGAAGAATTTATGACCATTATGCCTCTATATGAACATAATATGAACAAAATATTTACTTCAAATACTAAAGTAAGTAGCCTCAAAGTGCAGCGTGGATAAAATAGCGGCAGGTCACGGGGGTAACATGTAACCAGCGAATGCCAGTTGAATGGCAAAATCTATAAATCCATAATAAAACCCGGGGGGCTACCGGCTAAGAAATATGGATATGGGTATGGGCTTCAACTGTCATTTGAATTCCTTATCTTGATAGATTTTTGCTGCTATGTTCTGTTGAACGTTGCTAGCTAGTTATCGTTAAACCCGACATCACAAAACTAGGAACTGATAGCGGCTATTTTCTTTACAAAATTGACTTAGAGTTCCCAAAAACGTATGAAGTTCATACCCATAAAGTTACGCGGTAGCCCCCCTGGGGGGCTACCGGCTAAAAAATATGGATATGGATATAGGCTTCAACTGTTATTTGAATTCCTTATTTTGATAGATTTTTGCTGCTGTGTTCTGTTCTGTTGACCGTTGCTAGCTAGCATATAAAGTTAAAACAATGTGGTCTGTAATAAATGAAAGAACAAACAAAAAAGTACGTAAAGAAAAATGTAATATCAGTTTAAACATTAATAATACCTTAACTTCGGAACCGCAAGCTGTAGCAAACAGTTTCAATTATTTCTTTTCCTCTATAGGCGAAAACCGAAATGCATCCGCTACAGGCTGTCCAGTGCTTAACCCCACTGAAAACAGTTTTTACCTTAGACCTGTGGACATCAGCGAGGTATATAAAATTATAAAACAATTAAAAAATAAAAATAGCTTTGGGATCGATGAAATTCCACCAAAGTTAATAAAGCACTGTGCGATGGAATTAGCTTTGCCGTTTAGTATACTCATCAATCAATCTTTTGCAGAAGGAACTTTCCCTGAAAAATTAAAAAAGTCATTAATTAAACCTGTTTATAAGAAAAACGATAAAACTAATCCAGATAGTTACCGTCCTATTGCCTTATTGCCTACTATTTCAAAAATAATCGAAAAGGCTATGTGTAACCGTGTATATAACTTCGGCGAAAAATTTAAAATCTTTGACGAGAGCCAAAATGGTTTTCGTAAGAAACGATCTACTGTTTTAGCAGTTTACAAATACATACAGCAAATTGTTGATCTTATAAATAATAGGCAATACCCAGTAGGAGTCTTACTGGACATGTCAAAGGCGTATGATAAAATTCAGTTCGACATACTACTTAAAAAAATACATGGGATAGGCATCCGTGGAATGGCATATAAGTGGTTCGAATCATATTTAACAAATAGAGAGCAATTTGTAGAAATAGAATATTTTGATGATTTAACTAAAGAAAATAAGAAAGTCCGCTCTGGAGGTAAAATTATGAATGCATCTATCCCACAGGGAAGTGTGATTGGTTGTTTATTATTTCTAATTTACATTAACGATCTGCCCAAAACTATAGAAGAACCATGTATATTATTTGCCGACGATATTTCAATACTTACATCAACTCCACATAGTAGTAATATAAACAAAAAACTAGATACAATATTATTAAAAACAATAAACTGGATGAATAACCACAATCTTGAAATAAATTTCACAAAAACTAAAATCATGACTTTTCAACCCTATCAAAAAGAACCAATCAATATAAACTATCTAATAGATGGTAAAAAACTAGATGTTGTTCAAGAATTTACTCTACTAGGCCTAATAATTGACTCGAACATAAATTGGAAATCTCATATCAAAAAAATTAAGACCAAATTATCCAAATTCATTTATGCTTTCTATGAAATAAAAAAGACAACTGACTTCCAGACCGCATTAGTGACATATTATGCATATGCATATGCGTGTGCTACGGAGTCATAATGTGGGGAAATAGCACCGACGTTCCAAAGTTCACATTACAAAAAAAGTTAATTAGAATACTAGTAAATATAGATAATACAGACTCATGCCAACCATTTTTTAAGAAACATGAAATTCTTACATTACCTAGTATTTACATATTAGAAATTTGTATTATTAGTTTGTCCGAAAATATCCAGAATTCTTTAAAAAACGCATAGAAAGTAATCCCAAATACACACTACGAAATAAAAATAAACTTAATATTCCTACATCTCGACTTAAACTACACTCCGCGAGCACACTAGCTATGGCTATAAAAATCACTACATAGTATAAAACAAAGTCGCTTTCTCTTTCCCTATGTCCCTTTGTATGCTTAAATCTTTGAAACTACTCAACGGATTTTGATGCGTTTTTTTTTAATAGATAGAGTGATTCAAGAGGAAGGTTTATATGTACTTTTTATCCCGATATTCCCTCGGGAACGGGAACCACGCGGGTGAAACCGCGGGCGGCCGCTAGTATATAATAAACAAGGAATTTATAAGTACTACGTACAACAGGAAGGTGCACTCCGTATTTTTGTGTATGTAAAAATACACTGTAATATAAAGAGATAAGGTTCATATTTCAATACAAAATGTCAACGGTCCAGCTGAGACCCCAAGAACGAGGTGAGGGTGTCCCTTTCTCTGAAATTGCCAGCACTCTTAAATAACAGGTTTAGTAGATTTATGGTTCACAATTTTCGTTATAAAAATTAAATTTCGTAAAATTTCCGCTTCGTATTACTTTTAGTCAATAGAAAACATCGCATATTAATTTAGGTATTACCGTATTAAGCATAAAAATGTATCAGGTCGTTTAAGTTTTTTTATGGCTTATCCTAGAAAAGAATTTGAATGATAGATTTCAGAATGTTAAAGTAGCAACATTACAAGCCGAATGACGTTTTCTGACGTTGTTCGCGCCGCGCTGCGAGCGGTGCGTTGTCATTGTCAAGGTCACGGGCGACACGCAATGCGCTCGGGCCGCGTGCAGACCAGTTGGCCGTAAGCAGCCGTGAGACAAGTTCGTGTGTTTCTGTAGCGACGTGCCGCGCAAGTTACCTACCCATATTGGGACCGAGATTTCGTTTTGCACCTACTAGGGCTCCGGTCGGGGTACGGACTTGTAACCCGTGTGTGTTCGCTTTGAAAAGCGCCGGGAAAGTTTTAGCTGCCTATTAGGGCATTGTGTAGTATAAGAGTGTTAGCTGTAAGAGTATCCCATCGGGGGTTGTGTGGAGATCGTTTTGCCCGGCGCGCGCCGGCGAGACAACGTTCAGCCCCCCTGGATTACGGACACTATTTTCTAGTAAGGTAGGACTAGTTTTAATTTACTTAATTTTGCATGAGAAACCTTCGTTTCAATAAACTGTGGAACACAGTAGATGTGGTCATCACAATTGTGCGTGATCATATTTTTGGTAGCAGAGCGTACCTAGTTGATATAATTAGTTAATTTTCATATTAAAATTAACTAGGTACATAAAATTTCATAGTAAAAATAAAATTATTTTTTTTTGTTAAAAAGGGTATTTCCGATCCGATTCCCGATCCGATCCGATTCCCGATCCGATCCGATCCGAGACGAGAAGTACTAAGAAATTGTTCTAGTAAATTCTCGAAGCGAATGTTTCTCACTTGGTGGATCCGATAATAGATAGACACTTATATAATTGTTGTCACATACTAGTGATTTGATACGAGTTTACTCGCCTAGATGTGTATATTTTTTTTTGTGTGTCCGGATTTATTTGACGAATAGTTTCGTTCGAAAGTGTTGTTTATTAGTACCACATACTAGTGTTTGTTCCGAGTCCGCTTGCCTAGTTAAAAAAGTGGAACTAGTTTTAATTATTAGTAGTATTAAATTACGAGTATTATTATTAAAAATAGTTTTGTTTTCGGTTGTTGATAACGGTTTAGTAGTTGATTTGCGAGGTATGCCATACCGTTAATCCTATACGTTTTGTTTATACCGTTATATTGTTAGCCCTTGAAATTGGTAAGTTGTTAATAATTTATGAAAATAGTAGGGTCCGTGTATGTCGTCCGAATTTTAATTGTGTTTTATATTATCGTGACGCGACCTATTTCTATTGTTTTTTTTTGTTGATGTTTACCACTTTTATATTTCTTTGTTTGCTTTGTTTATAAAACGGATTATAAATGGCTCCTACGAATCCGCTCGCCGTATCCAGGGCCGGCATCCAAGGAGTTTTGCGTTGGCTTGCTTGTGCGGTCACATTAATAGACCGAGCCGACCGGGTAGGCGCGTTGCTAGCTCGGTATGGCGGGCTGGCAGCTCGGCTGCAAGACCTGGAGCGCCACGCCATGGAGTGTCGCGCGCATTATTTGGAGAACCCCCCAGCTGATGATGCCGTGTCGGAACAGCTGGAGCAGGATGTAGCCCAGGCCTATGAGCTGGCTGACCAGTTCACGGAGGCGGCTGAGAGGGCCCTGGCTGTTCGGAAGGGGGAGCCGGTTTTGAGCGGGGAGGTCAAACCTACCCCGACGGCGTTGCTAGGCCGATTGCCTACATTGGAGATTCCCACTTTTAATGGGGATCTGTCAGCCTGGATGGGCTTCATTAACCTGTTTGACAGCCTAGTGGATTCACGACGGGACTTATCCCCTAGTGAGAAGTTGGCCTATTTGCGCTCCTCCCTGCGAGGAGAGGCCAGCGCGGTGATCCAGCACCTGCTCATCAGTGACGACAACTACCAGGTGGCTCGCCAGCTTCTGGTTAGCAGGTACCAGAATGTCCGGTTACTGGCGGACACCCACGTGGCCACGATTTTGGCCCTCCCGCGAATCACGCGGGTACACCTGTTACGGAGGGAGTTGCTGAACCCGCTACTGTCAGCGGTCAACTCCCTAAGGCGATTGGACCTGCCGGTGGATCAGTGGTCCTTTATACTGCTGCACATAGTCCTCGCCAAATTGCCCGCTGAAATGAAGGGGCGTTTCGAGCAGAGGTACGGAGGCGACAGCGCCTCGTATCTCCCGCCCTTCGCGGACCTCCTTCGTTTTTTGGAGGACGAATGTAGGGTGACGGACCACCTGGAGCCCGCCCCGGTTCCAGGTGTTGGTCGTATGGTGGCGGCGAGGGAAAAGCCCCGTCGCCCGACCAATCGCTATGCTGCCTTCCAGCAGTCCCCTCCCCCCGCACCGAGTGAGCGGTGCAGGTATTGCAGGGGAGATAGGCACGTGGTGCACGAATGTGCCAAATTTAGAGGCCTCCGCCCAGAGGGACGGAGGGCCGTTGCGAAACAGCGCCAATGGTGCTATAGGTGTTTGGGGGGACACATGCAGTCGGCGTGTCTCCAGACCGAGGATTGTCGTCTTTGCGGAGGGAGGCATCACCCCCTCCTTTGTTTGGACCGCAAGGACGCCGGGAGCGACCGGGGTTCGAATTCCTCGCGCACGGGCGGGGGCCCGGCAGCCCGGAACCGGTCCCCTAGAGATTCGGCGGGGCTTAGCCCCCCCGTTCAGTCCCCCCCGGAGAGGGGGAACTATAGGAGAGACGCCCCCGCCACGGGCGGGGGTAGGGGGGTACCACAAGAGTACGCCACGGTGGCGATGGGCACGGGCCCTATTTGCTACTCCCCCCCCCTAATGGAGAGGCCTCGATTGGGGTACTATGTACCGAGGCACGCCCCACACGGGTATTACCCTGCACCTAGGAGTGCTGTTGGTCGGGGCCAGTATGTACCCGATTGGGACCCGCTCGCCCGGTACGAGCGTCCCACATTTGGCGCGCCGACTCAGGCGCGAGGGGGACAAGTACCCCCCCAAAATTTTTAATGGCGCCCCTGTCGGACCCAACCACCCCTCCGGAGCTTGTGCTGTTGCCAACAGCCTCCGTGAATGTTTGGGGACCTAAGGGCAATGTTGTCACGGTGCGTGCCCTTTTGGACTCAGGTGCCCAGGGGTGCATAATGTCCAGGTGGCTTGTCCGACAGCTGGGTCTTTTGCTTGTGCCGCATCACGAAGCGGTACGGGGGGTGGGAGACTCGCGGATCCCTGATCCGATTGGTCGAGTTGAGTTCTCCTTCTCCCCCCACTTTGCGCCAAGTCCGAAGATCGGTGCTTCGGCGATAGTTTTTGATAAGGTGGTTGGACCACTCCCGCAAGTGCGAGTGCCGCCATCCACGATTGAGCTGACGTCTGGACTGGCTTTGGCTGATCCTTCCTTCCACCGACCGGGCCCAATACACTTGTTGATTGGTGCGGATGTCCTCGGTCGTGTACTGTGTGGAAGCAAGCGAGTTTTGCAGACAGCCGATCTTGTCGCCTTGTCCTCGTCGCTGGGTCATGTGGTGATGGGAAAGGTACCACAGACACCAGAGACCCCGTCGGTAGACCGCCAGACCATTGTCGGTTCTACTTTGTCCGACGTTCTCCAAAAGTTTTGGGAGGTGGAGGAACCTCCCACTGCCAAGCGGTTGGATCCGTTAGCGGAGGAGTGCGAATTGTTCTACCAGAACAACACTGGGCGCCTCCTCTCGGGTCGCTTGATTACCCGCTTGCCCTTCTTGGCGGTTCGCCCTCCTTTAGGGAGCTCCCGACCGATGGCCGAGAAGAGATTGTTGTCCATGGAGCGTAGGATGGCCAGGGATCCCGCATTCAAGGAGAAGTATATAGACTTCATGCGGGAGTATTTGGACCTTGGGCACATGTCCATCTCGCAGTTGGACTGGCGTAATGTGGAACATTACTTCCTGCCACACCACGCTGTTTTGAAGACTTCCAATGGGAAGATCCGCGTGGTCTTTGATGGTTCAGCGCCCACGTCAACCGGAGTGTCGTTGAATCAGTGTCTGCATGCGGGGCCGAAGTTGCATCACGATGTCTGTGATGTTTTGACCAACTTCCGCCGGCACGCTGTCGTCTTTGTGGCCGATATCCGCATGATGTTCAGACAGACCGTGATTCACCCGGAGGATAGACGATACCAGCTCATCCTTTGGCGTGAGGATCCCCAGGATCCGATATTGGCTTACGAGCTGAACACCAACACTTATGGTTTGCGGTCGAGCCCCTTTGTGGCGATCCGTTCGCTTTTGGAGCTCGCAGAGCGCGAACGGCTACGCTATCCCCGGGCATCTGCTCTTATTGAGGGGGGGGCCTTATTTGTCGACGATATCTGCACGGGGGCCTCGAGCTTAGATGAGGCTCTCGTCTTACGTGATGAGCTGATTGCGCTCTTGAGGGCTGGTGGCTATGAGCTGCGGAAGTGGCTGTCTAACTCACCGGACCTATTGGCAGATTTGCCTAAGGACCACCAGCAAGAGCCGCTCCTCTTTGAAAATCCGGAGACTCCAGACATGCTGTCTGTTTTGGGAGTCCAGTATCGACCAGTCCCGGATTTGTTCACATATAGATTGGAACTGCCAGACCCAAAGGTCTGGACTAAACGCACGGTGCTGTCTACTGTAGCCCGTACCTTTGATCCGAACGGTTGGCTCAGCCCTGTAGTGTTTTCGATGAAGTGCTTCCTACAGGAGCTCTGGGCTGCGGAATTGTCATGGGATGAGCCCCTCTCTGGTAGCCTCCTACGAGAGTGGGTGAGGTTCGTGTCATCCCTACCCGACGTCAATCGGGTTTGTATACCGAGGCAAATGCTGCCTTCGGGAAAGTTTAAAGCCTCCCTGCACGGCTTTTGTGACGCGTCCGAAAGCGGATACGCGGCAGCCGTTTACATCCGAACGGTGGATGCAGCAGGCGTTGTCGCCGTACACTTAGTTACGGCCAAGAGTAAGGTCGCCCCCCTTCGGACTAGGCTAACCATTCCGAAGTTGGAGTTGTCCGGCGCCACTCTCTTAGTACGGCTACTCAATCATGTTGCCGACACCTTGGGAAACGGTGTCGACTTGGGGTCGATATTTGCGTGGTCTGACAGCCAGGTCGTCCTTTGTTGGCTGAAGAGTTCAGTCCACACCCTTGAGGTTTTTGTGGCCAACCGGGTCTCACAAATTCAGACTTCAAAGGCCCCGTTGATTTGGCGCCACGTCCCGGGCGAATTGAACCCCGCAGATTGTGCCTCCCGCGGCTGCGAGGCGCCTGAGTTAGTGGACCACCACCTATGGTGGAGTCCATCATGGTTGTTACGGCCTGAGCGCTCATGGCCTGCCACCCCGGCTGTGGCCAGAGTCCCAGACCTAGGCATGCGTGTTCACGCCGTGGAGACGGTGGCGGCTCCGCAGATGGAGTTTTTGTTAGACCGCTACAGTTCTCTTGATAAGTTGCTCGGCGTGACTGCTTGGATGAGGCGCTTTGTGCGAAATTGTCGCCAGCCTCAGGAGAAATTGTTGTCTCCGGTCCTCGCCCCACAAGAGCGGCAAGACGCTCTGTTGCATTGGTTGCGAGTGACGCAACAGCGAGAGTTTGAACCGGAGCTGAAAGCCCTGCGCTCAAGTAAGCCCAAGTTGAAGGGACCCTTGGTGCGGTTGAATCCTTTCTTGGACAGTACCGGATTGCTGCGTGTCGGAGGTAGGCTCAGACATGCCAACCTGCCGTACGGATCACGCCACCCTTTGTTGCTCCCCAAGGATGGACCGTTAGTTAGACTGTTGATTACAGACCGACATGTAAAGAATGCTCATGCCGGTTGTAATGCTTTGACCGCGCTCCTCCAACGAGAGTTCTGGATTTTGTCAGCGCGGAGAATAATCCGATCCGTTATTTTTCGTTGTCTCCCGTGTTATCGTTTGCGCGCCGATACGATGCAGCCCCAGATGGGTGATTTGCCTGCCGATCGAGTGAACGAATCGATGCCCTTCTCAGGAGTTGGAACGGATTTTGCGGGGCCATTTACCGTTAAGACATCGCGGCTTCGTAATGCTAGAACGGAAAAGGCTTACTTGTGTGTATTTGTTTGTTTGGCCACTAAAGCGGTCCACCTGGAGGTGGTTAGTGCCCTCACCACAGAAGCCTTTGTAGCCACGTTGAATCGTTTTGTGTCTCGCCGCGGAATGCCGTCGTTAATCAGGTCCGATTGTGGAACCAATTTCAAGGGCACCGATAGGTATTTAAAGGAAGTTTGTGAATTTTTGGATAGGAATAATTTTGAGATCGGATCCACACTCTCTCGCAGAGGGGTACGATGGCAGTACTCCCCGCCATCCTGCCCCCACTGGGGAGGGATTTTTGAAGCAACTGTAAAGGCCGCTAAAACTCACCTTCGTCGCGTTATTGGGGAGACGGTCCTCACGTTTGAGGAACTCGCGACCGTATTTTGTAAGGTTGAGGCGGTCCTCAACTCGCGTCCGTTGTGTCCGTTGTCTTCGGACGCGAATGATTTAGAGGCCCTTACGCCGGGCCATTTTTTGATTGGCAGACCGCTTAACGCCTTGCCGGAATATCCTTATTCCGAAGTGGCCTCCGGACGGCTCTCGCGATTTGAATTGCTCCAGCAGCTTACGCAGAGTTTTTGGCGCCGTTGGCATCTGGAGTATTTGCACATTTTGCAGCAACGCGTTAAGTGGTCGGATAGGACGACCCCACCCAAGACAGGAGACCTCGTGTTGGTAAAGGATCCAAACCTGCCGCCCCTCCGCTGGCGTTTAGGACGCATTGTTCAGCTTCATCCGGGGTCGGATGGTGTGCCCAGGTTTGCCGAGGTCCTGGTGGGGGACTCTGTTTTGAAGCGAGCGATCGCTACCCTCTCTCGCCTGCCCTTAGATTGAGTTGGCGGACAGTTTGCTACTGTCCGGGACGGGGGGATGTTCGCGCCGCGCTGCGAGCGGTGCGTTGTCATTGTCAAGGTCACGGGCGACACGCAATGCGCTCGGGCCGCGTGCAGACCAGTTGGCCGTAAGCAGCCGTGAGACAAGTTCGTGTGTTTCTGTAGCGACGTGCCGCGCAAGTTACCTACCCATATTGGGACCGAGATTTCGTTTTGCACCTACTAGGGCTCCGGTCGGGGTACGGACTTGTAACCCGTGTGTGTTCGCTTTGAAAAGCGCCGGGAAAGTTTTAGCTGCCTATTAGGGCATTGTGTAGTATAAGAGTGTTAGCTGTAAGAGTATCCCATCGGGGGTTGTGTGGAGATCGTTTTGCCCGGCGCGCGCCGGCGAGACAACGTTCAGCCCCCCTGGATTACGGACACTATTTTCTAGTAAGGTAGGACTAGTTTTAATTTACTTAATTTTGCATGAGAAACCTTCGTTTCAATAAACTGTGGAACACAGTAGATGTGGTCATCACAATTGTGCGTGATCAGACGTTTTCCGTCTTCTTTGTGTCAAGTTCGCAATTCGCTCGCCGCCGCCCGCCGCCCGTCGCGCATGTTCGTGGCCGCCGTAATGTGATGGAGTGAGATAAACTGACCTCGTTCTTACTATCTCATTAGGACCGTTTTTTAGCAGCAGTGCACCTTCCTGTTGTATTATAAATTCCTTGATAATAAATTACCGGAACACATAAAAGACACAGATAAAGATAAAGAATTTAATAATAAACTTAAAAAAATACTAATTAACAAAACTTATTATACAGTTGCTGAGTATTTGACCGATAAGTCTTTCAAATAATATTAATTGGAATTAACATACACTAGCAATATTATCCTTTTGTTTTTATTTTTTCATTTTGAATTATATAAGTATAGTGCCCTCTATTTATATTGTCATGTCCAATCCGGACCCATAATGTTCTGTTCATATTTTTAAGACCTTTTATACATATGGTGTGCAATAAACTGATTTGATTTGATTTGATTTGATTAGCTATTGTTATACCCGACGTCACAAAACAAAGAACTGATAATGGCTATTTTTTATATTAAATTGACTTCAAAAAGTTGTTTAGTAACGTCCGTCAAGTATAATAATAGTTAGCTAGAAACGTGCAACAGAACAAAATAGCAAAAACCTATCAAAATAAAGCTAGAAACACATTTCGCTGGCGCAGCGCAGCGCAGAGTCGACCCGGGTGTGCACACTTTACTAGCGTGGCGCAGCGTTTCCAGACGAAATTTTTGATCAGTGTCAATCGAGTCGTTGCCGAGCTAACATCTGCATTTTGTTTTCTTCTAATTTTGAAAACAATTTCTGTTCTTACTTGAACATATTAAATCCAAAAAAAAATATGTTGATGATTACGATGATAATATGATGATGAATGAAGACGAGATGCAATTTATATCTATACTAATACTATAAATACACTTTGTTTGTTTGTAATAGATAAACTCAAAAAATACTGAACCGATTTTAGAAATATTTAGTGTAATTTATTTTCAAATCAGAATTATACACTATTTTTGTTATAAAATTAAAAAGTATAGTGTACTAAAAACACTTTAATACTGTTTTAACAGTATAATTAACAACCCTACATGATAATGAATTGGTGACTATTCTAAACAAAAAAAATATTTTTTAAATTGGCCCATTATTGACGGAGAAATCGTAGAACATAAGTAGTAAAAAGCAAAATGCAGAGCTCCGCTGCGCAGTCCGCTGACTGAGTCCGAGCCATCTGACGATACAATGCTAGAAAGTGGTGGGGGGCCTGGCGCAATCGGAGCCGGACGGAAACTAGGAGGGGAGTGATGTAGCGACATCAGCCCCCCTAGCATGACCAACAAAACACGATATGATAAAGCGATTTATCGAGCGATAAAGCCGCCATATTGATTTTTTATCGAATTAACGAGCATGACCATAGCGGTGACATTACCTCGATAAGATATGATATGATAAAGGCTGGAGCGAACATGACCACCACTTTTTATCGATACTGTCGAACATGACCATCAAAAAGACGATAATTATCGCGGTGAGTTATCGTTTTTTGACATTCTGCTAACCAAATTTATCGACGACCATTACAGTACGCGATACATATATCGGGCCATTATTTCATAAGAATAACACTCATTTTCAGTTTATTTAAATAGAAGAAAGGTAAGAATACCAATTTTAAATGTTTCTCTATTGCGTGTGTAAACTTAATTCTTAAAAGTGTCGTGAAAAACATATAATTTCAGTTGCAGCAACAATGTCTAGGAGGCCTTTCGTAAGGCTTGAAATAATAGCGGCAGAGGAAAAAAACCATGCATGTCGGAGATATTGCATACAAAGGAGTGGCTAACTTCAAGTAGGTACTTGGGCTGCACAATCACCGACACCAACACTCGTAATGAGGAGATAGACCTCCGCATCCAGAACGCTCTACGATGCAGAGCAGCACTACACAAGGTGCTGGTGTCCAGGCTTCTCAGTAGAAACACCAAAATCAGGATCTACAAGACCGTCATCGGGCCTATTTTAATGTACGGAAGTGAGGCCTGGACATTAACACTTAGCGAAGAAAATAAGCTACTGGTCGCCGAAAGAAAAATCCTTCGTAAAATCTTTGGTCCTAAACATGATGCTGATGGAAGTTGGAGGATCTTAAAAACGCTGAAGTAGAACATCTCCTGGCTGGGCCTAATATCATTGGAGAAACGAAGGCACACAGACTCCGATGGCTCGATCACGTCGAAAGAATGGGATTGGAGAGAAGCCCCGAAAGAGCCTATATCGGTCAAGCAACTGGCCGACCGACGCCCGGTCGGACGCCCCCGCTACGTGGAGAGCCCCCGAGAGACGTGGTGGAGGCCGATCTACGTGAGCTCGATGCTGGGGCCTGGCGCGAAACTGCAAAATATCGAGATAGATGGCGAGCTCTTGTATCGGAGGCCAAGACACACTTTGGGTCGCTGAGCCACCGGAGTAAGTAAGTAAGTAAGTAAGAGGAAAAAAACCGGTCAAGAGCGAGTCGGACTCGCACACCGAGGGTTTCGTACCATCATAAATTTAAATAAATATAACGTGGAAATGTTTTCATCGGTGAGGCTAGATTTGTCAAAGCATTTGCGGTGTAGAATATTGCAGTTTTAGGTCAACGCCAGCTTTTGACCGATAGTGGAACAACTATGTTGATGATTTCTGAAAAACTTTACTATTTAGAGACATCGTTTTATTTTTCCTGTAATCTTTACATAAGCGCTTCTATCACATAAAATAATTTCAGATTTTTCCTTATTCAAACTTCGGAGATAAGGAGGGGATTTAATTTTTTATCATAAGTCGAAAACTATGCGGCTTAAGAAAAAAAAAATGTTTAAGAATGTGCAAGCAACGCTCTTTCATATGATAACCCATATGTCTTAGTAGCTCCACTTCCAATTTTTAAGACCCCCTTTCAGTCCTGTTGCAAAAGAATATTACTATTTTTATTTCTCTTTTATTTGCAAAATAGTTAAGCAAACGTCATCTAAAACTATTCCAAAATTTCAAGTTGATAGCATGAGTAGTTCTCGAGATGTCCAGTTGTGTCAGACAGACTGAGTCTCACCACAAGGGTTTTTTTTTTACCATTTTGGTACGGAAACCCTAAAAAGACGAAGGAAAGAGGAGAGGACTTTCGTCCGAACCTTAACAAATGCGTTCGAGCTCTCGGACAACGAATTTCTAAGAAATTATAAAATTTCTATAGAAATGGTACAATATTTGTGTTCGGAGCTATAGTCTGTTCGAATCCAATTTGGAAAAAATGTAAACAAAGACGCCATTATTCTGACCATAGACTATTTAGTGATGTGGTAAAAATTATACCATTTATAAATCGATAAATAATTTGATTGCTTCGATTTGATTAATTGAATGCTATTATGTTGGAGCTTCGCGTTAGTGAAGAGTTTTTAGTTTATTACTTCTCAAGCCTCGAGAGATGACGGTGTTCATCGCGATTAAAGAGAAATAAAAGGCTTATATTGAACCGAGTAAAAATTAAGATTTTAAATTATTTTTATGCATTCACAATGCAATTTTGTAAGTATAGGAAAAATGTAATACTTAGTAAAAAACCACGAGCCCTATAAGTAGCTTTCAGGCGGGTTTTTTTTAATTTCACACAAACACGTCATCATCATCACATAACAAACTGAAAAGTGACTTTAACATAATATATATTACTAGTTTTCCGCCCGCGGCTTCGCCCGCGTGGACTACACGACGTTATCCCGCAGGAATGTGACATTTTTCCGGGATAAAAAGTAGCCTATGTTCCTCTCCAGGCTACAAAGTATCTGTGTTCCAAATTTCAGCCAAATCCGTTCAGCCGTTTTGGCGTGATTGAGTAACAAACATCCAAACATCCAAACATCCAAACATCCAAACATCCAAACTTTCACATTTATAATATTAGTAGGATGTAAGGTCACTTTCCATCACAAATATATCATAAATATTAAAACAAAATAAAGAACCTGGTACATAATCATCATCATCATCATCATTTCAGCCGTGCGACGCCCACTGCTGGGCATAGGCCTCCCCCAAAGATCTCTACAACGATCGGTCCTGCGCTGCCCGCATCCAGCGGCTTCCCGCGACCTTGACCAGATCGTCGGTCCTCAGCACCTCGATGTACCTGTAGTCTATTTGGCACCTCTGGGGAGACTGCAGCACTGCCCAGGTCTCGATCGAATCAAAGGCTTTCTCATAGTCCACGAACGCCAAGCATAGTGGCAAGTTATACTCTTCGGTCTTCTGTATAACTTGTCGCAGCGTATGAGTGTGGTCTATGGTACTATAACCTTTTCGGAACCCGGCTTGTTCGGGAGGTTGGAAGTCGTCAAACCTGCGAACGAGACGATTCGTAATGACTCTCGAAAACAACTTGTAGATATGGCTCAGAAGCGAGATGGGTCGGTAGTTCTTCAAGAGAGTCTTATCACCCTTCTTGAAGAACAGCATCACATCGCTTCTGCCCCATGCCTTTGGCGTTTTGCCCTCGAGGATGACAGAGTTGAAGAGCTTCTGGAGGACCTTAAGTATCGGCTTACCGCCCGCTCTCAGAAGTTCTGTTGTGATTCCGTCATCACCCGCCGCCTTGTTGTTTTTGAGCTGCTTGAGAGCCATTCTAATCTCGTACAGGCTGACGTCCTGCTACCTCGTTAAGAAATAAAATAAATAAGAAAAGCTTATTCTACTAAATAATATATTACAGCGCCATCTAGTAAGTCAAAAGGCAAGCTCGCAGGAAGTGTCTTACATCGCCATCTGTCTACGAATCCACCAAATTGTATACATTATGAAAAGCTCAGTTGACTATTTATCTATGTATTTAAAGTGTCATAAACTATGTGGTTGATCAATAGATAAACAGTATGGCGGATGCTAGGGTATGCAAAACGGTAATCGTCAATCGGTTTTTTACCGGTAATCGGTCCAATGTGAACAATCGATAATTACCGAAAAAAATGGTAATGCGTCGTGTCGTGTCGGGTCGTATCGACGACAGTGTTGCTAACTTGCTGGCAAACGTTACACGCGTGATAGTTATCGCGATTCGATCGCGGCTGCTGATCACGGACTCGATTCTCACTCGTTAGAAATTGTATTTATCCTACTTGATAAATAGCGAAAAAAATATTTTCAAACTTAAAGTCAAAAGTTGTACAATAAATATCTGAATCATATTCATAAGACTACTTACGATACGATAAAGTAGCAATGACATCGTTCCAGCAAATTATGCGCACGGAATTCCGCTATGTCCCAGCCCTAACGGACCCGAGAATATACTTTTTTTAATATTTGTGATTTTTGTGATAATTTTTATCAAGACAGAGATATTTTATCTTCGATTACATAACATCGATTAATAATCGATATAGTTGAACTAATAATTGAATTATCTGATAGACATTTACGTCAAGCACTATGCGATCACCGTGTTTTTAAATCCATTTAGTGGCCGAAAGTGTGAGAATTTTTAATGGAACAGGTTTGTTTACATTTTTTCCAAATTGGATTCGAACAGACTTTAGAGCAACTAACTGAAAAATGTAAAAAAAGAAAAAAAAGAGTGAAAGAAAAGTGAATGATGAGTGATATTTTTTTTTCTAACTTAGCAACATTGGTTTAGCATACCACACGATTTATCACTATCATAGCACATGATAACTTTTATCATATCGTATATCGATGCTGTTCATGCTCGCAAATTCGATAGATAACTCGTTGCGATAAGAGAAGATATCGTTTATCGTTTATCGACGTAATAATGGTCATGCTAGGGGGGCTGGACGACGACGCACATAGCACAGACGGCAACCACAAGACGGCAACCACAGCACGACACGCAACACGACTCTGCTACAAATGCCGACAGATGGCGCTACCTAACGCTACCGCAACTTCTAGCCATACTAAATGTATGAAACCGATCGCGCTGCGCTGCGCCAGCGAAATGTGTTTCTAGCTTAAGGAATTCAAATGACAGATGAAGCCCATATCCATAGCCATATCCATATTTTTTTAGCCGGTAGCCCCTCTGTTTCACAATGTCTAAGTAATTTGTAATTTCTGATTAATTAGCTATTACTTGACAGATAGGCCGTACAAAACTGTCAAGTACACTGGGAAGTATCTCCTAATCGGACAGTGTTAAACAGGCACTAAATTAAATAAAATTATGTTTTTTTATAGTTATTTTAGTACATCACTACAACCGACTGACTTATAACGTAAACTTGTCAAATAAATTCATTGGGTGCATTTACCAGAAGTCATCGATGAGTAAGCGATTACAAATAATCTGCTAAACGCCCACAAAAATGCGATGACTGACAGGTTTTGAATACTCAAAGACTGACAGCGATTTATAGCAATCGGACGCCATTTTTTCCATCGCATTTTATTTTCGATGAGAAGCAGCGATTAGAGTGCGATTAGAACGCGTCAGTCACGCGCAGAGTTATCTGACAAACACTCTAGTTGCAAGTTGCTGCCAAACGTAGTGATTTTGTGTTTGTTGCTGTCATTCGTCATGTCAAAACCAGAAAAACGCTAAAGCGCGTTCAGCAGAATCTATCGAAAATAGTAATCAGACAAGTAATCGATGACTTAGCGATTAGTCAGCGATTAGTTCTGGTCATGAAGTTTGACTTAATACTCTGAGGTAACTGGAGCTCTCACCCTGAATAAAAAAGTGTCGCCAGCAAATTTGACATTTATGTATGAAGTGGCTGTCAGCTGTCTCATATGACCATACGTATTTTTTTAAAGTGTAGGTGAGACGGAAGACAGCCACTGTGTTATTTGTGGTATTCAAAAAATTGTTCGTACTGCACTCTCCAGTTACCTCAGTATTAAGTCGAGCTTCATGGTTCTGGTAAATGCAACCATTGAATGCAACCATTAATTTTGTAGTCGACAGTCATTCTTTTGATTGGTCATTGAATTTCAAGTCTTAAATTTAATTGGTCTATCATTTCAATGTCAAACTATTTAATTACTAGCTTAAAAGTGCTTATTACTGTGCAATAGAGTACATTTTCGAAAATCTTTGTATTTGGCATAAAGCAGGATAGCTATATACGTCTTTCTCAATTGTTAATTCATTTTTCTCCCCTCCGCTAGTTCTGCCCCCGCTCGCCGCCGCCCGCCCGCCTAAACTTTCTTTCATTTCATTTCATTCATGCATGAATATCGCTGAGAGACGGCCGCGCCGATGTTGTAGAATTTTTATTTTTTGTGTATAATATGTTTCTATCTACCAAGTTTTAAGTTTTCACAGCGTAAATATAAAATGAAGTGAGACCGAGTGTGTGAATAAGTAAAAGTGCTTGTTTACGAAGTATATACAAAATTAAAACACGAAACTAAAGTAGGTAACAAGTGGGCGGGCGATTGGATTCAAAAGTTTTGGAGGTAATAATTGACAGATTCATATAAACATCTGCTTCTTGAAATAGTTGCACAATGTGTGACATGAATAATTCGGTTAAATAAGAGGCCCAGGTAGCCGGGTTTTGAATCAATGTAAGTAAGGGTAAAGCAAAACCCACCCTTTGTAACGGTCCGTAGTGGGGTGCCTTGCCCTCCCCTCTTAGGGGATGTGAACAGACAAAGGGTAGTCACCCTATTCGGAGGGGAGCCTCCGGCTACGCGTGGTAGGGGTGGGCTTCGTGATATTACTCCTTTTTTATCCCTTCTCGGCTTAGGCCGCGCGGTGGCGTTCGTTCTGTCGAAAAGTTTTGGGTTCATTTTAAAGCAAAGTTTAAATTCCAGCTGGCCTGATAACATGGATGACAGTGTGGAATCAATGAACCTTGAAGGTAAACAATAATTATTCACGTTTAATTTGAATTATTTAACAAAATATTATGTCAGGCTGAGTAAAATCTCTATACTTACTTACTTTCAGAGTCAGATCCAAATTTTATGGAGTATGCTCTGAAAAGGAGCCTTATATCGAGGAACAAGCTGGCAATAATATTGAAAGGTAGTAACGGAGTGAACCAGTACTGTTGTGTGGAGTGCCCGGCGAGGTACACGGAGAAGGAGAAACTGGAACTACATCTGTGTATGCACAATAAGGAGTATAGATACCTGTGTGGAATTTGTGGCACGGGGTAAGTGTAAAATTTTAAGATTTTAATCGTTCAACTCCCCAGAAATGAGACACAATAGATTTTCCCATGTTCTCCGGCCCTATTTGGCCGGTTAGAAGTTAATGGGTGAAATATTTCAATTTAATATTTTTTCTGCATACCAATCTAAATTCTAAATATAAGTACTTTCTAATCAGAGTGTATTTCACAGTTTTTTTATGGTAACATACCAAATTAGTTGTTAGTTAAGTGTTCAAAGTATTGTTACATTACCTGCCTAAAGTTTAGAAGACAATTAGAAACATCCCAAGAAACCTGTTACCTCAAAATTTGTGTATCTGTCCCAAGATTTCCTATAACAGCTTTCAGAGCTCACCAGTTTTCGGCTGTTTCCTCTTCAGACATGTAGCATGTAGCGATTAATCTTTAAAAGTGTCAACTGTAACTTGGTTGGCAGCATGATAATCAGACTTCGTTTCTTCTAGATTGAAGCGTAAAGAGCACTTAGATAGGCACTTAATGGAGCACCAGCAAGTGAGACCACATGTGTGTCCAACCTGTGGGAAAGCGTTTAAACGCAAGGAGCACCTTAACATACACCAATCCATCCACAAGGATGACAAGGCCCATTTCTGTATGCTCTGCAACAGATGTACGTAACTATGTTTATTATTGCTTGTCAGTCATATTGACTGTAAATGGAAATTAATAAACAAAAGAAACTTATAATAAATTAACAATGCAATAAAGTAAGTATAGCAAGAGCCAGAGTTAAGTTCTATTAGTTTTCTTAGGCTTATCTAGACAGTTTGGTCTAAGACGAATTAGTTCAACTGGAACTCAGTTTTGCACCAGTAACATTATAATACTTTTTTCCTATAAAAATATTGAAATTCACAAAATGATTGCTATACTTATTAGTTGTTTTGTAAATCTTTTACGACCTTCATAGTTGAGTGAGGCGGTTTGAAAATGAGCCTATCTCTGAGGTCTCTTGAGGAGCTGAGGAATTTGACTCTTAATTTAAGATTGGAACAATGTTTGTGATGATATCTAATAATAAATAAATAAATAAAATCATTATTGACAACACTCACATTAAGATACACATAGTAAGTATTTGTTTATGTTATAAAAAGTGTCAAATTAACAGCCTTCAATCGTAAGGACCACCTCCAAAAGCACCTCCAGACGCACAGCAAGATGTTCCTGGAGCAGAACATGCATCCGTTGGACGAACACGAATTGATGCAGATTAAGGCCGAAGTCATGGACGAAGATGTGAAGCCGGACATTTCTGGCGATGACATGGACTTGTATAATGAGGTATGAGTCTTTATATAACTTAAAAAATTTATTGCTGTTTCTTTGTCTTGCTAAAACTTGAGAACGGCTGGACAATTTTGGCTGAAGTCCAGGGAAGGTTTAAAATGTAGGTAGGGGTAGTGTAGGTGTAGGGTAGTTGGAGAGTAGGTGTAGGGTAAGTAGGTGTAGGGAAGATAAGGGTAGGGTAGGTGTAGGGTAGATAGAGGTTGGGTAGGTGTAGAGTAGGATAGAGGTAGGAAATATGGCAGGACGTCTGCCGGGTCAGCTAGTTAACAATAAAAATAAATATTAAATAATTATAGATTTTTCTTAAACGTTATTACGAAAATTTAAGGATTTTATGACAAAAATGAGGATAATCTTTAAAATTTTCTTGATTATTTTTTTAAAGTAAATTTTCTATATTTTCTTAAATGACTATGATGTCTCTGTATCTTATAATAATAACTATCTTTCCGCCCGCAGCTTCGCCCGCGTGAACTACATGACGTTATCCCGCGCGAATGTGATATTTTTCCGGGATGAAAAGTAGCCTATATGTTCCTCTCCAGGCCATAAAGTAGGTATCTGTGTTCCAAATTTCAGCCAAATCCGTTCAGCCGTTTTAGCGTGATTGGCTAACAAACAGACAAACATCCAAACATCTAAACTTTCACATTTATAATATTACATAGGATTAGTAGGATTATAGAAAACTAAAATCGACTTTGAATATTAAAAACATTAAAATTTCATTCTCTCATCAATGTTCAACATTCCAAAATGCATCCATACCAAATATATTCTGCACGACCTGAGGCTCTACACCGTGAAACAAGAAATCGCTGCACGTAGCCTAAAGTACCAACAAAAATTAACAACCCATGTTAATGCTCTGGCTGCTAGACTAACGGGTACTGGAAGTATCATTTATTCAAGACAGAAGGAATAGCGTTCCAAATCTTATAAACCGATTCCCTAAACAATAGTGAGAGTGGTCAATGGACAACTCCCCCTGCTCAACGAAACAAATACCCAGACATGGTTCAAACAACAAAATAGCTAAATGTCCATGACAGATTGCTGTGCTATGCAGGATACAAAAAAAAACATTCTTCTTGGGCGTGTCCCAAGAAAGAAATTTTAATGTTTTTAACTTTTACGTCCGTAGCAGTCCACGCCTACTGACGACAACGATCGCCATATTTTGTCGTGCTACACCATCGTTGGAAGGTACTAAGAGCGGCAAAATCGCAAACGTCAAAACTCAAATCTTAAAAGTTATTTAGCCAGTTCGTGAGTGACTGAGGATTCCGGGAATAATGCGCTTCCACCTTCAGCCTTATCACCACTTAACATCAGGGGGCCAATTCTGCTAACGTTAAGTCATAATCGTGTCTCAATTGTGTTTCAATTGTAGTTCAATTGTAGTGCTTTTTTACACACTAGTTACAAGAAATATGTACTTTTTCACCATACTACTGATGGTCACACACTACACACTACATTTACATCACATCATATTGTCATAATTCTTGTAACTAGTATGTAAAAAAGCACTACAATTGAACTACAATTGAAACACGATTAAGACACGATTATGACTTAACGTTAGCAGGCTTGGCCCCCAGGTGTGATGAAGGCTAAGTGCTACCCTGTTGTAAATAAAAAAAAACATAAAATGAAGGACTGGGTCCGTTAGACCCATTAGCGAGTTCCATATAAACCTTCCTCTTTAATGATTCTATTTATTATTGATTAAAACTGCAATTAAATCCGTAGCATAGTATAATTTCGCCTCTGTGGTCTAGTGGTTCATACCACGGATTTCAGACCCAGTGGTCCCGGGTTCGATTCCCAGTGGGGGTACATATTGTATTCGGTTTGGTTGGTGGTAGGACTTGTTCTTAGTCCGCCTGGCTAGCTACCACCATCTTATCTAAGTCTGACGCCATAACAATGATGTTTTCAACATTATTGTGTTCCGGCAGTTAAAGATAAGATAGCCAGTTCCTCAGTGATTGAGGATTCCGGGAGTAGTGCGCTTCCACCTTCAGCCTTATCACCACTTATCATCAGGTGTGATGAAGGCTAAGTGCTACCCCGTTGTGGATTAAAAAAAAAAAAGTTTGAAACATCTAAGCGTGCTAACGACGACGGACGGTACTTACTTTTCTTAATATTCGGCGGCGATTTCGGCCTCGTAAAATTTATCGCAGACAATATTATATTCCCATCGGAGCTGGTTGTGAGACGGGCCGATTTTTTTCTAAATACTTTATTTTCCATTTTTCTAATATTATATTCATCGAAATATTTTCAAACTAACAACCTCTTAATCTACATTTACACCAAAAATAGCTTTATTATTGCCCCCGAGTTACAATATATATATAAGTATACCAAACTATATCAAATCTGTTTAGTAGGTAGTTAAAACAAGAAAAAGTAGCAATGTTTCACGGTTTCACCCTGAATGAACTTGAAGTAACTTACCACTATTACTCAAGTTCCAAGTACCTACTAAGTATGTATATCATAATCATAACATAAGTAATTATCTAATGACCCAGTTCCCAGTTCCCAGTAACTGGGAAAGGCCGGATCTCCTGACGTGACGTACCGTGTCGGTCGCCCCTAATGCGACGCTAAAGTGACGTCATCGTAAAGGGATCCCCTACGGCCTACGCGAAGCCTTTGAAGTTTATGTAATGTAGGTACCACACTTGTACAGTGGTGTGGTGAAAGTTAATAATTATGCGCTTCAATCATCATTGAACATGTTTTCGCATAATGTAGTTCGCATAAAACGCATAATGGCTTGTAAGATTGTGTTTATAGTTTTTTCTCTCCCTCGCATACAGTTAGTTAACTTAAAATGCTATAAGTAAGTATAAAGAGTTGCAAAAAAAAATGTGCTACTTTCAAACTTAGCCAGTAGTTACTGTCTCATTGTAGCATGTAAAACATACTCTTAAAATCTTATCTAATCATAGCAGTCTTGAACCTGACCTCATGAGTAAATGACTGAGAACTTACCTCATTTGCAAAAAAGGTATTCAATTTGGCAAAGAATATCGAGAGCATTAAAAAACAGAAAACATATTCCATGAGAAAAGTTATTCCTTTCAGCATATAAAATGAAAGTTTCTTTCCAGGTTCCCTTCGATAGTAGCGACTGCAATTCCTCGCAAGAGTCCTTCATAGAGCCCTCAGAAGTCAGCGTGACAACGGACCCCTCCACAGAAAGACCTTTTACCTGCGAGATCTGTTTCAAGTCCTACAAGAGGAGAGACCACCTCAAGATACACAGCTGGACGCATATGAAGAAGGATAAGGTGTGCTCCGACTGTGGGAAAGGTAAGTTTTAACTTTTTGCATAAAAACATTTGTAAATATGTCCCTAGACAGTGGCAAATGCAATGGCGACTCATAAGGGTCCTTCATAGAGCCCTCAGAAGTTCGCGTGATGACCAACACTGCCTCTGAAAGACCTTTTACCTGCGAGATCTGTTTCAAATCATACAAGAGGAAATACCACCTCAAGCTTCACAGCTGGAACTATACGAAGAAGGATAAGATGCTCTGACTGTGGAAAAGGTAAGTCTAAGATAGCTTTTTTGTATCGTTAATTTATATTTGTCATTGTAAAAACTTTCCATTGCGTTTGCTATAAGTGTTTTTGTCGATTAAGTATATTTTCTTAACATTACGATTCTTTTAGAAACCGAAAAATATCATAACGATAAGCAATAGATGCCACTTGACTCGTGAATTGTTCACAAAATATATTTTTAAAATACATAGGCAATGCATCTTACATTACATTTCCACTACCTACGTGTTTTTGCGACATATTTTTTTCTTCTAATCTTATTTCATAGCAAAAAGATTAACTTTGTATTTTCATATCCCTAACTTGAGTAATGGATTGACCGCACAAACTTTCACCTCCCTCACACCCTTTAAGATTTATTTGCGTGAAAAAAGGTAGCCTTTTCGAAGACCTAATCTATCTTTATATATAGACAACTAGCGGCCGCCCGCGATGTCACCCGCGTGGTTCCCGTTCCCGTGAGAATATCAGGATAAAAAATATCCTATAATATGTGTTATTCTAGCCTATGATCTATCTCTGTTGCAAATTTCATCCAGATCCGTTCAATAGTTTTTGCGTGAAAGATCCATACAATCATCCATACTCACAAACATTCGGATTTTAGTGGGAAGTAGGATATAAGGTATTTTTAGCATTTATAATAATAGCAGAATATTTATTTAAAATTTAAATAACTAGGTAGGTAAAACAAGATTTATTTAAATTTTACACATAAGTACATATAACTTGTCATAAGTATTTGAACCAAGATGTTTGGGATAGGGGATATACCAACCAAGTATTTGAACAAATGTATGAAATAGAACGGCCAGACTTTTGAAGGAATCTTTAGAAAAATAAAGACTAAGGACAAGATATTTTGTTACTAGGAAAGTTCCTTTGTTTACGAAACGTGAGGGCCCTTCCACACGACGTTTTTCGGGCGCGCGTGTGTATCGATACAAACGCAAGTCGAACGCTCAGCGAACGTAAGGAAGCCAGCAAGTTTTAACCTTACACACGATCCTTGCGTTTATATCGATACAAACGCCACGTTTTACGAGTGCAACCTGCCTGCCTAGCATGAACATCATTATATCATATCGCGTGATAAAAGCCGCTCATGCTAGGCCGACAGGACGCGCATTTGTATCGCGTCTGTATCGCGTTTGTATTGCGTTTTCATAGGGCTATCGCGATGACGCCATCGCTCATGAACGAAAATTAAGCTCGTTTGTATCGATACAAACGCGCGCTTAAACAAGTTATTTGAAAAAAAAATAAGCAAGTATAGAGTTACAAGTAACACGATAGATACCGAAATAAGTATTCAAGACATTTTTTTTTACCCGATCCCTTGAAACAAATCTAAAATATAATATTGCTGTTATTGATTTTACAAGCTTTTTAACTTGCCATGTTAGTTAGTTAGTATGTTAGTTGGTGGGGGACAAAAATCTTGCAAGCTTAATTTGACCCACTTCCCAGTGTCCGATGGAGCTGAAATTTAGTATACAGGTTTGGTTCAGGTGACATTACAATATTAAATTACAATCAGCAAAATAGCTTGTCATAAAAATGAAATTTTTACTAAAACTTATTTTTAATACTCAGTGCAAATGCAAATGAAAGTAGTGCCTATACCTACACTTACCTATTTAAAGGTAGGTATATTCCAAAACTACTAACTCATAGCAAAGTTTCAAGCAAAATGCTGTCACAAACCCTTTGCGAGCATCCCCCCAAGACCGAGTAACCCTCCACCCGAAAATAAATTAGATCTGCAGCCGTCCCCAATCTAGAACCCCAGGATAAGCCCCTCCCGTTTGGGACCAGGGGACGAAAGGTCGCCGGGACCCTCCATAATACTATCGGCAACTTCCCGGCCAAGCACTTAACGGCGATATTCGCTTGCACACGACCTACGCTTGCTGTGACGTACGTATGCGAGGTCGGATTACAGTGCATGCAAAATTTGCCTTAAAATGGTCGCCGATACCCTCCTTAGCACATGGGCAATGGCCGCTTTTACCTTCCCCGATTTATCGATTTGGAATCTTGTATGGTGTATGTTGGGGGAGATATTATACCTAAGACTGCCGATTTTTTTATTTGAATTTAACGGCCCCTAGATTTATCGATTTGGAGAACCTTGCATGGTTTTGGAGGAGGAATTATAGGACATTAAATTATAGGATAATTTTAGGACGCGCCTAATGAGATGGAAAATGATCCTAATAATACTATTTAAAGGTAAATTTTCAATTGGCCGACATTGTACAAAATAATATATAGGAAAGAAACAGCCATTGACGAGTTTCTTGCCGGTTCTTCTCGTTACTAGGTCTCCCGCTCGGAGCCTTGCGAACCGATGGAGTTGCTGACAGTCACAAGTGCTGTATCAGACTAACTCGACTGAATAAATTAATGTGATCTTGAACTATTGATAACATTGTGTTGGGAGTGAAATTATAGGATAGATATTTTTTAAATTGATTTCAATGGCGCGTCTAATGTAATGTCTAGGCTTCCGACAAGGGCAAGTCCGAAGCTCCAACCAGCCTTCGTGTTTTGACTAGCTGACCTCAAGTTTGCAATCACTTTATTCAAATAAATTATCAAATGTCAATTATTTAAATGTTCTTAAAATAATAATAATAAGTATTTTACTTGATTATAATATGGATTGCCTTTCTTTTACGGACGTATCACCATCGTTTGAGATAGGTACTACTTGTATGATTTGTCAAGATTTAAAGTTGATTTGAAAAAAAAAACTACGTTGTAAAACACCATAACCTCACAGGAGTAGATTAGTGACGTCATAAACAACAACGTTTGTACGATTTTCTCAAAAAGCGGAAAAAGATACTTTTCATTAAAAACTCGATTAACTGTTCGGGTAATTTGTATGGAGTGTCGAATTTTTTGTCTTTTTTTCGGAATAGTCGTAGAACAAACGTTGTTGTTTATGATGTCAGTAATCTACTCCTTAGGGATTGTTGTGTTTTACAAACAACCCTGTATAAATTAAACAGCGGCAGCGTTAAGCTCGACAGCACATCATGTTAAAAATGTTGACTTTATTAAGTACTAGCGGCCGCCCGCGGTTTCACCCGCGTGGTTCCCGTTCCCGTGGGAATATCGGGATAAAAAGTACATATAAACCTTCCTCTTGAATCACTCTATCTATTAAAAAAATCGCATCAAAATCCGTTGCGTAGTTTCAAAGATTTAAGCATACAAAGGGACATAGGGACAGAGAAAGCGACTTTGTTTTATACTATGTAGTGATTAGAGCAATTAGTAATTTTCGTAGTGCATCTTGCTGAGTACACGACTGTACAATCAGGGACAAATTCGGAGACCCACTTCTTACTTCTTTTTTTGTGGCTATTGCTTCTCCATTCACGCCACGCGCAGACCCTTTTACTATTTGGTTATGTATTAAACTAGGGTACCTAGTGTACAAAGCAAATTGGGATATGGATTGAAAGTGAGCGGGTGAGACGCCAGCCACAGGAATAGAAGTAAGAGGTTGTTGAACAAATTTATCCCTGAGTGTACCTTCTTTGAGTTTAATAATAACAAATGGTAATTCCTGTTATGCAACATGTGTTGGGCAGCTTCTCCTATATTGTCATCAGCCGGCTTAGCATGAGCGGCTTATAACGCGCGATATGATATGGTACGGCAAGTTGTCTTGCTCACCCCACTAAGGTGTAAGCAAGACGGAATGCCGTACCATATCATATCGCGCGTTATAAGCCGCTCATGCTAGGCCGGCTGGTGTTTCTGCAAAGGCCATTTTATTATATTTTTATGCTATATATTATAATACGATATCATAAAATGGACCATTTACACGGAGCCAATACTTGAGATAGTCCACTTAGGGCGTTTGTGCACTACCACTGAATTTTACCGATCCGGAAAAAAACGGATACTTGTATTTTAGTAATTAATCATTTATATTAGTAATTAATTAAATACAAGCATCCGTTTTTTTCCGGATCGGTAAAATTCAGTGGTAGTGCACAAACGCCCTTAGCCAGTCTACTATGAAAAATTAATTCGTATCGTAACGTAATCCAATGTAGTGGATCCTCTATTTAAACAATGCCAGTATTGGACTGGTCTTTAGAATTTTATTGGCTCCGTTAACGTAATCCAATGTAGTGGATCCTCTATTTAAACAATGCCAGTATTGGACTGGTCTTTAGAATTTTATTGGCTCCGTTAACGTAATCCAATGTAGTGGATCCTCTATTTAAACAATGCCAGTATTGGACTGGTCTTTAGAATTTTATTGGCTCCGTGTAAATGGTCAACAACAATGGGAAGAAGAATTAAGTAATTCTACAGATTAGTAATTTTTGAGTAAACTTGTTTTTAATTTCCTTTGTTGATATTAACCTACGTTTTTTAGAAATTACCTTTTGACGTTTTTTTTCGCAATAAATCTAACGAAATAATCTAAAGATACCTATAGGTAGGTAGGTACTAACGAAATCTTACTTAAACATGAAATATTTTTTAAACAAAATCATTGTTATTGTTACATATAGACGCAGGAAATAGACACCAAAAGTATTTGTAGGCCGCTTTGCACGCAGAACTAGGTACTTTACAAATGCTAATATCTACCAACTACCCAACATTAAAGAATAGTTTTTATTGCGGTCCAATATCTACGAAGAAAGGATTATTTTGTTAAATAGTCCCCGAAAGGGATCCAAAAGAAAGGGGTGGGTAGTTGATATGAGAATGACCTTACTGGGACAAATTCCACGCGCACGCAAAGCAAAATTTATTTTACAAAATAATGTAGAAGTAGATAACTTTATCCGTTTGTAATTTTTTAACTCCGTTACCACTGAATTAAGCATAGAAATTGATCGATTTCCGAGATCACTGAACTTCTTATTTCGCGAATATTAATTTAAAGATAAGTAGAAGAAATATAGCATGTAAGTTTGATAGGGTTATCCCGTCACTTCTGTAGGAAGGATAATTAAAATTAAATATTTTTTCTCATTATTTGAGATACATTCGGTCTAAAGCCGTGAGCGGTCGTTTGTAACCTTTAATATAACTGATAACTGATTAATGAAAAACTAAATCAGACGACTTGAGAACCTCCTCCGTTTTTAACCGACTTCAAAAATTGAAAAGGAGGAGGTTATCTATTCGTCGCGTATATTATTTTTTTTATGTATGTACTTACACCGATTACTCGAAGACTTATATTACTGTCGTTTTCGTTACCACTTTATGTGAATTCATAACGTATCTTTAGGCATAACTCCTTTGTTTATAAACCGATTTAGATGATTCTTGTTTTGTTGAAAAGGGGATAAGTACCTTAAAAAGAGTGAAATAAAAATTATTTTTATAAAAAAATAAAACCGCCTTCAAAAAAATTACATCAAAAAGTAAGAAATAATCCCTCACCAAATAACGTAAGTACTTTGAAGTCGGGCGGGTTTTAACAAAAACAACAAAAAATTGTAGGTACATGTTTCACGCCCGACTTCAAAGTACCTACTTCAATGATCATTGACCTACTTACGTTATTTGGTGAGGGATTATTTCTTACTTTTTGATGTAATTTTTTTTGAAGTCGATTAAAAATTATTGAGAAATACTTAGTCATTACTCTTGTCTCTGTGTTAAAAGCCTGCCAACCTTCGGTAGAGGTCTGTTGCAGATGGTCAAGGTATTTTGCTCGCACAACATATTTTCAAAATATCACTGGAGTGGCATAATATTCAATTTCCCCGACTTCCAAGCCGGCTAACAGTGCACACTGTGTCGGTTATCCTTCCCCAATGACTCGGGAGCCCGTGTCATTACCCCATCGGGCGAGTCTGGCCCACGCCCACGGCCCAAGGCCCACCTAGCGCCAGTTGCTTGACCCGATATATCGATGCGTAGGCAGGATCAGGCATGCTTTGTCTAGGATGCAACTAAAATGTTATATATCCGGCTTTCAACTAAATGTACGACAAAATTATTGAAAACGAGTTTTTTTTTTTTTGTTTTTTACTCAACTCAAACAGGCTACTAAACGGATGACAGATTTGTTATAGTTATTTTAATTTTTAGTTTTTTGCATTCACAATGCAAGTTTTATTACTGAAAAATGGAAAATGAAGTATTTAGAAAAAATCGACCAGTCTCACAATGAGCTCCGATGGGACTCGACGACCTTTCGCTTTCCGGAGAGCAGTCGCCCGGAAAGCGAAAGGTCGTGGGTTCGAGTCCCATCGGAGCTGATTGTGAGACGGGTCGATTTTTTCTAAATACTTCATTTTCCATTTTTCAGATTTGTTATAATTTAATTTGGTTCCACTAGACCCTTTAGAACGGGAACTGGCGGGTAGAACTGCGGAGCACCTGCTAGTAGAGCGGTTGAGTAGTCGATCATAAATATTGCCACAATAAAAGTCATTACATTTAGCTAGCTAGGCTAGTCTATAATTAAATACTAATTATGAATCTGCAGACCACATGTTTCAATGCTAAAAGGCGGAAACAAACATAGCAAATGCAACTTTTGCATATCCATCACATGATAATAATGTAACAATTATGGCTCTATTTCAGCAATGTTTTGTACGACACTATTATGTCGCTATGATGTTGTAACTTGTAAGTGTGTCGTCCATCCGTCATTCATGTCACTTATTCTAGCTAGTTCTTAACATCAGGTGTGATGAAGGCTAAGTGCTACACCGTTGTGAATAATAATAATAATAATAGGTGGAACATAGAAGCTGTTTTGCAATTTTTGGTGAATTCCTAATAACTTATTTGCCATACCTTGTTTGCATAAGCATCTCCAGCTTTGGTTGGTTTATTTAATTATTTGTATTTAGCCTAACTAGGGTATCAATATTTTATGGAGTAAAGTTTCGACCTTATAACTAGGTATCTAGGTAATAAAATAAGTTTCAGTATTTTTTTGTAATTTTCTATCAAATATGTATTATTATTTTTACCAGTTGATTCAGTCCGTGCGAACGGGACCTAGTTTATTTTATTTTTATTTGTTAAGGAAAACTTACTGCTTACATTTTACATAATATTTATAAATAAATGATCAAAAGCTATTTTACAAGTTGCCACATATAGTATCGGTAGAGGGAATAATTTAATCGAGGGTCGGCTTCTACAGGCAGCCGTCCCTTGCCGGCAGTATGCCTGTACCCCCCCTTTGCCCCATGCCATGACGGCCGGTCGGTCGATACAGTCATCGGTCATCGCCACTACTACATACATGTTATAGTTTTATACGTATGCTTTAATAACAACTAAACCTTTCGCTATCCGGGCGACTGCTCTCAGTCTCAGTCCCATCGGAGCTTTGTGAGACGGGTATTTTTTTTCTAAAATACTGCATTTTCCATTTTTCAATAATAAAAACTGCATTGTGAATGCAAAAAAGTAATAATTTAAATAACTAACAACTAAACCAGCAACTCGTAATTATTTTTATATTCTACCAACCCTACTAATATTATAAATGCGAAAGATTGCGAGTATGGATGTTTGTTACTCATTGACGCAAAAACTTCTAAACGGATTTGGTTGAAATTTTGGTAGACAGCCTGGATTATAATATAGGATAATTTTTATCCCCTTATTCCCATGAGAACGGAAACCACGCGGGTGAAACCGCGGGCTGCCGCTATTTCAACAATAAAACCTAGATAGCAAACTTAAGTTATCCAAGACAAAAATCTTAGGGAACATTTAAAAAAAAAAACGTTTCGGATTTGCCCTTGTCTCATGTCATGGGTCGCCATTGCATAGAAAATTATGTCAGTAGGTATTACAAAAAAATATCAAATTAGTGGCCAGTCACTCAAAAACTTTTTCATATACTTACCTAGAGATTCTATTTTAATTTAAACTTATAGAAAACTACTATAACTTTGATGTTACCACATGTCACACACTCCCAAATTATTATTATTACTTATAGCTTTGCTTCCAAACCCCTAAATATTTTTCAAAGAAAGCGGTTAACACTGTTAAAAGTAGGGTGCCCCTGTGAGTAGGTACCAGTTTTTATATGGGGTTCGCTCCCGTCGCATTTGGTTACAGTAAAAAAGGGAGGGAAAAGACGCGCCAACGTTATCCGCAGGGGGCAACTACCAAGCGCTCTTTTATTTTTAGACGCAGAAGGGGGGGATATTTGGAACGCAACTAAGTTTTGCTTGTAATAATAATGGGCCGGGTCGACCCTATACGGTTTTTTGTAAGGCCTGTTTAGTTGGAGTTCTTGTATATTTTAATTTAACAGTAACGTATGTAATAGTAAAATTAGAATGTGTTTATAAATATTCAAATGTGATATAAATTGTACTTAGTTATACGTGTGAAATTAGTTGATATATTGAATAGAGCGTTAATGAGCAAATATGCTTAGGCGTATTAAAGATGACACAAAAAGCTAATACTTATTCTTATGCTCGCATCATATAATACAACAATTGAATTCTACTGTTTTTGGCACATTTGCGCACGTTCCAAACATATTAGTGTATGATAGTCAAAGAAACTTCCCTAAGTTTCATCATCATCATCATCATCATATCAGCCTGTTGCAGTCCACTGCTGGACGTAGGTCTCCCCAAGGAGTGCCACACTGCACTGCACGGTCTATCGCCTTTCTCAAGGGCTTATTACACCTTGGCTAAATTCAGCATCTAATTCAGCATACATTGCTTTCTTTGAGCTCATTTGTAGCAAGTGATGCAATCAAAACAAGCAATGTATGCTGAATTAGATGCTGAATTTAGCCAAGTGTAATAAGCACTTCATCCAGCCACTGCCCAAGTTTAATTTGTTCAAAAAACTAGTGGCTCCTCATGGTTTTACCCGCGAGGTACCAGTTCCCGTCGAAATATCGGGATAAAATGCGCGCCTTTGTCACTCGAGAAGAATGTTGCTTTCGACTGGTGAAAGAATTTTCGAAATCGGTCCAGAAGTTTTTGAGTTTATTAGTTACTAGCGGATCCTCGCGGTTTCACCCGCGTGGTACCCGTTCCCGTGGGAATATCGGGATAAAATATAGCCTATGTCACTCGGGAAGAATGTAGCTTTCTAATGGTCAAAGAATTTTCGAAATCGGTCCAGTAGTTTCTGAGCCTATTCGATGGAAACAAACAAACAATCGAACAAACAATCAAATCTTACCTCTTTATAATATTAGTATAGACAAACAAAACAGCAAATCTTTACTCTTTATAATTAGGGAAGGGAAATATCTAGACTGTGATAATACTGTATGAATTAAGTTCATCATTTGACTACGCTTTTCTGAAGTAAACTTTACATAGGTATTGCTAAATTATGTCCGCACAACTTAGCCAAATACTAAGTAGGTATTCGTATGGCAACAAAAGAAATAATTTTGCAATTCATAACATTTTAGCTTTAAGAGTCTGTCAGTCGCTTTCCGTTTATCAATTTCTCATCCATCTCTTGATGTTGAAGTCAGTAGAAACAATTATTATATTATTTGTATTACTGTGGTATTATTCCAGCAATAATTTTACGACATCTTTCAAATTTACAGCCATCGCGTTAAATACTATTCAATCAAGAGGTCTGTTGCAGTTGTCTTAGTAAATTTTAATGGTTGCAATGGTCGGTCACGGGATGGGTGACCAAAAACTTTTCATGTCGAGCTCCTCCGTGCTTCGAAAGGCACGTTGGTCCCGGCTGCATTTGCAGTCGTTTATACTCACCAATCCGCACTGAGCCCTCGTGGTAGTGCATGGACCGTTCTACTTATACATCCATAAGGAAGGCCAGTACCCCAGCACTGGGGAAATTAAATTTATGATGATGAAGATGAGGTTCGTAATAACTGAACTTTCGTCAGTTCATACATCTAATATCTCAACTATGAGTGAGTGGTGTTGTTTTATTAGCTTAGCATCAAAGTTTACCCTTTCAGTTTGCAGCGGTACAAAGTACGGTCGAACCATTTAAATCATGACCCGTTTTACTGACAATTTGTTTAAAAGCGTCAAAACTATAAAAAGGTTTGAATTTCGATCTCATTGAATATTAATATCTGTTAGAAATTCAATTACTTACTTCGACTGTAAAAAGACAGATTAAATGTAGGTATAATGGCTATATTATAGTCGTAAACCTTCCGTAAACACGCGTTTAGTGTGCACTTATTGTGTGCGTACCTAAAGCGGTTATCGCTCAGCAACTTTTAGGTTTGATGTGCTTTCAATTTGTACAAATTAAAATAAAGTATACCAATAAAGTCGACATGATCTTTTAATACAGATTTAACCCTACCTAGCATACATAAGGAAAAGTCCGTGTTGCTGGCCACTCGCAGGCTATTTATCAAGCTCCATTACCTGCAAATAAAAAAATAAAGTTGGGTCCCCGTTGGAGCGAGGGGGCGCCTCTACCTGGTATTTGGGAGGTGGTAAAACCTTTTTTTGTATCTGTGCGTGCCCTTTCATGTGTAGTGTGTAGGTTCAGTCTAAAAACATGTTACGCTCGCAATTTTTATCCACTAGTTATAGGGGTTTTTAAAAATTGTTCAATAGAAAGGTTTTTTTACTTACTTACTTACCAGTAAAAAAATGTGCCAAAGCTACGTGCTAAGCTAAATAGTGGAACTAATGTAATTTTTATTTGATGATTTCTGAAAAGTGTACTATTTAGAGACATCGTTTAGTAGTTCTCGAGATATCCAGCTGTGACAGACAGACATACTGAGTCGTACCATAAGGGTTCCTTTTTACCATTTCGGTACGGAACCCTTAAAACGACCCGTCTCACATCTAGCTCCGATGGGACTCGAACCCACGACAAGTCACTGTGCGGGCGAATGCTCTAACCACTGAGCTACGGAGTCGTTACGAGAAGCGTCGAATTTATCCAATACCTCTTACGTGCTGTATAGCCAGCGTATATACGAGTCCCATCGGAGCTAGTTATGAGACGGGTAGCTTTTTTTCTAATACTTCATTTTCAATAATAAAAATTGCATTGTGAATGCAAAAAAGTAAAATTAATTTGAAATGCCTTTTTTGGTAGTATAGGATACATGTTAAAGAAGTAGGTTAAGCCTATTTATGAGTTTTAACCTAATTCCAAGGTTGGTTTCTAATTCAATGGTTGCATTGATTTGGTTTCACTTATTTTTGGTAAACTTTTGCTTCAGGCAAATGCAAACTTTTGTTAATACAAACTTCCTATCCTTCTATCTAATATTATAAACTAGCTTTCCGCCAGCGGCTTCGCCCGCATGGACTACACGACGTTATCCCCGCGGGACTGTGATATTTTCCGGGATAAATATTGCAATAAAATAATATAATAAAAAGTAGCCTATGTTCCTCTCCAGGCTACAAAGTATCTGTGTTCCAAATTTCAGCCAAATCCGTTTTGGCGTGATTGAGTAACAAACATTCAAACATCTAAACTTTCACATTTATAATATTAGGATATCAAGTGTGCTACATCACGTCGCGGCCCACTCTGAAAACCGCAATTCTGACTACATGGTCATTTTGTCCTATTTCGTCCTATTTCTGTCCCAAATTTTCAGAATTCGTCGTAAAGGGGACGAAAAGATATAAGCGATTTAAATGGTCCATGCCAAAGCAAACCTTCAATATGGCACGGACAGGCTATATTTATTGAACCATAACACCTAGCCAGGATCTGATTAGTATAACATTTTGTCCCTTTTTTATAGAACCCGCAATGCCTGGAATCAAAACGAAATGAAGCGCCGTTCAAAAGATATAAAGGAATGATTTGGTCCATGCCATAATTAACCTACATTATGGCGCGGACTTTTTAACCAGGTCACCTAGAGAAAATCTGCTTATTGGAAACGATTCGTGTACATTCGTCCCAATTCGTCGTAAAAGCCACAGAATTCGTCGTCCTTTGGTTTAGGAGATAATCGGAGTTAAAATTTTGTTTTTATAGTACAGGAGCTGACTTCCTATTTAGTGACGATGTTTGTAACTTGTTCTTGTTTTGCGTGTTTGTGTTAGAATAATTAAGTGTATTAGTAACACAAAAGTATAACGTAAAGTAATACGTAACTTTTATGCATTTTCAAAACTCAAAACCTTAATTTTTAAGTCATAAACAAAAATATTTTCTTTAGAGATATTTTGATCCCGGGCTCCTAGACTATATCAAAAACATGTACAGTCGCGTACAAAATAATTTCGATAGAGGTCATGTATGAAGTTGCATTTCAATGTTATATTGCTCTTCTTTCGAAATTATTAATATTTGGAGGTGGGGCTCCCACCGTGGGAGTGAAGTGAATAGTGGAGTGGGGATTGGGGGGAAAAAAGGGTTTGTTTGTATGAAACTTTTCTTCCTTCAATGGAATAGCTAGGTACTTGAAACATTGTACACTCGACAGCATATCAGGTTAAACAGTTGAACTGCTATAACAGCTTTTATTACGTAGGGCATAAAGGCGGTCTCAAGTTCAACTTGTATAGTCTGATGTCCCGCCGTGTGTACATATACAGGGTTATTTGTTATTCATTTAAAACATCTCGTGGGGTTAATCAGACCATCAAAACTGAACAACTTTCATTATGAGACAGATATTAGATTGGAACAGCTGATTTTTTTTCACCGTAGAGTTAGTCCCATAGTGAAAGTTGTTCAGAATGATTGGTAGAACACCAGGGTTTCAGCTTGAAAACCAATAAAAATTCAGCCCGTATAAGTTTTATCATTATAACTAGCGGCCGCCCGCGGTTTCACCCGCGTGGTTCCCGTTCCCGTGGGAATATCGGGATAAAAAGTACATATAAACCTTCCTCTTGAATCACTCTATCTATTAAAACAAAACGCATCAAAATCCGTTGCGTAGTTTCAAAGATTTAAGCATACAAAGGGACATAGGGATAGAGAAATCGACTTTGTTTTATACTATGTAGTGATGTGAAAGTTTAGATGTTTGGCTGCTTGTTGCTCAATCACGCCAAAACGGCTAAACGGATTTGGCTAAAATTTGGGACAAAGATACTTTGTAGCCTGGAGATGAACATAGGCTTTTTATCCCGGGAAATTATGACATTATTCCCGCGGGATAACGTTGCGCGTTGTGTAGTCCACTTGGGCGAAGCCGCAGGCGCAAAGCTAGTTTGTTAATAAAACCTGATGCATATTGCTTAAATATCCTTTGCAATCCATTGACAAGATCACTAACTACGTATTGACATTAAATACGTGTAATAGCCACATTTTCTATATTGAAGTACTTAAATGCCAATTTTCTAAACCTAATGGTATTCATTTTGGTATCACTTAGCAAACCAGTTTCCTTCTGATGCTGACAATCATATTATGTTTTCAAATATATTTTAAGTTTCAACTACACCTACCTACTTATGTTGTAACAATAGGAAAAGAGTTATTTTATATTAAAAAATCATTTCACTAATAAGACAGTGTAAGTTAAGAATAGGCACCACCTTCTTTCGTCCTGTGGGTGTCGTAACAGTCAATTAAAGTAAAGGTTATTACTGTCCTGGAAAGACTATAGACAAAAACCCTCCTTTCGGGGAGGCCTATGCTCAGCCTGTGGCGTGACAAGGTTTATCCTCCAAATATTATCCTGCCGGCCTAGCATGAGCGGCTTATAACACGCGATATGATATAGCGCGTCATGCTAGGCCGGCTGGTTTTTATTGCTGTCTTCGTTTCTTGGCTTTCCTGATTCAAGTTTAGCGATAACTTGAAAAAGTTATGATTTAGATATTGATTTAAATAAATGTAGTGTGCTACATCACGGCGCGGCCCACTCTGAAAACCGCAATTCTGACTACATGGTCATTTTGTCCTATTTCGTCCTATTTCTGTCCCAAATTTTCAGAATTCGTCGTGAAGGGGACGAAAAAATATAAGCGATTTAAATGGTCCATGCCAAAGCAAACCTTCATTATGGCACGGACAGGCTATATTTATTGAACCATAACACCTAGCCAGGATCTGATTAGTATAACATTTTGTCCCTTTTTTATAGAACCCGCAATGCCTGGAATCAAAACGAAATGAAGCGCCGTTCAAAAGATATAAAGGAATGATTTGGTCCATGCCATAATTAACCTACATTATGGCGCGGACTTTTTAACCAGGTCACCTAGAGAAAATCTGCTTATTGGAAACGATTTGTGTACATTCGTCCCAATTCGTCCTAAAAGCCACAGAATTCGTCGTCCTTTGGTTTAGGAGATATTCAGTTTTTTTATATAAGTACAGTCACGTATAAAAGCGTACAGTAAAAATCAATTAAAACTATTCCGTTCCGTAATACGCAGTGTTCCGATTGTAAAACATTAAGCGAGTTATTTAAATTTTTATTGTTTTGCATTTACAATGCAATTTTTATTACTTATTGAAAAATTGAAAATGAAGTACCTATTTAGAAAAAAACGACCCGAACCATCGGAGCTGGTTGTGAAACGGGTAGATTTTTTTCCAAATACTTCCTTTTAATTTTTCAAACATTAAGCGTCCTATCTTGCGGCTCTTTGCGAAAGCTACATCCTTTTGCACGAACTTTTCGTAGATTGAGGAATGCACGAACAGTCTCTGTGAACATTAAGTTTTACAATCGGAACATGAACAGAATGCGCATTACGGAACGGAATAAAGTTGAGGGCTTGTCAAGCCCCCAGTACACGATGGCCGATCATGGTCGGCGAACATGACCAATACATCGTACATTGACACTTTTGAAAGAACCTTTTTAAACTTGTTCGTTCAAAAGTGTCAATGTACGATGTATTGGTCATGGTCGCCGACCATGGTCGGCCAACTTGTACTGGAGACCAGACAACATGTTTCAAACACATGTTTTGCAACATCTACCTGTCTTGCCAGACAACATGTTTCAAACACATGTTTTGCAACATCTACCTGTCTTGTCCATTTTGCTTCATGTTTTGTGTCGGCTTAAACGCGGCTTTAGGGTTTTTCCCACGAACAACGACACGACACGATTTACAAATTGCGCGACAGTGTTGTCAGCACTATTTTCCAATAAAAGACGGTTCAGTTCACAGCATTGAGCATACTAAAGACAGTACGACCAACTTAACAGCGAATTGCTGACAGTTACGGCAAACTGTGAACTGCAGTTGCCATGCAACAAAATAGCACCTACAGTTTACGGTTTGATGGTAAATGGTACAGAAAACTGTACTTTTTGGTACGTTCTGGCAACACTGTTAGTAAATCGTCTCGTGTCGTTGTTCGTGTGTAAACACCCTTAAGGTCTAAAATCGACCATCCTGTACTGGGAGCTTTTCTTGCCGACCATGATCGGGCAACATGTACAGGGCCGGTTTGTGTGTGATTGCCGTCTGCGAGCAACGCAAACTCGCCCTGTACACGATGGGCCATCATGGTCGGCCAACATAATCGGCCATCCTGTACTGTTAAAGTTTTCCGTTCCATGGTTTACCATAAATTTATTTACCCTGTTTTTATTTTTGTTTATGACTTAAAAATTAAGGTTTTGAGTTTCGAAAATGCATAAAAGTTACGTATTACTTTACGTTATACTTTTGTGTTACTAATACACTTAATTATTCTAACACAAACACGCAAAACAAGAACAAGTTACAAACATCGTCACTAAATAGGAAGTCAGCTCCTGTACTATAAAAACAAAATTTTTATTCCGATTATCTCCTAAACCAAAGGACGACAAATTCTGTGGCTTTTAGGACGAATTGGGACGAATGTACATGAATCATTTCCAATAAGCAGATTTTCTCTAGGTGACCTGGTTAAAAAGTCCGCGCCATAATGTAGGTTAATTACGGCATGGACCAAATCATTTCTTTATATCTTTTGAACGGCGCTTCATTTCGTTTTGATTCCAGGCATTGCGGGTTCTATAAAAAAGGGACAAAATGTTATACTAATCAGATCCTGGCTAGGTGTTATGGTTCAATAAATATAGCCTGTCCGTGCCATAATGAAGGTTTGCTTTGGCATGGACCATTTAAGTTGCTTATATCTTTTCGTCCCCTTTACGACGAATTCTGAAAATTTGGGACAGAAATAGGACAAAATGACCATGTAGTCAGAATTGCGGTTTTCAGAGTGGGCCGCGCCGTGATGTAGCACACATAAATGTAACTAGTCGCGTTATTGCTGGTCGAAAACCCTTTGCTCAAAACAGCAAACCCTCAATGTATGTACGACCTTTCTTTGTATGTACGATCTTTCTTTGTATGTACGATTTTGAATTTCTTGAGAATGGCATCATAACTAGAGCGTTTTCGATTTCATACTTCATTCGGTACAAAATGCGTTACATATTTTTTTTGTGTCCTGTGTCTAAGTCAATTATTCTGCTTTGCTCCAGGGTTCCACAAAGAGTCACAGCTGGACGCCCACATGCGGGTGTGCATTCAGGTACACCTGAAGCAGGCTCGGGGAGACCACAGCGAAGAAGGAATGGATGGCGAGGATTATAACAGTATGGTTAGTTTTATATCATCTAAGATTATCAGAATATTCAGTATTAATCTATACTAATGTTATAAAAATCGCTCGAAGGATTGCTCAGTTGAGAACCGGAGAACCGATGCCCGTTGGGGCGGAAAGGTTCTCGAATGGTGACCCTGAACCGGAGGAACGTTCCGTGGGCAGGCCCCCTACAAGGTGGACCGACGATCTGGTCAAGGTCGCGGGAAGCCGCTGTATGCGGGCAGCGCAGGACCGATCGTTGTAGAGATCCTTGGGGGAGGCCTATGCCCAGCAGTGGGCGTCGTACGGCTGAAATTATGATGATGATGAATGTTAAAAATTATTAAAAAAAAAAACCGCCTTCAAAAAAATCACATCAAAAAAGTAAGAAATAATTACTCACCAAATAAATAACGTAAGTACTTTGAAGTCGGGCGTGAAACATGTACGATTTTTTGTTGTTTTTGTTAAAACCCGCCCGACTTCAAAGTACTTACGTTATTTATTTGGTGAGGAATTATTTCTTACTTTTTTGATGTAATTTTTTTGAAGGCGGTTTTATCACTACATAGTATAAAACAAAGTCGCTTTCTCTGTCCCTATGTCCCTTTGTATGCATAAATCTTTGAAACTACGCAACGGATTTTGATGCGTTTTTTTAAATAGATAGAGTGATTCAAGAGGAAGGTTTATATGTAGTTTCTATCCCGATATTCCCACGGGAACGGGAACCACGCGGGTGAAACCGCGGGCGGCCGCTAGTTTTTTTATAAAAATAATTTTTATTTCACTCTTTTTAGTGCATCGTGCAGGCAATTTACTTGTATTCTGGTAAATAGGTATGTGATCAAATTGAAAACCTCCTTTTTGAAGTCGGTTAAAATACCTTGAGGTATCCCCTTTTTAACAAAACAAGAATCATCTAAATCGGTTTATAAACAAAGGAGTTTGCCTAAAGATACGTATTAAATTCACATAAAGTGGTAACGAAAACGACAGTATTTACAAGATTTCCTGAAAACTACTGAACCGACTTCAAAATTTCAAAAAATGGGACCAACTTGGAAACCAACCTGATGTAATAACGTTTCAATCATTTCAATCGGTCCATCCGTCTTCGAGTAATCACACACACAAAAAAAAAAACATGCATACAGACGAATAGAGAACCTCCTCCTTTTTGATTTAGAAGTCGGTTAAAAAGAGGAAAGATTTGGTTGTTTCATGGTTTGCATCGAATAGACTCCGAAAACACTGGACCGATTTAGAAAATTCTTTGACCATTAGAAAGCTACATTCTTTCCGAGTGACATAGGCTATATTTTATCCCGATATTCCCACGGGGTACCACGCGGGTAAAACAGCGAGGATCCGCTAGTTAATAAATATAAATGTAGTGACCTCATAGGCCAAATAAATAAAAATTGCGTGCCCTATTGACTTTACTAATACAACGTCCATATAAGATAAATATAACAAAATTTCACCTTCTTGTTTTGTTACGCTAAATCGTTGCCTAGCGAAAAATAAATCGCTTAAATTCTCCTGTTTTTACACACCTTAGCTTTGAAATGATAACGCTGAGTTTATTGTTATTTGAGTTGCAGCTTTTTTATATATGTGTGTTCCCTAGAGAATTTGCTGTGATATTTTATTATGTTCAATAGGGTATTTTTACTGGTATTTTTTTATTTATTTAAAATGTTTTTGAAATATTAGCTACACAAAACAAGTTTTTATTTTTAATTATCTTGAACTAGCTTTCCGCCCGCGGCTTCGCCCGCGTGGTCTACGTGACGTTATCCCGCGGGAATGTGATGTTTTTCCGGGATAAAAAGTACCCTATGTTCCTCTCCAGGCTACAAAGTATCTGTTACCCGAATTTCAGCCAAATCTGTTCAGCCGTTTTGGCGTGATCAAGTAACAAACATCCAAACATCTAAACTTTCACATTTATAATATTAGTAGGACATAAAAGATATAGGACATTAAACTTTCTAATTAGACAAAGAGAGAACGAAATCTTTATCTTTGTGACGTCACCAAGTCAGTAGCGTTATAGTCTCGCCATAGCATCGTTTTAGAAAGAGACAGCTATAGTCAAAATAAGTATAGCAGTTTATAATTTGCTGGTTACAAAACAGATTCAAATTATTACATTTGGTATTCTTGAATGTTATATTTTAAAATTACTTTTACTTTTTTGCATTCAAAATGCAATTTTTATTAATGAAAATGAAGTATTAGAAAAAAAACGACCTATCTCACAACTAGCTCCAATGGGATTCGAACCCATATTTAACTTCATCATTAAATATCTACATTTTAACAACAGTGAAATACCCAATTGCAGGCGGACCAAGATCTCCTAGTAGTGAGACGCAATAACGCGGAGCAAGAGTTGCGTCCCCACGAGTGCGTGGTGTGTCACCGCCGGTTCAAGCGCAAGCAGCACCTGAAGGCGCACGCCTCCGTGCACCTCAAGCAGATGGCTCACTCCGTGTGGTGCTCGCTCTGCACTCAAGGTATGCTCACTCCGTTTGGTGCTCGCTCTGCACTCAAGGTATGCTCACTCCGTTTGGTGCTCGCTCTGCACTCAAGGTATGCTCACTCCGTTTGGTGCTCGCTCTGCACTCAAGGTATGCTCACTCCGTTTGGTGCTCGCTCTGCACTCAAGGTATGCTCACTCCGTTTGGTGCTCGCTCTGCACTCAAGGTATGCTCACTCCGTTTGGTGCTCGCTCTGCACTCAAGGTATGCTCACTCCGTTTGGTGCTCGCTCTGCACTCAAGGTATGCTCACTCCGTTTGGTGCTCGCTCTGCACTCAAGGTATGCTCACTCCGTTTGGTGCTCGCTCTGCACTCAAGGTATAGATGTTCTATTGCAGGCGGACCGAGATTTAGTAGTGAGACGCAGGAACGCGGGGCAAGAGTTGCGGGCCCACGAGTGCGTGGTGTGTCACTGCTGGTTCAAGTGCAAGCAGCACCTGAAGGCACCTCAAGCAGATGGCGCACTCCGTGTGGTGCTCGCTCTGCACTCAAGGTATAGATGTTTAATTGCAGGCGGACCAAGATCAGGAGACGTATTTCCGTAGCGCTCGAAATGAAAATCGAATACGAATTGAAAACGTATACGTCAAACCAGTCGTCTACGAAATCGAATTCTATTTCACCCGTTTTCATGCATTTTTGTAGCATTCGAAATCTGTACTGCCAATAAATTATTCAAAATCACAGAAAAACTTAAAAAATCTAGCAAAATGAAAACACAAACACTTGTCATATGATTGTCAGTGACGACATTTTGCGGCCACAGACTTATAAAGATGATGAATTCTACTAGTAGAAATTCTGCAATTTCTGCGAATTCATAGGTGTGATTATTCAAAAATACCGATGTTAGGAATTCGCATGCGAATTTTTCAATTTCAAAAGTGAATTCAAACTCGTGCGTAACGGAAATACGTCTCCTAGTAGAGAGACGCAGGAACGCGGAGCAAGAGTTGCGGCCCCACGAGTGCGTGGTGTGTCACCGCCGGCCGGTTCAAGCGCAAGCAGATGGCTCACTCCGTGTGGTGCTCGCTATGCACTCAAGGGACAGTGTATGTTCAATTGCAGGCGGACCAAGGTCTAGTAATGAGACGCAGGAACGCGGAGCAAGAGTTGCGGCCCCACGAGTGCGTGGTGTGTCACCGCCGGCCGATTCAAGCGCAAGCAGATGGCTCATTTCTTGTGGTGCTCGCTCTGTACTCAAGGTATAGATGTTCAATTGCAGGCGGACCAAGGTCTAATAGTGAGACGCAGTAACGCAGAGCAAGAGTTGCGGAGTGTCACCGCCGGTTCAAGCGCAAGCAGCACCTCAAGAGATGGCTCACTCCGTGTGGTGCTCGCTCTGTACTCAAGGTGTAGATGTTCAATGGCAGGCGGACCAAGGTCTAGTAGTGAGACGCAGGAACGTGGAGCAAGAGTTGCGGCCGCACGAGTGCGTGTGGTGCTCGCTCTGTACTCAAGGCAGGATACTCAAGTCTCCTTAATTGCACTGAAAGTAGGAAAACTAAGGTTTCCTTTTGTACTCAAGTTAGGATACTTAAGTCTCCTGTACTCAAGTTAGGACACTTAATGGCCCGTTTCTGAATTGAGGAATCGAAGTTTTGAACTACTCAAGTGTTACTCAACCATACAAATTTTGTACTTAAGTTGTGCTCAACTTCAATTTCTCAATTCAGAAACCGGCCGCAAGTCTCCTTCTGTACTAAAAGTAGGAAAAACTTAGGTCTCCTTCTGAACTGAAGATAGGATACTTAAGTCTCTTTCTGTACTTAAATTAGGGACACTTAGGTCTCCTTCTGTACTCCAGGTAGGATACTTTTGTCTCCAGGTATTCATAAAACAATCCATGGAAACTTGAACAGATCTATACACTTTTTTCTGAATACAAACATTTTAGCTGGTTTCACAGCTGTCCGGGAGACCCGTACACGGGAATATCTATATCAAATTCATACAGACCAGTCCGCGTGGCGGTGTTGATGATGTTTAAACGATGTTCTAGCACCGTATGCGTTAACCGGACTGCTGTGTAAAGCTAGAAACACATTTCGCTGGCGCAGCGCAGCGTCGACCCGGGTGTGCACACTTTACTAGCGTGGCGCAGCGTTTCCTGACGAAATTTTTGATCAGTGTCAATCGAGTCGTTGCCGAGCTAACATCTGCATTATGTTTTCTTCTAATTTTGAAAACAATTTCTGTTCTTACTTGAACATATTAAATCCAAAAAAAAATATATTGATGATTACGATGATAATATGATGATGAATGAAGACGAGATGCAATTTATATCTTTACTAATACTATTAATACACTTTGTTTGTTTGTAATAGATAAACTCAAAAAATACTGAACCGATTTTAGAAATATTTAGTGTAATTTATTTTCAAATCAGAATTATACATTATTTTTGTTATAATATTAAAAAGTATAGTGTACTAAAAACACTTTAATACTGTTTTAACAGTATAATTAACAACCCTACATGATAATGAATTGGTGACTCTTCTAAACAAAAAAAAATATTTTTTAAATTGGCCCATTATTGACGGAGAAATCGGAGAACATAAGTAGTAAAAAGCAAAATGCAGAGCTCCGCTGCGCAGTCCGCTACCGAGCCATCTGACGATACAATGCTAGAAAGTGGTGGGGGGCCTGGCGCAATCGGAGCCGGGCGGAAACGCTGCGCTGCGCCAGGGAAATGTGTTTCTAGCCATACTAAATGTATGAAAGCGATCGCGCTGCGTTGCGCTAGGGAAATGTGTTTCTAGCCATACTAAATGTATGAAAGCGATCGCGCTGCGCTGCGCTAGGGAAATGTGTTTCTAGCCATACTAAATGTATGAAAGCGATCGCGCTGCGCTGCGCTAGGGAAATGTGTTTCTAGCCATACTAAATGTATGAAAGCGATCGCGCTGCGCTGCGCTAGGGAAATGTGTTTCTAGCCATACTAAATGTATGAAAGCGATCGCGCTGCGCTGCGCTAGGGAAATGTGTTTCTAGCCATACTAAATGTATGAAAGCGATCGCGCTGCGCTGCGCTAGGGAAATGTGTTTCTAGCCATACTAAATGTATGAAAGCGATCGCGCTGCGCTGCGCTAGGGAAATGTGTTTCTAGCCATACTAAATGTATGAAAGCGATCGCGCTGCGCTGCGCTAGGGAAATGTGTTTCTAGCCATACTAAATGTATGAAAGCGATCGCGCTGCGCTGCGCTAGGGAAATGTGTTTCTAGCCATACTAAATGTATGAAAGCGATCGCGCTGCGCTGCGCTAGGGAAATGTGTTTCTAGCCATACTAAATGTATGAAAGCGATCGCGCTGCGCTGCGCTGCGCCAGCGAAATGTGTTTCTAGCATAACCAGCGTTACTTAAGGCGAAACTAGACGGTTCATCAAAAGTGATTCATTTTTGCAATGAATCATTTCATTCACATGATAAATGTGATGACCTATGCTAGTGAAAACAATCGGGAGCCGCAAGCTTTCATCGCGAAGGCACACTCCAATCAACGACAATTTAGACAATTTATTTTCGGTCTTTCATCGAGGAAGCATCGAAAATGACAGAAAAAGGAACCGTCTAATTTCGCTTTTAAAGGCGAAATTAGACGGTTCATATAAAGTGGTTCATTTCTGCCATGAATTGTAAATGATGAATGATGAACGATGCTAGTGAAAACAATCGGGGGCCGCTAGCTTTCATCGCGAAGGCAAACTCTGATGAACGACAATTTAGACAATTTATTTTCGATCTTTCATCGACGAAGCATCGAAAATTAAAGCAAAAATGAACCGTCTAATTTCGCTTTTAACTATTATTTGCATTATCTATCTTTTGTATCATATTCCTACACCATATTTTATATATCATTCCATCACCAGGGTTCCAAAGTAACGACGAGTTCGAGAGGCACGACTGTCAATCGGCCAACGACAACCCAGCCGAAGCCAACGGCGACGATATGGGCCACGTGGGCGACGCTCCGCAGGAGGCCAAGAAGGAGAACAACAAACCCATAGACATCGCCTTGTTAATGGAACAGAAGGTGAGACTCATTACTACATTCGTCACTCGACACCAAGTCACGACAGTATATCGGTCAACAGTAAGCGTCGACCCAGACATATGTTCCACAACCACACCACATCGCAGCGACAAAATGTGGTTAAGTGTTTATAGTTTCGATGCAGCTTTTTGCACTTGCTTTGTAATTTTGCGACAAAATTTCGATGTGGTTGCGTTGTCGCTAGTAGTTGTGATTTGGGGCGCTAGTTCACAGCGTCGTCGCTGGTTGCGTTGTGGTTGGTATCACTCACGCGGTCGATAATAACGGCAAAATGTGTTATATATAAATTGTTCTATTCATTTCCAATACAAAATTCGCCCCGCCCACGTGTTGTGGTTGTGGTACATGTGGGTAGACCCTAATCGAGACATCAGCTTGCACAGAAGGCACAAAATACAACAATGTTTGTTCAGTAGCCGCGTTCTGACTAAGCGAGCTGCCTCCCAAGGCAATCCTCCTAGACACGCTCGTCCGAGGCAGCGACCGAAGATATCCTCGCGCGGTAGCTTACTCACTCAGTGCGCGGCTATTACAAATGTTTTACGAAACTACTTTACGGAGATCTTATTTTTAAGTGTCTATCTTTTAGATCACTTCAGACACTACATGTAGAAAAAGCTCTAGTTGAAAGTCAGAAACCTTAGAACACATACTGTCATTTCATACAGCCAAAGTGTCCGATATTTTCAGTTTACTAAAATTACCATACCTTTCAGTCGTATAATTTTGCTAAAGTATCATCAGGCCTGTTTCACTCCCCGTGTGAGCTCGAAAACGTACCTAGCAATCTAGCAGGGACTTACGAGCGAACAGTGACGCACCCACGAGTTTTGTTTGTCTACTTTCCGTAGGGGGCTGTCCATTAATCACGTGAGGCCGAAAGGGGGGAGAGGGGGTCTGGGAAAAAATCACCAAGTATCTCAGTCACAGAGTAAAAAGCCTCAAAACGTATCACCAGTGTTATCAAAAGTTGCTAAAAAACATCACGTGATTAATGGACAGTCCCTAGCCAACTAGCTTAAAATCGGTAGATTTTAAAATGAAAAAACATAAAAAGGCAAGTTAATATTACATAAACACGGATTAAAAAGTATTTGTATATAGAGAAAATTCCATGTTTTGTTATAATGATGACTGATGACTTGTACCATTTAGTATTGAGTGGTATCATTTCTAAAATTTGAATAAAACCATCCATAGTTGTAAGACGCCGAGCACGCCAGTCACGCCACAATTTAGTCAGTCTAGTTTCTGAGTTACACCGTCCATAGATGGAAGAAGCCGATCACCGATCACGTATAATTTTGCCAAAGTATAATTTCTGAGTTACACCACAGATAATATAATACTATAACACCGTCCATAGATGGAAGACGCCGATCACGCGCTAGACGGCCCCACATACACGATGGCAGTGGACGAGCGGGCGCTGCCGGTGCCGGCGCGCGTGTACGTGTGCCGATATTGCGGGAAGCCGTTCAAACGCAAGGACCACTACAAGATACACCTGCACATACACACAGGAGTGCGATCGTTCTTCTGCGAACACTGCGGGAAAGGTCAGGGTTATTTTATTTATTTATTTAAATGGGGGGACGCCAGCGAAGCCGGACGGGTGATCAGTCACCTTGATCGGGACCATTTCACCCTAGTCCCGTGAAAGCTGAGAGCAGGGGGAGGCGGGTTATCGTTTACCCCACCGGCGTCGGACCCTCGAACCTACCTGTACGCTTACAGGTAGAGTTGACTTATCGTTAACTGCTTTATATCCTCTTCCTTAAGCTTGTCCGCACCAAAGAGCTCCCAGCGCAGTGATGCGTACATTGGGCACTCTGCCATGAAGTGGTAGCTTGTTTCTTCTCTTTCTTGTGCGGACAGTGCGGACAGATGGGGTCCTCTGTCCGTTTGATCACTGATAAGTGTCTGTTTAGTGGACAGTGCCCAGTCAGTACTCCTTCAATCGTTTGTATTTCTCCTGCTTCGTTTCAGCAGCTCTCTAGTTTTCTTCTTGTCAACTGATTTGATGAAGATCTTGGACAGTCTACAGTCCTTTGTTTTCATCCATCTTTGGTTGATCTATTCATTCATCAAGGTCAGTGTTAGTGGCTGCCTCGACTCGTATATTCTAGACTAGACCATTATCTATCTCTGTGCCAAATCTGTTCAGCCGTTTCGCCGTGATTTAGTAACAAACATCCAAACTTACACAGTTATAATAATAGTAAGATAGAAAACCATTTTACGCCTATTTATCCGAAAAGTAGCTAGATCTAGCTGAATCACTAAGTATCCCAGCTAGAGATATCTCAAGCGCCTTTATATCTGACATTTCACCCATTGTGTAGCTTACTCCACATGGCATTTAAGCAGAATAATAGGTCTTTACCTATGAAATTGCCGTTTTGTATGGAGATTTCTGTAATTATTTTTTTTCCATACTAACGTTTTTGTTATTATTTAACGACTAATATTATGTAAATTTACAAAATTTTACACACGTATTTATGGACATTTTAACTACTAAATGACACATTCGTTAAGAGAAAAATTTTTTTTTCACTAAGTTACAACTAATAAAGTACGAAATTCTGGAAACAAAAAAAGTCGTAACTTTCGGAATAAGTTTTTTCTATGTAAATAATCAAATATCGTGGTTATTAAATTATCAAAAGTTGCTCGATACGGTCTTAATGTAACGCAATATTAAAGAAATTATATATTTCTAATATTATAAAAGTTGTTAAGTTATATGTACAAAAGAAAAAAACGGCAATTTCATATGTAAAGACCTATTATAATTCAGTATTTTACAACTTTCGATTAAAAAAACCTACAGTCTATCCAAGCAAAATGGAGCAAACGATTTTACCTAAACAATCTTGACGTTTCTTTTAATATAAAATGCAATCATAAAAATATTTAACACTTATTTATTCAAAGTGACTCCATGTTTTCATATTATAAAATGGATATGGATAATGTTTGTAAAAATACATCTTTTTACAAGCTTTTTATTAACTTGCCATGTTAGTTAGTATGTTAGTTAGTTAATGGGGGACAAATCTTGCAAGCTTAATTTGATCCACTTCCCAGTGTCCGATGGACCTGAAATTTTGTATACAGGTTACAATACAATATAATATATTTATATATTATATAAGTACAGTCAACAAAAAAGCTCGTCATAAAAATGAAATTTTTACTAAAAACTTATTTTTAGATAAAGAGGCATATCAAGATTGTTTACTAAAACTCGTTTTGTATCAGATCTTATAATGTCAGTCTGTGTGGGGTGCTGGTGATTTGTAACACCGGTTTACCCATATCAAACACCAGCTCCTCACAATACTTATGTAAAACATCTATACAATAGTATAAGTACCTATTTTTGCTGTACCTTACCTACCATACTGTTTATAAGGAGAAATAAACATTATTTTATTATTTATTATCTGGCTTGTAAATTGTTAGATAGATAACACATAACCTTATAACTCGTTTTCTCAGGGTTCTACCGCAAAGACCACTTGCAGAAGCACGCGCAGATCCACTCGCGGATACGGGCCACGCCCGCCGCCCCGCCCCCGTCCCCGGCCGCCCCGCCCCCCGCCCCCGCGCGGGTCCGCAAGCCGCCGCCCGCCTTGTTACCACTAGCGTCGTTACCAAAGAACGTCAAGCCTGAGATCACCATACATGTGAGTAATACGGGTTAAATTGCCGATTTTTTTCTTTGGTACACTTATCATAACATAATACCACAATGCAATTTTGTAAGTAAGTATAAGAAAAATGTGATAGTAAAAAACCACGAGTCCTATAAGTAGGCCTGAAAGCTACAAATACTTATAGGGCTCGTGGTTTTTCACTATCACATTTCCTATATTTTTATGCATTCACTGTAAGTATAGGAAACACTACTACTACTACTAGGTTTTTTTACACATTTTTCCTTTACCAATTTTTAATCATATTAATCAATTCTTAATTAATTTTAATTAAATTTTCATTTTATTTTTATCTAATTTTCTTGTTTATACATTTTGGATTTGATTAATCTAATGTTTAAATAAATGATGTACTTACATGTAATTTATGACTTACCTAACGTGTAACATACTCTTTTACAAGTTTAATAAAATTTGATTTGATTTTATTTGACTATTATAATTGAAAATATTGAAATGAAGTATTAGAAAAAATTTACAAGTCTCACAACTACGAAATGAAACCACTCGCCCGGACAGTGAAAGATCGCGGGTTCGAATCCCATCGGAGCTAGTTGTGAGACGAGTCGATTTTTTTCTAATACTTCATTTTCAACATTTGCAATAATAAAAATTGCATTGTGAATGCAGAAAAGTAAAAATAAGTGAGTATATCTAGTTCTCTGTCCTCCGTTTAGATAGCTTTAAGATCCAAATTCTTGCTTTCCATGCAGGCACCTTCAAACACAAAACTGCGCGTGCCACTGCAGATCAAAGTGCCGTACCAGATGGTGCTGTCTTCGGACGACGGCGAGCTGCGCTGCGTCACCATCGACCCGCAGCAAGGCAAGCACGACGTCTTCACGTAAACAAACTTTATATCTTAGAATAATTACGTATAGAAAGATAGTCTTCATACAAGCGCTCTGTCAAAAGTGAAGACCAAACCGATTCACACTTTCATGACGATTACTTGCTTGCGCTCGGCGACACGCACATGTACACTTGTAACTCCGTAATGTACATTGAAAACTCGGCGTTTGGATAATATCTGGCTCAAAAAAGGTGATTCAAAATGGGCGCGTGGACTTACTTTCTATCCGTTATTATTCTAAGCTTTATATCAACACAACGCTGTTATACAGGGTTATTTTTTTTAAAACCATCTATAGGGGTTTGAACATTTTGGCATAGTGGTAACCAAACTTTCCGAATAGAATTTTCCAAAAACGCGACGCATCATAAAACCATACCGTGAATATCGATAGAGGATCTTTAAACGAATAAAAAATGTCTTATGACATTATGTCCTACTAAATATACAGGTTTTGAGATATTCCATGTTAAAGATCCCGATATTTCCAAAGATAAACAGAAAGCTGTTTATATAATAGTTAACAATTTCAATAGGATTTATTAAATATTACTATGATTAAAGTTTTTCATAATACCACCGTCCTATCGTCTATTTTTTCAAGTTATGTTCAAAAACTACTCTGCTTCAATTTTTATATTTACTTTTATCTTCATGTGGAAATTTTGTTTTACTATATTTTATTTTGTATTTGTGTGTTGTAGTATAGCAATATTCATTCATGTTGAAATGTCTGTCATACTTGTAATTTTATTCATAGTCTGATAGTAGGAAGAAAAATTATATTGATGAAAACAAAATACAGGTATTGAAACTTCTCTTTTCAAAATTAGCATAATCATAGAAAGAAGGGAAAAGGTATATCACTAGTTCTAAGTTGACTGTTTTTATAGATTGATCTCGAATTCTTTGTTTGGACCAAATGGTCACAAACACAATTAGACAATGTTTCAACAGGGTCCAAGTACATAATAAAGTTGTACAAACGATCTCGAATATTAAGTATTTTTTTCTTACTTATCCTGTTTACTAAATAATCTACACATTTTAATTTTCAAATAATTTTCCACATAAAGACTACGTTCAAGTTGTTATAAAGATCTATTTGATATAGAATTACTTACATAAAACTAAGCTTTTATTTAAAAAATTCAGATAAAATTAACAAACTATCGTTTATTAAATGGGACAAGTAAGAAATCTTTTTTGTAATGTACATATCTTTACGTATAAAATAAGGGTATAATTATGAAGATTTATATAATTAAGCGAGTTTTTAAATAATTTCAGTGTTTTTTATAAATTTTAAGTACGACACGCATCGTGCCATGTAAGTACCAAAAATTTATAGGTATTATTTAATTATTATAGATTTTAATATAAAGTTCCTCGAGTTCGTCTAAACTGAAATATGTTGTGATTTATTGTGTAAGTTCTACTCTATTGTATTGTAAGTACGTTTTCAACTAAATAAAGTACCTATTTTGCACTGATAACATCTTTTCATTGTAATTCAAGTTCCATTCAGAATATTTACAGAGGAAAATGAAATAAATAGAACTAGATCAAGTAAATTCTTTATTGATAGGGTTATTAAAAGCACGAGTTCAAAAATAACGGAAGCACGTTTTTCTAGTTATATTACAACAAATTATTTGGGTTACACGTGCCTGTTTCACAATGTCCAATGAGGAGATACTTTCCAGTTTACTTGATAGTTTTGTATGGCCTATCTGTCAAGTAACAGCTAATCAGAACTTACTTAGACATTGTGAAACAGGCCCTTATTATTACATAATTATGTCTTGGAATGGAATCGTTATGTTGGTGACTTTTTGTACTATTAGAGCTAGCGCGCACGGGCTAGACAAAACAAAAGTCACCGTGACTGTTTTGTCTCTCACATCAATAGTATGAAAAACTCACGTCGTTCATGCGCACACTTTCATACTAACCCGTAAACTTGATGCGAGTGGCAAAATAGTTGCGGAGACAAAAGTCACCCGTGCGCGCCCGCTATTACTATTAGGTTAGTTTTTAGCAAAATACATAACTTAAACGTCTTTCTAACTATTTAAATACTTATGTTGCCAAAACGTAACGTAAATATACAAATATGTAATGGAAACTGGGATCATCTCCACATATGCAAAATTTTGTCAAACGTGATTAAAATATTGCTTATAATATATTGAACCGCAATTTGTTCTCTCACAAGTTTATTTTGCAATAATTATTTTGTACTTTTTACATAGCTCCATCGGGGAACACTTAATGTAAAGAGATTTTGCTCTTATATTATTATAAAAATATTTCTGTCCACTACTTTATACATATTCTTGAAACTTATATTTGTAAACATCTTGCGAAGGTTACAAAGATTCGTTTTTAACAAATAAGTATATTTTTAATCTAAATCAAACGGTTAGAACCGTTTATTTACACAATAATATAAGAATTGTAAACTAAATTATTTTTTCCAAAACAACATTAATAAGATAAACAAATGTCAAAAACAACTTTACAAACGTAGCCAACAATTGAATATTTGAACAACAATCATAAATTTGATCCTTAGTTTCATCACAGCAAAAAATATAGTACAATCGTCGAAACGAAATTCATATATCACAATAGATTTTTAAATGTAAATTACAACTAAGCTACTATCAATTCGATATCATAAATATTTTGACAGGCGGGGTTTGAAACTTAGTACTATAGCTATAAGGTATAAATTACTACTCGGATTCGAGATTGAGATGAGATTCTATTCGAAAGCGGGATTGCTATTTATTATTAAATTAGTTACAGGGGTTTTAACTTTTATTTCGGGTGAGCCACGCTTGTGCGGGTGAGCTCGTGCATTTTTTATTTCTTTTTGTCGATAAAATCCGGTACAGTCAACGCCCTTTCCTTGCGCACCATATCGAGTGGCACACTGAAGTGATAAAAAATAACATTTAGGGCCTGATTATAACAACTTTCGATTTTTTTTGGCTTAGTAGTTCCCATTTGAATGTATGAAGATACATAGAAAATACCGATTCGCCGACGCACACAGGAGTGCGTGTCTATAAGCATTACAACTACAAGGTATGCCTCACCCGCGCTCGTGAGATAAAACAACTATAGTTGAATATGCCAGTTTAATAATAATTAGATTTAAGTGTCGTACCATATAAGTTTCCACAAGGTACCATACACTCGTTATTACAGTTTAAGGACCAATAAAGATTTTACTAAAAATCACAGAATCAAAAGCTTTATACATATTTTTCAACAGTACTTAATATTATATTATAAATTCAATCATCACAAAAAAACCATATGCTTTTAAATAGATTGCATCATTTCCAACTTTGTTTAGTTCCAAACAAGATGACAGACTATTTACAGCATTGACAAAAATTATTTGATAAGAGATCTAAATAACTCTTTGAAATGATTTAGGAGAAGATGATATGGCACGCGATAAGTTTTTCAAAAAAAAATTACGTTCAATGTAAAAGCAACTGTAAATATTAAATTTAAGACCTTTGAGAAGAATTTTAGACTATTGTTTCTTTTTAAAGACATATTGAAACATGTTTATCTAAATCCAGTTCTTACGCTTACTTAATAAGAACTATTTTATAGATATTCGGTGAAGTTTAATCTGCTGTCATGTATACTAAGAATAATCAATACCGTCATATCTAAGAAACATAACTAAAAAAAGCCAGCTTAAAAATGACTTCTTGATGCTGATGAAGATAAATCTCATACTAATACCATGCTGCTTTTCAAAATTTAAGTTAAGTACATTTAAGTGTTTGATCAAGAATTTCACTAAGCTTTCATTTGATTTAAGGCTTGAGCACACCAAACGCGGGTCAGGAGCAGAGCAGGTCAGTAGCAGCGCGGAAGTCGGCGGGAGTCGGTACACTGAACGCAGCAACAGTATCAAAGCAGTTGCAACGCGGGCCCGCGTTCAAACCGCGTCCAGTGTGACGGGTTAGGCAGGCAGTAGGCATAATACAACTCTCGTCAACTGCTTTCGACGCGCTGCGCTGCACTGCGAACGCCCTGCGTCGGTGTGTCATGCTAACATGGCCGCCATAGTTATACAACAGCGCGGGCCCGCGCTCAAACTGCTCTGCGCCGCGCCTGCGCTGCTTCTGCCCCGCTCCCGCGCCGTTTGTAGTCCGGCAGTAGCAGTGCGGCTCGGCGCGGCGCAGAGCAGTTTGAGCGCGGGCCCGCGTTCAAATTTAGTGTGACGTAGTTCATAGAGTTTCTTGTATTACAACTTGCGCGGGCCCGCATTCAAACAGCGCTGCTTCTGACCTGCGTTTGGTGTGCTCAAACCTTTAAAGGGCGTTCTTTGCAGAAGAACTATGAGTGTCAGCAGGTCTAGTCAATTGACTACTGTATCTAGAAAAAAAAATTAAGACAGACCTTTTAGTAGGCATAATAGTATATTATGATAAAAGTGAGCTTAGGTTGCTCATTATACACGAGGCTGTGGGTTGCAGCCCGAGCCGCAGGCGAGGGCGTAAATCAGCCGAGTGTCTAGTGAGTAAGTTGCTCACGAGTTTCATACGCACTTTTTCAACACACTTGCGAGGAAAAATAAACATTTATTGCATACATATTGTATTAACCTAATATAACTAAGGGAAAAAGCGCGCAAGTTTTTTTTTTTTGCACGCGCCAAATGTGAGGTGATTGATTACATACAGCCATACAGCCTACTTCAAAATAATTAAGTATAATAATAGTGATAAAATGCAAATGTTTTATAACAAATTATTGTGAATTATAAATAATTTGATAATAATATGCTTATTTATGTTTTTTGTCTTAATTAGGGACACATTTATTTATTCTAAAAACGTAAATGGATTTTCAGCCGTATAAAACCTCTTTGTTGTTACAAAAAAAGAACTGTGTCTATTACCCGCTGAAATTGAAAATGCTCTGTTGACTCGCATATAACTTGCACTTAGGTACTAACTTAACTTTGTAGGGATACTGTATTACCCGGTTAAATTGAAAAGTCTCTGTTGACTCGCATATAATTTGCAGTTAGGTACTTACTTAACTTTGTAGGGATAATTCTATTAGGCAACTAGTACTGTAATATTATTATGCACGCGTGGGTTATAGTTCGGTTTATGGCCTTAAGATCGATGTAATAAGGCTCACTTTATGAGCAAGTGTGTTGAAAAATTTAAACCAATCTAGCCCGTCTCAAGACCATTTAGTGGCTAAAATTGAGACCAATCTAGCCTCTCTCATGATACTGCTTTCTGTCATTGAAAATGAAGTATTAAAAAAATCGTCCCGTCTCGCAACTAGCTCCGATGTGACTCGAACCCACGACCTTTCACTGCCCGGATAATGTTACTTCACTTGTATTAAAAGGCGTCATTCGCAGCAAGCAACGATGAGTTTCAGCAGGCCGTTTTCATCGTTTGGTTGTTGCGCCTGTGTGTGACGTGTGTGGAAACGAGTGTGACGAGTAAGTCGAAAAGCTAACAATCGACAGCAGACATCGTGAAAATCTTAGACGTTGTTGTGACGTCTCGGTATAATCTATTTGTCATCTTTATTACATAAGCTGTTAATCGTCTCCTGTATTTAGAACTCAATTATAGACAAACCTTAAAGTGTCAAAAATTTAGAAGATTTTCGCCCTTTTCATGCTACCTACAGCTTTTGAAAATTCAAGTTCCTTTACTATGTCGACCATACGAGTTACTTTTAAGCGTAGCGGCACACGGGCCACCGTCCACAATCACAAAACGCTGCCACCGACCTATTTCCTGTAGTTTTCATACACTTCAAGCCCCCAGTACAGGATGGCCGATCATGTTGGCCGACCATGATGGGCCATCGTGTACTGGGCCGGTTTGCGTGCGATTGCCGTCTGCGAGCAACGCAAACCGCCCCTGTACACGATGGCCCATCATGGTCGGCCAACATGATCGGCCATCCTGTACTGGGGGCTTTATATGAACTCGCCACACACGGGTGAGAGTCAAGGAGCTAAGACTAAATACTGAGGTAACTGGAGATAGTAGCTAACACTTTTTTGTAGACTGTGGCTGTCTTCTGTCTCATCTACACTTTGAAACAAAACGTATGGTCATATGAGACAACAGACAGCCACTACGTAGTTAAATGTTAAATTTGCTGAGTACACTTTTTTATTCAAGCTGAAAACTCCATTTCCTTGTAGAATCTCCTTGGGTGAGACGCCCGGTAGCCGTCACTTGGCGTGGCGGCGTTAGTGGCTGTCGCGTGTGGCTCCATTCAAAAGTCGTCCTTAGCAGCAGCGATGAGCGTCAGCAGGTCGTTCTTATCGTCCGGTTGTTGCGTCGCGGGCGCGGGTCAGGCAGAACGCGGCCGCGGCTGGCGTTACCTACTGCTTTTTTAAATTAAAGTTCCTTTACTATGTCGACCCGACCATACGAGTTACTTAATCTGGATTCAAAAGTCGTCCTTAGCAGCAGCGATGAGCGTCAGCAGGTCGTTCTTATCGTCCGGTTGTTGCGTCGCGGGCGCGGGTCAGGCAGAACGCGGCCGCGGCTGGCGTTACCTACTGCTTTTTTAAATTAAAGTTCCTTTACTATGTCGACCCGACCATACGAGTTACTTAATCTGGATTCAAAAGTCGTCCTTAGCAGCAGCGATGAGCGTCAGCAGGTCGTTTTTATCGTCCGGTTGTTGCCGTTGGGCGGGCGCGGGTCAGGACGCGGCCGCGGCCGGCGCCTGCTGCGACAGCTCGGCCTTCACGCGCCGCGCGATGTGGGAGCGAGTGTGCTTGCGAAGGTGGTCTTTGCGGTAGAAACCTGGTAAAATAACAATAGTTATTTGTTATACAAGAGAGCAAAATCATTTTTCTCTGCGAGTACTGAATTTAAATCAAGAACTAGCGAAGTAGTCTTAAATTGAATCACGAGCGTAGCGAGTGATTCAAATATAGACTACTGAGCACAGTGAGTGATTTAAAGGCACGAGACATCAGAAAATTTTGCTCTTGTGTAAAACATACAACTTTTCACCTCTACCAGCGAGAAAAGTGTTACAGGTCAGAAAAACAACATTGAAGGCAACATTTAACAATAAAGAAAACATCAAAATTACAAAATTAATAATTAAGATTAAAATTGGTGCAATTATTATTATTTTTTATATGTGTGTGTGTGTGTCAATATAGTATATTATGATACAAGTGAGCTATGGTTGCTCATTATACACGAGGCTGTGGGTTGCAGCCCGAGCCGCAGGCGAGGGCGTAAATCAGCCGAGTGTCTAGTGAGTAAGTTGCTCACGTCACGAGTTTCATACGCACTTTTTCAACACACTTGCGAGGAAAAACAAACATTTATTAAATACATAACATAATTAGAATAACTTAATAATAGCTAAGGGAAAAAGCGCGCAAGTTTTTTTTTTCGCACGCGCCAAATTTAAGTTGATTGATTACATACAGCCATACAGCCTACTTCAAAATAATTATAATAAGTGATAAAATGCAAATGTTTTATAACAAATTATTGTGAATTATAAATAATTTGATAACAATACACTTAATTATGTTTTTTTGTCTTAATAAGGGACACATTTATTTATTCTAAAAACGTAAATGGATTTTCATCCGTATAAAACCTCTTTGTTGTTACAAAAAAAGAACTGTTCCTATTACTTGAAAAATTGAAAATGCTCTGTTTACTTGCATATAACTTGGAGTTAGGTACTAACTTAACTTTGTAGGGATACTGTATTACCCGGTTAAATTGAAAAGTCTCTGTTTACTCGCATATAATTTGCAGTTAGGTACTTACTTAACTTTGTAGGGATAATTCTATTACGCAACTAGTACTGTAATATTATTATGCACGCGTGTGTTATAGTTCGGTTTATGGCCCTAAGATCGATGTAATAAGGCTCACTTTATGAGCAAGTGTGTTGAAAAATCTATTTCTTTCTTTCTTTCTCAATTATGCAAGTTGAAGGTAACTGTTTGCTTTGCGTTCAAAAACTGCACTGCATGTAATTTTTATGAAAACCAAATATGATATTAGTAAGATATAATGTTCACTTCATATTATTTATTTTAAATATTGCGTGTTTAATAAAAAGCAATAGTAGTACAATCGTATTTATATAATTTGTTATTAGAATTCATTATTTTTTTCTTATTTTATATTTATATCATGCATGCGACCTCATTTCGTCCATACTCTTTATTTCGAACCTTTGGTATCCGTGTATTTATTTTTTAAGCTTTATATTTCAAGTCCATCGACATAAAGCTATCCTTTTTGCTCATATTAATTTTAAAAGTCTCATCCTTGTCACTCTATTTCTTTTGTCCATGCTTTTTTCCTAATTATTTAAAAGTTGATGTAAGAAATTAAAAAAGCACTTTGCCTCACGCTCGCAGCAAAAATCGATTTTGCTGCGAGTTTTTAGGCGCCAAAAGCGCCCTTTTCGAGCTGGAGAGGTGAAAAATATGTTTACCGACTTCAACAAATAAAGGAACTCAATTCGACCCGTTTTTTTTCTTATAATTTTTGTTTTGTTTCTGGCGTTGGTGATCCGATTTTAATACTAAAATGAAGATTAATAATTATTTCTCAGGCCCTGCTTAGGGTTGAACTTAATTAAATGAAAGGTCTAGTACCTACTTACTATAGTTATTAATGAAAACAAAGGTTATTAAGCGATCTTCATTAATTTGTTCTTCTTTTCTGTCTTGGCCTTCCTTGCAACTTAGTATGAAAGAGTTTGTATAGCATTAGTGGTGTGAACGGGCCCTTGGGCCGTTTTTGATAAGAGATATACGTGGGTCTCCTTAAAGTACAGAAATTGTTGTCCGTCATTTATAGACATCTTGGCAGCAATTCTTCAGCAGGTCTTTAGGAATTTACGAGAACATGAGGATAGATTATATTAATTTGAGCTCAAAGCTACGTGATTCGATATTAGAGCAGAGATGATGCAGGAGGAGCTTGTCACACCGGGCCCTCCACATTGCGACTCCTACAGACGGCGGTGAGAGCAAGTAGTGAGGGGTTTAGTGGGTATTCGCCCTCCTGACCCCCCATCGAGTCCTTGCGACTGGATGAGGGGTCAGGAAGCGGCTGGGCGAGTCCCACATAACCACCGTCCGCACACCTATGCGGGCGGGGTATGCGTAAACGCATTCCCCTCACTTATAAAAGAAAAAGAGCAGAGATGATTTTATAATGCCAATGAGTTGTGTTGTGACAATAGATAAAATAAGGAAAGAAAAGAATATCTACTTACCTATAGTAAAAATGTGATAGTAAAAACCACGAGCCCTGTAAGTTGGTTTCAGGCAGGATTTTTTAGCGGAAGGCTACTTATAGGACTCGTGGTTTTTTACTATCACATTTTTCCTATACTTACAGAATTGCATTGTAAAAAATAACTTAATATTGAGTCAATTATTGACAAAGAATTGTTATTTTTTCGTGTTCTTTGAGTGAATTCGGCAAAGTATCATCGTATTTTTTATGTTATAAGCAGTAGGGGCCACTTTATCGAATTGGGATATGTCCTGTTATGATATTGTGCTTGTGTTAATAAATAAAATAAAAAAAATAAAAAAATACCTTTCCCACACTCGTTACAGATGTGCCTCTTCTCCCCCGAGTGTATAACGAAATGCAACGTTAGTTGCTCCTTCCGTTTGAACGCCTTGAGGCAGACGGAGCAGACGTGCGGCCGCTCCGGGTTGTGCGACTGCTTGTGGCGCGTCAAGTGGTCTTTGCGTTTTAGCGCCGCGTTGCAGATGTCGCAGATGAACCTTATGGAGAAAGTAGAAGTCAACATAAATTTGTTATTTTAATACCTACAGGTATTAACGCTCTATAATTCTAAAACTGTTGAAAAGTTGGTCCTTCGAGCAGATTAGGACACAATACAATTTTAGTGTAAGTATAAAAGAATCTTCATTATAGGTATAAATGAAAAATCTGAAAGACAATCGGTGGTGCAATAAGCAAAATTCATTCTTCTAAAAATATTTCAACGTCATTACATTAGTCAACAATCGAAGCTGCCGCCTTTCTCTGGAAAGAAATTACATTCCGTCAGTCCAATGCAATTTCGTTCCAGAGTAAGACTGCTAATCTTATGCCCGCTGTACACGTTGGCCCAACCATTGGCCAATACATCGTACATTGACACTTTTGAAAGAACCTTTATAAACTTGTTCGTTCTAAAGTGTCAATGTACGATGTATTGGCCAATGATTGGGCCAATGGGTGCAGCGGCCTTTAGATATTAATCGATATATTTCTGAGTAATACGGTTACACAAATCTTATAGCTACCTTCTCTCCATTGTATGTCCAACCAGGTGTTGCTCCAAGAGCCCTCGCTCGGGGTACGCCATGTGACACTCTGGACAGCAGTATAATGTGCTACCATCTACGGAAAAGTAGAATTCCACATCATACATACAATATTACAAGAATGCATGATTAGGTGAAATACAAGGTGGAATAATTTATGGGCCCTGATTGGAAACTGCCTTGAATCCTCTAACTAGCTCATTTTAGTGAAAGGAAACATACTTTTATTTATTTTTAAACATACAGCTTTTTCATAGGAAAGTACAACATCGACTCAACTCAAAATCGAATCCATCATCTTTTATTTTTGTCCTTTTATTTCAATTTATCTTGGTTACAGAGATGATCCTTATGATTATGAAATTATGATTGACCTCATCGATTGATGCGATAAAACTACAGGATGTGGGCCTTTTCTAACTTTAGCCGGTTCGATTTATGTGGAATTTTATAAAATATTTGAATACAGTTTTGTCTCTTTTTAAAAACAAAAGAATGTTTTCTTTCAGTAAAATGAGCTAACTAAGGGATTTAAGGCACTAGTTTCCCTCCAAAGCCCATAATTTTTTCCACCCTGTATACAGTGCGACGACACAACTTGGCGTTTCAATGGTGAAGTTTCATTTCGCGTAAAATATTTGATTAAAATTTCGAAATAGAATAAACTTGCGAAAATCACTTTTTCTTTACAGGTTAATAATGTTCACAGATTGAGATTGTCATATTGTAAGCAACGCTAGAAGTTTAGCGGGGCAATTTTAATACAAATTACTAAATTAGAGGTTGGGAAAATACTGAACAGAGCAAAACATTCCATACCCAGTGCAGTAGTGAGTCGAATCTCGCCAGGCTTCGGGCGTGGTTTCTTCTCTTTGACGCTTTTCTTCTTTTTCTTCTTTTTGGGAGTGGGGACCGACACCGTCTGCGTCTGGGTGTTTGTGTTCACCGTCTGGTTGACTATCGTCGCTGTTTGGACCACCACGCTGTTGACTGCGTTTGATGGCATTTGCTGCAAGATGTTAATTTGAAATTATTTTTTTCTGATATTCAATATTAATTTTTTTCTTTAAAAAAATGAAAATAAAACTACATAGAAATGTTTTGATTCAACTTCCCCACTTTTTGAGTGGTGTAGTTAATTAGCAAGATGCTTCCGATGGAGGAGCTTCTTATTTTTGGTATCACATGCGTTGGAATTTGTTTTTTTTTTATATTTTTGTTTATACATATTATATTATATATTTCATTTGTTTATTTTTGTCATGTGATTTCCAAATTACCTTAACTTATTTTTCTTTCTTACTTACCTAGCAATAGCAAGCGGGTATTGGTGGGCAGTACGTTGATAATATAGCGATTACTTATTAACTGTGGTCACGTAATTATGACGGGCTAGTCGTGATACCTACTATGCGTTCGCTTCGAGTTGGCCGCTACCTCGCTCTCCGCCTCACCGCACCGCTCTACTAAACAGACTCTTATTACGATGCCTGCCGTGCCAATTTGCGAACACCTATAACTATTATGAAAACGGGATATTTACAAATTAAAACATGATAAAAAAATCCGTTTTTCATAATAGTTATAGGTGTTCGCAAATTGGCACGGCGCAGCGGGCAAGAATGTGTTAAGGTCTGTCGACGATATCAACGACTATAGCTCCAGTCACTTGGCTGCTATGTAGATGTGGATCTATGTCGTGCGTGAGCGTACCGTAGCGACGGGTGCAGAGCTCTGCAGTGCGGACGGCAGAGCGTTGGTGACGGTGACGATGGTAGGTTGGTCGTCTCGCTTGTCTGCGTATTTGAGTAGGTGGTGCAGTGGCAGCGGCAAGGCGGACAGGTAGTCCGCCACGCCACCGCCCAGCGTCTGCCATGTGGCTGCGTCTGTTACGTCGCCAATGCCTGAATGGAAATCGATGTCATGTACACGGCGGCTAATAACGATACAAAAAAGAGGGCTTGTGTAACCAAAACGTCGCAGGCACATTTTACTAGAGAACTACTCGTACCTATGTTAGGTAAGAGTCCTAGTGTTAGGTCCTATCATAAAGTTAATATACCTATCGGAATAGAGGAACAACCACGAGCTGTCAAACGAAACCGAAATTGGATCGCATTTGTGTGTGTAAAATTGTTTATGTATGCGTGTCAGTGATGTCCGTCATGTCGCTTTTCAGATTAATATCGATATCGATAATATTTAATTATTACAGTAATAAATAAATATATATTGGACACGATCACACTCATTGTTCCAATACCAAAGTATAGTAGCTTAAGCACTATTATTATGGAAATTAGAAACAACGACGGGTAATTACCACATACACCCAGACCCGAGGAAAACTTTGTTTTGTTGAACGTTGCTAGCTAGCTATCATTATACCCGAAGTCACAAAACAAATAACTTTTAGTAGGTAGCTATTTTTTTGCAAAATTGACTTAAAGTTCAACGTATGAAGTTCATATCCATAAAGTTATGCGGTAGCCCCCCTGGGGGGCTACCGGCTAAAAATATGGATATGGACATGGGTTTCACCTGTCATTTGAATTTCTTATTTTGATAGATTTTTGCGGCTTTGTTCTGTTGAACGTTGCTAGCTAGCTATCGTTATACCCGAGCGACGTCACAAAACAAAGAACTGATAGTAGCTATTTTCTCTATAAAATTGACTTAAAATTTCAAAAAACGTATGAAGTTCATATCCATAAAGTTACGCGGTACCCCCCAGGGATCGAACCCGGGACCTCTAGAGATAGCGACACCTTGAAACCGGTGCGTACACCACTCGGCCACGGAGGTCGTCTAATAATAATATATTAATATATAGTAATATTATTAATATAACTAAAATTCCCATCTTGGGAAGGATTTTGCATGGCTAAAACTTCGATTCTGCGGTGAAGTATGCATATTTAAGAAAAACTCCCAGAGATTTTAAATCATTTATTATACACTAGCGACCCGGCCATGCTTCGCACAATCCTTTGAACAATTTGTTGGTGCTTCCACAGTGATAGTACGTTTTACCTCTCGCGTTTGGAAATATTTTTCATCAAAATGCTTACTGCATAATAATCAATTTAGTCCAGTTAGTTTCTGGTATCCAAGTTAGTATGTAAGCTGAAAGATAATTATATTACTAATGATAGTATATGTAGGTACCTATTCTAACAGTCAAAAACTGATACCTATGGATCAGTTAAGTATCTTAAATGGAATTACATTCCCAGGTAATTCATATCTAAACGTCTTACAGGTACTTTAATTACAGTACCTAATACATATTCATTTTTTACCGCGTGATAGACAGTGGACACGAAATATCGATAACTTGATGCAGCCCTAGTGTAAAACGAAAATTATTTCTTTACACAAATTATTCGTAAATACTGCATTATGTGTAATCAATATTTGCTTGTTACATAAATAAATGTTAGTTGAAGAGCATTATCACACTTCTTGCTTTAAATTCGAAGCGCATTGGCAAAAATAAACCTTAGGAAGGGAGGTGTCGGTTTGGAATAATTTACCTGTGAACTGAACATTTTGCGGGATTATTTCATTGTGTTGTACAACAATCAATAACTGAGCAAGTCACCATGTTTCCATATCAATATTGGCTAAAAATATCTAAGATTGCACGTAAAAACTGAAAAAAATAAAATACCTAAATTCTCAGCGTGCTGATAAGTGCTGACGAACTGTCAAACAGTAGCCAAAAACGGTTCTGTTACGTTGCATCACGCATCTCCTTTTATCTCACAGTGTTGTTGCTAGTGACATCCCGCTCGCTCAGCCCTTTGTTTCTCTATTCCGCTAAGGTATATTAACTTTATGGGTCCTATATGAGTTTCCGAAAAATTTTGCACTCGCGTGAAATTATTCTATTTCTATTTATATACAAGGTGTTACAAAACTACCCGTTAGAAGTGAAGGGAGCTACTCAGAATCAGTAACTAAACAACTCTCTCCTAAAAACATATAATTATTATGGGTCGAAAAACAACAAAAAAGTTATTGACTTCCCATACTAAATCTGTCACTTGACCGGTCTGATTTCTATGAAATTATGGCATATTTTTTGGCATATTTCGTCCCATGTTTGTAGGAGAAAAATGTTCACTTACTGATTCTCAGTAGCTTCCTTCACTTCTACGGGTAGTTTTGTAACATCTTGTATATCAACAGAGCCTCAGGTTCAGTCTTTCAATCGTGATAATATTTATTCTGAAATACTCACTGATGAACTCGGCTGGCGCTGCGATCGCTGTTCGTTCTACGCGGCCCTCTTGCTTGATGGCTCGAGCCAGTGCTGCTGCCTCCTTCGGCTCGTGAAGGACTACCAGCAGTTGCTGGGTGCCTTGCTGCAGCGGCGCTTGGGTCACTGTGCCAAAGGAACAATGTTATTAGTGGTCATGATTGAATTACAAATGAAGGGTGATTCAAAGTAGAGAAGATAAAAATTAATAGAGAAAAAGACATGAGTTGGAATCAGCCGGAGCCAGACCAAACAATCCATACGTGCTCCTATGGCGCACAACAAGAGTCAAAGTCAAACCTTTTGATTAACGCTTATGAATCGTCCAACATTTCTTACCTACCACACAGAATAATATTTGTAGCCTACCACCCGTTCATGTCCGTCGTCGAAGACACAAGAGTGCGCTCCACTGGAGATTCATAGGAGTAGTTGGTGACGTGCCTCGCGCAGTCCAAGGGAACAAATTCGATGCACGATCGATGCGCGGATCGCCGATCAAGATGGATCGTTTGGTGGAGTTCCGGCTAATTGGCATGTCCAATCCACCTTTTTTTATTATAAGCATGCAATTTAACCTGTCCTCCGGCAGACGCGCCAAATAGCGCGTATTGGAAATAAAAAAAAATATAGAAGGCAGCTAATAGCTCCGTCTTTTATGAGTGAACATAAGTTAGATACAAAAAGAAGCAGAAAAAGCTGTTGAATTGCCTTGTTCGCCAAATTGGGTTTTTATCATATCGTCCACGATACTGTAAAACCGCTGATCTACTATTTGCAATAAGTAGTGCGTAACTACAAGGTGATTAACTTTACAGGACATAATAAAACTTCATACATTTTGTATTTGCGGTTTTATAATGATTACGATATTTAGCTAGGACAGTGCCGAGCTGTAATTTAAATTTCGCTACTTTATGCAGTCTCGCGGTATTGCAAATGGTAGATCGGGGCTTTTGCAGTATCGTCGACGATATATTGAAGTTCCACTACAGTAGTTAGCGCGACTCGAGTGAAAAAGAGTCGCGGGCACTTTCGACCAATCAGCACATCGCCCTATGTGACGCGCGCTATCTACGAGCGATCTGATTGGTCGAAAGTGCCTGCGACTCTTTCTCACTCGAGTCGCGCTAAATTTTGCTAGCACTACTGACCTTGTTGCTGCATCATGGTGGCCATCAGGTCGTGGTGCAGCTCCTCGCGGTACTCCCGCTTGTCGCGCTGTTCCGCCTTCAGCTGCTGAACTTCCTGGACGTAGCTGGCCTGCCCGCCGTACGCGATGTTGCCCAGGTTCACCGACGAGGAAGAGATGGTCTGATATTTTACGCCAGTGTTCACTGGAATAAGAAATGTTGTTACTTATTAAACTTGTCCAGATTGCAATTATTAGTGTTAGGTTTGTAGGTTCACTCTCACACCTCTCCTCTTAAGTTAAAAGAGCTGTTCAAATTAGATTTTTTAGACAGTTTTAGTTAAAGTAACAGGCGGGCCCAGATATTTACTTTTCACTTGCCTGATCTGTGGGGCTACCGTCCAAGTGTCGTCGGCATCGCTATCGGCTACATTTGACATTGGTGCAATAAAGAAGTTAGCAATGTGATGTGATGCAATGACACTTGGGCGGTAGGGCCCCAGATCGTCTGTTTGTAACAAGCTTTGCCAGCTAGCACGGCCGCCTGCGCGCTGCTGATCCGCACCACGTTCTCCGCTTGGCGGAACTTAAGAGCCATTTCGCAATTACAGCCATTTGGCAGTTGTCTCGCTCGCACAATGCAACATTTTCATAGATTGTGGAAAACACATTGTGTTTTTTAGAAAAGTGTTTCATTATGTCCCTACAACGCAATGTTACGGTTATTTTGTATAAGTTATTTTATTCATTCAATTGAGTAAGTATTGGTTAGATCTAGGAAGTAAACTTTAATCTCGTAGATCTAGTATTATTGCAGTATTGACAATGTTGAATTGTGTGTTGCGTTGTAGGGACATAATGAAACACTTTTCTAAAAAACACAATGTGTTTTAAACAATGTTTAAAAATGTTCATTGTGCGAGCGAGACAATTGCAAAGCGCGAAATGGCTGCGAAACGCCGTCGACGGTGACCGACCCGCCGGCGGGCACAGCTAACTGCACGCCGCCGCCCTGGTATCGGGTCACATGCACCACGCCCAGTGCCCTCGTAGGGTACCCACCTGTGTGTAAAGGTGTGATGCCAGCCAGCACGCCCGGCTGCGCGCTGCTGACCACCACCACGCTCTCAGCTTGGCGGAACTTGACGCCGTCGACGGTGACCGACCCACCGGCGGGCACAGCGAACTGCACGCCGCCGCCCTGGTACCGGGTCTCTTGCACCACGCTCGTGCCGCCATTTCCCTCGTAGCCGAACTTCGCGGCGAACTGGTGGATGGTAGGGATGGACGCCGCGGTCGGGATGTGGCCCGTGAACGGCGCGAAATTCATCGTTTATCACTAGAACAAGACGAGAAATAACGCGAAGTCTTTTATAAAAGGCAAGAATAATTGTCACTCAAAGATTCTACAAAGGTTTTATCTTGAATTTAGATTGACGTTAATGGAAAAAAAATAGGCAATTATGATTTTAAATTATTTTTGTGCATTCATAATGCAATAATGTTAATATATCTTGGGTACTAACAACAAGCAAATCAAAACATTAAAATATTTAAGTACCTGCAATAGTCTTCCTTTTATTTACTTCACTATTTCTATCTTCGTCAAACTTTCCACAATGTTGATGTCTTGAACGTCCTACTTATCAAAAACAAGGCCGGTAAGAACCATGGGTATAAAGGTGGGACCCCCACCCACAAGCCAGCACCCAAAACTTCCCGCAACAGATGGTGTGAGATTTTCCTTTTCCAAGTTCCGAAGATTCAGCTTTTTGTTTTATTTGTCCTGTTAAGGCTTTTTGCGTCGCAATTGAAGGTGATTGAAATGAGTTTTTAAATGTCGTGTTGACGCAATCCATTGTTTGGTTAGCGCTTATAGAAAAAATCGGAGAGGAAATGGAAAGGGGTCCACGCGTGGAAGGAGGGATGCAGCCGAGCAAGATTACGACAGGTATGCGGCGAGCGGACCACAACACAGTGGCTCGAGGGCGGCTCGCAGGGGCTAACTCAACCCCCGCCATTCTGCCTCACCCCAACGCATTTCTATCGCTCTATTTTTACCGGCCCGCGTTCTCACACCATCGTCGCGAAAGTCGAGTTACAAGGACTGTGCGACGTTGAAACTGGTTGCAAAGGAGTTTTAAATGGATTGTTACCTGTTTTGGAGCGATGAGATGAGTTTTCATAGCGTTTTACGAGTGTGTCGCAGGTGAAATACGATAGGCGAGGTATGGCGGCTTGCGCGGCCCGGGTGCGCGGGGGTGGCGCATGCGCGGTGCTCCGGGGGGTGGCGTCACGTGCCCCAAGGAACTCCGAGAGGGTGCCTCGCCCTCACTTTGATAAGAACTTGACGTTTGGGAATACAAAGTAAGGGTTAGGCGGAGAAAAACTTTTACGTCATGTGCAAATCGAAATACTTTTTACGGATTACGAAGCAGTGAAACTTTGTTTTAAATAATTAAGCATTTATTTTAGTATGCTGCATACTTATATGCTTAAAAAGTATGTTTGGGTTGCTTTTCTTTTATTTACACCAGTAAAAGTAATCAAAATTGGAAATCAAGATAATCTCGTCTCGAGTTCTCTTTCAGTTTCACAAAACTAGCTAAGTATTTTAATTTTAATTTAAAATTCAAGGTTCTTTAACCGTGTATGTGTACCTATGTTATTTGATTTAATTTACTTCTGCTTTAAATTTAATGTTAATTAAAATATACAATAAAATATTGTTTATTTTGTTCTTCTACCCTACCATGTTTTTTTACTTCTCTCTTAGAGCCTGCGCGCACTTGTGATTTTTAGTCGACCGATAGTTTAGTCGGTATCGTAAGACTATCGTGATTAAACTGTCGGCCGATAGCTGGGTGATAGTTTAGTTAATTGAATGCAGTGCGCGCGCTCATAGTCCTTCATGCACATTACCGACCGGCCGATAGTTGGGCTGTACGATAGTTTGATCGAACAACTAACTATCGGCCGATAGTTCGATCGGTCGATTTTTAATCGTCAGTGCGCGCACTGCCATTTAACTCTATTCTGAACCCGAGAACGATCAAACTATCGCCTGATTAAAAATCACAAGTGCGCGCTGGGTCTTAGGATATACTTTTACTATGTCTTAGGCTACGCTCACTTCAGCGCTAATCACCGTTCGCATTTCGCAACGGCCGTATGTATGGCTGCGAATGGCGCCGTGCCTCTCCGTACGGACGCGGTCGGCATTTTACTATACCTTCGGCAAAGGAAATTGAAATGTATAAACATGACATTACAGTTTATAATAGCTGCAAGCCGACCCGCTAATCTCCGTTTGCATTCCACGAAGGTGGCAGCGCCGTACCGCTCCGTGCCGGACCGGGCCGATCCCAGCCGGTTGGCGCGAATCATGGCTAACTCGCACCCATAGCACTTATAAGGTTTGGATCATAATGTGCGTTCCCACGAGTAAAATTCGTTCGAATACGAATTCAAAGTGAGCGTAGCCTTTTTGTCATGAAGGGATTAAAATCCTTAATCTTGAAGGAGTGGAAACTGGACGAAGGACAATACGTAATAGGTGAACAGCTAAAATAACAGAACTTCAGTATTAAAAATCAGTGTTTTTATTTGACCACATTACTTTAAACTGTAAGGTGTCATCTTAAAAATAAAAAGGTTTCATACAAAAGTTTTGCTTTACAATTTCAATGAAAAAGCTCACTTGTCTTATTATGTCTTACATTTATAATACTCGCCACTTCCTTCCTACATCGCAATATAAACAAAAGTATAAAAATATATAACTAAAGGTTGGATCTTACATAGATAACAAATAAATAAGGACTAATATAAAAAAGAGTTTTTAAATAATATTACGGTTTTAAACACTTTAAGTGAACAAAACAATTAATTGACTAAATGTTAGTGATGTTGCAAGAGAAATTTCATTAAAGATCTAAGAACTTAATATTACCTAACTATTAGTGAGAATAGTAATCTAAAAATAATATAGAGCACCTTTTAGTTTCATTGGTGTTGGGTGAATGGGTTGCGTTTGGTGCGGCTTAGGAATTGTCTGTTTAATTAAGCTTAAGGTCATGTTTTCCATAATATCTTACAATAGGTATAAAAACGACACATTTCTTTGTCCTATTCGCCGACTAAACACCTAATTTGGGGGAGGCCGATGCCCAGCTGTGGGCGTCGTTCGGCTGACAATCATGTCAGCCGAACGACGCCCACAGCTGGGCTGATGATGATGATTCGCCGACTTTTCAGACGAAATATATACTTATGTGATGGAATTCAATAAATATAGCCCTTATTATTTTAGAGATAAAGTTTTATGTAGCCTTGCTTTTCTCATTGACGATTTTTTTATTGTTCCGATCACGCAAAGATCACTATCATATCTAAACCATATACTTAACTTTAATCTTGTTTAAAACTCAGTTATACATTTTGACTTTTGAACGTATATAGCATCATAATCAGTCATAAGTCATAAGCCAGGCTTAAAGGAATTACACTTATCCTAATTAGGATCCTAATACATTGCTTGTTTTGACTGCATCACTTGCTAAAAATGAGCTCAAAGAAAGCAACATAATATGTTTATATTTATGGGCAATATATTATGCTTAATTAGGATAAGTGTAATTAGTTAATACACGGTCGGAGAGAAAATGACTTCGATTGAGTATCAACATAATCATGATTTCTGCAATAACAATTTCGGATTGAATTACCTAAACAAACTTAAATCATAATACTTGATATAATATAATTAAAATATTTGTCATTGACGCCTTGTACAATCTCCAATAATAATACGCTTAGGCCTCATTTCCACCTGCAAGTAAGTCTTCTGCGATAAATGTCCGACAGTCTGGCCGATAGCAACTTGCAAGTGTAAACACGTGTTTACACCTTGCTTACATTACACCATAGATGGAACCGCATACTTTTGCTCAAAATCAGAAGTCATTCGATTGTTTAATAGACTATGGTTCTACGGTACATATAAAATATTCTGTTGGCCGTACAATAAGTAACACATTTTAGTTTAATGATTTGAATGTCCTGTATTAGTAATATGATGACTATTTTCTTTACTTATAAGTTTTTCTTTTATAGTTTTTTTTTACTTTAAAAAGACAAAAGAAAAAAGCTAATATTTATTGGAGCCAAACAAGTTACTCTAATGAAACTATAACTAAGTACATAAATAAAATTCGAAAAAATATTATACCTACCTACATTAAAGCTGACACAATTAACATATTATTGTTGTGGAAACTGCCTTAGACGCTTATAAACTACTTCACATAATATTGAAATGATGATAAAAGCAATAAAAATATATATCAACTTTTCTGGTGACATTATGAGAAATACTAGCCTATGGCATGGCAAAGGGAAATAGAGACAAACTTGAAAATACAATCACTTACCTATTGAAAAAAAAATGAAGTATTAGAAATAAAACGACCCGTGTCACAACCAGCTCCGGTGGGACTCGAACCCACGACCTTTCACTGTTAGGGCGAATGATGTAACCACTGAGCTACGGAGTGGTTAGGAGAAGCGTCGAATTTATCCAATATATCTTACGCGTTGTTTAGCCAGCGTTTAATTCATTAGATATTACTACCCTTACATTCGAAAGTAATATCTTTTCAGATATTTGACAATCTTTAAAGATGAAATAACTGCTAATATAAAATTTTTCTAATACTTCATTCTCAATCTTTTCGGTAATAAAAACTGCATTGTGAATGCAAAAAAGTAAAAATAATTATAATCACTTTTCAATCCCAAGAGGTAAATTTGTAAAGCTGTGTATAATTCTTATAATTAGTGTGAAATGAGACGTATGCATGCGTATGGTATTGAGCTCCAAAAAGCAAAAAGCTACACACAATCAAGCACTCTGCCTTGTTAATAATTTTATAATGGTATAAATATCACAGAGCGATATGATATTTACAGGTCATCAATCATCACAAACATTCATCAATTTGCCAGTAAAAACTTTACAAACAGTGATATGTATCTACAAAATACCGTCTATAGGTTTTTATTACAAGTAAGTATACTCCTTTACTAATAATACTTGTAGATGGATGTATGTATGGATAAAGGGTTGACATTAAAAATAAACATACAAAATAATGTGTAACTGTACACTATACAACGAATATTATTAGTGAGGCCTGCGCCTAAATTAGTTTTTGTCAATGATTCGCACTCAAAATGTCATTTGAGTGACGTGGACAAGAACTATACAAACAATAAAACATGGTTATAATTTGTGCGATGTAGCATGGGGCCTATGACAGCTCTTTCATGCAAAGCAAAAAGCTCCTAATGCTATTGGAATAAAACTCAAGAAAAGCAGCATTAGACCATTTTTGAATGCAGCTTAAACTAGAAAATTAGACCCTATTCTTTGTGCAGGAGCAACAGTTTGCTTTGCACGAATGAGCTGTCATAGACCCCATGCTACACCGCACAAACTATAGTGTACAGCTTCACTGTGTTCGATACGGATTACACGCTGTTTGTCACAAACGCGATTCGTCACATACGCAGTTCGACATCAACGTTCTGATTTACTCAGTTTGTCACATACGCGATTTGTCATCTACGTAGTACGTCTTATACGCCTTTTGCCATAATCACAATCCGTCATAAACGCGATTTGTCATCATTGTAATTCACCTTACCAATAACGACCACGGTTGTCGGATAGCAATATTCAAAAATTCATACTACGAACACAGTAAAATAATTGATTTTAAAAATACAAAAAAACTCAAGATGGCGGCCAACTTTTTTGTTTGTGGCCGATTTTGATGAAACTCGGTTTTTGGTACTATTTTAATAAGAAAATAACGCAAATTTAAAAATATAAAACAATCCAAGATGGCGGCCTACTTTACGTAAAACATGGCAACTAACACTGTGACACGAGATTTTTATATATTATAGATATTTCTTCTGTGCGTGTGTATGTAACTGAAATCTTCCTAATAGGCTGGACCGATCTTAATGAATTTTTTTGTGTGTCTTCTGGTGGATTCGAGAATGGTTTAGATTTACAATTGGACTCGGTAGTGCGGTGCGTGTGAATGTAACTGAACTTTTCCTAAACGGCTGGACCGATTTTAATGAAATTTTTTGTGTGTCTTTAGTTGCACTCGAGAATGGTTTAGTTTTACAATGGGACCCGGTAGGTGGCGTGCTGTCGATAAGGCGGTACGAATTTTACCGGATCAGCTAGTATTATAGATATTTTACACTACTTTACGCACCATTACACGCCGTTTCTTAAAAAAAAGTATCATGTCAATGATATTAAAGTTTGAAGAAATCGAGTGACGAACTGGTTATGTGACGAATTGCGTTTGTGACAAAATGCGTGTATGACGAATTGCGTGTGTGACAAACCGCGTGTATTAAAAACGGCGTTTGTGGCGAACTACGTTCGTGACATATAGCGATAGTGTCAAATCGCGTATGTTTTAACGTTTTAAGCTAAACTTTATTATGTCGAACTGCGTATGTGACGAATCGCGTTTGTGACATATAGCGTGTAATTCTTCGATACTAAACATTTATATAACTGGGGCGCTATTTGATAATGAGACGGATTTTAATACATCGATATTATTCTTATTCTAGTTATCATATCATTCCAGCCGTTCAATCAGTTGAATCTATTTCACTGTCTTATCACACATTAAAGTAGTATTATTTATCCAGATAAATTTTAAGAAATAGACAAAATCAGTATAATTGATATTTACAAAAGAAAAATCCATTCAATAGATTGGATATTAATAAAGAATATTTAAAAAAATAATCTGTAATCAAGTCATCAGCGGGTCTACTAAGAAAATGAAAGTCAATAATCGGACCATGTGCAATTTAATTCGTTTTAAACTAAACTTTTTTTTAAGGAAATAAAGTTCTCAAAATAATAATTCAGTAGACTCCGTACTGAAGTTATATTTTTTCATCAATCTATCTGTTTCCGTCCGCAGCCGTCATACGATGTTGCACACTATCTTTCAGGAAAAAAACAAACATTATTTACACCGACGAGCTAGATATCCAATCTCCTATTCACATGAATTCCATACCCTGTACTTATTTAGCATTGACGTTTAACAATTATCAATTCCTACAAAAAAACTCCACAAAATTATAAACTCAAGTCAGCTTTTTTTTTTGTATGTACAAAGTACACATTTTCGACACTTCAATGAAGTAATCAACATATCATTTAAATACTAGAGAGAGGAAGTACTGCTTTGAGGTAATTTACTATTTCTTTAACCATCGCCGAACACGAACCACACGCGACAGCCACAAACTTGAAGCTAGAAGAAGAAACAAGTGACAGAGAGTGAACGAGAGTGCGGCAACAGTGCCGTGTCCTTGAATCGACGTATATGAGCACAGCCATCTCTATCGTCTTCTACAAGCCATGCGCATAAAGTTGGCAACGTAGTTTTAAGTGAACCGATTTGACATCATTCGCACCGTTTGACAGGTAAACAGCGAGTAAACCTCGAGTTCTGAATCCTATGGAGATGTCATATCTTATAAAATTGGAGTGTCTGTTTGTAACATTAAATAACCGCTTTTTACTACGTGCATATGATTAAATATAAGTACGGTACATATACCAAAATGACATGTTTTACAATTTTTGTCTGTCTGTCTGTTTGTTCCGGCTAATCTCTGAAACGGCTGGACCGATTAATACGACAATTAGAAGAAGTTTAAAATTGAATTCCAAGATTTTCTTACATTGTGACTTAATTACACCTCACTTTTTCGTAGGTATGCCACCTCCATAGGATTTAGTACTCAGAGGAGTAAACCGGTTCACAGCAATGTTGCCGTTCCGTATCATAGCATGGCTTGTAGAAGACGATAGAGACGGCTGTGATATGAGCCGTACCTACCAGCTAGGGTTGAGCCACGCGTGAGCACCAGGCGTCGAGCCTTTTTTCTCTGTGCTAATGTAGGTAAACTACTAGCTTGAGTGCGTGCGTTTCGGACCTCTTCTATGGAGCTGCCGCACTCTCGTTCACTCTGCAAGCGACGACTACGAACGTCAACTGTGTGCGGCGAGTTCATAATAATATGTATGATAACTACAGGAAATAGGTGCGGCGGCGTTTTGTGGGTTGTGGTCAGTGGCCCGTGTGCAGCCAGGGTTGTTATGTCATATAACTTGCTTTCGTTATATGAGGAAAATGTATTCTCAAAATGAAACATCAATAAGTGAGCGCTCAACGAGTTACCTAAATGTAGTATACAAAAATATACCAACTAAGTAATAGCAATAATCTTATTACAATTACTGTAAAATAACACACTTTTTGTAATAAGTTAGAACTGCCAGCGTTTGTGTTATAAAATACAAAAGATATGTCTTATAGTCTCATTTTCGACGGAGCTATCTCTTCTTCATTTTACGTTATAGCTGCTTCTTCGAATGCCTAATATCTTGTCCTAGTGAATACGCATTTATGCACTACCTACATATGTAGGGTAAGTCTAAATATTTTTCTATGCTTGTTGGTATCAGGATTTCCATACATACGTTAACATTTGAAATAAAGGCACTGCCAGAAAGCTAAGCTCGAATAGAAATTAATAACATTATGTATGTCATTTCAAAGACAATTTTGCATCGTCGAGAAGACAGTGTAAGATTCGATCCAGACAGAACAAAGCAAAAATACGCAACGAGACGGTGCGTGCGACATATGAAACATTTCATGAAAGAACATCCTCGAGGACTCAAAGTGTGCGCTCGAATCGCAAGCATACGTGAGCCGACTGTATCGATATTGATACAATTTTCTACTTCAGGCTATAAGTAATACGGTCCTATTTTCAATGGAGCCAGTTTGCACGGGCTTTTTTCTGCTCTGTCTGAACTGACCTTTAAAATCTCTTGTTCTTAAACAATTAGCTGACACAATTGCATTTAAATCACACTCGTCACTAGTCAACTACCAATAATCTTTCTATATTCTGTATAGACAAAACAACGTCCTTACGTTACCTTTCCGCAGGATTGCCGCGATGGTCCTTCGAGCCACTTCGGCGTATCGTGTGATGATGCTTTGTTTAGTGAGTGGGTGTTTGTGGCGCGGTCACGTGTGGTGCGCGAGTAGCGCGTCTAGCGCGTGCGCGTCCTGTGATGTTAGAGTTGATACTACGTGTTGGGGGATGTTGATCTGTACCGGCACGTGGCTCGAACTCGTAGGTACCTAACGACAAAAAGTACTTATATAAAGTTTGCTATTATTAAAAAATTTCATTACGGTAACCAAATGATCCGACTGTTTAACGTTATTTTATTAGTAAAGAAAACTGTAGCCACAGGCAGATGTGGGGGCGTCTAATAAAAGATTTATACACTATTTAAGTGTATAAATCTATTGTTCTACTGTCAATTATACATGAAGACTTTCAAGGTAGACAAACTCTTCTTGGGTTTGTCATGTTAAGCGTGCTGGGCAGGCATGTAACACCCTAGACTGCATCCTGTTAGCCAAACAAGATGGCGGTTAAATGCCTGCGCGGTTTTTAACACGCTTAGCGCAAAGCTCTCCGACAGGATAATGGACATACCGTGTTTTTTATTGGACAAAATTACATCTACAGGCACTAAAATAGTATGTGAAGTTTTCTCCCCACTCTTCAAACTCCCTTTCCCTATTTATGACACCTGTGGTGTATATCCAGGGATACACTGGCCTGGGGCAAAAGGCATGAACACTCATGCACACGTATAATAAAGATAGTATACACTACACTGGCGCTAGGCGTGTTGGGCTTCACGTCCAGCTCCCCGCTGGCCTCGTGCGGGCGCGTGTGTCGCGCAGGTGGCGCTAGCAGCGAGTGTACTCACATGTATAGTGATCTCGGGCATGAGCGCGGCCCCGCTGTGGGCGGGCGCGGCGGCGATGATGGGCTTCACGTCCAGCTCCCCGCTGGCCTCGTGCGGGCGCGTGTGTCGCGCAGGTGGCGCTAGCAGCGAGTGTACTCACATGTATAGTGATCTCGGGCATGAGCGCGGCCCCGCTGTGGGCGGGCGCGGCGGCGATGATGGGCTTCACGTCCAGCTCCCCGCTGGCCTCGTCGCGCGCGCGTTTGCTCTCGTGCGAACGCGTGTGTTTGCGAAGGTGGTCTTTACGGTAGAAACCTGGTGGCAACATTACATGTCTACAACACGGTATTTTTTTTATCACCCCGGATAATTTTAGGAATTATTCTACTCATGAAAACAAACAACTTTTATTATGGGATCAAAACTGAAATCGTGAAAAAAAAAACAGCTGTTCCCTTCGATCATGTTATTGTTGATAGAAGGCTTTTCCATACATTTTGATTAAATAGATTTGCACTTTTGTATGGAACAGCTGATTTTTTTTCGCGATTTCAGTTTAGCTGTGCTTAGCGCGACAGGGAAAACAACCTAACAAATCCTACTAATATTATAAATGTAAAAGTTTAGATGTTCGAATGTTTGTTACTCAATCACGCCAAATTGCTGAAATTTGGGACACAGACACTTTGTAGCCTGGAGAGGAACATAGGCTACTTTTTATCCCGGAAAATATCACATTCCCGCGGGATAACGTTATGTATTCCACACTGGCGAAGCCGCGTGCGGAAAACTAGTATCTGAAGAAATAGCATCGTTAGCTCAATTTGCATAATTAATTCCTGTCTGCCTAGCATGACCATCATTATATCACGTGATATGATATAGCACGTCATGCTGTCTTGCTTACCCCAATAAGATATGAGCAAGACAGCATGACGTGCTATATCATATCGCGTGTTATTAGCCGCTCATGCTAGGCCGGCTGTGTATACCTTTCCCGCACTCCCCGCAGAGCTCCGTCTTGACGCCGGAGTGTATGACGGTGTGAAGGTTGAGGTGTTCCCGCCGCTTGAACCCTTTCCGACAGACGTCGCAAACATAGGGTCGTTCGGGGTTGTGGCCCAACTTGTGTCGTTCTAGGTGTTCTTTGCGTTTTAATCTGAAAGACAAAATATAATTCGATTATATACAGGGTTATTTTGAAACCAGTGACCAAATTTTTAAGTTCGACTCAGAATCAGTAAGTGAACAACTTTCTCCTAGAAACATGGGTCGAAACTCGACAACAATTTTTTGACTTCCCATACTAAATCAATCACGTGATCAGTATGTTTCGTATGAAAAGTCGAAAAAAAATGTCATATTTCGACTCATGTTTCTAGGAGAAAGTTGTTATAAGCCGCGCGGAAAAAGAAACAATATGGAAAAGGCGGCCGTCTGGTCATGCTATCTCGCTCACACATACCGTCATGCTGCATGTAGACCACGTGGGTGGATCATGCTATCGCGCTCACACTTAATGCTTTGCCGCCATTTACAGATTGTTTCTTTAACCGCGCGAGTTATAAAGACATCAAACAGTAGAACGTGTGCTGATGTTAACATCGCACCTGCACTGAAACAAATTAGTGAGGCTTAGGCTGCCAGGCTGCAGAAAGAAAAACTGCAGAGGCGACTGGCATAGACCGTTTACTTCACTTATTATTATTCAACTGTATTATTTTACAACTTCACTTATTATTATGCAACTGTATTATTTTACTACTTTATTTTCAAACATATTGCAGGCAGTATCACTTTAATTTATATCTTTTGATATACTCGTAAATCTCTTCTATCTCGTGAACCAAGCTGTCTGCAGACAACAATATTTTATTTTTGAACCTTAAGAACATTGTCTTTATTTCCTTACCACGCTCCACATATTCCGCAGATGAATCTCCTATCTATTTTATGCACAATTAGGTGTATTTCCAGTCGCTCCTTCTCAGGGTAAGCCATCTGACATTCGCAGGGCAGAAGTACACGGTGGTGCCGTCAGCTTATACCTATCCTATCAATGAAATACAATAACATAAGGCACTCACCCTGCTCCACAAATGCCGCAGATGAATCTCCTATCTATCTTGTGGACAATAAGGTGCAATTCCAGTCGTTCCTTCTCAGGATAAGCCATCTGGCACTCAGGGCAGCAGTACACGGTGGTTCCATCGGCTTATATCCTTTAAATTCGAATAAATTCAATAACAAAAGACACTCACCCTGCTCCACAAATGCCGCAGATCTCCTATCTATCTTGTGGACAATAAGGTGCAATTCCAGTCGCTCCTTCTCAGGGTACGCCATCTGACACTCGGGGCAACAGTACACGGTGGTCCCACTGGCTTATATCTTTAAATGTCGAGTAAATACAATAACAAAAGACACTCACCTCGCTCCACAAATGCCGCAGATAAATCTCCTGTCTATTTTATGCACAATAAGGTGCAATTCCAGTCGTTCCTTCTCAGGATAAGCCATCTGGCATTCAGGGCTGCAGTAGCCGATGGTGCCGTCTTGGCTTATCCTCTCAATTAAATACAATAACATAAGGCACTCACCCTGCTCCACAAATGCCGCAGATGAATCTCCTATCTATCTTGTGGACAATAAGGTGCAGTTCCAATCGCTCCTTCTCAGGATAAGCCATCTGGCATTCTGGGCAGCAGTACACGGTGGTTCCGTCGGCGGCGGTGGCGATGATGACCTGCCCCGGCTTGGGCCGCGCCGCGCGGGCAGGCTTCTTCTTGTATTTCTTCTTTTTCTTGTTTTGAGTTATTACTATGGTGCCGTCTGGAATTGAAGAAAATAGATTACATGTTAAGAAGTAGAGATTGAAAATAAATAAAGTAAAATTCTTCGGGACCTTGTAATCACATCTATTGGGCGCTTGTGCACTACACGGAATTTTACCGTCCGGAAAAAGACGGATGCACGTGCAGCGCAGTTGAGGGTTTGAAACATTGAAACTACACGAAGTAAATAAATTCTTACTATTATAAATAATTATGATTAAAATACAATCATCTGTTTTTTTCCGGACGATAAAATTCCATGTAGTGCACAAGCGCACATTAGAAAGTTGAAACAATACTGATTGTCTTATACTTAGTAAATAGCAGACGCGTTGACTCGACACATCGGGTATATGTATATACAGTGGCACAATCTTTTCTGTTCTGGTGACAGCGGCGCTATGTACGTTTTTCTTTTTTTTGTAGCAATTTACCCGGCCCTGATTTCTGAGACCTTCAGCCGCCAGCAGCGCTATGGTTGGACATCAACTTGACAGCAGAATGACATTAAAAAAAAACATGATAGTTTCACATTTTGACCACCGGAACAGAAAAGTTTGTGGCACTGTACCAAGCGCCCGAGCGGCAGGCGAAATTTCCCGAATGGCTATCGCGTTGGGTATTTACGAATATGCTGCCCGCTACGGCAAATATTAGTATCAACGCGAACGCGAAGAGAATATTGTGGCTGCACCATTAGACTCGCATCGCAACAAAGAGGAAATTAACCAACTTAAGCCAACCGACACATACATGGGTTTTGAGAAATAAAGGAAATCTAGTATCATTGTTTTATTAATTTGGAACTGGTCATTCATATTTTTAGAAACTTTAAAAATCTGTGAGAAACTTTTTTCTCGTTTAAGGAATATCTGGGTTAAAATGTTTTGCTTTCGATGTTTACCTTCGCCCACGACGGCCTCCGCCACCGCCTCCGTGGCCTGTTGCGTGTCGTCGTGGTCCACTTCCATGGCGTCCCTCTCCAGCTTCACGTCGGCGTCGCCCGGGTTCAGCCGCAGGAACTGCTGCAGCGACGCTGGCAGCTGCTGCGCTTGCTACATGGAATACAATAAATAAATAGTAAATAAATAACAATATATAATAGGCGCGATAATAAGTCTGCAGTGTGTGAACATTCATTTGAGGGAACCAACCATTATATAAGGTTTGACAAACCGCAGATCCTCGCTAGAGAACCAAGATACTTTCCCAGATTGATGCGTGAGGCTATTGAAATTAGCAAATACCCAAATTTCAATAGAGAAGATGGTTGGAAGATACCACCAGCTTGGGACCCTATAATCCATCAAGTAAAGTCACAACCTAAACCACACACTGCAAGAACTAAAGATACGGTTAGTTCTTTTTGCAAATAATATTAATAAACGGAGATCGTCCCCCTTCGTGTAGTTTTCTTGCCAGTTCTTTCTCCGAAGGGCTCCAACTTTTGTGAACTGGTGGTCGAGTCAGTAACTTTTTGCTTTGCTATAAATAATTATTATCCAAATCACTTAAACAAATCAAAATATTAAATTAATAAATCATTTTGTTATAATTAAATATAATGTTAAAATAATCAATACCTAACCGTATCCTGTTTCCGAAAGAAAAACAAAGACAATTAGAGTGGGTATATTCTTTTATTAAAATCAAAAAATAGTGGGTAGTTTTCCGTGACCACGGCCCCTGGAAAGGTGCCGAAACGTCGGATAAACCAAAAAATCTCAAAAAACAACTAAAATTTAACCAAGTTGTTGAATAAATTGCGTGAAAAAATCCGTGAAAGTGTTTTATTTAAATAAATAACTTCTTACAATCAATTTATCTAAGCCCATGTTAGTTTCATTAAGAAACTGTATCATGGAAAACTTGATAACGGATAAATATATACTTATATACTTTTTTTTGTCAATACATTTTAATATATCGCGTGATATAATGATGATCATGCTAGGCAGGCTAGGGCGGACATGACTATAACAATTATGTCCTATGAGAAGAAAATTCGGGCCATAGTCCAGGAAGAGTTAAAATATCTGTAGGCGCCACGAGGATAACATTAGTAGGATATAGTAGGAAGTATGAGTATCAGCGTAGTAAAATAGGCGCAAAATAACTTAACGGCTCGGAAGTTAACTGCAATAGACATTTCGCGCAGCTCGAATGTGTGAGGGAATAGCACAGCGACGTATCCGTACGCGTCAGAGTGAGACACGAGACACGCCGTGCTTCCGCCCGCGCACCTACCCCGGGACACCTGTATTCATCTACAAGCGGCGCCAGACATAGCACAACATTTGAATAAATGTTTGGACACATTGGACACAAGCTTTGATAAAATATTATCTTTTAAATTTATATTTATATATAATTTTTTTTATATGCAGTAGCTTGTAATTAGCTTATAAGTATCTACGTAATAAGATGTATTGTAAATGATGCTGTCAGCTCCCCAAATTAAAAAAATTAAAAAAATTGAAATGCTTGTACGAATGTTTTAAGTAGGTTATGTCTTAAAATTCTTAAGTGTTTTTTGTCGTTTTGATTTCACTGTTTTGTAATTTGTAACTTAAGTACTTATTAGTTTTAAATTAAATCTGTGTATGTTCTAGTTTTTATTTTTTAATGTGTGATTTATTGTTTTTATTTTATAATATTCTATAATATTGCATGTCGTGACCACCTATAATTAAGACAGCACTTAGCTTTGAGTTTAACTTGTGTTTTTTTTTTGTAATGGTGTATGTTTTGTTGGTGGTTCATTAAATAAAATAAATAAATACTACAGTACTTTGCCATGTCAAAAGGCAAAGTCTTCAAATGTTTGTTCAAATGTTTGTGCTATGTCTGGCACCGGCATACTGCGCAGCGTTCCGCGCGAACTTCCGAGCCGCCAAGTTATTTTGCGCCCATTGTACTCAGTAGTATCACAGATAATATAATACTATACAGATGCCTCATCCCATACAAGAAATGTGACCGTCCCTAGCGGGCAAAAACTTGCGGGCAGTTTAGTTTCCTCTTTTATTTCGCTAGATGTCGCTATTGAAGGGAGCTGCGCTTTGTCAACCGAGCCCGTTTTTCGCTTCCCGTCAACAGATAGCGTTAGTCATGTAACGAACTGTTTTAAGCCCCTGGACAAAAGGTGGCGCTAGTAACCGCCTATATATGCGAATTCAAACTTCAAAAATAGTATACGTAAGACTTATTTTTTATTGAGTGCTACTTTACTGGGTTGCGTAGCGTACATGAACATGAACACGCACGCGTTGCAATGCAATGCAACTTGCCGATGCCGATGATGTGATATTAGTTGATAAGGTAGGTACAGTCGAACCAATTGAACATGACCCATTTTGCTAATGATTTGTTTGGAAGCGTCAAAACTATAAAAGTCAGTGTCAATGTCAACAAGTTTAAATCGCAACCTTACAGAATTTTAAAATCTGTTAGGCTGGTTACACAGCTCTTTCACACACCAGATTCGGTAGAATAGGTACCAATAGTCGGGCCGTACGGACCGACCCGCGTTGCTGTGATGTGAAACGATGTTCTAGCGCCTCCCGTTTCTCCGTTCCGGGCTCCCGTGTGCGGGCGGCTGCGAGCGACCGCGCGGGCCGCACGGAGAGCTGTGAAACCAGCCTTAGAAAATGAACTTATGGTGGGTCACGCCACGAGCGAATCACGATTCACGATTTAAGTAGTAAAGTTTGACTGTTGTACCCTACCTACCCAATATACCTTTGCCCGAACAAGCTTTTTATAGTTTTTTAATTAAAGTACAGGTTACAGTCGAACTAATCGATTAGTTTACCCACCGAAAGTTAATTTTCTAAAACAGATAATTATTGAAACTCAAACTAATTGACATTGACATTTACCTTTATAGTTTTGCGTTTTCAAACAAATTAGCAAAATGGGTTGCGATTCAATTGGTTCGACCGTACATAAGTAGAAAATAATACCTATTTTATTAATCATTGAAAATGAAGTACCTATCAGAAAAAACAATGACTCCGTAGCTCAGTGGTTAGAGCATTCGCCCGGAAAGTGAAAGGTCGTGGATTCGAGTCTCATCGGAGATAGTTAAGAGACGAGTAAATTTTAGTAGGTACCTACCTACCTAAGTAAGTAGGTACTTAGGTACTTTATTTTCAAGGTATAGTAAATAAAGTAGGTAGGTAGTTTGTCCGCGATTATCTCGCGTTTGGCTGAACCGATTTTGATGCGGTTTTCAGGAAAGTATTTGTTACATTTACGAGGTTTTAGTATTTTAACCGACTTCAAAAAAGGAGGTTCTCAGTTTGACCTGTATGTATGTATGTTTGTCCGCGAGATGCGGTTTTCAGAAAAGTACCTATTTGTTACATTTAGAAGGTTTTGGTATTTTAACCGACTTCAAAAGAGGAGGTTCTCAGTTTGACCCGCATGTATCTAATGTTTGTCTGCGAGATGCGGTTTTCAGAAAAGTATTTGATACATATAAGAGAAGGTTTTGGTATTTTAACCGACTTCAAAAAAGGAGTTTCTCAGTTTGACCAGCATTTATGAATGTTTGTCCGTGAGATGCAGTTTTCAGAAAACTACATTTTTAATACATTTACGAGAAGGTTTTAGTTTTTTAACCGACTTCAAAAAAGGAGGTTCTCAGTTTGACCAGCATGTATGAATGTTTGTCCGTGAGATGCGGTTTTCAGAAAACTACCTATTTAGTACATTTACGAGAAGGTTTTAGTATTTTAACCGACTTCCAAACTGCATTAAAATCGCTTGATCCGTTTAGGCACTACGAATAATGAAAGTTTAGTATACCTAGGTAGGTACCTACATACAGACAGACAGAATTTTTTTGCTAGGTAAGTACCATTTTTTTATTGCACCTAAATTTGCCCAGGGTGTAGGTACATCTTCGATTAATATAAATCGAAGAGGTACATTATTTTATGGAAGTGTCTAGTCTGCCACCAGTATCTGTTTAGAAAAAAAAATATCTTGCCACTATTGGCAGGTAATTTAACAGGTAAAAATATTCTGCCGTAACTTAATAGATAGATAGATAGATAGATAGATAAAACGTTTATTTTTTGCCACACACATACACACATTAAATTAAAAAGAAAATATACAAAGATGAATACAGATTATAATTAGGTAACTAACAAGGCAGAATTAAAATAAAATAAACCTAAGTATGCCGGTATGGAGATGTGCCTGTGTGCAGCAGCAAAAAGGTCTAGGCTCGGCAAATTATATCCACCAAAAGGTGAAATGCCGATTTTCAGCCATCACCCTATGCGACGTGCGGGCCATACCTACAAATTTATGCCTTATAAATTATAAGGCCTTATATATTAAATTTACTTAAAATTATTAAGTTATAATAGAGCAATAAGGCACAGTTTTGCAAAAAGCTTCTGTGATATTGTGTTGTTTGCAGATGATACCTACTTCTATAATATTTAACATAGACAGATTTCGACATTGTAAACAAAGCACTGTCACAACTCACAAGTAGGTACTCGGTTAGTTTAACTCTAATAATTCGCAGCTTGATGCAAAGAAAACAAAGTGCATTCTTTTTTCTTAGCCGAATGTACCTACAGGCCCTACTACTTAGGTAGGTACCTGTGAAAATTCTAATTAACAACGAAAAACTAGATTCAGTAGAATCAACACTTTGTTTAATTTATTAGAATTAAACCAACCGAGTAGGTACCTTTTAACGTTTCGGCAGGCAGTTGACCATCTCCATAAATGGTCAGATAGATTTCCATCAAACGTGTCTAAGAACCATCTTATAGCTTTCAATTAATAAAAACCGCATCAAAATCGGTCCAGTCGATTAGGAGCTACGTTGCCCCAGACAGACCGACAGACAGATACAAACACACGTCAAACTTATAACACCCCTTCTTATGCGTCGGCGGGGGTTAAAAACTTCTAGTATAACACCCCTTTTTTGCTTCGGGGGTTAGTAAATACACACCAATAAAGTAATAGATCTTTGGGACAATATTTTGAACTAAATCCCGCTAGATTACGAAATTGTGTTGTGCGACAACGACGACGACGACCGACCGCGACGTTGCCAATTCGCGTCGCACGCGTTGTCGGCTCGGCATGCGCCCACACTCGAACAATCCGCGCGGAGACAGAGGTGCTGGGCTGGCAACGCCGCCGCCTAAAGGCCGGTACACACATTCCGATCCGACCGCCCCGCGCCGCCAATTTGCGCTCCGAACCAAATCTGGGGGGCTACCGCGTAACTTTATGGATATGAAATTCATACGTTTTTCCGAACTTTAGGTAAATTTTATAAAAAAAAATTGCCTCTATCTGTTCCCTCTTTAGTGACTTCGGGTAAAATAATTGCTAGCTAGCAACGTTCAATAGAACAAAGCAGCAAAAATCTACCAAAATAGGGAATTCAAATTACAGTTGAAGCCCATGCCCATATCCGTAATATTTCTTAGCCGACAGCCCTCCTGGACGAGTGTAGCGTAGTCGTCCGAGGTTTAAGGGATTTTCAGAGGATTCAATTTAATTGCTCTTTCATTACTTTTGCGTAGGACTGAACGAACAAAAGGTTTGAATCTGTCCATTTATGCAAATATTATTATATCTATTTTTTTGTTTATTTTATTTAATAACTCGCATTTTGTCGTAAAACTTAATTAATATAAAAAAGGCATAACACCACATTAATAAGTTCGGATCGGATCCATCGGATTTGACGACCGATTTGGCGCAGGTGTAGGCTACCCACCTTCTGCGCCAGCGGTCTCGGGTTCGATTCCCGAACAAGACAAATGTTTGTGTGCATGAACATGTCTATTTGTCTTGGTCTGGGTGTTTACAATGTATATTAAGTAGGTATGTATTTACAAACAAAAAGTATTTAAGTATATATTTATCCGTTATCAAGTTTTCCATGATACAGTTTCTTAATGAAATTAAAATGGGCTTAGATAATTGGTGTGAATGTAAGAAGTTATTTATTTATTTATTTTATTTATTTATAATAAGTGCTTGTTTAAGTAAATTAAATATTTAGCAAGTTTTAGTATCTTAATGAAAATAACAGAAAATTAAAAAATAATGAAATAGAATTATTATAATAATTTAAACAATAAAAATCCGGAAATATTTTTGTTTGTAATCTATTTATTGAAGGCAAATCTATGTTTTAAGTATTCAAAAATAATATTAATTTTGGGAGATTAGCAGTGGCTGGCAACACATGCAACTACAGCTTGGTGCGGCCTGGGGCCTGACCAAATCGGAACGCGTGTAGCGCCGACTAGATTTGGTGAAGCAGACATTGCTTGAACGTGTGTACCGGCCTTAATACTTCGCCATCACAAAAACGCCTTCTAGCGGCGTGAGCGCTTTAAGGCAAATAAAATAATATGATAACATTCTATCGTAATCTGTGGATTATTTAATATCCTATCCCATCAGCGATAGTTAAAAAAATATTTTTCAAAAATTCTTTACGAATTACAATTCCCAGGGTTTATTACGACCTTTAAACTTTATACGAGCGCCACGAGAGCCATCTAGTGTTGAATAGCAGGTATCACACAACTAAGCGAGCGTAAAGCATAAGCTAAGTGCTTTCGGGCATGCTTGCGGGCAAGAAAGGTATTGATATTATTGAATTTCTAAAATGCTCCAAATAGTATTGTAAATACGAACATTTTGTAAATCGATTCTTTTTTAAATATGACAGTAAATTTATGACACTTTTCAGTGGCTTTTATTGTGGTTTTTCGTTTTATTTGATATGATAAAACCGTAAGCGAAACACGTATCGCCATCTATTGAGACAATTTTGAACTTATTTTTTTTGTTCGTGATGAGACCCCTCTGGTAGTATGTAATACCTGCGGCGGTAGCGTGTTGAGGTACTCGATGAGCGTCTGCTGACTGCTACTACTCATCTGCCATGTGGACGAGTCGCTCGCTTCCGTGCCTTGCGAACTCTCCTAAAACAAACAAACGAAATGAAAGTTATATTTCGAAAAAAAAAGCTAACAAATTTTTTTTACTTCTTACGTACGGTCAAAAACTAATGCAAATACAGCGGAATTTTTGGCCACGAATTACGTTTATAATAAAAAGCTACAAGCTAAAACTTAACACGATAATGCTTGTACAAATGAGGCAGTTACATTCGTCACTAAAATAATGTATACTACCGATAATAAGAAAACAAATCGAGCTGAAAGGGACACTAGCGTAGCACGGCTGCCAGGAATGAAAAAACATCAAACAATGTATTGAGGGAAAGAGACGACGACGCTATACTGGAAGATGAGTTTTGAAGTAATAATCTTATTGCTTTACGGTCAGGTTCTGACCGCTCGCTGGTGCAGCAAAACTTCGAAATAGCTAATTATTTTTCCTTTTTTGCATTCACAATGCAATTTATATTATTAAAAATAAAGTATTAGAAAAAAAACCGATCCGAAATATATGAGTAGCTGTTAAAAATTTTGTTCCAAATTTCCCCACTGGGTCAGATAAGTTAGTGGCACTGTATACTAACATCCTCGTGGTTGGGATCGTCGCACTCCTCCTTGATGACGATGTTGATGGCGGGCCGCTGCAAACTCCAAAATATCTGTTCAAAAATTTAGTTCCAAATTTGCCCACTGGGTCAGATAAGTTAGTGGACTGTATACTAACGTCCTCCTGCTTGGGATAGTCCCACTCCTTCTTGATGACGATGTTGATGGCGGGGTTGTTGTTGGCCGAGCTGGTGTTGTTGTTCACCACCTTCTGCTCCTCCGGCCCGTTGATTATTATATCCGTTCAGTAGTTTTAAGTGAAAGAGTGACAAACATCCATACATCCATCCATACTCACAAACTTTCGCATTTATGCTAGGTATTAGTAGGATAATCTTATTGCCTGACGGTCAGGTTCTGACCGCTGGTGCAGCAAACTCCGAAATAGCTGAAAAATGAGTTGGCCACTGGCTCAGATAATGTATACTAACGTCCTCGTGGTTGGGATCGTCGCAATCCTCCTTGATGACGATGTTTGTGGCGACATCTGACGACGCCGCACATAACTACTAAGCACGTCGCAATAGTACGAAGAACCTGCATCGCGCTTACGGAGTTCATACCAGGACTTAACATAATATATAGAACTTCCAACCAACATCTCTTGGACTGTTGTCCCTGGGCTAACAACACCTAGCCCGGAAGGAAGACACACCATCAGTCTTCCTTTCCTAGTTGCATCATCCCTATAATGTTGATGGCGGGCCTAAATATCTGTTTAAAAAAATAGTTCCAAAGCCCACTGGGTCACATAAGTTAGTGGCACTGTATACTAACGTCCTCGTGGTTGGGATGGGATCGTCGCAATCCTCCTTGATGACGATGTTGATGGCGGGTCGCTGCAAACTCCGAAATAGCTGTTAAAAAAAATCGTTCCAATTTTGACCATAGCCCCCCTAGCATGACCAACAAAACACGATATGATATGATAAATTATCCCGTTTAACTGTCAAAAGACTATGGGTTTTGACGTTTGGATGTCGATAAATACCTTTATCATGCGATACATATCACGTTTTGTGTTGTCATGCTAGGCTTACTTGGTCAGATAAGTTAGTGGACTATATACTAACGTCCTCGTGGTTGGGATCGTCGCAATCCTCCTTGATGACGATGTTTGTGGCGACATCTGACGACGCCGCACATAACTACTAAGCACGTCGCAATAGTACGAAGAACCTGCATCGCGCTTACGGAGTTCATACCAGCACTTAACATAATATATAGAACTTCCAACCAACATCTCTTGGACAGTTGTCCCTGGGCCAACAACACTTAGCCCGGAAGGAAGACACACCCAGTCTTCCTTTCCTAGTTGCATCATCACTACAATGTTGATGGCGGGCCGCTCTACAAACCCTGTTATAGCTGGTAAAAAAATTAGTTCCAAATTTTACCACTGGGTCAAATAAGTTAGTGGCACTGTATACTAACGTCCTCGGGGTTGGGATCGTCGCACTCCTCCTTGATGACGATGTTGATGGCGGGGTTGTTGTTGGCGGAGCTCGTGTTGTTGTTAACCACCTTCTGCTCCTCCGGCCCGTTGATTATTATCTGCTGGTTCGGCGTTATGAACACCTGGAATACATTGTCAATTTTAATCTATATGTATATATAAAAGAGAAAATCACTCACTCACTCATCACGAAATCGCAAGAAGGTAGATTATGACTAGGAGACGTACGCTAAAAACGGATTTTGGGAAACTTCCCCCCTTAAGTGTGGGGGTTAAGGTTTTAGGGAACTTTCTCATTTATGGATTTAGAAGCATGAAAATTGGTACATTTTGCCTCATGAATTAAATCAATTTTACCAACGAGGTCGGTCGCGATAATCGCGATGTTTCTATGAATCAGCTGATGTTTTTGTGATATCATGGATGGCCACATAGTGACATTTAGAAATAAAACCAATGCATCAACATTTCAAAGTGATTAAATCTAAGATCTGGGCTAACTCCTGGCAGAATTGAGTTGAGATCAAAATCGAATCAAGATTGAAAATTGAAACAACATACCTGGTGCTGCGGCTGCGGCTGCTCCTTGTGCTCGTGCATCAGCTGCAGCTCCTGCGGCATCGCTGTCACCAACTGCAGGCCTGCAACCACACACGAACACTGTACTCTATCGCGCTTGTTGTTCAGGTAAGAAGGTGGTGCTCTCACAGAACACTAGACACTTACAAAACTTTACTGCATATCGCCAATTGCTTTGTAGAGGTGGTGGGTTCCCTCTAAACACAAGTAAAGGGCCCCACAGACTATCAGTCCGCCTGTTGGCAAAGGCTTGTCAGTTAGCCGCAACAAGCCACACACTGACAGTTCCCTTTAAGATTTAGAACTGACGTCTAATGCGCAGGTATAGTGTGTGGCCGCTGGGTGGCGCGGACCAATGTCGACAGTTATCGGCCGGACAGAAACTACCGACTAAAACTAAAGCTGACGACTATCAACTGGTATTGCCCACCCGATAACATCTCCCCCGCTCCATTCTTACCGCGCAGGCAATACGCGAGTTAAACGGGTCGGACTGTAGTGTGCTTTTTTATATTGTATGGGCTTGCTCTTGGCTTCATACTAAACCTTAGGGTTGAGAAGAAGCCTAAGATGGGGCGAGCTTAGGTACCCAGAAGCAGCCTATTCACTCTAGTTTTAAAAATTACAGTAAATGTAATTGTAATGTAATTTTAGCAAGTCTAGTGCGTGTCCGATGGAGGTCTTGAACTGCAGACGGCCTATCCGATGGACTGCAAGCGGACTGATAGTTTGTGGGGCCCTTAGACGGGCCGCCCGTGCACGAGAGATATCAGTAATTGGGCCCTACGGTACGGACAGATCCACTTCGCTGTGAAACCATGTTTCAGTATCTCACGCACGCGTGTCTCCGTTCCGGGAGCGGCCCGTATGGTACTGCCGGATGGCTGTGTCATAAACCTTATCGTTTTGGTGAAAACGTGGTGGTCTCCCATAAAACACAAGAAAGGTCAGAAGCAGCAAGTTAATACATTTTGTACTAAATGAAGCGTCGAAATCGAGAGCATGTAATTGCCATAACAACTTGAAGAATTTCAAAATCGTACACAGCACAGCTAAAATATTGTTTGCTGTTTTGAGCAAAGGGTATTTTTTGTTGCCCCGCCCACTGACTACTTTAAAAGTCTTTCTTGTATTGTATGCCCTGTGAGAAGTTGGAACACATATTGACAACCAATGGGTAGGTAATGTTTTCGGCAGGCTTACCACGTAACTTGCAAAAGCCAAGCGATAGCGAAATCTCGCAATTATTGCTCTTCTTCTTAGCGTGTTGATGGCGATAAAAACTAAATTGTTGCAGTCCAGAACCCAGCCACTTTGACAGCGTTGTCGGTAGCTGTCATCAAATCTTCCTGCGTACTGGTGTCGGGGCACGCAGGGCACGATGATAGATGTGACATCGTTTGAACTGCACCGCATATGCAGTTTATGGAGCCACCCGAGAAACCCCACCTCACCATGTTTACCTTGCTTCGGCCGGTCTGAGTCTGAAACCTATTTAAAGACTTCCGAATTGGCCATGGCAAATTATGGCCGGGGGGCAAACGCTCATTGAGCGGGACAAAGGAGACAGGCAAGGTCACTCTCTCACGCCAAAGATTGCACCTTGCTTGTTTGGGTTCGGTAGACAGCGATTCGACACAGTTCGTGAAGCTTTTTCGGCTTTATTTTATTTTTAGGCTTTATTTTGTGATTATTGCTCTAAATTCGTACTATGCAGCAGCAAAAACTTGATGCGATTTGCGATTTTAGAGCAATAATTACGAGATTTTCGCTATCGCTTGGTTTTTGCAAGTTACCTAATAAGCCTATCGCCTGCCAACCAGTTATTTCGAAATCTATTGACGTAATAATCATACGTGTTCGCAAGTGATTTTTTAATAATTATAGAACTCTTGAGACGTGTCTCTAGTGCCTTAATAAAAACGTGGTAAAAAGTGATTCGACACGAAACCGTGATAAGTGTTGTTGCAGTGCAGTTTAAGGTTTAAAAAAAAGTTTAAGGTTCACTCACACTAAAAACCTTTTTACAGCGATAAAAACGCAATATTCGATGACTAGTCCCCTTGTTACCCGTAACATAACCAATTTACTTTACCACCACTGCTGGTATGAAAAAGATACCTGGTACAAAACGACTAATATACAGGGTTAATTTTTGAACACCATCCAAATTTTTAAGATCGTCTCAGAATCTGTAGGTGAACAACATTCTCCTAGAAACATGGGTCGAAATATGACATAATTTTTTTGACTTTTCATACAAATCAGACTGATTACACGATCGATTTAGTATGGGAAGTCCAAAATTTTTTGTCGTATTTCGACCCATGTTTCTAGAAGAAAGTTGTTCACTTACCGATTCTGAGACGAGCTTAAAAATTTGGATGGTGTTCAAAAATTAACCCTGTATAAGCAATGTATTTTCCCCATACAAAACTAATATGGCCGAACAGTTACGGACTACTGGGAAAATGTAAATACTAACTGCTACATTACTTGGTATTGTACGAGTAAAGCCCATTGCCCTAAAGGGTTGTACTCACCGGGAGCATTCGTTTCACGAGCGAGCGTTTGTAGCGAGCGTTTGTAGCATACTCGAGCATATCCTTCACGAACCAAACATTTTGATGAGTACGTTAAAACGAATATCGAAAGTTGTGCTCGCGAAGATAATGCAGGGACGGTACTCACCGGGAGCATTCGTTTCACGAACGAGCGTTTGTATTCATACTCGAGCGTATGCTTCGCGAACCAAACATTTTGATGAGTACGTTAAAACGAATATCCAAAGTTGTGCTCGGGAAGAGAATGAATAAATTTACTTTTGCATCAAACGCTTGCGCAACGAATGCTCGTTAACCAAATTCGTTAACCGAATGCTCCCGGTGAGTACAGTCCTTTACAAAACCAATATGGCCGACCAGTCATGTATTAGGAAAGACAAATACTGCTACGTAACCAGGGACCGTACTCTGAAACGCAAATCCGAAACTTCAGTTAGCCCCGCCCCTTTCACTCGATTCTGTGAAGACTGTAGAGTGAGAGGGACGGGTATAACTTCGGGTTTTGTGTTTCAGAGTAGCTAGCTCTCTGGCTTTGTACGAGTAATCCCCGTTGCCCTTACAAATCCTGTATTGGTTCTATAGGGGTAACTAGGGGATAAGTCGTGTTTCTACTTAAAGCACAAATGTTCATTGCCAATGCGTCAAGATTGTATCGCTACCGAAGCGTTGCAAACAGTCGTTATGTGTAAAGGCCGAAACTAGGTGTTATTGTTGATCGAAGAGGCCGAATTTAAAACTCTTTACAATAAAATATGTTCACCTGTACACTTCCGGAATAGACCTGCAGATTTGAAAATATGTTTTGAGAAACTTCTTTAAATCAACGTTAATACATTATCTGATGAATGAAAGAAAATTACATACTGCGCCGACCCCAAATAAATATGATAAGGGAAGGAGAATGATGATCATGATGATGAGCAATATCAAGGTTTACTTATTAAGATTTTAAATTATTTTAATGTTTTCGCAATGCAATTATGTAAGCAGGTACAGAAAAAATTGTGATAGTAAAAATTACTAACTATAGAGTTAGTAATTTTTACTATCACAATTTTTTCTGTACCTGCTTACATAATTGCATTGCGAAAACATTAAAATAATTTAAAATCTTATTTATATTTATATTTAAAATCTTCGTTTTTCCTTGAATTTAAGTAGAGTATAGACTCTACTTAAATTCAAGGAAAAACGAAGTAGCTTCTAATTCAACGAAACACGAAACTTCGTTAGCACCGCCGTTTTCACTCGATTCTGTCATGACCGGAGAGTGAGAGGGACGGGTGTAACGAAGTTTCGTTTTTCGTTCGAGTTAGAGTAGGGATTGCGAATTTCGTCCGAAAGTTATTCTACACAATTTAGGTTTAATGTTAGTTTACCTTCAGGAAGTCCATTTTGCCCAACAAGCTGTATGCCTCCAGTTTCGTTGGCTTCAGGCGAATACGCAACTGTTAGGACAGCGCCACCTATAATATACAATAAGTAATTGTATTTACATTCTATTTTGCTTTTACTAAGGATGATACAGATGTTTTAACTCACAAGCGCGGGTAAGCCACGCTTGAGCGGGTAAGCCACGCTTGTGTGTGTAAATGTATACCTCGAGGCAAACTTCTTGAACCAACCCATAGACAAAACAACCTGCGCAGTTGCAATTTATATTTAGTACAAATTTTCTTCTGCGCAGATTTCATTGTCTATGGTGTGGTTCAAGATAATTGCCCAGACGTCTACATGCACACTGTCTTTGCCTGCATAAGCTCGGGAGCGCTCAGTTTTCCGGCCGATGCACAGGAGCGCGTGTCTATACGCATTACACCTACAAGTATGGCTCAAAGATAAAACAACTGTATTTTTATGTATGCTCACCGTAAGGGCTCTACTACTACATTGGCACGCCAATAAGAACATGTCAAATTGTATATAACAATGTGCCTAATCCTACCTCCAACATCACGCTACGACCAACAGAAGCGGAGTATAACGTGTATTTCCCGTTTTTGCAATAGGTATTTCTTTTTAATAGGTTTTCCTTTTCCTTTAATTAACGCAGGTGAAACTGCGGAGCACAGCTAGTGTATAATATAGTATAATATCTCAATAAAAAAAAATTGGCCAAAATCTTATCGGTATTATGACGTAGGCGTCCGCTAAGAAAGGATTTTCTAATATTATTATCACTACATAGTATAAAACAAAGTCGCTTTCTCTGTCCCTATGTCCCTTTGTATGCTTAAATCTTTAAAACTACGCAACGGATTTTGATGCGTTTTTTTTTAATAGATAGAGTGATTCAAGAGGAAGGTTTATATGTACTTTTTATCCCGATATTCCCACGGGAACGGGAACCACGCGGGTGAAACCGCGGGCGGCCGCTAGTTACTATTATTTGAATGTAAGGTGCTATGCATATCCCGTAGGAGAAGTAGTCACTGCGGCCTAAAAGATCTATTGTGACTCGCCACCCGTTAAAGTAACTCTTTGAGTCTGGAGGCTTCTAAGAAGTTTAGAATACTCCTACCTTTAAGGGTTTTAAGCGCGCCTCTGAGCGCGTAATGTGTCGACCCAGATGAATACTGCGTTTGCGGATAAGGGGCTGTGTAGAGTTTTATATAAAATTGTTCATTACCTTGTTGGAAGCCTTGTAATCCTTGTATAGGTATTTGCATGTGGTACTTGGGCTGCTGCTGGTTCTGCAGCGTCAGGTTGGGGGCCAGCACCTGGATCTGGACGGTCGGTTGCGGGTCGCCTGCAAATTAGGAGATTTCTTTTATTTATTTAAGTATATATACAGGGTGTTAGTTGAAACAAGGGACATACTCCAGGGGGTGAAAGTACCCATCAATACAAACAACTTTTACTATAAGACAAAGTGCGATATCGCAAAAAAAAACAGCTGTTCCAAACATTTTGGCACATTCGATATTGCTCTTTTGTATGAAACAGCCGATTTTTTTTCGCGATATCGCACTTGGTCCGATGGTATTTATTTACGCCTTGACGCCCGCTTGTCCAGGACTTTCATTAAACTAAATAGATCACAGTTACGCCTCGTAACGGGTGCTATAACAAGACATGTTAATTTTAACAAACACCTTTTCGACTTAGGTATCACTGACATCCCCCTATGCAGAGGTTGAGTAGGGGCCGAAGAGACAGCTGCTCATGTCCTGGTTGAAAGTGACGGAGTGGCCCCCTACCGGGCGAGGTACCTCGGCTCGCCGGGAAGCGTCCACGAAGCGGTCTCCGACGTGAGGGCGTTGGGGGAGCTTTCCTGGCAGAGCTTAGTCCAGCCCTCCACACGCAAAATAAGCGCAATAAAACGTCGAGTTGCGGAAAACGCCCGTATCGAATGAAGAAGAAGAAGAAGTTTTCAGTGACAAATTAAAATCACGAGCTATTTCATCCGAGACTATTCATTCTTGTCTAGATTTTGACGGAAGACCAGAACAATTAAAGGAGTTTCAAAAAGTTTTTTTACTAAATCTGCGTGAGTTTTTTAGCAGATTGCAAGAAGTAGTACCTATTGACTGCATTGCAATGTCCTTTGTCATTATATCTAGGCAAAAGGATTTAGAGTTTCGTGCGTGCAAATTAAAAAATAAAAAGCTTAGTACTCACTGCTTAGATCAGTTCGCGCTCAACGGTTTAAATCGGAGAGGAGATGGCGAGTGTTGCCAATTATTTTAGAGTAGTGCTTACTTCTTGTCATGAAAAGTACAAAAAAACCACAGCTCTGCTTCGCTCCTAGCCTTGTGTATGCTTAAATTTACAGGCAGCCTTATGACGATGATCAGCGGACGCGAATATCGCGAATACCGAAACAAGTGAAACATGATAGGCGGGTCTTCTTACCTGGTTTAGCGCCTGGCAGCGCGATGGGCACCGATATGAGCTGCGGCGCCGCCTGCAGTCCGCCGTCCAGCGTGCGGACGTACTGCACGCCGTCGCCCAGGCCGCCAACCATACCTACCACCTGGAACAACACGTTAATCATCACCTTGCCTGTTAAACTATGGCAAATATAACTATTACCTGGCAAATCTAGAAGTCTTTAAATAGGCTTCGGACACAGACTGGGCGAAGCAAGGAAAACATGGTCAGGGGCCCTACCGGCGAACTTTCCGAACTTCAGAAATCTGCAGGGCTTCAACTTAAAACAATTACTTATATCGAAATACGTAATTTCTTATTGTACTATTTGCCGAAGTTATTTGGAAGATATCGAAGTTCCTGGGACATCATGAATCGTTGTTTGCCATTTTGGCCTGATTGGGGCTCGATTTATCTGTTTTAATTTGAAGACCGGCTGATTTACGAAGTTCGGAGCGTTCGCCGGTACGGCCTCAGGTGGGGTTTTTCGGGTGGCTCCATAAACTACATAATATGCGTTGCAGTTCAAACGATGGCACATCTATCACCGTGCCCAGCGTGCCGCGACACCTGCACGTAGGAGGATTTGATGACAGTAACCAACAACGCTGTCAAAGTGGCCGCGGGTTCTGGGCTGCAACAATTTAGTGTTAATCGCCATTGGCACGCTAAGAAGATCAGCTATGCAAGAAAGGAGCCTCAATGCAGTATCACTGAAGATTATATGTCAAGTGCACCCTGGGCAACGGTCTATATGGACAGATTAGTTGGTTGGCACTGTAGTGTAGTCTGATTCTGAATTGCTGCTATTTAAAATATTTGGGAATAAAATTTGGAACAATCCAAGCAGCAAATCCATTTGTCAATTTTTCGGCAGATACTAATGTATCATTCTTAGCCGATCCACCACCATAGGAGTGGATTTAAACTGTACCTGGATTAAAACATAATGCTTTTTCGGGCTTATTTTTAAGCTTTAAGTTTTTACTTTATGCTAGTTTTCATAAGAAGGAGTCAATTACCTAAAGGAATATTAGTAATATATTTAGATGATATATTAATGCTTTCATTGTTATCAGTATATATGTAGTTCTATACGACTGACTGTATATTTACCTGTGATAGTGTGGTTCCATTATTAGTGACATTTTGCTGAAGCTTTGCAACAGGGATTTGACCCGTGGTGGTAACGTAGTGGGTGCCCGTGGCACCCATCGTTGAGAAAGCAGCAGCAAAATTCATATCAGATTCTTCCTCACTGCTAACAAATGAAAAATATAAATTTTCTATATACTTTAAGAGTTTATTTTATTATACTTATAACAAAAGTTTATCTAAGTAATTTAACTTGTCTTGATGTAAAATATAATTTTTCTGTATAAAAGACAGTAAGTATACATTTTTTATTTATTTCTTTGTGGTATATTATAGTCATATCAATATTTGTAGTACCTATTAATGTCTGTACAAATATAAAAGGCATCAGAAATTACATAATCCTACTTTGCAAATAATTTGCTAGACTTATTGCATAAAAGTGAAAGTGCCTTGAGAATTGCTCATGCTAGATACAAGTTAAAACAATACTTTCTATTTCATTTTGCAATTTGATGTGTTTATTAGGAAAGAACTTTCTGGTATTTTAAATTAAATAATGGCGTAGTTAAGGTTTATTAACAAATGGTCCTATTTAAAAAAAACGACTGCTGTGTGAATTCTTAATTTGGAACATTATAGTAATGTAGAAGAGTAAGTATTAAAACTATGCTATAAAACTAAATATAATATATAGTCTCAAAAGTTACAGCTATAAAAAATCTCATAAACATGATAAGATACAGAGGACAGCTTGTGTTTATAATGAAAATCACTTTCCCGTACCAAGAGGCCTCCTCTCTAGACGGCATTTTCTGCATGTCGCACATCGTGCCTCCCCGCCGCCACGGCGGGACAAAAAGAAAACAAAAAACACAATCCCACTTGAGTCATTCACAAAACACCCCCCACGTCCCTTCCCACCACTCGGGAGCGCACTGGGACACCGCGATGGTAGGGCGCATACCACTACCGACCACCAAACGCACAACACTAAATTAATTCAGCAACGGTGAGAGGCGAAAGATGATCGCGTACTACTAATAAGAAAGTAGGTTAAAGAAAGTTTTTAATGCTGAGCCGATAGTCAACTGGCAAGTTGGCTATACGCACTGCAGACAATCGGTGTATGTGCATGTTGCTCTAACGTGATCCTCACTTTCTCTTTGCTGTACTTTCACAAGATACATGCTGAGGTGTGGTTGTGGTTCAGCGAATGTGGAGAGCATGATTGGGTAATCCAATACTATTACATAGCGATAAATTACAGATTTAGGTATTATTCTTTGAACCAAGTCCCACAATTGTGAATATATTTGTAAAATTTATTATTTAACTATAAAGATTACATACATACTTAATATAAATAACTATTGTAAAAATTAATATTTTTATAATTTTTGGGGTACAGTAAAGTCAAATAATCATTATCAAAAATTAAACCAACTTCAAAAAGTACCTGTCTATTGAAAAGGAAAAAATAAATTTAAATTACCCAGGTAAATTTTCGAGGTTGGTGCCTTTTTCTAGTTTTTTTTGCTCCTGGCAGGCACCAAACTCAAAGAGGTAGGTAGAGTGTGTGTCAGATAACTCTGCACGTGCCTGGCGCGTTTTTGGCGCTAGTTACAGTGCATTTTTTGTTCTAATGTTATAGAAAAGATTAGTATTCGATTTTTACCGCGCGCAGACTTATCTGACGAGCACTTTAGGTACTATAAGATATTGCTTTTTCCTTTTCATTTGACTTAAATTATTATTTGACAGTATTTCTTGAGGTTGGTTAAATTACATTTTTTTCCTTAATTTTTGTGAAGATTGTACCTACCATACCTTCGGTCCCATATCTCAAAAAACCGGTTTATATTAAACTTGGACTTTTCCCTAATTTGGAATACACCTGTTTTAAATAAAAAAGAATAATCTCAAATAATGGCTTAGTTTTAGATTATTTGACGAGAAATTCGTGGACAAACATAAAAACTTACAAACATAAAAATATACCTACATACATACCTACACGCTTATGAATTCAGCACACATGCTTGGAAGACTAAAAGAAAATTATATAATAATTTATTTTAAGTACTTAATTACAGTCCGACCTAATTTTTTTAATTTAAATCAATTATTAATAAATTTATAATAAATTCATCAAGGTATGCCCATATATTGAACCAACTTCAAAAAAGAAGGGGTCTATTAGTTTGACCTTTATACATACAGGTCAAACTGATGTATACAGATATGTGACACAGTTGGAGTTGGATAATATTTGAGTATAGCATGTTAGTACTATTATATATTCTGTGGTATAGCGTTACATTTAAGTTTTCGAGCATGCATGCAAAATTTTGTAGGTGTATGTATGTAAGTGTCTTGTTAAGTCTTGTTAAGCAAACTTTTAAAATTAGGCCAACACCCAAACTTGAATTTATAAACAGACTTGACAAAAATACAATAATATTCTTGAAAGTAAATATTAAATCATTTTTATAATATTATATGTCAACAAAAAACTTGGCAAACCTTGAAACATTTAATTTATAGGCATCAAGACTTTCAACTTTGCAAAGAAATATGAGGACAAAGGACTGCCAACAAATATGGCCGGGTGCATTTAGTTACGCAATTACTCTCATAGTTCATCTGAAAAGCATATAATTTTGAGTAAGATTTTCGGATGATTGAGGTTTGTGGGCTCGAACTCAAGGTCGTTCACCCCTACCAGTTGAACTCGCCCCGTTGAACGTCCATCACGCACGGCGCGACGCATCCCCACCAAGGTGCAAGATCCCCTCCATGTGCCTTCGCACCAAATCACTCCCGCTCCCGACTCCTTCCACCACTGGCAGGGAAATTGCGAGAGGAGGGGTGGAACGCGGCCCTCACGGCACTCTCTCGCAAGACTGTGATCGCCACGCGCTCGTATAACGGTAAAACGGAATACCGCTTCGGAAAATAGGGTCATGGATATTCACACACGTAAACAAATCAATGTTACACTCACCTTTTAATATAGGTACCTTAATGTAGTTCAATGCTGTACACAATTAATGTACTATTTTCATCGTATGCACCTCTCTTCAAATAATTTATTTCTATCAATTTTTTAGAAAAAACCTAAATCCCTTCTCTTTTGGCATTTACAATAAAATGAAATCGGCCATCATAGTTTTGTTGTCTTAAATAATCACCAGATGGCGTAGGTAATATCACGTCACGATTGGTTGAAACTGCGTCATTGTGACATTAGAACACTATAGTCATTCTTTTCACACATTATTCATAAAAATGAAGTCACCATTCATAGACAGTATTTTTAATATGAATTAAATACACACTAATTAATACAATAGGCACAACAAAAATAGTAAAAGGTACTCAAGACTTAAATCTAAAGTATACATCTAAAATGGGTACTGCTGCCCAGATCTTTGTATTCTCTCTAAATGTAGTTCAAATAATAATTTATTATCATAATAATAATTGCTCTGTGAAGAGTTTATGCCAGGATCATAGCTGGGTCTTCTGTCCGAGTCTGACGAAGAACTGGGGGAGGATATACCAGATTCCATATTAATTCCATTGACTTGACTAGTAGTCTGGCTTTGTGTCAGGCTTGTGTTGCCAAGAGAATTGTTTATATGCAGATTGTTGATTCGTTTCGATAGCGGCATGAATTCGCACGTGTCATCTTCACGCGACCTTTTCCTGAAAACATATTAATTCCTGTAAATAAGTTATTCTCCAATCCAAACACGAAAATTTTAAATATAAACATCGAGGGGTACCTATTTTCTGTCATATTTCTGTGGAAATAATTTCCATTGCTGCCAAAACAGGTGTTCCAGTTAAAGGTAGACCCTTTACCAAACGTCATCTGTTCACGAATTCACCTTTTTAATAATCCCAATCCAAAGTTTGATGATTAAATTAATAAAATACACTAGAATAGTGTGACTGTGAAATAAATAGCACTGACAACTGACTGACAATGTGACAATGACAGTTGTGTCGCAAAAGCAGCTGTTTTTATTTTTAATAATGCTCTTTTGTTTGTGCTGCCATCTATCGAGCTATATTTTTTCAAAAGACCTATAACGAAACGCACATTTCTGTCAAAATTCTAATTCGCCATGATTATTCTCTGTACTCATTTGTTCATAAATTATTTGAGAGTTTTCTCAATGCTGGTTAACACTGATATCAGGCCATATTGAGTACACAAAAGTACAATAACGAAACGCAACCATTTAGCTTCTCGCAGCTGATCTAGATGGCGCTAGTTTAGATGCATCTTTTTCACTGACAGGAGCGTGCATGAAGCTCGACTTAATACTGAGGTTTTCACTGACAGGAGCGTGCATGAAGCTCGACTTAATACTGAGGTCAGAGTATTAAGTCAAACTTCATGGGAGCGTGTGTAGCGGCTAAGGAAGCCTACACACGTTCCGATTTGGTAGGAAGTGAAGTTCGTGCGAACCAAATCCGGCTAACCGCGTCAAACACGAATATGGTCGGACGACTACGCTACACACGTCCAGATTTGGTCTGGAGCAGACCAAATCGGCGGTCGGATCGGAACGTGTGTAGCGGCTATATTAGAGATCAGTGATCTTTTTGGAGAAACGAAAAATCGCATGCTATCTTCATTCTACATCGATTATAAAAACAAGTTAACATGCCAAAAGATGGCGTTTGGTCACCTCTTCATAATAGCATCTACACACGTTCCGATCCGACCGCCGATTTGGTCTGCTCCAGTCCAGACCAAATCTGGACGTGTGTAGCGTAGTCGTGTGGTAGTCGTCCGACCATAATTATTGTTATTCGTGTTTGACGCGGTCGGCCGGATTTGGTTCGCACGAACTTCACTTCCTACCAAATCGGAACGTGTGTAGGCTTCCGACCGGACCAACTTGGCAGTGTTGACAATTTTGGAGGTTTTCCCCTAGATTTAGGGATAAAATATGTAAAAGCGGAAATATTTAAAGCAGGTAAATTACGTTTAAGGGATTTTCAGAGGATTCAATTTAATGCTCGTTCATGAGTTTTACGTAGGACTGAACGAACGAAAGGTTTAAATATGGCCATTTATGAAAAGATTCTATTTATCTATTTGCTTATTTTAGAATATTTTGTTTAAAAACTAGCAATTTGTCGTAAAACTAAATATATATAAAAAGAGCATTACATCTCATCAATAAGTGCTGCTTTTAGTAAATATTTAGCATGTTTTAGTATTTTAATGAAAATAACAGAAAATTAAAAAATTATGAAATTGTTTTTTTATAGCAATAAAACATTAAAAACCGAAAATATTTTTCTTTTTAATTTATTTATTGCAAGCAAATTGATGTTTTCAGTATTAATCTATATATATAAAAATGAATCCCTATTTCCCTTGGTCACGACATCACGCGTGAACGGCTGGACCGATTTGGCTAATTTTGGTCTTGAAATGTTCGTGGAAGTCCAAGGAAGGATATAGGGGTAGGGTAGGGGTAGGGTAGGGTAGGGGTAGGGGTAGGGGTAGGGTAGGGGTAGGGAAGGGTAGGGCAGGGGTAGGGTAGGGGTAGAGTACGGGTAGGGTAGGGTGGAGTAAGGGGTAGGGTAGGGGTAGGGTAGGGGTAGGGTAGGGGTAGGGTAGGGTAGGGATAGGGGTAGAGTAGGGGTAGGGGTAGGGTAGGGGTAGGGTAGGGGTAGGGTAGGGGTAGGGTAGGGGTAGGGTAGGGGCAGGGTAGGGTAGGGATAGGGGTAGAGTAGGGGTAGGGGTAGAATACGGGTAGGGTAGGGGTAGGGTAGGGGTAGGGTAGGGTAGGGCAGGGGTAGGGTAGGGGTAGAGTACGGGTAGGGTAGGGTGGAGTAGGGGGTAGGGTAGGGGTAGGGTAGGGGTAGGGTAGGGTAGGGATAGGGGTAGAGTAGGGGTAGGGGTAGGGTAGGGGTAGGGGTAGGGTAGGGGTAGGGTAGGGTAGGGATAGGGGTAGAGTAGGGGTAGGGGTAGAATACGGGTAGGGTAGGGTGGAGTAGGGGGTAGGGCCACGGGAACGAAGTCGCGCTGGGTCAGCTAGTAAAGAATAATAATATTGGGAGATTAGCAGTGGCTGGCAACACTGCAACAACGGCTAGAGGTCGGCCAGACCAAATCGGAACGTGTGTAGCGCCGACCGATTTGTGCGGCAGATTTGGTTTGAACGTGTGTAGGCGCGGATCATCTGCAGTGAAGTTCGCCCGCACAAAATCGGCGGTCGGATAGGAGCGTGTGTAGCGGCTATTTCATGGCCCGCTATTACCTATTTCTCGGCTGCTTGCGCTCCTACGCAACGAGTGAGATAGAAGATGGCTTTGGTGCTATGCTATGGAACCATACCATACCACAGTGTTAAAAAGGCTTTGATGTGACCATACTACATAGGTAGCTCTTCTCTTCCACACCACAAATTTTCCACACCGCAACAAAGAACAATATATAATATTTTTTATCCACAACGGGGTATCACGTGGTATCACTTACCCTTCATCACACCAGCAGGCGTAGCATGACGAACCCGACAAAGATTTTGTCTACCCCTTAATGTCATTTTTGACAGTTAAACAAAGGGTTTGTCTACGTTGGGATGTCATTTTTGACGTTTCAACGTAGACAAAACCGCTCTCGAGGTCATCATGCTTCGCGTGCTGATGTTAAGTGGTGATAAGGCTGAAGGTGGAAGCGCCACTACTCCCGGGATCCTCAATCACTGAGGAACTGGCTATCTTATCTCTAACTGCCGGAACACAATAATGCTGAAGGCATCATTGTTATGGCCTTAGACTTAGATAAGTGGTGGTAGCTAGCCAGGCGGACTAAGAACAAGTCCTACAACCAACCAAACCGAATACAATATGTACACCCACTGGGAATCGGATCCGGGACCTCTTGGTTTGAAATCGGTGGTGTGAACCACTAGACCACAGAGGCGGTTATAATAAATTAAAAACATAGAACCTTGTCACATAGGTAAACGTTCTACTCTGATGTTCTACCAAAGTTATTTAATATAACAAGATTGCGCACTCATGAGTTACAGCCGAGCCGAGCGAGATAGGCCTATTATGGTGTGCGTCCCTCTCTAATGAGAGAGACGTGAGTGACTACACGATTTGGTTTCTTCGAGGACAATTTATAGTTAACCAGACTTGGCTCACGTAGGATTCGAACATCACGCTTCCTAGGGAGCTCTTGTAGCTAAAAGAAACATACATTTAAACATCCGAACTCACTTTCTATTTATAATATTAGTTAAGATGAGGACTCCGCGAGGCAAAGCATTTGCACCACTTATGAGGCAATAATGTGACAATCGACACATACACATATGCTTTATAAGCATACTTACTTTTGAACCGACTTCAAAAAAGGAGGTTGTCAGTTTGACCTGTATGTACTTATATGAAATGTATGTCTGTATTTCTGATAGGCGTATTTTGCTAAAATGGATAGAAATAAAAAGTCCACGTACAGTAATAAAAATCTGTTTATTAGTTAGACTATACATTGCTAAACAAAATTTTCTTGCGGATCTTTTGACGCATGGAGGCTTTGTGTCCAATCAATTTTAAAGATTAGTTTTTTGCGTACCTACTTTTTTAACCTTAAATTAAGATACAGATGTTATAATAAATTTAATAAGTTTTGTTTCATGCCTATTTTCTGATAAAGTTCTTCTTCTTTTTCTTCTTCCGCTGAGTATTGTGTAAATTTTTCAGATATGAGGTTAAGCCAACCTTTTTTAATTTCTTCATCTTTAGGAAATCTGAAACAATGAAAATTAATGTATGGGTTAAGTAAGAAAGTAAATTCCAGTCTATAGACTAAAAACGAAATGGACACCCTACTATACGCAAGAATAAAAGTTTGGCTAAATACTTACCTATGAAAAGATACACCGCTCCGTTTAAATGATTCGCTTTTGCATCCTTTCACACATCAAGTGAGAACCATTTTTATTGATTTAAACGTAATTTTAAAATGATAATTAAGATCCACACACTAACTTTACACACATAAATTAATTTGCCGTCGCCATATTGATGATGTTTTTATTTTTATTAAAATTGTCCAGACGCAAAGTGTTGCATATTTATTATAATTAAAACTACCATAACACCGACTCTTACATTAAAAAAGTAGTTTTTCAAGGTTTTAAATAATACAAATGATATAGACTTTATTATTATCAGCTGAACATTCCTTTTAATTAATTAATATTTTGAAAATTCTCGAGAACAGGAAATATGAATTTGAATTAAGTTCTACTACCTCTGAGTACTGAATTCTACTACAACCAAAAATATTTAATGGTGGCAGCCCAGTAGACAGGGATGCAATCCTATTTGGGTCAGGCCGTAGATTTTGCCACAAATAGCGCAATGGTGACGCAAAATTTTCTACGAGTCGGTCGCACAAAGTGGCGCAAAATGGTAGCGCAAAATTATTAAGGAGCACGTACATTAATGTGATTTTATTTAACAAACATGTACTAACAAGAGGTATTGCATCAAACTAGAAAAAGAAACACGATGTTGGTATGTAAGTATGTTTAATTAATAATTAACAATAATGTACCTATGAGTAATTCTTTTTTATATATTGCGCACAATGAAAAGTTAAACAGGATGACAAAAACTAGTAAGTATGTATGATTTGTTCAATTTACAAAAAAATACATTTAATTTGTTAGATGGAGGTATTTGGTATTATTCATTATTAATTATATGTATAAATATAATACAACTTTAAATTTATTTCAACTCTTTTCAATGTTTGAGAGTCCATTACTTTGACTCTAGCAACAACCTGCTTGAAGTATCACTATTAAAAGGACTTGCGAACCATTTAGATGCCAAAAATAATAAAAAAATTGATCTGTCAATAAAGAAAAAAGTGAGATGGGTTTAAAAGTTAGTATGAAAGTGACGAAATTCCAAAACTTATAAAATAGGTACAAAATAAAAAAACTTTGGACCTAGGTAAATTCTTTGGGGCTGGTTAGGTAGCAGACCACCGCACCTACCCCTATTTTCGTATGTTTAACGTTCTGCCGAACACCCTGTACTTATAGAATATTAATAAAAGCCAACAAATCAATTAATAGTAATGCTAGTCATGTTTTTTAGCGGAATTACAGCTAAAAGTAATTTCAAAATAATAAAAACACTTGAAAACCTTGTGTGCATGCACTATTATTCAATAGCGTAAAATAAGTGGCGCAATTTCTACGCAACCGGTATTGCAAAGTGGCATAAAGGCGGTTTTGCGGAACCGAGGCGCAAATGAAATCGATTATAACTCTTAAAATATATTATTTTACAAGGCTTATTTAACATATACAGATCACACACATCTAATTACACCATGCGCAAAAACAATTATAAGTTTTAATCAAAAACTTACCTTGAAATCTCAAAAAATGCACTCTGCAAAGTAGGCGACACTTTTCACTTTGATCGGAGTTGACACCGAAATGTCAAAAAATATGGTCGTCAACGCTGCATTGACCATAGAATACGATTCTTTGGTGATGCCAGCACTCAAACAAAATCTCAATAAATGTTTTAAAACCATAATATGGGTGAAAATGGTTGCGCAATATAAGTAGCGCAAAGAAATGGTTTTTCAAAAAAAAAAACTTATTGGCGAAAATTTATCTTTTTTCTTAGGAAATACGCAACAATATTAAAGGAATGGCAACCTTATTATTATTTTATAACGTCAAATCAAACAGCTCATCAATAAGTTAAAAAATGATAATTTTATCGATGTTTAAGCTGGACACCTACCAATGCGGATTCGCGGTTTTTATAAAAAATCCGTCACTTTTGGGAGGGAAATGTCAAATAGTTTTCCAAATCTATAAACTTATCCAAATATCTATATCTGCCTTGGTTTGCTATTTCTTAGGAAACACGATGATAAGATTGAGAAATTTCTAAGAGTACTATATTTAAAATTATATGAGGCGGAGACTTTTGTACCCTCGAATGTGGCAAAATCTACGGCCTGACCCATTTAGGAGCCTCTCGCTCGGCTCGTTTTTCCGTTTATCGAAATGTCATACGAAAATAAACCTTATTGTAACTACATAGAATCGAATTGACATTGCTTTTATTTTCATAGTGCACAATCTTGTTTAATATCTTTGGGTTCTACAAGGCCCGATTTCACCAATGATATTTAAACGCGATTAACGCTAAACGTGTTTAAAACGTATTTCTGTCCCTGTCACATTCAAACAGATGACAGAGACAGAACTATGTATTAAACACGTTTAGCGTTAATCACGTTTAAATATCAGTGATGAAAGTCGCCCTAAATAAAACTAACTATCTGTGCATATCAGGTCATTCAATATTGTGACAAAGTTACTAGAGTGTGTGTCAGATAACTCTGCGCGTGACTGGCGCGTTTTTGGCGCTAGTTACAGTGCATTTTTTGTTCTAATGTTATAGAAAAGATTAGTATTCGATTTTTACCGCGCGCAGACTTATCTGACGAGCACTCTAGTAACTATTTAGTAATCTGTGACAAAGTCCTAGGTATATTATTGCTCGTGATCGTGATGACTGTACAGGCTGGAATTATTTCATGCCAATCTCTGATTCACAAATCGTTGGAAACGGAATCGTATTCGAATTCTGTCTTTTGTCTTTGAATAGTGAGTGACAGAGACAGTGCATATGTATGTCGCAGTATAGTGCGCCAATCTTTTCTGTTCCGGTGATTATCTTTGGAACTAAACAGTTTTCACACGACGACAGTCCATTTTGACAGCTAATTTCATAATGCAAGTGGCTCCTCTGTCACGACTGTCACCAGAACAGAAAAGCTTGTGGCACTGTAAAGCCCCCAGTACAGGTTGGCCGACCATGGTCGGCGACCATGACCAATACATCATACATTGACACTTTTGGAAGAACCTTTTTAAACTTGTTCGTTCAAAAGTGTCAATGTACGATGTATTGGTCATGGTTGCCGACCATGATCGGCCATCCTGTACTGGGGGCTTAATATAGATTAAAGCACAGCCATCTCTATCGTCTTCTACGAGCCATGCACATAAAGTTTGGCAACGTAGTTTTAAGCAAGGAATTTATACAGTGCCACAAGCTTTTTTGTTCCGGTGACAGCCGTGACAGAAGAGCCACTTGCAATACGAAATTAGCTGTCAAAATGAACTGTCGTATGAAAACTGTTTTAGTTTCAAAGATAATCACCGGAACAGAAAAGCTTGGCGCACTATAAGTACTACGTTATGTGAACCGATTTGACATCGTTTGCACCGTTTGACAGGTAAACAGCGAGTAAACTTCGAGTACTGGATCTTATAGAGATGGCATATCTTCTATACATCTATACAAATAAATAAAATTGGAGTGTCTGTTTGTAACATTAAATAACCGCTTTTTACGTGCATATGATTAAATATACGGTACATATACCAAAATAACATGTTTTTCAATTTTTGTCTGTCTGTCTGTTTGTTCCGGCTAATCTCTGAAACGACTGGACCGATTAATATGACAATTAGAAGAAGTTTAAAATTGAATTCCAAGATTTTCTTACATTGTGACTTAGTTACACCTCACTTTTTCGTAGGTATGCCACCTCCATAGGATTTAGTACTCAGAGGAGTAAACCGGTTCACAGCACAGCAATGTTGCCGTTCCATATCATAGCATGGCTTGTAGAAGACGATAGAGACGGCTGTGATTAAAGCCGTGATATAGCTATATTCCTATCCCTAGGGATTTATTTATAGGTAGGTAAACAGCAAGATAGTAATATATAATTTAGTGATATAATTATGTTAAGTACCTACTGGATTTGTTTAATAAAATACAATTGTAGGAGTGTAGTCCTGTAGAACACGTGTTAATTTAGAAATTTAAAAATTTCGTGGTTATTTGTTGCTTTCGTATAACTATCTAACTAACGGTATATATATTACGGCTTTATCTATATCTTACTGCGACATATACCTATGTCATTAATGTATTATAAATGTTAGGTAATGTGTATAAACTTGTCACCTCTTATTGGATTTCCTGTACCTATTGAAATAAAAAATATCAGTCCTCATTAGTTTTCATTAATGAGGTACCATGGCAAAAAATATTGCTAAAGGGCTTTATTACACTTGGCTAAATTCAGCATCTAATTAAGCATACATTGCTTTCTTTGAGCTCATTTGTAGCAAGTGATGCAATCAAAACAAGCAATGTATGCTTAATTAGATGCTGAATTTAGCCAAGTGTAATAAGTACTTAAGGTAGGTACCATTGAATGTACCACGGCAAAAACATTGCCAAGGTACCATTGATGGTAGGTACTACTGCAAAAAAAAATGCCGACGTACCATTGATGGTACCACGGCAAAAAGAAATTGCCACCGTACCATCAATGGTACTGTCTAATGGTACCACGGTAAAGGAATGACATTGCGCTGTCGGGAGGACGGTTTGTGAATCACGGGGCTGCTGAAGGGAAATAAAGAAGGAACTCGAAACAATGGAGATAGCCAATTTCAGTCAAAGGAAAAACATTCCCTAAGTTTTGAAGAGAAACAAACTGCATTCATAGAAAAATCTGTTGTTACATAAAAAAGCACAACCTCGACTCGACTCGACATCGCACCTTCATCTTCATCTTTCCTTGTTACCCGACTGCGACAGAAGAAGGGTTAGGTACCTACTTATGTTTTTCGAGAGTATCCCAACTAGCGAAACGATCGTATAATCAATTACTCTTACGACTATAGATTGAAAAACACTCGTATGAAAGATCCTATATTACTTCAAATAGCTGTGTGAAAGCAGCTCTCTTGAGTTTTTAGTATTCGACGCTTTTTGACTCTATAAATATGTTTATTAAACGTGGACTCGACAAATTCATAACACATTTACTCGATAATTGTATAAAGATGTCTCTCGAACGCCTTCATTCAACCTTAAGTCTTATGCTAACTCTTTGAAAGCAACTGAATTGCTAAAGTGTCATCAAACTGTCTTTTATAGAACTATCTGTCGACATTTAATGATTACAGCATTATTGTAGATTAAAAGCTGTCCGTTCAACCAAATAGCATTTCAGTTACTGTAACAGAATTTAATATCATATGATAGCTTTCTGCACGGCTTTCATTCGACTTAACTATTGAAGTTGAGAAAACGCTTTAAAATGATCTATTACAGCTCCAAAGGTGGTCTAAACATTATTTGAAAGCCATCATTCAGCGTAATAGTGGTATGAATGTTCGATAAATTCTTTTACAGCACTTTAAACATTTTCTTGAATCACTGTGCATAAATTCTACCAACACTAAGGTTCCGTAGGTCAGTTAAATTATGGCTTCAAGAACAATGTTTTAATTAATGTTTTATAATTGAAATAAATTAATTATGTCATACATCATACAGTGTTGGCAATATGTTAATCTGATTAACGATTAAAAACTATCTTTAGTCGTGTTAAGTTAGTCGTGACTAAAGAAGGCATGACACCTCATCAATAAATCCTGCTTTAAGTAGGTAAATATTTATAGTCCTAGCGGTACACCCCGAAATTCAGTAAAATACTGCAAATGGTGTTAAAGGCATGAAAATCGGAACGATTGATCTTTAGGCCATAAGAATCAATTTGACCCGTAGCACGAAAAAAAACGAAACTCCTTTTTCGTTTTTTTTCGGAGTTATGACGTCATCTTTAATTCGTATGGGATTTTTTTCTTCTTCTGAAACCTATCGTGTAAGCTATCTGATGAAAGGGCTTACTAAGCCGATTAAAAAATGTATCACATCATTATATTTTATTCACTTGTTTTAAATTAAAATAACAATCATTTTCAAAACATACCAAGTTTAGGCTCCTTCAGATATGAAACGGTTGAATCATTATTTGTAAAATAATCCCTTAAATTAGGACTATTAGCAAGTTTTAGTATTTCAATGAAATTAAAAAAGGTAAATAAATAAGTATTTTGGCTATGTATAAAATCACTTTATCCTACTCTGCAGTACCTACTAGACTAGACACAGTATTGTTCTAATAATGATGATCAACATTTTGCGCTATGGAACCCTAATATAACTGCAAATGGCGTTCCTAGAAGTCGTAAAATGGAAACTTCAATTCTATTTCTCGGTTAAAAGCAGAATGACTGCTTTGTGATAATAATTAGTTGCTAACAATGGAGAATCAATTTTTACTATTAAATTAATATTATTTATGATGCATTATTTAATGAGAAATTAAGCGGCCCATGAAAATAGTAACTTTAATGTATTTGATATAGACGAAAAATTTAATTTCCCATATGAAAGTAAGATCTATGAGCTTACTTTAATAGGTCACAAAATACCTATTTTTATGCAGCTAAATGTAATATGACAAAATACTTACTAGAAAATAAATATTTATCCTTTCTTTCCTTGCAGACATACTACAACTGCGCGATAAAGATTTTAAGACAATGAAAACGGTCTATGAGTTTTGCTTGGTTGCATTCACACGATCAAAGAGTCGAGTGATTGCAACCGCACTGCTATGTTACGATACATAAGTCGACTAAAAGAAGTTCTACCGACTTGGAAGAAGCTGATATGTGGAAAAATAGCATACTGATGGCTATTATAGCACTAATAACAATGAAATTGCAATTACTCTATATTCTTTCGACTATATGGCTATTCAGTCGATAATATTACGATATTTATAGCATTTAAAGTAGAGAGAAGTGCGCCCAAATCGCGTTGAAAGAACGTGCACAGATCGTTTACGTGACATTTTAAAGGTCCCTCTCAATACCAACAGTTGAAATAGAAACGTGCTGCTGACTTTTTTACGATAAAGTTTGCTAGTTGGGATGTACCTATGTATGTATTGTATGTAGATTTCTATGTTCCCTGCTACAGCCTAAACGGTTTAAAGGATTTTAACGTATGAGGTGTCGTTAGATTCGTCTTGATAGCGCAAGTGAGACTGGGTACCTACATTAAAAAAATAAAAAACAAAATGGCGGATTTTTGATAGCATTGCAACATCAATTTTTTTTTCTACCAACTTTTGTTTTCAATAGCGATTTCATAAATATAATATAAGTTGCACTTTTCTAAAACTTACCGCATTAAATTATCTTAGTACAAATAAAAAAAAACTTATTAAACTTACTTATGAAAGGTGATTCATTGATAACGAACTAAAAAGTCTAAAATAAAAACATAATTATTAAAAAACAAAAACCGAAAGCAAAAAATTAACCACAAAAAACAATACAAAAAAGGGAAAAACAAGCTTAAAATTTCCTATTGCAGTTAGGGGACTGGTCGCTGAAACACTTTATAATTTAAAAGGTCCCCTGACTGCAATGGTTGTTTTTCAACACAAAGAAGCTTGTTTTTCCCTTTTTTGTGGTTAATTTTTTGCAGTCGGGTTTTTTTCCTTTCCTTAAATGAAAGGAAAACAAGGATTTGATTCTTATGATTTACTTACTTTATCGATTGATGTGATAAAACTACAGATGTTGATTTTCGAATTTTAGCTGGTTCGATTTCTGGGTTCATTCCTGGCTATGAAGTAGCATGTATATTTACTGTGTTCCTGGGAAGTTAATGCAGTTTTGCTTCTTGTCAAAAATAAAGCGATTGTTTATTTCAGTAAAACTTTCTTGTACTTTCCCTCCATAACATAGATTGCATAGATTAAAACTTTGTCACATTGAGGCGTTCCAAAACAAAACAACCTAGAGTGCTCGTCAGATAAGTCTGCGCGCGGTAAAAATCGAATACTAATCTTTTCTATCTATAACATTAGAACAAAAAATGCACTGTAACTAGCGCCAAAAACGCGCCAGGCACGTGCAGAGTTATCTGACACACACTTATATGTCATTCAATCTTTTAATATGACATATTCTATAATCTAAATAAATGTTGTTTACATTGCATTATTATAGCTCGTGATAGTGACTGTGCAGAGTGTGGTGGGTAGTAGGTACAGGTAGCTAGCCACCCCACACGTAGTAGAGTAACTATTTAGTAATCTGTGACCCCACTCAAAGTTTGAAGACGCAGAGGATCCAAATGTAAAAAGGACACAAACCCTTGTAAGTAATTGATTGTTTGACTAAATTAGATCAACATTTTAGCTGCCAACAATATTTCGTTTCCTTAAGAACATGTGAGTGAATTCTATGAACAACAAATAGTTCGTTTGGACTGTTCCCAAACACTGGTTTGGATTGGACTTATTATTTACTAAGTAGGTAAGTAGGTACTTAGGTATTGTTGGGTCGCCTGTTTGTTACCAACTGTAATCTACAGGAGCTGATTGAAAGCTATAGATTCGTTATAACACTTTATTTATAGCACTTTTCTACTTTAATACACTTGCCAGAATGACCAGCTTATTTTAATTGGAAAGACCTGCCCTGTCCCAGGACTTTCCTATATATACTAAGTTACTCTATGCCCAGAGGGCCTACTCTGAAACGCAAAACCCGAAACTTCGTAATACCCGTCCCTCTTACTCTCTAGTCATGACAGAATCGAGTGAAAGGGGCGGGGCTAACCGAAGTTTCGGATTTGCGTTTCAGAGTACGGTCCCAGGGCCTCGCATCGAATCGAATACGTCAAATCAGGGGGGGGTAATTGCATGGGTAATACGGTATTGATGTGCCTCCGGAAAACATACAGCATTGTCTATGAAGAAGCAGTGTGTACTTAGCTTTACGATGGTGTGGTCTGGCCTTTAGCCATAGACAAAGTCGATCTTCCACTATTCGTCCGCTAGGTGACGCCTGTGTCCCCAGCTAGGGCGGAAGGTGTTTGCCGCCATTCCGAGTCACATAGCGTTGTGTACTTTCGTCACGTACGGACGAAAAATCGTCCTGAATCTTCATGATCTTCAAATAAAGATCGGAAATTCAACTCATACGTTAATTGTTAACGTCTTTCATAAACGATCTATATTAAATTTGTTATTTTTTTCTCGTTTATTACGGAATTTGCGGAAAAATATGGCGTTGGTCAACGGGCTCCATTACATCGACATCGACGAGAGGGATCCAGTACAAGAGGAAAGTTTGACCAGCAGCTCCAGTGAGACTGATCAACAAGCATCAAACACCGAGAAAAGGAAACTAAGAGCTGAGGTAACGGTCGATCCTCGGATCGATGCGTGATATATCAGGTCAGTCTTTTTACAAATACAATACTGATGAGAACTTGACTAAGCCGATTTGTATCAATGTCAAGACACCAACTGGATATGCAAAACTGTTAGAACTAAGTAAATGTACATAAAAAGTTCATCAAACCAGTTGACAAGAAACTTTTCAAACTTATGATGGAATTTCAACCTTGTTACTCTTAAAATCGGCAATACGTTCACTACAATTGTAGGGAAGCTTAAGCTTAAGCTTTGCATGATATGTTTTAACCAACCCGGTATTGAAATTAAAAATAATAAAGAGTTATGTTTACGATTTTTTCTAACCAACATGAATAGCAGGGACAATAAACTTGCTAGCGTTTTCTGAGCTAAGGATATTTATATCGTTACTCATTACACATTATTAATAAAAAGAGAAAAAAAAACATAATGCCTAGTGTTTATGTTACATCAATACCATGCATTGCGGGTCTTTATCCCTTTTGCCCATGGGTGAATCTTTATAAACTTTTGAATTTACTTACACAAAGGTGAATTGATTTAAAGGCGGTAGAATTTTATTAAAAAGGCTACGTTTGCTCCCAGAAATGAGCTTGGGTTTTTACCTACCCTCATCTTTGAAATTATTTAAGAAATGTTCACGGAACAAATTCCTTTCACATCGGCAACGAAAATATAATAAAACAGACTGAAAAATTAAAGCAATGTGCTATTTCGTACATTTGACATTATTTTCTTCATATATCTTATTAGAACGTAATGTTAGTACCCCACATGTAAATTGGGCTTTCACTATCTTGCACATTACAGGTAACGTTTGTTTTATACACGTTTATATAGTATTTCATTATGGTCGTACTACCAACTGTGTGTTTTGTCAACACAATATAGTTACCTCTATATACGCAAAACTGATCTGTGCGGGTTAATAATACTGAATCTCATGTGTGTATCTTGCTCTTGCCACACATTAACCATTTTTTTAAAGAAAATAATGCCTTCACAAGTAACAGTGAAACATTAAATGACAATACCAGTGCAATGACAATACCAGTACATGTACATGCAATGACATTACCAGTAACAACAGATTGATCCGGGCACTTTTGAAAGGAAGGATTATGGTCTGTTTGTTATAAACAAGACGCTCCCAGTCTCATTTCCAAGCCTTTTCTGCGGAAGAAAAGCAATGGAATAATGCATCCAATCTTCGAAAGCTGAACGAATAGTTAATTAAAATAACTCATCACTTTTTTATTTATTATTACTTGCGCAGACAGTACCTAATTATAATTACATCACCAACACATATAACTTGTCAGAACTAGTCACTGTCATATTTCACATTCCGTGAAGTCGGTGTTCCTTCAGCTTGGAGACTGAATGGAAAAAAAAACTAGATATAAAACTAGAGTAAAGGAATCTACACTCGTATCCCTACTGCACAATCGCATCGGGTGGTTTTAAGGACCAATTATCAAGGTTCGTTTTTGTGTTTGCATTTTCGTTTGTGGGATCTGACAGCAGCGCAGTCTCATATAACCGCTTAGTGTTTGAGAGGTCAGGTCATGACGACCTACACCTACTAAGTTGCGCCTACAGGCTGCGACGCGGAGGCTGATACACTTTTGCAACAGTAACGTGCTGGGTCGCAGAGACCCAGTAACGTGCTGGGTCGCGGAGACCCTATCAGCGAGAGTTCGTCGAAAATTATTGCAACTGCAACGTGCTGGATCGCAAAGACCCAATAACGTGCTGGGTCGCGGAGACCCTATCAGCGAGAGTTCGTCGAAAATTATTGCAACAGCAACGTGCTGGGTCGCGGAGACCCTATCAGCGAAAGTTCGTCGAAAATTATTGCAAATGCAACGTGCTGGGTCGCAAAGACCCAGTAACGTGCTGGGTCGCGGAGACCCTATCAGCGATAGTTCGTCGAAAATTATTGTAACGGCAACGTGCTGGGTCGCGGAGACCCAATAACGTGCAGGGTCGCGGAGACCCTATCAGCGAGAGTTCGTTGAAAATTATTGCAACAGCAACGTGCTGGGTCGCGGAGACCCGGTAACGTGCTGGGTCGCGGAGACCCTATCAGTGAAAGTTCGTCGAAAATTATTGCAACAGCAACGTGCTGGGTCGCGGATACCCAGTAACGTGCTGGGTCGCGTAGACCCTACCAGCGAAAGTTCGTAGAAAATTATTGCAACACTAACGTGCTGGGTCGCTGAGACCCAGTAACGTGCCGGATCGCGGACACCCTATCCCGACCCGGAAGTTTGTCAAGGTCTTACCTGCAGGGTCGCGGACACCCTATCCCGACCCGGAAGTTCGTCAAGGTCTTACCTGCCTACTAATAGACCGATGGACCAAGAAACTGCGGAGGCCGTTAGACACCTGGAGAAACCTGGTTTGTACAGTCAGTTACTAAAAACCTACCCTAACGCCCTCTCAACACTGGGAATATTCCCGAATTCGGCGAAATACAGCAGAAAATTCAAAATATAGCGAATAATTTAGTAGCAAGTAGACAAATTCAACAGGAGTCTAGATCGCTTCATAGAACAGAGGTACTGCCTGGCCTGCGTGCACTTTAGAGTCTGCTGTACCCTGGCGGAGCTTTGCCAATTTCGTTATGCGTAATAGCGAGGCCGGCGAGATTCTGTAGGCCACGGCACGGCCGCACTGCCGCTACTACTCACAAATATTGTAACGCTAATTCGACAAAATGTAACTTCGACATACTATCTCGATTCCTACAAAGGTATGCCAAGAGATGATGTGGCGCGGAGCCACACAGCTGTGTGTGTTGTGGCGCGGAGCCATAAACCACTCGACAAAAATACTAGAACCTCCAGTTACTCACTTTCTAGCTAACGGACGCTTCCGAGTAGAGTTGGGGCACTCATCTTTACAGAACATGCATGATAGTCGAGCCAGAGTGTACTCGAGCTTTCTTTCTCTGATCACAAGTTCCGAAATCGCGATCTCTGGATCACACGCGTGAAATCCTGCACTTGTCCAAGACGCTGATAGGTATAACGTTGTTACTGCCACCTCCACAGGTTCAAGCATTACAAATCACCTGAAATTTTAAAAAATTGGGGGGTAGGGTAGTCAAATATGAGTGGTCATAAGAAGGAAAAGATTTATTAAATAAAAACAAAACTGACGTAAATCTACCTAAACGGCTTATATGCCAGCAAGTAGAAGATATTTTAGATGGTGATAATCAAGACGATCCTTAACATCTCTTGACTAAGCCTTATAATATCGCATAAATTCTTGATAAATCTATTGTAACAGAAAAATTATTATAATCTTTGGACTTCACAGAGAAAAACTATAATTCTCCAACTGAAACTTGAAACGAAATTTTAAATGTGGTTGGGTTGGGACCCAAGTCTATTCCTAAAGTGGCTTTCTGCCAACCAAGTCTAAGATTATTAACTCCTCGATATCGCTAGTATATCAGCAAAGTACTATTCTTATCATCTGGACGCAGAGTCCATTAAAACAGTTTTCTTATTCCATATTTTGGGCTTGAAACTGACTCACATGTTCATAGCCAGCTTGGAAACCATTTCAAATATACCGGCAGTAATGCCAGTAATACTTCTCGAGATAATTAGAGAATACTTCTTTTAGGTCATGACTAAAAGACAAAGTAACTAAATTAAATAATTAATTAAAGCTTAATACTGCAGTAAATGAAATTAAGTATAAAATGTGCTTACTGATAGCTTCAGGAAGCTGCAGATCTGTTCGCCTCTTTGAGGTGGTAAAAAATACTTTCTAGGGGCAATTGGAAATTGTCCAAGACATAATTTTTGTAACAATTATTGCAAACGATTAGTCTCCCTAGAAATAAGTAAAAACCATTTTGATCGTTTTCTTTAACTCTGAAAACTTTCTTATTATATTATAATGACAATTTAACATTATTTTTATCAGACATAAATATAAAATGTCTTAATCATCATAGCGTTGTGTTAATTATTTTCACCAGCAGATAACAAACACGTCTTCATAGACAATGCTGTATGTTTTCCGGAGGCACATCAATATAACGGTTTTACAAAACAATAAAACCGATATTATGTGCCGAGAGGGAAAACATACAGCATTGCAGGAAGTTCTTCCTGGTGAAGACTATGAGACTCGGAATGGCGGCAAACACCTTCCGCCCTAGCTGGGGACACAGGCGACACCTAGCGGACGAATAGTGGAAGATCGACTTTGTCTATGGCTAAAGGCCAGACCACACCATCGTAAAGCTAAGTACACACTGCTTCTTCATAGACAATGCTGTATGTTTTCCCTCTCGGCACATAATATCGGTTTTATTGTTTTGTAAAACCGTTATATTTTACTGATTTTTTTTTATTTCTTTAAAATGTTTTTCGAAATATTAGCTACACAAAACAAGTTTTCATTTTGAATAATCTTGAATATTTTCAAAGATATAGGACTTCAAACTTTATAATTAGACAAGGACAGGACGCTATCTTAGTGACGTCAGTGGGTTAGTAGCGTCATAGTCACGCCATAGAAGATTTCGTTTTAGAAAGAGACAGCTATAGTCAAAATCAAACAGACTATATTTCTTTTATTATAAAACAGATTCAAATTATTTTTTCACATTTGGTATTCTTAATTGCAATATTTTTTAACGTCATCATTAAATATCTACATTTCAACAACAGTAAAATACCCTATTGTCACTCAACATCAATCGCAATCGCTTTCAGTTTGACATGGCCATCACTTGTTGTTGAAGAAAGTTGACAAAATTTAAGTTGACAAAAGCAGCAATTGGCCGTGCATTATCTTTCAAACTGAATGCGATTGCGATTGATGTTACCCTTGCCCCTTATCTTGCTATTATATTTAATCAGTGTATCGCTCAAGGAATTTTTCCTGATTTAATGAAATTTAGCAAAGTGATACCTTTATTTAAATCAGGAAACAAAGAAGACCCAAGTAATTATAGACCAATATCAATATTACCCGCCTTAAGCAAAATATTTGAAAAAATAATACTAGAGCAATTATTGTCTCATTTCTCATTAAACAATCTCATGCATAGCAAACAATTCGGATTTATGAAGGGTCAGTCAACCACGGATGCTGGGGTTGCACTTTTAAAGCATGTGTTTGATGCCTGGGAAAAGTCGCAAAATACTCTTGGAATATTTTGCGACTTATCCAAGGCTTTTGATTGTGTTGATCACCGGACGCTGCTGTTGAAGCTAAATCATTACGGTGTAAAAAATAATGCCCAGAAACTAATACTGTCGTATCTCAGTTCCAGAACTCAGACAGTTGACATTAATGGAGTGAAATCAAACGGCTCTCAGATTAAACTAGGCGTACCTCAAGGCTCTATTTTAGGCCCTTTTCTATTTTTGGTTTATATTAATGATTTGCCTTTCTTTGCCAAAAACTTCTGTGATATTGTGTTGTTTGCAGATGATACTTCTTTAATATTTAACATAGACAGAAACAAAACCAATTTTGACGATGTAAACAAAGCACTGTCACAAGTACTCGGTTGGTTTAATTCTAACAATTTGCAGCTTAATGCAAAGAAAACAAAGTGCGTACTTTTTTCTCTGCCAAATGTACAGACGGTACCTGTAGAAATTGTAATCAACAACGAAAAACTGAATTTAGTACAATCAACGATCTTTCTGGGTGTAACTTTAGACTCGAAACTTCAATGGCATGCGCATATCGCAACATTAGCTGGTAAGCTTAGTTCTGCTTCCTACGCTATTAGAAAAGTACGACAGCTAACAGATGTTGATACTGCTAGAACTGTATACTTTAGTTATTTCCATAGCATCATGTCATATGGCATTCTTTTGTGGGGATTAGCGGCTGGCATTAATGCTATATTCATCTTGCAAAAACGAGCAATCAGAGCCATCTATAAACTAGGCTCCAAAACTTCGCTTAGAGACAAGTTCAAGGAAATAGGTATACTGACAGCTGCATCTCAATTTATATTAAATTGCATTCTTTTTGTACGTCGCAATATTAACTTGTATACCAAACATGGTGATTTACACAATCGTAATACTAGAAATAGAAACAAGCTCGTAATGCCTCGGTACCGTTTAGAAAAGGTGCACGGATCTTTCGTTGGTCAAGGTATACACATATATAACAAAATCCCAAGTGATATCTTGGATTTACCATATCTAGAGTTTAAGAATCATATAAAGAGTGGCCTCCTCAAAAAAGGCTATTACACTGTAAATGATTATTTGAACGACAAAACACCTTGGTCGTAACACTCGTAACAAATGTTCCTAGTATGATATTGTGAGTCGTGTCCTATATTTTATATTATTACCGTTTATATTAGTTAAGCTTTTAATTCGGTCATTTAAGGTAGGCAGTTTGAGTATGTCATGCTCACTAAAACATTTCTACGGTGGTGGCGTGTGAGGCGGGTCGTTACGTTCCCTAAAATATGGTTGAGCGAAGCGATGGCTGGTTCATGCGTCATGCTCGTGAACGGGTGCTGCCAGTGGGAATGGGTCTGCTCTTATCTGCTTGCCTTAAAATGTGTTTTCTTTTGTTTTTATTCATTTTATTAAGAATTACATTTGAAACATGTATGGCGCAACTTGCAGTATATAGTAGAATTGTCTTTTGTTTTAAACTAATATTAAAGCTTTAAGTAGAGTTCCTAAGTAACTGAAAATTGTTCACCGCTATGATCATTAGTTCGCCTATACTTAACTGTATTTATCATAACCCATTGTGTAATTGTGATGGAAACTGACCTTAGTCATACCATGTTAAGGTCATTTTTCAATTTGACGACTCTGTATGAAATAAGACAGGGAGAAAAAAACAACCCTTGGAGTTTCTTGCCGGTTCTTCTCCAAGGCCTCCCGCTGTAGGGTTTGCGAACCGATGGCGTAGCTTCTATGACGTTCACAAGTATTGTAAATAACAATCTAAATTGAATAAACAAATTTGAATCTTGAATCTTGAATCTTGTTAAGTTAGACAATGAGTCACACCAACACAACTAAATATGACTATAAAAAATACTGCATTTAATGCGCGTACTCGTGCAAGTAATAATAGTTTTTGTTTCATCGAAATCTGGCCAGGATTTCCAAAGTTACAGCGTTGTAAAGTTTCACCAGCTTTTGTAAATTTGCTTTCCTTGCGCGCTATTGCGATGACGTCATGTCGCACTGTCATATCCGATTTCGGCTGTTGTGGGTGATTTCCGTCTAACTGTACTGCATAGAGTCCGTCTGTGCGCAATCTGCGCGCAACTCGTGCGTTTTTGACGCTAGTTACAGTACATTTTCTTCGTTCTAGTTATGGTAAATGATTAGTATTCGATTTCGACCGCGCGCAGGCGCTCTCTAAAACTGTCACCTACTGTCGATACCGAAAGACATTTATCCCACAAACTTATCTAACCCAGTGGTGGAGGCGCCACTAACAGTACAAAATTATCGAAATGGCTGTCAGTTTTTAGGGTGCATATTTAACCACCAAGTCAGTTAAAGTTGTAAGTATACATTTTGTTTTGACGGTTGCTATATGTATTGACAGAATACCGCCCGCCATTACGAAAGTTGATTTAATTTATTATTCACGAAAATAAAACATTATTTGAAGGTGTTTTTTCACATGGGCTCAGCTCAATACAAAATGTCTTAACCATTTCATTGATCGACTATAAGAAAAATAAATTTTATTACGAAACCGTGAGAGCGCAACTATATAGCCAAAAGATTCAATGGAGATCGGAAGTGCGACGTGACGTCACACGTTAATGCCATTGGTTCACCCGAATTTTCCACGGAGGCCGTACCTACTTTAAAGTTTAATATCTCAGTCATTTTTGAAGATAGGAAAAAAATAAAAACAGATTCTTTTTTCTCGAGTTAGGTACATATTTTTTAGATATGCTGATAACAAAAATCGTTGGTGTGACTCATTACCCCCCCCAGATCTTTTTTTATAAATAAACTTTGATTGAGATGATATTATCTACCCAATAAGTGCCACAGCCTACAATGTTATCTCTCGGCTGCGCACAGTATACAAACCTTATAGTATTGCCCGCAGCCGCAGCTTCGCTCGCGTTAAATTCGGAGTAGGTACCTAACGTAAGTTCACCATATTTAACCTAACTTCTTCTGCAAAAGGTTTAAAACAAATAAGTATTCTTTACTATTTCTCCACGCAAAATCTGTATAGGTACCTACCAGGTTATCTTCTAAGAGGGTGCATTTTTTGAAAAGCCTTACTTTGCGGATGCCCTCTTTATAATTAGGTAAGTACCTAAGTAGGTAGGTACTCAATAACTACAAGCGTGCCAAATTTCAGCGCAATCCATTCAGTTATGTGCGTTTACAGATCGGTCAATACAGATTAGATTTCAGTTAGGTATTATCCTCTCCATTAAAAAATAATACTTACTTAAAAGCGATGGAGAGGTGCCAACTTAAATTTAATCCTACCTAGTAAGTAAGTAGTTCTCCTCTGAAGTATTATTCGCATGTTTTGAACTTTTTTTTAGAAGTCGAGTAAGTAGTAAAATACCCAGACACCAAAAAGCATGGGATAATAGTAATAGATAGGTACCTACCTATTACAGAACTATACAGACAGTTAGGTGCTATAAGTTAAAAGTGATCACTCACTACACATGAGTACCTACCCTTTCCTTACATTACACATGTACCTACTAGTATACTGTGCCCTTTATGGTAACATTGCTAAATAGGTGAGTGAGCGTTGAAATTGTGATACCCAGTCATAAAAGGCTTCGTCCTCTTTGCAGCAGTTATAACCAAAGAAGGTCCGAAAGAGACACCATCGTCTCGTTATGGCGATCGAGACCAGCCACCACCAGGCGCAGTAATTGACCTCGTAACAACGCTATACGGAGAAAACTTATGTTACATCACAAGTTTTTGGAAAATTGGGTTGTTTTGGCATTTATGGCTGTAAGAACTCTGTGGTTGGGCTTGGGCACATAACAATATTGTTTTGTAATATTGTTTAGCTCAAGTTTAAAACATCATTATAATTTCCATTATCCATGAGGACACAGAAGAATGCCATCGGGCGGATTGACTTCGGGATTGGATGGTGGATGCAAATATCATCCCCTGCCCCCTGATTCACAAACCGTCGGAAACGCTTCCGACAGCGGAATGCATGCACTGTCTCAGTCACTTTCTATAGAATAGACAAAAACAAAGCACACAATTCGAATCCGATTCCGTTTTCGATGGTTTGTGAATCGGGGGCCTGATCAGAATAATAGCTAAACATTTTAGGATTTTCTTACGTGAAGCAGTTTTTAAAAATACCTACACAGAAATTTTCACAAGATTGACGAGAGTTGATAGATATACCTACTACCCAGAGGCGGCGTAGCATGGGTTGGCACCCGGGGCGGTTTTCTATTGAGCACCCCCAAAATAAAAAAACGAATACCTAATAGACGTGCTTACGTCACTTTATTTGCTAAAATATTGAATCACATTGTCAAAATTTACTTTTCTGTCCGTTTCAATGGCCAATATGGAAAGATTGGTAAGTAAGTCGCGTTTGACTCATATTGGATCTTATGTAAACTTAATTTTGAAAAACTTTTAATAACTATGCATTGGCGATAGGTACCAGCCCCCATGATTCACGAACCGTCGGAAACGCTCTCGACAGCGGAATGTAGGTATGCACTGTCTCTCTCACTCACTGTAGAATAGACAAAGTCAAAGCACAGAATTCGAATCCGATTCCGTTTCCGACGGCTTGTAAATCAGAGGGCAGGAGCGGTTTTGCGCGTTGTAACCTTGCTTAGGTAAAATTGAATTCATGGTTTTAGTTATATGAGTAGATCGTTTTAATTCAAATTTATTTTTTGAGTATTGCAGGAGACCCCTATGTAGCCACTTTAAGGAATTTTTTGCTCTTAAGCACTAGTCTTCTTCTTCGTATGACACAAATAATATCTTAAATTATTTCTACCTAGAATTAATCTAAGTACCTACATTTAAAGGTAGGTTACATTTTTAAATTAAAAAAATAAAATAGTTTGTTGTATCTGTCACCGGAATATAATTAAACCGGAAATTTATAAATTTTCAAAAAAAAATAACCACGACATTTAAGGCTTTCGCTTCGCTGCGCTTTGCTGCGCTTCGCGATCGCCTTAAATTTCTGGGTTTTTCACCAACTCGACACGAGAGGCTGGACACGCGTGTGTCCAGTTGGTGAAACTCAAAATTAGTATCACTTCTTATTTCGTCATCTGGACACGCGAAGATTTTGACGCGTGTCCAGATAGTGAAACTTTAATTAAATCACTTTTATGTTTTCGCCAACTGGACACACCCAGTTTTTTTGCGAAAAAGGGTACAGTTAAGTAAATAACCGTTTCGTCCGTTGATCGTGCCTCACGTTTTTGTTTGAAAAATCTTATTAGTTCATGAAATAAAACAAATATGTTAGAATAAAAAATGAAGACAAGTATACTTGGCTAATATTACTTATTTTGATTACCTATAGGTAAGTACTTCTTTTACAATAGCTTGAAAATATTCAAATAATCTAAATAATAAAAAAATAAAATTATCACTTCGAGTAGGTATCACAGTAAAATCAAATAAGGCCATACATAATTGAACTCAGCAAAATGTATTTTAGTATTTTACATGGTTAAACGCAATGACGTTTTTAGCCATGAAAGATGCACTCCATATATACAAACTTGCAAAGCACGCTTGTTTACTAAATCTCGTTGAAGTAGTTTGTACGAGAATGGAGTTGAAACGTTCAACATTGAGCAGCTATAGGTGGCATAAAATATCAAAATTATCATCAATAGAGCATACATATGACAACAATACTAAAATAGGTAATTTTACAAACAATACGCATACCTACTACTTAACTCTGTAACAACAATATTTGACACTTGGGAAATAGAGAAGTTTAGTTATAAATAAGTTAATTGTATCACAATCACTATGAGTAAGATAATTTAGAGAGACTAAAACTAGTCTTCTGCCCGCGGCATTGCCCGCGTGGAATACACGACGCTATCCCGCGGGAACCTAAAATATTTTCGGGATAAAAAGTAACTTTTCTGGCTCTTCAGCTCCATTTCCATAGCAAAAATCACGTCTATCCTTTGCTCCGTTTTGATGTGAAAGTTGGATAAACAATTTACGTCAAATGTTTTATAGCTGGTTTGTATGGGAAAAGAAAAGAGTGTTTTTTACTATTTTCCACTTAATTTTTATGTTTTGTCTCTTCATGAAAACCTTCCGTGGAACGTGAAACGTGGAAGAACAAATTGAAACAAAGTAACATCAAAACTGTACCACCCTATTTTTTGGCAAATAAAGAATTTGTATTTGTTTGTATTTGTAACTTAAAGAACATATGAATTAAAAAATTGCTGAATTGGTCCAGCCGTTCTTGAGTTTTGCGCTTAGCAACATTCATTTTTATTTATATCCTACTAATATTATAAATGTGACAGTTAAGATGTTTGGATGTAGCCTGGAGAGGAACATAGGCTACTTTTTATCCCGGAAAATTATCACATTCCCGCGGGATAACGTCGTGTAGTCACAAATTACAAAACCACAATTGAATTGAAAAAAAACAAGTACAAACAAATAATAAATTTCATCCATAACAAATTTCTTAAAATTTTCATTAAAAAAATTTAGAATTTAAAAAATCCCCGACACGAAAAAAAACCTCAAAAAAGTCAGAAAATAAATTTTCTCTCTCGGTTGTGGGACCCACAAAGTATACCCTTTTAGTAGATACTTTTCATTTTGTGGTCCCCCGACCGAGAGAGAAAATTTATTTTCTGAGTTTTCTGAGTTTTTTTTTGTGTCGGGGGTTTTCAAAATTTACTTTTATTTCATCCTTTTTAAATAACACATAAAATTAAAAAAAAACCGCATTGAAATCGCTAATTTCAGCCAAATCGAAGCAACTTAATTTTAGGCGGCCATTTCTTTTTTGGCGCCATTTTTTTTTTATTGCACATAAAGGAGACCGGCGAGAATCGCCCTAATATTTTACGAAGTCGTACACTTTCAGAAACATGAAAATTTAATTAATTAAAACTCCTACAATTAAGTTTTACAAACTCCTGATTTATTAAAGAATGGAATAAAAAGATAAATAATTTTCAAATCGCAAATAATTGACTGAAAAGGGCAAAATAATATTGAAACACTTCATAAATCCGTTTCATTTGACGCAGTAGTCGTGTAAAACAAGGTCATTTATTATTTACATATTATTAGATACCTACATCAAAGAAGGTACATAACATAAATTAAAAACTAATGAAGATCCGCACGCAAAGCTTAGCGCAGATGGCGCCAGCGGCAGCGGTGCGATACTTACCTATGTCTTTATTGAAATAATGATTCCTTTCGTTATTTGTCTTTGTTATTACCTACCCATTCATCTATTTTATCATTCATTGTTTATTAGTAAATCATTATTTGCGTTGTTTTTAAATAAAATGTATAAATGGTTTTTACCCTAACCTCTATATTTTAAGGTTATTGACCATATCTCTGTTGTCCCAACTTTAAAAGCATATAAACAATTAACTTTTTTGTTAGTCTAGCATAGTTCTTTAAGTACCATTAGATTTTTTCCATGAACGAGACCTATAAGTCGAGGTCTGAGAATACATAGAAGTTCGCCAGTCTCCTTTACCCAGGGTGTACATAAGCACCACGTCCGTATCTTTTTCCGTTTCGGCAGGCAGTTGACCATCTCATGGATTTTCATCAAACGTGGCTAAGAACCATCTCGATTAATATAGCTTTCAATTAAAAAAAGCGCAATATAATCGCCTGATCCGTTTAGGCACTACGAATATACGTTCACACAGACAGACAGACATAGGCCTCAAACTTAAAACACCCCTTCATGCGCTGCGTCGGGGGTTAAAAAAAATGGAAAATGGCGTTTATTGAAAAAAAAAATTGTATGACATAAAGAATTCGAACGATTGTTATTATTACCCTACAATACATTACGTTAACCCATATTGCTTTTGGGAAAACTGACGAAAAGTTGTTTCAAAAACTTGTCGAGTTCGAATTCTGTTGACAAGGTTCGGCACGTTGTCGGTAGGTGCGCCGCGCCAGCGCCGCCCGTTGCAATACATAGTTATTGTGAAACTGAATATCGGAACTTTATTGCTCCAATACATAATTTATTGAAACTATTTACGTTTTATAACCAAGGGGTGACAACATGCGTGGTGACTACTCATTCGCGGTCTGGCGCTAGAGATACCGCGAGTGAGTTGTCACTACGCACGTTGTCACCCCTTGGTGCTTGGCACCCGGGGCGGACCGCCCCCACCGCCCCCCCTTTACGCCGCCTCTGCTACTACCTATACTTTGGGAGAATATTTTACGGAGGCACTAGGTAAATCCTAAGTGTATTGTAGGAGTAGGAGGTTTAGTGTACGTTTGACAACGAAAAGATCGGTATTCTCCTAGTCTAACGCCCTTCGAGACGAGAAGTCTCTCGAACGTTTCTCAACTAAAGGAGAGCGTCTCAAAACCGTCTCGTCTCGTCTCACCCTGTCGCTTTAAATATCAAACGTATGAAAGACGCCATAATGTTAAGAAATTCGAGCGAAAGACCTTGAAGATCGCTGCGAGAAGGGAAACAGGTACCTACTTAACGATCTCTAAATTAATTCTCCCACAAATTGAAGACCGTGAAAACTATTAGTCAGTCCATCCTCCAGACACGCAGCAAGTTGTATCAATCATCATTCTTCATCAAGAAGTTGCCCATTCACTGATCGACTGGTATTCGGAGGCCGGATTTCTACTGCTACTAACACAGCTAATAGTTGCATTTCGGCGGTATCTCGAGCTGTCAGCGATCACGCTACTGCTCATCAGAGCGTGGTGAGTACCGCTCTGCTGCATGTCAGTTGTCAGTGGAATTCGCCTTATATGGTGCGGAACTGCGGAGCTGCCTGCTGTCTCGACCGCACCTCTGTATTGTTGATGTGAAAAGGGCGTGGGAATGGGCCAGCGTCGTAACCCATATTTTAAGTTGATGGCTATCGGCACGTGACAAATTGACCTAGTTATACGGTTGTTAGATGCTTTTAGTATTTTACTTAGCAATTATTGTTCGCCACATTTTATCTGATTGTAGTATTTTTTGGAAACTCACGGTGATTGTGATATTTTTACGTCGATGAGAGAAACTCTCGGCTCCCTACGGATTTGGGAGTGATAGATCGTCTTCTCTTTACTCATCATCATAACGCGTTTATGTTGATATTAAGTCGTTACATTAGTAATTTACCGTATCAATCAGTAGCATATAATATAAGCATAAAGTTTCTCAGCTGTTTAAAATTCAAAATCGAAGAGGTTAATAAGTTTCCTCAGCAATATGGAGATGATCTGATGATCGTTACTTTCGTATCGAGTACTGCGAACATCGATACTTTCTCTATGCTCTCTCACTTTCACGAGCAAACAGCCAGATCTTCATTAATGTGAACCGTTATTGTTGTTTAAACTTGGATAATCATATCTAACGCCCCATTGTTGTTGGCGGTTGTGCAAACCGTTGAGAAAAAAACGTAACACATCACTGACATGGATTCTGGAACTTTTCATAGAGGAAAGCGTGAGCACTGCCGCCCATTCAAACCGCGCTATGACACAATCGCGGTGGAAATGCGATAATAAAAAGCTCTGTGAAACTGCACACATACAGAGAATAATGTAGTCGTTTGAGACAGAGTGTTACAATGTGGAGAAAACGCTCGAATTAATATTCTGTGTTCAAACAGTGCTCGAAATTGTCGTGACTGTGAGGCAATAGTTATTGCGTCCTGCTTGACTGGAAAATGCATGATTATCCTTTTTCAAGCACATTATTTTATCAATGGTTTAGGTATTCCATAAATACGCAGTAAGTAGGTAGGTAAACCTCAACGCCTGTAATATTGTACACAAATGCTATAAAAATATTATCAAATTAAGTTACTATAGCAATGACTCATTAAGTAAATATATTATTATAATGACTCATATTAAAAACAAATGATTAAGGTCATACTAATTGTTGAGACTATTAAAACAACATCTTTGACATAGGAGTCGACGATCGATAGCTTACATTGATATCGTCTTCGTTAAAATTTAACAAAGGTATTGAATCTATTTTTTATGATGACATGATTCTGTTCGATTCCACGTGACGTTTGGGTACATAAGTAAATGTTTTTGTTACTATACAAGTGTAAAAGCGTCTGATGATGTAAGGAAGGCGTGACGTGAATTATATTGTAACGTATCAACGTATGAAATTTAAACAAACGGTCGCCTCGACCTCGGTGAAGGCTGATCTGAGTTTTTATATGAACGTTTTTGTAAATTAATCACGGCATGAAGATGTCTCGTTGCTTCAGGAAAAATCAAAGCGTTTATCCTTCAGATTCTTACCTGTAGATGTCGACACCTGTATGTAGAAATTATACATTAGAATAATATCAACTGAGGTTGGAATAGCAATTAATGTTAGTTTTATTTAAGTAGATTTTATTACCGCCATGGAACAATACATAGGAGGAAGTAATAGAAAGGGTAGACTAGACACGGCATAACAATAAATACTTTTATTGCATATAAATATCGAATAATCATCTATTACTCTTACCATCCCACCTAGAATATAGCATTAATAGTCTTCATAGATCTCAAACATTTTCCGTTATACAGTATTATATTATCTGTGGTTATACCTAACAATAAATTGTTATATTAGACCAGCGTTTGTCTCTAATCTTATCGGTGATCGCACATCCGTTAGCAAAACTAAATATTCCGTTGTGCTTTGAATTCAAATCGTAACGGACGCACTGACTTACAATTGCATAAATAGCTCTTATCCTCCTGAATTTAGAGTAAGAATTGGAATGGCAGTCACGCAAGATAACCCCCAGCGCGAACTAGAGGCCAACACTACTTGAAATTTCGGTAGTTTGCGATTGCGATGTCTGGGTGGGTTAGGGGACGTTACATCGGCTTGTTATTTGTGCCCTCTGACCCTCTCATAATAAAACAAACAGGTTGTGGGACTGGAGCTCTGGACTGTTAGGTGATTTTAAACGTGGTAAAACTAGTAAAATATTATCATGAATGTGACTCATCTATCTCATCATCTGTCATCCATCGATCAGATTTGTATTAAGAAAGATGGGTAACGTATATGTATATAAAATTTATTACTTTCCAAATCTACAATAGGTAGGCTGGATTCAAATCCGGATGTTCGAGATCTTGCAATCCGTTTTGACAAATAAGTAAATAAGTTGCTTAAAGTTCATTGACTTCAGTGAGTAGGTAGGTACCTAAGTAGATACTCCTAAACAAATCATTAGAATACGTGGTGGGAGAATTCCTATTGTATCAAATGTTTTAATTTAATCGTTATCAAATCAGCGTACAAGATCAAGATGTTCAGACGATGAGATCATTTATGGGCCTCTTGCACTTTGAAAGTATTCTCACGGGCCGGGCGGGATTCACGGGACCTTCCAAGGAATATATAATATTCCTACCTAGTTAGCTATCTTACAATCAAATAAATTAGTTTTAAATGTCCTTCTTTGAAAACATTTGCGTAAATGTTAGTCATCTAATTTAGAGTTGTTTATACAGGAAAAATTTTTGACCGGTGCACAAATTTTTAGGATCAACTCAGAATCGGTAAGTGAACAACTTTCTCCTAGAAACATGGGTCGAAATACGACAAAAATTTTTGGACTTCCCATACTAAATCGATCACGTGATCAGTGCGATTTGTATGAAGAGTCAAAAAATTTTTGTCATATTTCGACCTATGTTTCTAGGAGAAAGTTGTTCACTTACCGATTCTGAGTCGATCTTAAAAATTTGTGCACTGATAAAAAATTTACCCTGTATGGTTAGATGTGCTTCGGCCCACATGGCATTTCCTTATTTTGTAGTCACCTAATTGTAGCTCGCGCTATGCGAATAATGAATATTTACGGAATTGTGCATTACATGGTCAATTGCCATTCCAATTTGAAATTTGGTTACAATCCTTGACAAGAGGGTATTGTAATAAATAAGTACCTACCTACCTATGAGCAATATCGTATCGAAGCCAGATCGTAGCATAGGTAGGTTAGGTACCTACTCTTTAATAGGTACCTATCGGAAAAGTTCAAATAAATGTAGGTAGATAAGATCTGAATAAAAAAACCCGTCTGCGGTACAAAAAAATGATTTATCTAACTAAAAAGAAAACAAACAACTGACGACGTATCGTTTATCCGTTTAGTAGTTACGATGGAACATAGGAACAGACACACCCACATACATACAGGTCAAATACATAACCCTTTTTTGGCTTCGCCGCAGACGGATAAAAAGCTTAGATTCTATGGACAATGGTAGGAGAAGTAGTGTATTCAAAAGAGTACCAAGAAGAAAAATACCTAGTACCTACCTATATAGGTTAAAAATTCAGTTTCTTAATTTAACAAGGAAGCTAATTTTTATAAGGAAATTTTCCAAAATAACCATGACGATCATGCCTCAACCACGGACCTTGCTGTTGTCCTTTTTACGTGATCACAAGACCCTGTTAGTTCAAAAAAACATTGTAAATAAATAGAATCTGTTACAATGAAGATTATTTGTACGTCCCTATTGTTAAATTTTAGTTGTTCATAGTTAACCGTTAAATGTTCAATCTTCTAGAAGTAAGACGTAAAGACTAAAGACGACACAAAATAATCTGCTATAGCAGGAAAAGGTTCCTACAATAAAATCCAAAACACTCGTTAGATGATCTTCTATGAAAATCTCGAAAAATTCAACGCAAGAAGCACAAAAACAAATGTAAGTATAAGTACTTAACGAAAATATGAAAGATAAATTGGAGAATGTTACGTAGGTAAGTATAAATATAACCAAAATGACAAAGTTAAACTGTGTTGTTTTTCTCGTGTAAAATCAGGGCCCCCGTTGTTACTTGTTATCCATATGTTTACATTATCCTTATATAGCCATTCGAGATGATCCTATTCTCGATCTTACTACCACCGACCGTGCGCGTGAGCAGCTCACCTTGACACGGTGGTGTGTTTGCTTCCTGCCTGACAGATGCTGAGTTCCTCTACTTAGTTGCGTTTTGAGTTTCCTGATTTAAAGACACCTGTTAAAAATGTTAAAACTTAAGAGATAAGATATTACAACTGATGTCTCGTCTTACTTTTGCAAAAATTTTGCCTGTAATCTGACATAGTAAAGGTGATTTACACGACTAATTAGTCAAACAACATAAAACGACATTGAAACGTAAAAAATACTAGTGATTTTTAATCTAGAACACGTTAGTACTATTTTAAATTCTGTGCTAGAACTACTTCATTATAAAAGACGTCATATTCGAAACTAGAAAGAAAATAGTACTTACTAAGGCACAGAATAAATAATAGTGTAAGTTTTTATTCAGCGCATCGCAAAAAATATGGACTCAAAATATTTCTTATTGATATTTAGGTAAGTACCTACGTAGTTATTGTAATTCTATTATATTTCTATTAGGTATAGCAAATTAGCAGAAAGTTTCATTAAACTCATTTCAGTTATCATGGTGCCTGCGGCTGTATCTAAAGCGGGACTCCAAAAAAGTTTGCAGATGTTATTGTTATAGTCCGCAATGCAAAATAATTGAACTATCCGGCTTGTAATTATAGAAAATCAAAATCAAACAACGGGGTAAGTAGCTTACTTAGCCTTCATCACCTGATGTAAAGTGGTGATAATAAGGCTGAAGGTGGAAGAGCTCTACTCCCGGAAGCCTCAGTCACTGAGGAACTGGCATAAGGCTATCTTATCTCTAATTGCCGGTACATAATAATGTTGAAAACATCATTGTTATGGCGTCAGACTTGTATAAGATGAAGGTAGCTAGCCAGGCGGACTAAGATGTATGTGTAGGAGGAGCTTACCTCGGGCCCTCCACATTGCGACCTAATTGACCGCGGAGAGAGCGAGAAGTGAGGGGTTTAGTGGGTATTCTTCTCCCTTTCTGATCCCCCATCGAGTATCTGACACTGGATCCTTTTACTATTTAGTATTCTGTGACTGGATGGAGGATCAGGAAGTGGCCAGGTCAGTCCCACATAACGACCGTATGACCACCGTCACACCGCTGTCAAAATGAATACATAGTTGGAAGAGTTACACTGAAGAAGCTGGCCAAGAAACATCTAGCCTTAGCGGCTACCTACTTCCTTTTCGGTGATGAAGTCCAAGGATGAAAGGCCCGAGTCCAAAAATGGCGCGTGCTGCGTCGACTGCGGCTGCGCAATGCTATAGTCCTTTTATGGGGCCTTTGATTGGCTAACCGCTTAAACTAGATCGAACGAAACGCACTGAAGGTCTAACGAAGGTAAGCACCAGATGCGTTCTGTTTGTCTGGCTTTTTGAGTTTCTAGTGCGATTTTGTAGAGTTCTATTCGGACAACAATTTGACCAATCAATTTAAGTAGGTATACATATAACACTATTTTTAGATAAAAACCCATGTGTTATTTTGGCAATTGGAAACAACGACGGGTATTATATTACCACATACCTACACCAAGACACGATGGCCAAGTCGAGCGCGAAGCAAACACTACCATATCGTACCATCATATTTTTTTGAAACCATTTCAGCGTATTTTTAAGCTTCTGTTTGAGGACTTATAAGTTCTAGAACGCAGAAATAATCTTCGTATAGTAAACTATAAGCACACGCCAGAACGACAGAATTTCAAGTTTGTAGCTCATATCTTTTCAAAGTTATGCGAAAGCCAAAGTCGTTGTTCAGTACACCCCTGCTAAATCCGCGGAATCGGCTTAGCGCAGTGGAAGCTGGTATTACTAATATAGACTCCGGACAAAAAACTAGGTTTCAGCGGGGATGTAAACTGAACAATTGGACTGCGATACACAGCGGAGAGGATGTTAAGTAAGGTGAGGTTACATACGGGTCTGTGTGTCGAACGTCTCCAAGGCAGAAGTGGTGTAAGGGAGCGCGCGCGCCCCTGGGGTCCTTCTTCGTCTTCTGCAGACCTTACCAACTCGTCACCTCACTCACAACACATACAACACAGCGTTCCCAAGACACTGGGCGCTTCAACAAGATACACAATAACACACGGAGGAGCTTTTTGTCAAGATATATATTGCCCCTGCAACAACGCGTGGTGGACAATTATCTTTCTTTCAAAACTCCGCGACCAGCCCGATGGATGGCGTCAAAACCTTGGTCGTACAAAACGGGATCACATAGATAATTTAAGATTTTATTCAAACTCGATATGCCAGGCACATTCAACGCGAGCGATTTTTTAACAAATTCAGCAAAATTAATCCGACATCTTGGTTACAAGAATTTCAATCAAGTGTCACTGTCAACTTCAAGTGACAGCCAAATGTCAATTTGACGTGACATTAGAGACGCGTTCAGAAACGTCGATCTTTTCCGAACATCCCCCCGCCCCGGACCGTTAAGAACGGTACGTCAATCCACGGGTAATCGGGAGAGCCCACTAACGGCTCTCTTCAAAACCGAATCTCGAACCAAAACCTCAGCAAAACGAGGAACTCCGTCAGTTCCGGGGTAGAGTTTAACAATGCGCCCCCTTCGCCAACATAGGGGCGGCAGGTTAGCATCCTTAATCAACACGAGGTCGCCAGTCTGGGGTGGGGTGGTTTTATCTGTCCACTTCACGCGCTGTTGTAGGATATGCAAATACTCCATCGACCAACGTGCCCAGAAGTGTTGGGACATCTGTTTCAAAAGTTGGTATCGCGACAAACGATGGGATCCTACATCCTGAATCGGATATTCAGGCAAAGCCAAAAGGGGCTGTCCGATCAAGAAATGACCTGGGGTCAACGCTTCCAGGTCATTCGGGTCCGAAGACAACGGGCACAAGGGTCGCGAGTTGAGGACGGCCTCAATTTTACAAAATACCGTATCAAGTTCCTCAAACGTGAGAATAGTTTCTCCAATCACGCGACGCAAGTGTGTCTTGGCAGCCTTTACACAAGCTTCAAAAATTCCTCCCCAGGTCGGACAAGCTGGAGGGCTAAACTTCCAGATTATCCCACGCCGGGAGAGGGTGGTTCCAATGTCTATTTTATTATCAACAAAAAACTTAACTACTTCCTTAAGATAATTACACGTTCCCTTATAATTAGTACCACAATCGGAACGTATCAATGACGGCAGTCCTCTACGGGAAACAAATCTGCTCAAGGCGGCGACAAAGGCTTCGGTAGACAATTCCGAGACAATTTCCAAATGGACAGCCTTGGTGGACAAACACACAAACACGCACAAGTATGCCTTATAGGTTTTAGCATTACGCAGTCTCGAAGCCTTTACAGTAAAGGGACCGGCGAAGTCGGTGGCGACTCCGGCAAAAGCTCTACATTCCGTGACGCGATCAGCAGGCAAATCACCCATCTGGGGCTGCATGGTCGCGGCCTTCAATCGATAACAAGGCAGGCAACGGAAAACCACAGTGCGAATGGCTCGACGAGCAGACAAAATCCAAAATTCACGCTGCAAAATGGCCAACAAAGCATTACAGCCAGCATGTTGTGCATTCACATGGCGATCTGTTATTATCAGTTGAGTCAAATGTCCGGCTTTAGGTAACAAAAGGGGGTGACGAGCTCCATAGGGCAGGTTCGCATTTCGAAGTCTTCCGCCGACTCGCAAAAGCCCACTCTCGTCCAGGAAGGGATTCAATCGCGATACCGCGCCCTTCAACTTGCGACGGCCTAAACGCAAAATTTCAATCTCGGACTCAAAACTATCAGCTTGTACTCTCCGGACCCAAACCAAGAGCGCGTCCCTACGCTCGTCCGGAGTGAGAACCGACGAATCACGCCTCGCGCGTGGGTTTCTGCAATTGTACACAAAACGTCTGATCCAAGCGGTAACACCAAGCAGCTTCTGTAAGGAGCTGTACCGATCCAACAACAAATCCTTTTCCCCGGCGGGGTTAGTCTCCAGGACGCATGCCCGCATATCAGGAACGGCTACGTTCGACAACGCTGGAGAGGGCGGCCACTCCGACTCAGGCCGCATCAACCACTGTGGGCCCCACCAGAGGGGGTGGTTAATTAGGGTTGGGGCTACACAACCCCGAGACGCACAATCCGCGGGATTCATGGTTCCCGGCACGTGTCTCCAAATCAACTCGATGTCGGAATTACAAATCTGCGACACTCGATTGGCCACAAACACGTCCAAGGTGTGCGCCGGAGCCTTCAACCAACAAAGGACGACCTGACTGTCCGTCCAAGCATAAACCTCTTGTATCTTAATAGATCGACCTAATGTGAGCCATACGTGGTTCAACAAACGCATTAGGAGGGCAGCTCCACACAATTCCAACCTCGGGATCGTATGACGAGTCCGAAGGGGAGCGACTTTGCTTTTCGCTATCACCAGATGCACAGCAACAACTCCGTCAACAGTAACGGTGCGGAGGTACACGGCCGCAGCAAATCCACGTTCGGAGGCATCGGAAAAGCCGTGAAGAGTAACTTTACAATTTTCAGAAGGGAGGAATAGCCTCGGCAAATGCACTTCATTAATCTCGGGGAGGGATGAAACGAAGCTCGACCAATCTCGGAGTAACTCGTCCGAGAGGGGTTCATCCCACGACACACCCGAAGCCCATAACCGTTGCAAGAAACACTTGGCCATAAACAGCACGGGGCAAATCCACCCATTGGGGTCAAAGGTACGTGCGACAGTAGACAATACTAAACGCTTGGTCCAGACCTTCGGTGGTCGTAAATCCACACAATACGTGAAAGTGTCAGAGACCGGTTTGTACTGTACGCCAAGGACGGTCACCACATGGGGATTATCAACATTTTCGAATAGGTGGGGGTCCTGCTGGTGCTCTTCGGGCAAACCTACCAGTACATCAGGCGAGTTGGATATCCATTTCCTCAACTCGTAACCTCCCGACTTCAAAAGGGCGGTGAGTTCGTCTCTCAGGACAATCGCCTCTGAGACAGATGAGGCGCCCGTGCAAATGTCATCCACATAGACGTCACTGGCCAAAATGGCGGAGGCGCGAGGGTATCTCAAGCGCTCCTTCTCGGCCAACTCCAACAAAGAACGAATCGCAACAAACGGGCTCGAAGCCAAACCGTACGTATTCGTATTCAATTCATAAATCAACAAGGGGTCCCTAGGACTCTCTCTCCACAAAATCAATTGGTACCTCCTATCCTCTGGATGGATGACCGTTTGTCTGAACATCATCCGGATGTCAGTCATAAATACAATTTGGTGCCGCCGGAAGTTGGTCAAAATGTCTGAGATCTCCGTGTGCAGCTTGGGACCTACATGCAGACACTGGTTCAAGGACGCTCCAGTAGAGGTGGGAGCCGAACCGTCAAAGACCACCCGAATCTTTCCGGATTTCAAAACGGCGTGGTGCGGCAAAAAGAAGTGCTCAACGGAGCGCCAATCCAAATCGCTCACGGACATGTGCCCTAACTCCTCATACTCCCGCATGAATTCAACATACTTCTGGCGGAAGACCGGATCCTTGCTCATGCGACGCTCCATCGCCACTAGCCTACGTTCCGCTAGCGGTCGGGATTCGCCCAGAGGAGGTCGGCCGGCACGAAAGGGGAGACGGGTGATCAAACGACCAGAGCGGAGGCGACCAGTGTTATTCTGGTAATACAACTCGCATTCATCCGCTACTGGGTCAACCCGCGGGGCTGGTGGAGGTTCCTCAACCTCCCAAAACCTCTGCACCACTTCGGAGAGAGACACATTAAAAACGAGACCGCGATCCTCATCAAGGGAATCCAAAACGCGGCGAGCAGGGCCCATCACAACTGTACCGAGTGTCGTCTGCAGAGCTACCAAGCCATCTGGCTGCAAAACTCGCTTCCCCGTCAACAAAACTCGCCCCAGGACATCGGCTCCAAGGAGAGCATCAATCGGGCCTGGGCGGAAGAAATTTGGATCGGCGAGTAGGGAATCAGACACCAAAGACAACATACTCGGTCCCAAGTCAACTGAAGGTTGACGGCCAACAACTGTGTCCAACACAATCGCCGAGGTCTTAATGCCTGGCGTGGACTTATTACGTGATGTAAATGTGAAGTCAACATGCCCTAACAACCCGGGGACTTTCACATCGCCAACACCTCTCACGCCTTCCGTGTGGGGGTGCACCTTGAGGCCCAACCGCCTAACTAACCAAGATGACACAACACACCCCTGAGCACCGGAATCCAACAAGGCGCGAACTTCCACAAGGTCGCCATTCAATCCCCTGACAAGCACAGAGGCCGTGGGCAACAAAACGGTCTCTGGAGGGGTGGCTACAATCGACCGTAAACACGTTGATTGCTAGTATGTGGGGTCCCCAGACGTCCCCCCATGGTAAGGGGGTCGCTCATAGCGATCCAGTGGGTCCCAATCTCCCACATACTGCCTCCGTCCAATTCGCCCGTTATCAGGCGGGTCATATCTCCCGGCCCCATGAAGACGGGGCGGGCGCCGCTCCAAACGCGGGTATTCGGCGAGCGGCGGCGAGAATCGGTGCCTATCATCCACCGTGTACGTCGCCCCATAGTCGCGGGGGCACGGTGACCGATTTTCAGAGGGGGGGTCCCGTGGACCCCCGGCTGTGCGAGGCTCAACACGTTGCGGGGGGCTTCTACGACCTCCCGCAACGCTCGCAAAATCGAACCCCCTAGTTGGGGACCGATTTCCCATGGGGGGGTCCGTGGGACCCCCGCCCGTGCGAGGCTCAAAACGTCGCGGGGGGCCTCTACGACCTCCGGCAACGCCCGCATAACTCATCCCCATCCTTGGGGATCGGTTTCCCATGGGGGGGTCCCTGGGACCCCCGCCCGTTTGAGGGTCCAAACGTGGCGGAGAGCGTCTGGGGCCACTCTGGTGGCCACTAGAACTGCTGCGGGATGCAAACACCGCGGGGGGTCCGAGACCCCCACCCATACGCGGTGATCCTGCAGCGACGCGCTGCGGCGCTCCGCCGCCCTCTGGGCTGTTCATGCAGAGGAGGGGATGGTGGTTGCCCTTACAAAAGCGGCATGGGTGCGCTTGGGTACATTCGCGCTACATGTGCAGGCCCAAGCACGAGTAGCACCATGTCCGTTGTCGCGCGATCGCTCGTCGGCCTTGGACGCGCTGGTCGAAGAACTTATCACAACGGGTCGTGCTGTGACCCGGTTCCCGACAGTACAAGCAGCGGGCGGTCTCCTGGACGGCGGCATAGCGGCCGGGCGCGCGAGGGGCCATACGCCCCCTACGGGGGGGTCCGGTGGGGGATCTACTCTGTGGCACAGGTCGTTCGGGTCCCATAGGACCGGCCAGAGAGGAATTATCTGCCAGTCTACTTTCTCCTTCCAGGAACGTCAAGAGGTCCGAGAAGGGTGGCAGATAAGTCGCACTATCCCCACCATACTGCTGCTCAAAACGGACCTTAACAGAGTCCGGCAACTTTCCCAGGACAATGTGCAGTAACAAAAACGACCACTGCTCCACTGGGAGTTTTAAGTTTTTTAATGCGTTGTAGGCAACCAACAGCGGATTCAACAAAGCCACTCAAGTGCATCACGCTGGCAACGCGGGGTAAATTCAAAATGGCGGCCACATGGTTGTCCGCCAGACGTCGTACGTTCTGGTACCGACGGGCAATCAAATCCCTAGCAATAGGGTAGTTTTCATCCGAGGGGGCCAAATGTTGAACTGATTCAAGGGCCTCCCCTTCCAACACGGATAACAAATAAGCTAACTTCTGGCCCTGGGTCAAATCGTCCCGGGCATGTACAAGACTATCAAAAATATTAATAAAGCCCTCCCAGTCCTCTAGACGACCAGCAAAGCGCCTTAAGTCTAAGGGGGCCAATCTAGCAAAGAGAGGGGGCATACTCTTAGATGTGACCGGGGACGGGCTCGGTTCATTCTCTCTTGCCACTTGCAAAGGTCGAGCCACCTGGGTAATTCTGTCCGCAAAATCATAACACTGGTCCACATCCAAATCGACTTCTTGTCGCATTTCCACATCGGCCTCAACAGTCCTTTCCAAAAATAAGGCATACTGTTCATCAACAACAGCCAAACGTACGGGCAGATCTACGTATCTGTTCAACAAGGCCTCCGTTCTATCCGGTCGATCCAACAACGCAACCGCAGAAGCTAACCACCGTAACTCAGAACGTATTTTGGCTTTAGCAGAGGAGGCCGTCATTGTAACGTCACAAATTTATCAACAAAAACAACAAATTCAAAATATTCACTATAACACAAAATCTCCAATATTTGGAGGTTATTACTAACCACAAAATTCCAATATTACAACAACAAAGTATTTATAATGACACAAACTCTTAAATATTTGGAGGTTATCAGAAAACAACAAAACTCACTGACTATTGAAATTCACTCAAAATCACTGACTATTGAAATTCACTTGGATCTCAACACAACAATAAGTTAATTTCAATTATTTCAAAGCACAAGTTTCAATGAGTTTCAATGTGTAAACAATGTCCCAAATCATTTAAGTTTCACTAAGTATTGAGTGCAAACTTATTAGCTAACCTTTTATTAGCTATTATTTTAGCAACAAACTTGTCAATATTCACAACTCAAATTTGCTAACAAAACTGAATAATAATTATTATGAGCAAAGAAAGGCATCTGTTTACACTTTGGAACTTCAATACATGACAATTAATTACAAGACATGGAACCAATAACAAAGGAATGCCCTTTACTTTTCAAATGCAAGTTAATTACCATTTACAAGTACAAGTACAAATTAATCTAGTCCGGACCAGACTGGGTCATCAAAACGGCACTGATTAATACAAAGTTTTGGCGTGGGCCTCTCAGGCCTTCAAACTACGCTACTGCTACCAAGAAATGTTCAGTACACCCCTGCTAAATCCGCGGAATCGGCTTAGCGCAGTGGAAGCTGGTATTACTAATATAGACTCCGGACAAAAAACTAGGTTTCAGCGGGGATGTAAACTGAACAATTGGACTGCGATACACAGCGGAGAGGATGTTAAGTAAGGTGAGGTTACATACGGGTCTGTGTGTCGAACGTCTCCAAGGCAGAAGTGGTGTAAGGGAGCGCGCGCGCCCCTGGGGTCCTTCTTCGTCTTCTGCAGACCTTACCAACTCGTCACCTCACTCACAACACATACAACACAGCGTTCCCAAGACACTGGGCGCTTCAACAAGATACACAATAACACACGGAGGAGCTTTTTGTCAAGATATATATTGCCCCTGCAACAACGCGTGGTGGACAATTATCTTTCTTTCAAAACTCCGCGACCAGCCCGATGGATGGCGTCAAAACCTTGGTCGTACAAAACGGGATCACATAGATAATTTAAGATTTTATTCAAACTCGATATGCCAGGCACATATTGGACAGCCGCTGGAAGTTTGATAAACACTTCCAGTTACTGGCCCCTAGGCTGGTCAATGCGGCGGCAGCACTAGCAAAGCTTTTGCCGAACTTGGGCGGTCCGAATGCTAGCTGTCGGAGATTGTATGCGGGCGTCATAAAAAGTATGGCGTTGTATGGGGCGCCGATTTGGGCTAACGCACTCACCGAGCGGAATAAGATCTTACTGCGACGCCCACAGCGAGTCATTGCAGCCAGGTCAGTGAGAGCATATAGAATAGTCTCAAGAGAAGCAGATAGATAGATAGATAGATAGATAAATTGTTTATTTCCATCACATACAACACACAGATGATAAATGACTTCATAGAGGAACATACAAAAAAAAAAACTGAACTGTGTGCCGCATCGAGACAGAAAAAGGCAAAAACTCAGTGATACCTTTGCTTTGAGTTAAAGCAAAGCACTGATTTTCAGTTTTTGCCCAGTAAGCGCGTGGTCGCATGTGACGACACAGACGTGTATGTAAATATTAGAAAATAGAAAAAAAAAATTATGTAAATATAAAACATTAATTAAAAATTTCATTATTATTACAATTATTATTATTATTGGATACTTTATATAATTATTATTATCAATATAAAAGCATTCACTGTTGTTAGTTATTATTATTATTTACATTAATTAGTATTAGCATTAGAATTAGAATAAGAATTAGAATATATGTAAGATACTTTTATTTATTTAGTTAAAGGAGGCAGAATCAGAATCAGAAACCGTTATCAAGCTATCACACGTGCTTATTCCCAATTTTTGCATTTCGAAAAGCAGCTTGTGCTTTAGCAGGCACGCCTCCTTGGGAGCTGGAGGCACCAGTTCCGGAAGTGGTGTTTAGAAGAAAGACAGAAGCCAGGAAGCGTGGCCAACGTCTGGCACCGGCGGAGGTTGAAGCGATTCGCAAAAGAGCCTTGGACACCCTTCTAGAACGTTGGGAGGAACAATTGGCGGCTCCAACAGCGGGGGTGCGTACTGTGATGGCACTACACCCGATTATAAGGCAATACCTCGATAGAAGGCACGGTACCCTGACATTCAGGCTCGTTCAAATTCTCACGGGACATGGGTGCTTTGGCAAATACATCTTTAAGATTGCAAAACGGGAAGAAACACCAAAATGTCACGAGTGCGGGGCAAGCGAGGACACGGCACAGCACACACTACAGTTCTGCCCAGCCTTCCAGCTACAAAGAGGGACCCTAACTACAGCCATTGGGACAAACCTTTCACTCCCAAGTGTATTAAAAGCTATGATCGAGGACGAAAGGAGCTGGAAGGCAGTCGTGACATTTTGTGAAGAGGTTATGACCGTAAAAGAGGTGGCAGAAAGAGGGCGTGAAGCAGCTGCAGACGTAGGCTCCATCAGACGTAAGCGGGTCGGGGTCAGACGGCGTGAGTTTAGACGCCTAATCCCTCCCTAATGAGCCATAAGGTCCCATGGTTAGAGCGCGCGAGTCTCTTCCGGTTCCCGCTAGACCTTGGTAGCCCACGAGGGATAAAAGTGAGGAGTTTAGTTGGTAGTGGAAGGCCAATGCTAACCGAGTCCAACATAACCATATGGTATGCATAAAGAAGGCATTCTCCTCACTCTAATAAAAAAAAAAAAAAAAAAAAGGCACATTCAACGCGAGCGATTTTTTAACAAATTCAGCAAAATTAATCCGACATCTTGGTTACAAGAATTTCAATCAAGTGTCACTGTCAACTTCAAGTGACAGCCAAATGTCAATTTGACGTGACATTAGAGACGCGTTCAGAAACGTCGATCTTTTCCGAACAGTCGTGCTAACTCGACACTGAATCACTGATTAACTGACTGAGTGATCCTCAAAATAGAACTAGTACTTCCCATAAACCTGAAACCTGAAATTTGGTACAGGGGAAGAGTTTATTGCCCACATATGGAAAACCGGACAAGTGCGAGTCGGACTCGCCCACGCCACGAAGGGTTCCGTACCCACTTAACGTACCGACATAATTTTATTTAGTAATCTGTGGTAATTTTTCGCCGGCAAAAAAAAAATGATTTTTAAAGTTTTTCAGCAAATAAAGTTTTCATCTCTCATATTCGGAAAGTGATGTAAGTATATTTAAACTGAGCAGCGGGTTAAAAACTCTGCGTTCCACCCTAGGGTGTAAAAGTATTTTTAAAAATAGAACTGAATTTGGTTACAGTCAACCATAGAGTTACCTCATCGGCAATGAAAAAGTTTTCTACTGATTTTTTATGAGGCCGGGACTTTTAAAAAAATGAATTATATAAGAATGAGAGTTACTCAAAAACGGCGCGTCGTAGTTAAAATCCAATAAAATTTTCAACCCCCTATTATGGTACCGCGGAGATACTTAGGGGGCATCCAATGGATACATACCTATACAATTTTTATTTTTTATTTTTATGTAAGTACTTAAGTACAAAATTTTTTTTTGTTAAATCAAAACTTCAATTTTTTTTAATATAAGTACTTAATAGAAAAACAGAGAAACCGAAGCCCCCCACCACCATTCTTTTATTTTCTAGGTAGTTTTAGTTGTTTTTATTGCTTTTCTTATATAGGGGGATGAAAAGCAGAGTGTATTTACTTTCCTTATATTCGAAATGAAAAGTAGAGTGTATTACTCGGGCGCAAAATTATTTTCACCTCGGGCGACGTACCTATATTGAATCCCTCGCTGCGTTCAGGATTCTACTTTAGAATCCCTCACTGCGCTCGGGATTCTACTCTAGAATCCTTCACTGCGCTCTGGATTTAAAATAGCGCCCACGCCGTTAATATGCTATTTTGCTCCCTTGTAATACAATAGTAGATTTCATTACAAGTGCGGAAAGCCTGTCATTGCAAAGAGTTCCGACAAATGTCTACCCGAGCCGAGGCGCAGCCGAAGGTGAGGGTTGACAGTCGGAACAAGTTGCAATGACGGTTCCGCACGTGTACTGAACAACTATTTTTAATACAGTTGCGAAAAAATTAAGCAATTTAATAAAATAATAAAACACAATAAACTCAACTAACTAATCGTAAAAGAATTTAAGCAGAGACTTTTTTTTTGTTTTCTTCACCCATTCTGGGTTGGCAAAGGAAACTATGATCATACAGCCAAGGCTTCAGTAGAATTTTTTTATTGATATGAAATGAAAATTAAATTAAATGAGATGAAATGAAATGAAACCTAACAAAAGCAATCCGAATCCTACAGGAGCGCCTTTCCTTATTTCTCTCTTTTACCACATCGTTTTCCAATAAAGCCACATTATTGCACTAATTCCACCATACTAAGTACCTACCACAATAAAAACCAGAAAAAACTAATTTAGAAAATTAAGAAATAAGGTCCCTCATTTTCTTTTCACTTACTTGCGCAAACTCCTTTAAGCAGATACTATGGTAAATAGTGCACGTCATACCATATTTAGTAATCTGTGGTCATACAGCCAATTTTATGTATTTTTTATATTCATAAATTTAATTTGGCCGATACTAATATTAATTTAATGTATAATTAAAATTACTTTTAAATCTGATATTGAAACAAATTAGTAGCTTCTTTTTAGAAATATTTGCATGAATCATAAAAACTTCTATGATTTTTTTTTTTGTAAAAACTTCGTGGTTGGTTTTTTCTTTTTAATAGACAATATTTTGACAGTTGGGAAAGAAAACGCACGAGTTCGGGAAAGGTAAAGAAAAAGTTCGAGTGTGTAATAGCCCACATCCCGAACGCTATACGTCCCTGCAATACGCCACTTTTTGAGCAACTGTATTAAAATCTACTATTTTCATAGTGTTTGTATAAATCCTGTGTATAAAAACAGAAAAAGCAAAGGGACATTTGCACCATGCAGCCACAATATTATTATTATTATATAGGTAAATTATATATCATAATTTGGTAGGTTATTTTTTTTTTAAATACGGTGCGCACAGAGTATATTACATCGCATCGCATTGTACCACAAGCGCTATAGTATACCTTTAGCACGAACATCTATCGAAAAAACAAAATGAGATTTATCATAGACAAAATATCCTCTACGAGTAATTTTGTATGCGAAATATGTACAGCGCCATCTACCGCCCAGAAGCGGGTACTGAAGTTGCGCATTTTAGTAGCAAGTAGTAAGTATCAATAGGCTGTATGACCGTTCCACAAGGCCTCACAAGCCAATATTTAAAAAAAACGGCGGGAATGATTTTCAGCGGTTGATTTGATATTAATACAGTTTATATTGTGTAATAAATTATCAAAATGAGTTCTGACAATGAAACAGATACAGACATTGTATGTATGTACCTACTCCACCAAATTTGAGAGCAGAAGCAAAATTAATAGGTAACAGAAAACTTACTGCCAGCAAAATCAAAAGAAAGATAAATTATATGAAAACCTGCGATCTGATTTGGAAAAGTGAAAAAAAGGCGCATACGTTTTCGGAATCTGTGTTGTTGGCGTATTTTAATGATACTTACATCATTAAAATAATATTATTATGGGCGATTTATACATAAGCGTGCCCAGGAAAACAATAACATTTACATCCGAACATGAATTTGACTAAAACTGAAATAAGACGAAAAAAGGACTTGGCGTTAAGGCTGATTTACATTTGCATAAGTACAGTAGCGAGTTAAGAAATCAGTCAGTTAAGTAACAAGTAGTAAGTTGTAAGTAGCGTCCAAACGTATAGGCGAGTAAGTAGTCATAAGTTGCCGTTCCGAGAAGAAGTATCCGCTCCGCGACAAAGACAACAGACAGTTGTTGGTTATTTTACATAGGTAAGTATCTACCTACTCGGATTGAGAAAAATGGACGAAGAATAGGAATGGAATATGAAATATTAGGTGTCATAATCGGAGAATCATCATCATCATCAATTTACGTGTGATAATCGAAGAATTTAACAGTGCTTTTTCTTGTGGAAGATATTGAAGATGAAATTGTAATAGAAAGGAATAGATCGTGAATAGACCTAAACTAAGTGTATATATTCTTTGCCTAAACGCATATACCTAGGAAAGAAAGTAGATAGCAAGAAGAGAAACACGGGGCGCAAGCAATCAACTTCTAATGGTACTGGCAGATGAGGACCTTAAAGAGTATAAATTATCTTCGCGCATGTCCAAAGATTCATTTTTGTTTCTACAGATAAGTGGGACCTGTCATTCAAAGATCTAACATAGAAAACCGATAAAAATATAAAATGTATAAGTATTGTTTGATTTAGTTTTTTATTTTACAGCTTTTCTTATGTCGTATGGGCAGTAGTGCCTATTGTTCTTTTACTTATGCAGCATCTCGAGCTAATTTGTTCTTATATTCATCGCTTTTAGTGTTATATTTATATAGGCAATCATGTCCTAAACATTCCTTGACGAACTTTAATGTTGTCTCCTCCGATCACTTCATCGATCTGTGATTTAAACAGATTTAAAACTCAAACTCTAAACAAATCAACTTCAAGAAAGAAAATTATTAAAACAAAACACGTTGCAACCAGAAAACTTATGAACTGTACTAAACTCGCCCGTCCACACGCGCGGCGAGTTTAGTTGGCGGGGTGCGGAAGACGCACGGGCGGGGTGGACTTGCACTTGACTTACCGAAAAAATAGAACTTCATTCTATTCTCTGTACTTAATCGTTAAGTTATTACTTAACTGGCAAATCCCTGTCCAAACGATGATAAGAACTTAACTCGCCAAGACCGTAAGTTAACTCGCTACTGTACTTATGCAAATGTAAATCAGCCTTTACAAGAACTTGACTGACAGCGGGTTTGACTTAAGTCATACTTGACTGACAGCGAGTTTGTCATATGTCATTAATGTCATCGAACCCCATGTGTGATATAAATTTTCATAAATAATATTTAGTTAAACAGTTTTTTTTATTTCCTAGCATTTCTTGAGAAAAGCACTATACAAGCCTTGTACGGTAAGCAAATTACCTTGCCTCGAATGATTAAAGCCCTCGCTCGCCTGCTGCTCGTGCTTCAAACCATCCTCGACAATGTAATTTCTTACTTACCTGTCCTCGGCTGTAATGTACTATTAAATTTTCGCTTTTAAAAACACATTTTACCACTTTGGAAGTGTCTATCTTTCAAAATATTCACTTTGAGAGAAAATTGTTAAAAAAACGTAGGTAATATTATTTTTGAAGTCCTATTTTTGAAGCCCTATTTATAGACACCCCACACGAATAGTTTTAATGAAATAAAGGTTAAAAGAAATGGATTTAATATTAAGAGGGTATAATTATTTAAATGTTTCAAGTCAAGTCATAAATAATTGAGAAAAGCTTCACAGATAATTATGAGTAGGTATTTTCAGTCTTCAGACTAGAACTACATCGAAACTAGCCAAAACGATGAGTGAAGTGAAAGTAGCTGCTACAATATTACCTAGGTATGTTAATACTAGTATTATCTCTACTGCAATCGGCGCATGCGCAGATCGTACGAGAATTAAAAAAAAACTCAAAAATAAAAGAAAATAGACGTTCGCTTGTATGAATTGTAAATTACGTAGCTGTTTAAATTAATAAATTAGCATGCAACATTTTATAAGCAGCTTTTTAATATCAAAGTTTTCCATTTACAAGATTAAAAAGCGTGTAAACTATACATTTATTCGGATAAGTAAATTGGAGTCTTGTTACTTTTTGATTCACGTAAATTCAGCTGAATTCTTCGAACTTACTCATTTTCTAATCATCATCATCATCATGTCAGCCGAACGACGCCCACTGCTAATTTCAATTTTCAAATATTGGATAATAAATATGAATTAATAATATTATTTAATTGTGAAGATTTTTTAATAGCATTGTAGGTATTCACTCATTTAACATTATAAAGATGTTATTTGTTTGTTAATCTTCCTAGCTGTCCTTTATTTTTTATTTAAGTTTTTTTATAGCTGAAAACTTGGGACTCGGGAGCGTTCCGACGGTTTATGGATAAGGGGCTTTGTGCCTTGTTCGTGTTAAAATAGTCTAGGTACTTTTATTTCTTTCTTTATCATAAAGATTATGAATTGAGTATTCTACCTCTGCACGTTGTATTTTGCAGTTTATTTCACCGTGCGAGGATGTTCAGGATCACGACTGCATACCAATCGGCAAGGAAGGTGTACTATAGAATATGGTCATGCACTCACTGCGCATACGCAGCGGTTGTGTTGACAGATGCAAATGTCTTGTTTTGACCGCGTCGTGCGGGCAAGGCCGGCCCACGCTACGGGCTACGGGGGGCATACGAACGCTACCAGCAGCCCCCTGATTCACAAATCGTCGGAAACGCTCCCGACATCACTAACGGAATGTATGCACTGTTTTTGTCACTCACTATAGAATAGACAAAGACAAAGCACAGAATCCGATTCCGTTTCCGACGGTTCGTGAATCAGGGGGCTGCTGGTAGCGTTGTTCGTATGCCCCCCGTAGCCCGTAGCGTGCGTGGGCCGGCCTTGCCCGCACGACGCGGTCAAAACAAGACATTTGCATCTGTCAACACATCCGCTGCGTATGCGCAGTGAGTGCATGACCATATTATATAGTACACCTTCCTTGCCGATTGGTATGCAGTCGTGATCCTGAACATCCTCGCACGGTGAAATAAACTGCAAAATACAACGTGCAGAGGTAGAATACTGAATTTATAATCTTTATGATGAAAGAAAGAAATGAAAGTACCTAGACTATTTTAACACGAACAAGGCACAAAGTATCTACTTACATAAAGCATTGTAATTCCTGTAGAAATCTTTCCTTGTGAGAACAAGATTCTTCTCCTCAGTGCTCTTGAGAATCCAAATCCATCTAAATAAAAAAAATATTTTGTAAGAAGATTGTTTCCCCCTCGGAAAGTTTGCGGAGGTAACATCTACAATCACAAAGGCTAAGAAGTAAAATTAAGCAATTGGCATTAGCACAGAAATTGTGTAAAAGTCTTTTGTAAATTCATGAACACTGATGTCGTCTTATAATAGGTCTTTACATATGAAATTGCCGTTTTTTTCTTTTGTACATATAACTTAACAACTTTTATAATATTAGAAATATATAATTTCTTTAATATTGCATTACATTAAGACCGTATCGAGCAACTTTTGATAATTTAATAACCACGATATTTGATTATTTACATAGAAAAAACTTATTCCGAAAGTTACGACTATTTTTGTTTCCAGAATTTCGTACTTTATTAGTTGTAACTTAGTGAAAAAAAATTTTTTTTCTCTTTACAAATGTGTCATTTAGTAGTTAAAATGTTCATAAATACTTGTGTAAAATTTTGTAAATTTACATAATATTAGTCGTTAAATAATAACACAAACGTTAGTATGGAAAAAAAATAATTACAGAAATCTCCATACAAAACGGCAATTTCATAGGTAAAGACCTATTATGTAGGTACCTATATTATTTTCAAAATACCTAGTTGATGTTTTGTTATATCTACCAATCATCTAGACTACGGATATATACTTATATAAAAAAAAACTGTCCTTGGATTCAGCTGATAATCGATCGAGCTCGTTACCTTCGATCAATGCCTTCGATATCCCGATTGAATCAATAGGTAATATCTGATTAGGTAAGAAGGAATAGATAGATAAGCACTAAGCGTAAGAATTATACATGGAATTGACGATAAAGGCATATAAAGGTGATATACCACCAAATCATTTATTATTTATATCTAACTGCTGATTAACTTATCTATTCAATACCTAGGCTTGGCTTAAAGTTTTACGGAGTTCTGTAATTTTCTTCCGTTTATGGACATTATACTACTTATAACGGAAATATTTTTATCTACACTCATGTTATAATATTCGAATTATGAACTCATGTATGTACGTCTAATGATACACTTTATGCCATAGTCAACTATAAAAAATAAAACTGCTGTATCCGGGTGTTTCATAATGACCATTATGAAACACCCGGATATAGCTGTCACTCATTATAAAACACTTATATTTCTTAATTTTACAGTCTCCATGGCAACCGTAGGATTTACCGGCCCTGACTTCCAACTCTTTCAAGCCCTTCTTTAGCCGGCAACAATCAGAACCTTTTTTAAAATTAGAATTTTGAATTTAGAAGGAATAGACCGTATAGACTCCTATGAGTGGGGTTTGGCACCAACACCAATTCACATTTTGTAATTAATATTGATTTGCTTAATTTTTGAAATATATAATAAATGTAATGAGTGTAGATAAAGTAGTGTGTGAGACTGCACATAACTCGGTAGGTATGCGACAGTCATACAGGATAAATTTTTAACCAGTGCACAAATTTTTAGGATCAACTCAGAATCGGTAAGTGAACAACTTTCTCCTAGAAACATAGGTCGAAATATGACAAAAATTTTTGACTCTTCATACAAATCGGACTGATCACGTGATCATTTTAGTATGGGAAGTACAAAATTTTTTGTCGTATTTCGACCCATGTTTTTAGGAGAAAGTTGTTCACTTACCGATTCCGAGTTGATCCTAAAAATTTGTGCACTGGTCAAAAATTTATCCTGTATAAACTACTAATATCTACACTCATGTTATAATATTCGAATTATGAACTCATGCCTGAACGTCTAATGATACACTTTATGCCATAGTCAACTATAATAGTATATTATGATACAAGTGAGCTAAGGTTGCTCATTATACACGAGGCTGTGGCTTGCAGCCCGAGCCGCAGGCGAGGGCGTAAATCAGCCGAGTGTCTAGTGAGTAAGTTGCTCACGAGTTTCATGCGCACTTTTTCAACACACTTGCGAGGAAAAACAAACATTTATTGCATACAATAACGAAATATTCCGATCTGTCCCCCTCCTCTGTCCCCATGGGGTGACAGAACGGACAAAAAAGTTTGATCTGTCCCCCTGTTACCGATGAGGGGACAGTTCGAACTTTACTCACCTCGTTAATGTTTTATCTGTCCCCCTATCGGTATTAGGGGGACAGATCAAACTTTTTTATTCCTGTTTGTCCCCCATAGAATTAAATAAGTATATAAAATAATTATTATTTATATTTTATTATTTTTATTTATGTTTTTAAAAGTAATGCAACCTTCTATTAAATAAAAGACAAAATGGTTTCGGTTTATAATCACCTTTATTTATATAAGTTATAAACATTTCTTTTATTTCTCTAATAATTATCAGTTTCAAATATTTACTTTTAGCTTATTAGTCCAGGTTTCATTTTGTAGTAACTAGGTAAGAAGTCAAATCAGAAGACTGATTTTTAATACAATGTCTACCTACTGTGATTTATATTTATAGCAAGGTTTTATGTTGATTGATAGATAAATATTCGTGGTGTTATAATAGGTTTAAATATGGATATTTGTATCTTAATAAGACGGATTGTGTAATGTGGAATGGAACGTGAGGATGGATGAAAGAGAGCATGTTAGAAGTAAGATTCCTTTTTTGATTTTATGTTGTTTCACGGTGACGGAGTCATTAGAAAAGAGAGACGTAAGACGTTTGGTAAGACGATTGTATAATAACGAAGTGATTTAATAAATAAAGTATTCCATAGCATTTTCTAGTTTTGCTCCAATCCTATAGTAATATGTACCTTTCGTGATTTATGAGACTGATAATTATTAGAGAAATAAAAGAAATATTTATAACTCTTAGAATAATAACACCTAGAAGCCGCGTCTGAACCAAAATACAAGCGTAAACGCGTGCCATCTTCATTATCCTTGTGTGCGTAAGCTATATGTTTCTACGCTCATCTAACGCACACAAAATATGGCTTCAGTGTAACCATCATCGGGCGCTTACCCACGAAAAATGGGAAAACGTGCTGCTTTGTTATGCGATGATTTGTCATGTGTTTGTTATGATGATACATAAAGATGAATATGATTATACTAATAAGAATATTACCTACGTGTTTTTAAAATAACAGCAAATTAACCATTAGTCTTATGATGAATGCCACCGTTCAATGCGTTTAAATTTAAATGCCTGTATGATAAATTCACATTAAGACGCATCTTTTGTGAGATACATTTTCGCGAAACATTTACACAAAACGTTAACAAACCATAAAAATCATAGACAAAATGGTAAAACAAAATAGTAATAATGGTGAGATTGAGCAAAATAGATAATTATGAAAATGTACTTATACCGTTTCTTTTATTGTAAAATTATGACGGCTGACATCCCTCGCCTATTCAAAGACAATAATTTTTGTATACCTATTATGTTTCAACTAAAACCAAGTATGATGCAAGTAATAGGATATTTGAATTACGATTAGACGGATGTTTGAAATTTTATTTGATGCAGTAAAGTATCCCTAATAGAGTATTGAATGGCCAGAATCACTAGATAAATGACGAATAAAATAAATGCTAAATTATTTTCATAGAACTTATTATAACACAAACATTTAGTAGCAAATAAAACCAACCAACTTAAAACATCACTGTGTGCAATTTTTTTCCAACAACTAGCAACACTGTATAGTGATATATTATATGTTTCAAATTATTTGTTTTTTATAGGAAAAACAAATAATGAATCCTGCTGGAGTAAAGGTTCTCTAGCAGTTGTATTTGTTTTTTGTCGATTTACCTACAGAAAATGTAGAAAATACCATATCTCAAATCACTTCGAACGTTATTCAGCATTCACAATCCTTTTCATTCACTCCAGTGACGGCTGACGATATCAATAGGATAATTTCATCTGTCAAATCCAAAGCCGTTGGGTGCGATGGAATTAGCAGAAGAATGATTGTCTGTGTCCTGGAACAAATCCTTCCTATTTTAGTCCACATTATTAACTATTCCTTCCAGACTGGGCAATTTCCTCTTCTCTGGCGTAAAGCCCAGGTTACTCCCTTACCCAAAAATTCCTCCCCTCAACTTTTAAGTAATTTCAGACCTATTTCCATCCTCCCTTTCCTTTCCAAAATCCTTGAAGCTGCAGCGCATAGACAACTTTCTTCCTTTGTCTTTTCCAACTGTCTCGTCACATCCCTCCAATCAGGTTTCCGTCCTGGACACAGCACCACTACAGCGCTTCTTAACGTCGTTGAGGACGTAAGACTGGGAATGGAGAGTCAGCTGGTCACGATCTTAGTTCTCATTGACTTTTCATACGCATTCAACATGGTCGATCATGACATCTTGCTAGCCATTCTCAAATCTTCGAATTTCTCCTCATTGTCGCTGGAGTGGTTCTCCAATTATCTTTGTGGTCGCCAGCAGGTGGTCCGTGCGGGCTCCAACGTATCTCGCTGGACCAGTCTCTCTTCCGGTGTACCTCAAGGGGGCATTCTCTCCCCTCTTCTATTTTCCTTTTTTATCAACTCCCTCTCCTCACTTCTTGGATGCTCTTACCATTTTTACGCTGACGACCTACAAATTTATGTGCAAGCACCAGCTGATGATGTCGACTCCGTTATCTCTCACTTAAATGATGTCTTAAAAACTATTAGCACCTGGTCCACGGAGTTCGGCATCGCGGTGAACCCGGCGAAATGCCAAGCGATAGTTGTCGGCGGCTCTAAACAGCTGATTAAAATTGACACCGATTTAATCCAGCCTGTTTTGCTGAACAACAAAGTTATACCTTTTTGCTCCAGTGTCAAAAATCTCGGCCTTCACATAGACCCTTTGCTCAGATGGACAACGCAAGTTGCCGAGGTGAGTCGTGCGGTTACATATTCTCTGCGCTTCTTAAGCCGCTTCAAAAATTTCCTTCCCATTAAAAAATTAAGATAACTCTTGTCACATCTCTTATTTTTCCTCTCATTGATTATGCTGATGTCTGTTACTCTAACCTAAATGAGGATCTTCTCAACAAGCTAGACCGGCTCATAAATTATGCTATCCGTTTTATTTTCTGTCTTCGCAAGTTCGATCACGTCTCTTCTTACCGGTCGCAGCTTAAATGGCTTCCCATTCGTCAGCGTAGACAGCTAAGGTTGCTGTGTACTCTCTACTCCATATTAAATAACCCTCTTTCACCAGAATACCTGAATTCCAAGTTTACATACATCTGCGATTCTCATGGCCGTAATCTTCGATCATCCGATTCATTAGCACTATCTACTCCTCTCTACAACTCTGGCTATATGGCCGATTCTTTTACAATGCAAGCCATCCGCCTTTGGAATAGTCTCCCAGAGTCCGTAAGGAGATCTCAATCCAAGCTCTCGTTAAAAAGGAATGCTCATGCTTTCCTTCTTGAAGGATCTCGTGTTTGACGTGGAATATCATTATATGGTTTATCATCACTATCTGTGTTCATTGTTATTATTTATATATGTTTATATAAGTATATGTATATATTCAAAATATTTATATGTATGTAGGTATGTTGTGTATAATTATATTTATGTGTATGTATTTACCTATTTTTAGACAAATTATTATTTTATTTCATTAGTTTTTTTTTCTTCTTTGTTTGTACCGCATTCGCTGATTTCTTTTTCCTAAAGGTTGACTGGCAGAGAATGCTTGAAGCGTTAAGTCCGCCTATTGTACTTTACAAATGTATTTTGTGCAATTAAGTTATATAAAATAAAATAAAAATAAAATAAAAATGTGAGTACCCACACTACATACCACTACTTTTCTACTTTCACTATTTTTCTGTTTTTCTGAGTTGCTAGAACACTTATTTCTAGTGCAAACAGTCATTTTGAATTATTTTTCGTGAGCTGTGTTCGACATAACTTGACTTTGAGCACTGACAGCGCGCGGAACGAACTGAGAACCAACTAAACTTAGTTTTAGTTGCGCGTTTTTCGTGCTTGCAATGGGTTTCGAGGTGTTATTATTCTAAGTTATAACTTATATATATAAAGGCGATTATAAACCGAAACCATTTTGTCCTTTATTTGATAAAAGGTTGCATTACTTTTAAGAACATAAATAAAAATAATAAAATATATAATAATAATTTTATAAATTTAGTTCTATGGGGGACAAACAGGAATAAAAAAGTTTGATCTGTCCCCCTAATACCGATAGGGGGACAGATAAAACATTAAGGAGGTGAGTAAAGTTCGAACTGTCCCCTCATCGGTAACAGGGGGACAGATCAAACTTTTTTGTCCGTTCTGTCACCCCATGGGGACAGAGCAGGGGGACAGATCGGAATATTTCCAAAATCTAATATTAGCTGAGGGAAAAAGCGCGCAAGTTTTTTTTTGCACGCGCCAAATGTAAGGTGATTGATTACATACAGCCATACAGCCTACTTCAAAATAATTATAATAATAGTGATAATAGTGATTATATAATAGAGTGAAAAAACTCGCCAAGGCTCGTTTTTTAAACTCCCACTCGTGTTTTAATACCCCTCATTATGCGACAGTCATATAAACTACTATTTTAAGTAAAACCTACTTGGCTCAACAGTCTAACTGCTCTGAAGAGACTTCTAACAAACAAAGTTTATAGTTAGGTCTCAGCCCACTGAGGTAAGTATTTGAATCAAATCAAACTCGAAAATATTACTAAGTAAGTAGTTTTCAATAGGTATCACATTGAAACAAACAATTCTAATATTTGCATCTTTGTTTTTTTACCTTAGATAGATATTTTTTTCACTACAAAAAATACAAGCTGGTTTGGTTTTCTTGAGTAAAATGTAGTGATAGTGTCATTGCATGGTCATTGCCCACTATAATATGTTAGTTAAAGTCCATTCGCTTAGATAGTGTCGCCCTTTGATCGCGCCGCCTTGGCACGTGCCGCTGCTTTTTAAAGGATGCCGCCGCATAAACACAAGAAGCCGCGTGCGGCGTACACCCGAAAATGGAATTGGATTTTGGGACTCGGCATTTATTAAATTATATTTTCTTAAATAATCTATGTTTATTATAAATACAGGTGGTAACGACGGTTATGACTCGTGACAATTCGAGCGATGATAAGTAATCATAATAATCATATAAAAAAATTATAAAAAATATTATTATTTGTAAATCACTTATTTAACTTCCTTTTATATAAAAATATCCAAATTTTCATTAAAATTGACTTTGGTACTCAACTTGAGTGTATTATTTTATATCTGCATTTTATAGCAAGAGCCACAATGCCGTGCGGGTGTACCGACACTATCTAACCGAACGGACTTTATGTTACCCACTATTAATTATATTATTCAGTCACTTCGCAATTGTTGATAATTAACCTAATTAACTCGTTTTCCCGTAAACAAATAGGTAGCTACGATAATGGCATTTACGATATATAAATTTTCATCGAACTGTTTGTGTTAACAATGTAGGTAGATACTGTTAAGTTAACAGGTAGTTAACAATAGTACTATAATCATATTTATTGTTAAATGTGACAGGTAAATAAATACGAGCCAGTTTTAAATAATTATCAATATGTTGGATATATTTTACCCACCAATCCGTATCGGGCCCGCGTGGTGGGTTATGCATGCATGGCCTATTCTCCATTTTCCATCCTTAAGGAAGTCCTAGTTCCCCAGCAGTGGGGAGGGGACATTAAATAGCTGATGGATGACAATAATGAGTTCCGAGTTACAGAACACATAAAGGTTCTAATGGATCTAATAATTTACAGAAAATATACTTATCTCACTTTTGCTTCGTTAGTTCTGATGAAAGCGAGACTAATTTCAATAAATTATCTACACCATAATATTATAATTTTATAACCAACTAATATTATGTAATATGCAAGCGTTTATGAACGTTTAATATGCCCCGTCCTTGGCATAATGTGCTCTAATCGATCAACGTATAAATTTGATTACGTGTAAAGAAAGCTACTTATGGCTGGCTAGGTCGCTCGGTTAACGCGATCAACCGAAAAGTTTATTGGACTATAAAATGTATCAACCACGGTATAGACAATTCTGTTATATTTTATTAAAATAATAATGAGAAGGAACATGAAACAGAAATCAGTTACTTAATTTCATCGGTGTTAGAGAAAGCGGGAAATAGGTATTGAGTATTAGGTGCCTAGCCTACTTACCTACCCAAAAATTGTGCAAGCAGGATATGCCTGCAAAATGCTTACAATAAGTAGGTAAACAAGAGTTACCTACGAGTTACTCTTGTAATTATAATGGAACGCGAAAGTTTAAAATCTTATAATAAGTAGGTAAATAGTTGATATTTTTCATTATTCTTAAATAGCGAGAATTTAAAGCAGAATCATTCAAAAATTCTACGTAAATAACTACTTAATAATAATTTTCCTTAATGTTTTGTATCCTCAACCACAACTGAGATCAACTTTTGAATTTTACCTAACCTATTTTGGGTAGGTAGGTAGTGTATTAAACAGGTCGACCGACACGTAGCTTAGCTCGAATTCTTTTGCTATATCTTTTCCAATAAAAGTCACGTCACAGTGAGGTCATTGAGTATTGGCGATATCATCATTGATACATCGTTTCTAACTATGAGCAAGACCACAGACATAGATGTGAACAATACTGATTGAAAATTGAGCAATTTTCACGTAGGTATGTTCATAGTAAATAGTATTATGCCGATGACTCACTGCAAATGGTTCACTTCACTACCGAGCCTTAAGAGTTCAAATGTAAATATGAGTCATTTTCTGATTACATTATTTATTTGTCATATTTTTTAAGTACCTACTTTGATGAGGAGAAATTAAGTGATGTTGTTGGTGACAAATGAACATTTGTTTCTAAAGCTTATTTGCACTTCTCCAAGGAAGGACTGAGGTTCAGCAGTGAGGATCACCAAGGAACCTTTCACAGTTAGGGATGTCTCCTTGATGTTAACAATAATTACGATGAGAAATCCACCTACAACAATATTTCTTCTAAAGATGATTATAAATGAATTTCATGACTAACTATTTTTTTTTCAAATAGATACACAAATTTATATGACAAGTAATATAATCATTACCAATTACCTAATTAATGTGAAATCAGATACGATCCGTAAAGTCATTGGCTAGTACCAGGTAACTCTTATCAGGTTCGTATGTACGCAAACGAAAATTTAATCATAATTAGTTTTTATGATATGATTGCGAAGGAATTTACGAAGAAGAAGAGTTTTTTATGAGAAAATCACAGGTGGACTTTGTTCGATTATCGTTTATTTAGTAGAATCGTTACACATAGGAACTACAATTCCTCAATTACTCCTCCTAATTTGATCTTTTTCCTTTTCGTGATTATTTTTATGACAACAGCTTGTCTATTCTCTGGCAACTAAGTCGGTACTTGCTTATTTGACTTTATATTGAAATTAACACCGAATTGCACAATATTGTGTGAATCGTAGTAAATATTTCTCCAAGTGCATTCAAAATGCTTAAAACCTAGTTGAAAGCACTTTTAACTTCTTCGGCATTCATCTTTTGTTTAGTTTAGACTAGCGGATCCTCGCGGTTTCACCCGCGTGGTAACCATTCCCGTGGTAATATCGGGATAAAATATAGCCTATGTCACTCGGGATGAATGTAGCTTTCTAATGGTCAAAGAATTTTCTAAATCGGTCCAGTAGTTTCGGAGCCTATTCGATGCAAACAAACAAACAAACAATCAAATCTTTCCTCTTTATAATTAGTATAGATAAATTCTCATTGTGGAAATAATTAATTGTAAATATTCAAAAAATAATAATAATAACAATCTTGCCGATAGCGCTTTCATCTTCGTCTCCTGTTTAGACCATTATTCCAATAACTCGCAAAAATCAATTCCCTTCACATTTCCTTTACAAATTTCTTTTCACTAATCCCCAGACGAGGGTGCGGGCCAGCGAGTCATCATAAATATGCGTAGGGTTGTCTACGATATATCAGAAAATACAGTAAATAAGCATTAAGCATAATATGTGTGATAGAAATACAGCATATCAATAACAGGATAATATGGATAAGTCACATCGCTATATGAAGACCCACCAACATCGTAAAAACAAACACTTATCTCAAGTTGATTAAAACATAAATATCTGCTAAGAATATGTAGGGTTAGACGAAGATCGAATAAAAGGTAAAATAATGATACGTGCAAGAAAGGGGTGAATGCAGAAGTAGCTAACTAAAAGAGTTGAATGGAAGAAAAGACATAACGCGCCGACCCCAAATAAAGGGGAAAGTACGATAAGATGAGGATGATGATGAATGACTGCCAATTTAATCATCATCGACTACTTTACCCACATTTCTATACAATTAATATGCAGTACTTAACGGATCGGTAATGGGATAGATGCGCCAACATTTACTGTCTTGAGTTTCGGTATGGCTACGGCCAAATTGCTTCCTTGTAAGTTTGGTGCAATTTTGTAGTCTATAACATTCAACATCGGCTTCAGCCCACATGGATGGTAAGACCCATCTTGGCCATCCCATTAGACATTCACAAGTAAGGCCTGTGCCTCAGTAATTACATTATAATTAAGCGATGATGAAGATGCAAGTTGAAATCATATTTATCTGGACGATATTGTAGTGTCTACTAAATCTACTTTTTCTTACGCAGTTGAGTTTAATCTCAACTTGAATAAAAATAAAAAAAAAACACTAAGGATTTCATCGAAAGATTTCCTTCTCAGTGAAGGTCTGTGTTATAGACAGTGTGGACATTAAATAGCTGAAAACGATGTCCGTGGGGAAAGATTTCAGTTGTAAATCTTTACAACCGATTGATATCCGAAATTAACATTTGCCGTCCCCGAGTGCACCCCATGCGGAGCGCCGCGCCCGTGCACGGGGCAGCGAGTGCAAGATCGATACCGGCAGACAACTGCAATATACCAAAATTAGTATTAAATATAACCGATGACTAAGCGGGAGCAACACCACGCCTTTTCCTACTATTCTCGGATTTTCCTTGTAATTTGTTTGAGAGGATACTTAGTTATCAGGAGGCCGATAAAATACTGATGTCTATATATTTCTGAAGACTTTTGAGATATAAGTATAGAGATACTTAGATAGTTTAAGGTTGTCGAAATCAGCAGACAAGTAGTCTTAGAAAGCAAATGCAGAAAAAAATACGGAAAGATCGAAGCAAGTGCAAAGGAGTGATATAATCCTAGATCTAGGAGAAAAAACCGTGATTAGAAGCAATAACTTAATCGTATCTTATATCGTAAAGAAACGAACCTTAGGCTGCAGACACATACCTACAGGAACCGGAACATCTCTTTGAATTATTATATAGTGTAAGCTTTCACAGGCTCATTGTCATGAAAATTACAAAAACACTAAGTATACTTCATACTCTTCTTGTGAAGAAGACATTCCTCAAGGATTATTTGTTGTACTTAAGCCATTAGTCGAAAGATTAAATTAATGGATTTATTACCATTAACTAAAGTTTAACTTGAAAACAGAAACTAAATATCTCATTCAAAGCTAGCTATTAATTCATTAAGTAGGCAGTAAAAATGGAAACCTTAATAATTTCTAAAATTAATCACGCAAAGTTCACATTTCACTTTCTTCAATGGTTTCCGTGATATCCATCTGTTAGCTTATGTAACACGTTAGCGTGCAAAGGGTGCTGTATAATAAGCTAATTTGGCCTACAAATGTGCGAAAAAAGAAACTAAGATAATTATAATGGCAGAGCACAGCATTCTTACTCACCAACCGTTGGATATAACGATCTTAATTAAGTTGTTTAGTACACAGAAAGTCGAGCAATTATTCCGTTCTATGTTACAAGTTACACGCTTAGAAAATTGAAAGAGCAACGCAACGTTTTACTTGGAAGCAAGTTCCTGAATATATCGGTTTCCTATGTAGGGCATATTACATTACGTACGTGTTCCCTGAAAAGAAACCAGACGATATGTCCCAATCTTGCATGATTTATTACGGAAACAGCGGTGCTGCGTCAAAATGAGACGAAATACCGCAGAATGACTGAGCCGTAGTGCGCCCTCATTTCCCCCAACCGCTACCTGCGCCTACCTGCCGACTAACGAACGACGTAACAATACACCCACAACCCATAACAACCATAAAAAATTTTTTACCCAAGACACGGTGCCACATTCAAATCACCATTCACAACATTTCTTATTTACGGCACACTCCAAAGCTCCTCAATTTAGTGAAGATACCGTAACGTAAGTCTTCAATAAATCATTAAAAATTTCAGTGCCAAAACTGGAGCATGTACATAGTTCATAATTATCTCAAGACAGTTATAATGCACTAGAATAAGTTTCTATTAGAATTTCATATAATTAAACACCAAACTCGGATAGCCAGACGCAGTAATTAGTGTAAACTGCCAAAACGCCGACTCACAGAGAAAGCACACACTGGTGAAATTAGAGAAATTTCTATCTTCACAAATATTAATTCATGTGGGGCGAACGATCTGTATGCCACGTAACGTAACCGTGTGTAGTTTTATGATATCATATTCTTTATCAATACGCTATTATACGTTATCAGCGTGATCACATACCTGTGTGTAACAATACCAGCTTCGCATTTTTTCCACATTTTCAGTAATATTTTGAAGGAAAAGGAAAATATTTCGGATCTTTGAACTTCGATCATCAATACCACTAGATAACCGGTTGGAAAATAAAAAACGGCCGAGTGAATAAGAGCGCACATCAACGGTGCGCCCAAAATTCCTCTATCCTACACTCCCCAAGGAACATACCTACTTACATGTCAAATTGCAGCTTCTTGCGCCCAGTAGTTTAGGCTGTGCGATGTCTGTTAGTCAGTCAGTAAAGGAAAGGTTTTTTTAAATATCTCTACAATTCTACAAAACTTTTGCGTTTCTGACTGACTGACAGACATCGCACAGCCGAAAATACTGAGCGCAAGAAGCTGAAATTTGATATGAATGTTCCTTAAGAAGTTTAGGGTAGCACAAAGAGAGGATTTTTGGAAATTCGCCCTCTAAGGGGGTAAAAAAGGGATTCAAAATTGGATGCAACTTTTGTGAACTCAATTCCACGGGGACAAAGTTGCGGGGGGAGCGCTAGTAGTAAAGTAATATATTATTGAAGAGAATTTAATGCTCTACACCACCCTATGGACAGCATTTAGTTTTTCGGTGCATCGTTGAAAAGTTATCCGATCAAAAGGTGCAAAAATATTTATTCCAAAGTTACAGACTTTAAAGAGTGAATATCTCGAAAACTATACAAGATATTGTAAAATTTTACTGAACAAAACTGTAGCAAATATAATCAGCTTTTATTTTGCACATAGTAAACATGTCGCTGGGACGCATAGTTTCTAAGATATAATCCAAAAACCAAAAAAAAGACCTTCAAACCCCCCTCCCACCGGCTTTAGGGCTACGGGCGGGGACTTTTGATATGTTTACCTCCTAAGTAGTCCAAACAAAGTTACGAAGTCTAAAATTGTGTTCCAAGGATTTCCCTCTATACTGTTTTTTTGAGCTTTCATTGACTGGACTAGTGGTAGGTATTGTTGATGGAAGCCTTTGATTCTTTAACATTTTCTATAACATTCCCTATGTTTATTTATTCGTTTATTTTAACTCATATTAGAGAATAATAAATAGGTCAGTGGTACATTGATTATTGTAAATAACATCATAAATTTGAATGCAAGTGTACGCTCGGTTCCGATGGTAGCCGCAGTTACAGTTAGTTCGAAGAATTTTGTAATTAAATACATATTATATTTCCTGCTTCTATTAATACTGAGTGTTGGAGTTTCGTGTTTATTAGGTATTTACCACAATTTTAATTAAATTACTTACTTATTTACCATGATTCATTGTTTACTTCAAACTTTACCCGTTATTTTATTTATAGAAAATGGTTCCTTACTATACTTAAACCACTAAAAGCTTCAGTATTCAGTTCAGACCCGGTCAAATGTCTTTATAACAAACCAATTGACCGTAGTAGCGTGTCAGACAGACATCACTATAAAGTCATTAAAGTGCATTATATTGTAACCGTACCGGCTCTAGACACAACAGTCATCAACAGTGAACAGCATGGCGCTATAAATATTCTACATCTTGATTCTCATTCGAAACAAGGCTTTTTTGTCGACGCTTTCAATGGAACTCGCTACTCAAGACGCCAAGCGCTCCACATTTAAAACTGAGCTCTGGTAACCCTGACAATACGAACATGTTTACCGCATCTCCATATATGGTGACAAAAGTGGAGCCAGTTCGCGATTGGTTGAAATAAATTGTTACCGATAGTGTGTGAGCGCTGATAAGGCCCGGTTATATAGTTAATCCTCACGTGCCGCCGCTCATTTAGTAGTGGCCAACGGAACGGCGCGCAGTGTACTCGTTGCTAGTCATAACTTAATTTAAAAGTAAGTTTAACTTGTCTGTTATCATCAACTTTAATTAACTTCAGCAATTCAATTGTTTGTCCACAAAGTAGTTCCAAAATATAAACGTGTTTATAACATTAGTGAACAGGTGACGCCATTATTTAACAAAGATTACGTAATTCTGAAATCAGTGAAGTGATAAAATCTCGTGACTCAGTGATTACCACGTAGGAATTTAGGACTGCGTTATCAGGTAGACGTAGACGGGTAACTAATAAGTGTTTTTAACAATTTCAGACTAATTCAAAATGTGCGACGAAGAAGTAGCCGCATTGGTGGTGGACAATGGGTCCGGCATGTGCAAGGCCGGTTTCGCCGGCGACGACGCGCCGCGCGCCGTGTTCCCCTCGATCGTGGGCCGCCCGCGCCACCAGGGCGTGATGGTCGGCATGGGCCAGAAGGACTCGTACGTCGGCGACGAGGCCCAGAGCAAGAGAGGCATCCTCACGCTCAAGTACCCCATCGAGCACGGCATCGTCACCAACTGGGACGACATGGAGAAGATCTGGCACCACACCTTCTACAACGAGCTGCGTGTCGCGCCCGAGGAGCACCCCGTGCTGCTCACGGAGGCCCCCCTCAACCCCAAGGCCAACAGGTACGTTCCCGCCTCGCTCCCGCCACGGCCCGCGCCCGCCCCGTCCGCGTTGCCCCGCCGACCACTAACGAGCTCCCTTTGGTTTCAGAGAGAAGATGACACAGATCATGTTCGAGACCTTCAACACGCCCGCCATGTACGTGGCCATCCAGGCCGTGCTCTCGCTGTACGCGTCCGGTCGTACCACCGGTATCGTGCTGGACTCCGGCGACGGCGTGTCCCACACGGTCCCCATCTACGAGGGCTACGCGCTGCCGCACGCCATCCTCCGGTTGGACTTGGCCGGCCGTGACCTCACAGACTACCTCATGAAGATCCTCACCGAGCGTGGTTACTCGTTCACCACCACGGCCGAGCGAGAAATCGTGCGTGACATCAAGGAGAAGCTCTGCTACGTCGCGCTCGACTTCGAGCAGGAGATGGCCACCGCCGCCTCCAGCAGCTCACTCGAGAAGTCCTACGAACTTCCCGACGGACAGGTCATCACCATCGGAAACGAGAGGTTCCGTTGCCCAGAAGCCCTCTTCCAGCCCTCATTCCTGGGTATGGAAGCTAACGGCATCCACGAGACCACCTACAACTCGATCATGAAGTGCGATGTCGACATCCGTAAGGACTTGTACGCCAACACAGTATTGTCCGGTGGTACCACAATGTACCCCGGTATCGCCGACCGTATGCAGAAAGAGATCACCGCCCTCGCGCCGTCCACAATGAAGATCAAGATCATCGCGCCACCGGAGAGGAAATACTCCGTATGGATCGGTGGATCCATCCTCGCTTCCCTCTCGACCTTCCAACAGATGTGGATCTCGAAACAGGAATACGATGAGTCTGGCCCCTCAATCGTCCACAGGAAGTGTTTCTAAACTCCGACAAATGACTGTTCCTAATTTATGATGCCCTACACCAGTCCCCGATCTGGGCGGCTCAAATTACGCTTGTGATTTATTATTTAAGTACAGTATTTAAATAGGTTGTAAGGTATCGTAATATGCATATTACGTAAATTCAATTTTTGACAAAGATTTTTGATTTATTTATGAGAGTCACTAACCAATATTTGTAATAAATAATTTATACCGGTATACGTGTGCATTTTGATTCCCATCCCCGCTTTCTCATGATCGCGTTTGTGCAGTTATGGCCACTATGATAAAAGTGAAAGACGCGAGAGTACCGTTGAAGATCTCTTTGACACAAATTTGCGATCTTGCAAGTCGACCAGCGATCGCAGATTTACTAGCTTTCGTACAATCATTGAGCATTCACTCACATACATATCAGGTTTTTATAATAGGGGCATGTTGATCGGATATCAATTAGTCATTAGATAACGGCCATACCGGGAAATAATAATGGTAAAACAGTTATCCGAGTGCTAGTAATTACTTTTATGGGTTACGATTACGAAGGTTGGTTAAAAAAACATGGAGAATAATTACTTTATCATTTACGTAGTGACAATGCAAAATGCGTCTTCTTTTGTGCGTAAAGCGACAGGGAATAGTAGAATTTAGAAATTAGTCTCGTTTGCCAAGACCTGTCCTAATCTAATCACCCGATAATGAATTTCCCAATCCAAAACAATTTGGTTGTTTTAGAGAAATATATTTATGCGCCCTTGGCCGCAGATGATTCTGTTATCATTCCGTCTCTCTCTTTCTTTCCGAAAACAATTCGTCATTTTTGTTTGTTTTAGGAAAATTCTTATTCTGATCAACTACTAACCTTCTTCATAATAGAGGTATGAGTATGACTCATATGTCGATGACATCATCATTATCAGAAATCATCAAATCAATAATTGGGAATGGCGTGTATTAGGTCATAAACATAACAAGCTGATTGTCATCACGTAACAGTAGCGTCTCTGCTGCAGTAGCGGTACTAATGCAACTCGGTCAACACAAGAACGACCTTAAACTTGAACGGGATGAACCTGTTGTAAATAGAGATTTCGTAGTTGAGTTGACTGACCTACAGAGAGTTCCAAATATACCGGGTTATAATTAGCAGACACACCCGCGTGGCTGGCGTAGCTGTGAGTGACGTCACAGTGCACTATTTCTGGATGCTGTAGACTGTAGACGAAGTCTACGCAACACTAGCCACGTATGAGGTATTGACGATAGATACCTTAACATTTCGATTCAATCTCGAGATCAATGATATGTATCCTATTGTGGTGAATTGGCGATGCTAATTATTTGGATTGAGGAAGTGACCTATATGGAATACTGGTAATTTGGATTAGACAGATTTAACAAGAATTTTAAACGTCTCAATATAATACAATGTTAACAAAATACCTCGCTATTTTGTCATTCCGAAACGGAAAACAAACAATTATGATGAGAGTCGTTTGTTTGAGGTAGGTAGGTACTAGTGAAGTGATGTAACGAATATTCGCATTCGCATCTGCGAATATTTGCTTGATCGAACGAACGAATATTAACGTAAGAAAATAAATAAAGATTATGAAAACAAAACTTCATACCTATATGGTCGTTACTATTACTACCTACTGCATCGATAAGATTTTTAATGATCATCCACTCTTCAGAAGTCAGTTGGGGAAATTTTATAATTTTTTGTGGATGCGTAAAGACAAAAAGACTCTTGGAAATCCTAGTAACTCACTCCTCTTGTATTAGAGGTGCCTTTTCCCTATTGTTCGATTCGAATGATGAAAATGTGTTGCGATCTTCATACCTTTTTTTTGGATAGATTTTGAAACTGGTGTGAATCATTCGCATCCGCATTCACATCCGCATTCGCGTTCGCGAATACTTAAAATATGATATTCGTTAGTTTCGTTACATTTGTTTGGTTTCATGCTCTTTTAATTTGTCTTGTCGTTAATTCTAGTGTTTTGTTAAATGACATAAGTTAACATGAATGTCAATTATCATACATAGCCTATCTTTATGAATATTTTATGTGAATATGTCACGTCCAACGAACATTCTTCTAATGATAAGCCGCATACCATTAGAACAATTAGAAGTAGGTTAAAATTGAATTCCAAGATTTTCTTACATTGTGACTTAGTTACAAGTGAAGTTAATAAAAGTGTGGTAATTAACCGACTTCTAATCAAAAAGGAGGAGGTTCTCTATTCGTCTGTATGTATGTTTTTTTTTTTTTTTTTTTTTTATGTATGTCCACCGATTACTCGAAGAAGGCTGAACCGATTGAAATGGTTCAAACGTTATTACATCAGGTTGGTTTCCAAGTTGGTCCCATTTTTTGAAATTTTGAAATCGGTTCAGTAGTTTTCAGGAAATCTTGAAAATACTGTCGTTTTCGTTACCACTTTATGTGAATTTAATACGTATCTTTGGGCATAACTCCTTTGTTTATAATCCGATTTAGATGATTCTTGTTTTGTTAAAAAGGGGATACCTCAAGGTATTTTAATCGACTTCGAAAAAGGAGGTTTTGAGTTTGATCACATACCTATTTACCAGAAAACACGCAAATTGCCTGCACGATGCACTAAAAAGAGTGAAATAAAAATTATTTTTATAAAAAAATAAAACCGCCTTCTAAAAAACCACATCAAAAAAGTAAGAAATAATTCCTCACCAAATAAATAACGTAAGTACTTTGAAGTCGGGCGGGTTTTAACAAAAACAACAAAAAAAATTACATGTTTCACGCCCGACTTCAAAGTACTTACGTTATTTATTTGGTGAGGAATTATTTCTTACTTTTTTGATGTGGTTTTTTAGAAGGCGGTTTTATTTTTTTATAAAAATAATTTTTATAATCAATAGCAAACGTTTCATTTGATTACACTACAAAACTTTAATTGATTTTAAATTTATGTACGGTTTTACGATACCTGTATTCGATAATCATTTCCGATTACCAGTGGGTTTATTTATATCAAAAAGCTTGTTTCCACATTTGTGAAATCGTAATAAAAATGTTTTAGATAATCTTTCACTCAACCGTTTCTACCAAAATGGATTAAAAAAAAAATAACTGTAGGTACCTAACTATCTGTAAGTCAGTATGAGCTGAACCGTTATTACCTAATCTAAGAGTATGAGTGACTGGCACACACCAGCTCTAAACCGCGCGAAATGGAAGGTAGGTGGAGAGGAGAGGCCTTTGCCCTGTAGTGGGACGACCCAGGTTAATAATAATAATAATCTGTAAGTAAAGAATCCTACTAATATTATAAATGCGAAAGTTTAGATGTTTGGATGTTTAGATGTTTGGATGTTTGGATGTTTGTTACTCAATCACGCCTTAACGGCTGAACGGATTTGGCTGAAATTTGGAACACAGATACTTTGTAGCCTGGAGAGGAACATAGGCTACTTTTTATCCCGGAAAAAATCACATTCCCGCGGGATATTGTCATGTAGTTCACGCGGGCGAAGCCGCGGGCGGAAAGCTAGTGATAAATAAAATAAATAGGTATTATATTTTTATGTCTGAAATATTCATGAATTCCGAAATTGGATCAGCTTGGCCAATAATCACAAATTGGAAGAACAAATTTTCTTATCTCGACTCGTTTCTTTAATTGTATAATGCGACCTATTAACTAATAACTGTCACTTACGAGGCCAAACAGTTTTGTCGTTAATGTCAATTTCAACAAGCCTGGTATTAAGTTCTACCGGGCCAGCTGTAAATTGATGAGCATATGTGAAGGTTACGTTACGGGTTACGGAGCAGAGGCTTCGTCCTCAATTCGAAATTATCGTGTGGTGACGAGCGTTGGTGCAAGCAAGGCGAGGGTCAAGGGCGGCCGTGCCCGATCGATCCCAACCTCCCCTCTTGACAAAGACCCACCAATACACTTCCAACCTTATCCCCCAATTTACAAAACACAATTTCCAACACACTCTTCACGCGATGGGTGAGATTCGAAATGAGGGAGCCAGTAAGGCACCATATTTGGTCAGAAATCGCCGGCTACACTGCAGTGATCGCTGCATGCATTCCTTTAAACGTTGATGGACTTATCTAAGCTAAATAGACCGTATTAGGATGTAATTAAAAAAACTGTTTTATTGCTTGATATGGTAAGAGGTACTAAAGCAGTAAATCGCAGTTGGAGCATAGGAAACGTAATAAGGCGTTGTTGGAAAAGTTAGTCATATTAAATAAGATGCATTAAAGGAATTGAATTACTTAAAACTAGGGCAATCCTTTCACTTTCATCTAACAAAATAAAGTTAGTCAGTTTAACATTTATAATTGTAATCCTAACAACAATAGAGCTGTCGTTCCTGTAAAAGTAAAAAATGATGCCAAAAAGTAGCAAGCGAAAAAACATAAAGGAAGGAAGGAACGTTGTGGCTCTTTTACTTGGAAGCCTTAGTTAGGCTAAACAAGGCCCTAACGAAACAACTTAAGGAGTAAAGTAGTTTGAAGGTTAAAGACGCGTTAATCCATCTCCACATGGTATGTGTAAGGGTTGTTTGTGCCTATTAATAGCAAGTGGGACAATCGCGTCAGCAGCGCAGGCGAAGATTGCGTTCATACGTATAATGCGATCATCAAATTCACGCATAATTGGTCACTGTGCTAGTTTGAGAAGAGCTGCCTGCCATACTTGTTTAGAATTTCAATTTCTTTCTGTGCTAATATTTCAAATTACTTTCACTAATATAAAATGAATAACAAATTGCATATTTAAAAAAAACGGTATCTAATCAAAAGCATAGGTACATTTCAAAATACTGAAGCTGCTATTTTTTGCACAAGTTGCACATTTAGGATTGGTTATTCAACTAATAACGTATACTCCTCGGCATTCAAATCCGTTCCTTCTTCAGTAGTCTTAGCATAAATAAATAAACAGGTAAATAAATACTAGTCAAACAAGTCTATAAGTAATTCGTATTTCGTATATTCATAAAATTCGTATTCCATAAAGAAATCCTAAGCTTTTGAATTTACGTAATTTCTAGAATTTCATTAGAAAAGAGCTCACTTTCTTGTTTAATGATTATGTATTCCATAATAAATTATAATATCATCTCATTTATGATGCGACGGTTTTCTATTTTAATCATTGATTTCTTTTTGCTAGTAAAAACTTAGAAATATCTGCAAGTATTTTATTTTACGCAATTGGTGGAGATGGAGATTTTTCCAGATCCAAATACCTGCTAAATTAAAGCTTCTTCGATTTTTTACAAGCTTTTTATTGAACTTGCCATGTTAGCTAGTTAGTTTTTGGGGGACAAATCTTGCAAGCTTAATTTGACCCACTTCCCAGTGTCCGATGGAGCTGAAATTTTGTATACAGGTTTGGCTTAGATGACAATACAATATTTAAGAAGTACAGTCAGCAAAAAAGCTTCTCATGAAAATGAAATTTTTACTAAAAACTTATTTGCGGTTAATGGTAGTAAAGTGTTCTTTGTTGTATAAGTACTTACCACTTTCTTTATTTAAAAAAAATATCAATCGCCGACACGAAATAAACCTAAAAAGAAAATGTCTCTCTCTCAGTCGGGGGACCGCAAAAAATGGGTTTTATAGGGGTATATGTTAGAGGTGAGAGAGAGAAACTTTATTTTTTGGTTTTTTTACTATTAAAATTGGTCCAATTCAAAATATCAAAACTTCGTCCCACGCTCATTTCAACACTTGCTATTGGTACATCATTCCTAACTCGTCCGTATTTGTCACTACCTCGTATCAATCATGAGTCAGACAATATAAGAGCATTGTCGTAGCCATTAGTATGCCTCAGACAAACTCGTTTTCAATACAATACCTCTGAGACACATTAGAATTCTACACTATGTTTACTAGTTTCCTTCATTGACTCATTTTGAGTGGCACTTTTATACCTACTTAAGTAAGTACTTACTTTATTTAAAAATATCTACCTACTTAGGTAGGTAGGTAGTAGGTGCCTACTACCTACCTAGGTACTCAATTTCATTATTTCTGTTAAATTTATCGTTGGGAACCTAATGATCAATTAGTAACTTTCAAATAAAAGAAAGTGTTTTCCTGCAATGTCTTTAACTGAATCACCCAATTCATCGAAAGTTTGAATCACGTTGAATCGCTCAACTGCAATTTCCCTTAAAAAAAGGAGGATACATTTAAAAAAAATCCTGATTAAAAAACTATTTTTTTATTAAGTATTTTTTATATAAAACTGGGCAGGCATTTGACCACCATCTTGTTTATTAACAGGATGTGGTCGAAGATGTTGCATGCTTGCCCAGGAAATGCATGTTCACTCTCGCCTTGAAAATACCAAGGTTGTAGTTATTGGGGAACACATAGCAAGGCAACGCATTCCATTCCTTAGCGGTTCGCATAAGAAACGAATCTGCGAAGCGTTTAGTGCGGACAGGTGGAGTGTCAACAAGGTAAGGGTGATAAGCTAGCCTGCGTCTGGTTTCCCGATGGTGTAAAGAGGCTGAGGGAACTAGGTCGTGCAGTTCTCTCGCACACTCGCCAAAGTGTATTCTATAAAAAACCGAATAAAATTCATCGGTAAAGTCTCTAAAATTTAAATATTGAAAGAGAAATTCTGTGAACAAAGGCACTTAGGAAGTATTCTTGAAAAGACAGAAAGCTGTGCAACATAAAGCGTGCTTGTGACCTCTCGAAGTGTGAAGGACATTCGGGAAACATTTTGCAAAGTCGCTCGCGTCAAACGAGGGCAGAGGTCAACAGCTACCAAGCCAAGACCATCCATCAGACTGTAATGCCGACATCGCACGATAGGAAATTAATTTGCATAGCTCCTCCGATATTTACGACCAACATAAAATGTTACAGTTTGTATTAGGTAGGTCTTAAAATATACAACTCGACAGAACAATTTGGCAAAAACATTGTAATGTAACTTCACAAAATCGGTCATTAAGAAGATAAGTAAGAAAGTTATTTCTGACTCGTCTTTGAAAGCTGCCATAATAATTAATCTACCTCTCTAGGTTACCTATTTTGAAACCACTGGGCAAATTTTCAAGTTTGATTGGTAAGTGAACAACTTTCTCCTAGAAACATGGGACGAAATACGACAAAAAATTTTGGACTTCCAATACTAAATCGATCACGTGATCGATCAGTATGATTTGTATGAAAACTCAAAATTGACATATTTCGACCCATGTTTCTAGGAGAAAGTTTTTCACTTACCGATTCTCAGTCGAACTTAAAAATTTGGCCAGTGCTTTCAAAATAACCAATCAATCAATCAAATATTTATTTATTCACATAGACATAATAAGCATGTAAGTACTTATGAATCGTCAATATTTTCCTACCACCCATTCAAGACTTTTTTAACTGACAAGAAGAATGGGCGCAAGACTTGCCAGCGCGTTTCTCGGGTAACGACATTTCCAAAAAAAAACATATCGTTACTTACATAGAGCACACATTATACAATATTATTACATAAATAATATTTAATAGGAAAATTTTCCCATTAGAATATTTTCCTTTTAAACAAATACCTACAATATGTACATTTCATAACCAAGCATTGTGGTCCTTCAGATAATCTTTGACTTCATAATAACCTTTGCTCATGAGAGTCTTTTTAATATGTTTTTTAAATTCATGCAAAGGCAATTCAATTACCTACATCTTGTGGAACTTTAGGTATTCAAAAAGGCTATGCCTTTCCCCAAAAACGAGCCTCTAGTTTTTTCTAGTCCAAATCTTGGAACAGCAAGTTTATTCTTATTTCTTGTACTTATTTAAATTATGAACATCACTTTTCTTTACAAATGAATTAAAATGCATTCTTACTTACACTAAGTTTTCATAAATGTACTATCCTGCCAAGGTTAATATATCAATTTCCTTAAACAAGTCTCTTAAAGAATCTCTTCGCCGAAGATTGTATATGGCGCGAACAGCTCTTTTTTGGAGTATAAAGATATTTCCAGCATTAGCTGCTGAACCCCACAACAAAAGGCCATAGGACATTACACTATGAAAATAGCTAAAGTATACTAGTCTTGCCGTTTCAATATCAGTTAATTGCCTTATTTTTTTTTACTGCAAAAGCTGCAGAACTGAGTCTACTCGACAAGGCTTCAATATGTGGATCCCATTGAAGTCGTGAGTCTAATGTAACACCAAGAAATTTAGTGCTTTCAATTAACTCGACTACATCTGCGTTTAACTTAATATCCAAAGCAACCTCCCTTACATTAGGTAGGGAAAATTTAACACATTTAGTTTTCTTAGAATTTAAGGCCATATTATTAATGTTGAACCAATGAGCAACTTTAGAAAGAGCACTATTTACATCGTCAGAACAATTATTACCTCTATCAACTTTGAAAATTAATGAGGTATCATCTGCAAATAGCACTGTCTAACACAAATTATTCGCGTAGCAAGGTAGGTCATTTATGTAAATCAAAAATAGTAAAGGGCCCAATATTGAACCTTGGGGGACGCCCATATTAATGGGGGCTCCAGTAGATGCAGTGTTATTAACAACTACTTTCTGATTTCTTTTACACAAATATGATTGCATAAGGTTTACTGATTTATTAGAGACACCATAATGTTCTAACTTCTTTAAAAGTGTTAGCCTGTATAATTTATTTTTACTATTAACGGTATCACACACACCCAAATATGACTGAATGCTTCTTAAAGCTGGTCGGATAATAAACGATTGTTTAAACATTTTGATATCATTATTCAGTAAGTATAGATGAGTCACGGTTTGTTTAACAAAATGTATCACTGGCTCATTGGACCGATTACTGTTCAACTTAATTGTTAAGTAGACTTTTTGACTAAGACAGTATGTATGAGACAGCAGGTATCTAATAGACTTGGCATTGATGATATACCTACCTATCTAATGAATATTTACTATCGAAAGAACAATACTACAGTGAAAACATTCACGTCTATTTTTATAACTATCGCTAAGACGCTGCCTGTGGTTGGTATAACCACAGAATAATATGTATAACTTTTGTTTGTCTTGATACAGGTAGTACCTTTAAAGAACCCTTACATTTTTGACGGTCTGACTTAAGTTACCAAATTTAAGTCAAGAAAGTGCCTTCGGATTTATTAATTCCTTTGAATAGACTAATAATAGGTCTTTACCTATGAAATTGCCGTTTTGTATGGAGATTTCTGTAATTATTTTTTTTCCATACTAACGTTTTTGTTATTATTTAACGACTAATATTATGTAAATTTACAAAATTTTACACACGTATTTATGGACATTTTAACTACTAAATGACACATTCGTTAAGAGAAAAATTTTTTTTTTTCACTAAGTTACAACTAATAAAGTGCGAAATTCTGGAAACAAAAATAGTCGTAACTTTCGGAATAAGTTTTTTCTATGTAAATAATCAAATATCGTGGTTATTAAATTATCAAAAGTTGCTCGATACGGTCTTAATGTAACGCAATATTAAAGAAATTATATATTTCTAATATTATAAAAGTTGTTAAGTTATATGTACAAAAGAAAAAAACGGCAATTTCATATGTAAAGACCTATTATTAATTCCATATTTTGATCCATGAATCAGTTATTTTTAGGGTTCCGTAGCCGAATGGCAAAAAACGGAACCCTTATAGATTCGTCATGTCTGTCTGTCTATCAGTCCGTAGACGTACAGTCGACAGCACGTCAGGTTTTTACAAACTGTCAAATTTCTTTAAATAAAATTAAACCTTATGTTTAACCGAAATTTTGACATTATGTAGTAACCCGACGTGCTGGCGACCGTATCTATATCACAGCACATTTGAAACTTGGTAGGTAGATGTATTTTGCAAACCGCATTAAAACATAAAAAAAAATTTTTACGTAAAATTAATGGATGCTAGCCTACTCTAATTCAACGAAAAACGAAACTTCGTTATACCCGTCCCTTTCACTCTCCGGGTGTGACAGAATCGAGTGAAAGCAGCGGAGCTAACGAAGTTTCGTTTTTCGTTGAATTAGAGTAGAGCTTCAGGGCCATACATAATAGAACTGATAGTAATATTTTCTTTCCATCAAACTTATTCGTGTGGGGTGTCTAATTGTCTATCTATAGATAGGTCTTTTAAAATGATATAGTTTCTTAAACCATTTATTCTCAAAGTCAATATTTTGTAATATGGACAGACAGATAGACACCCAAGTCAACCCCAAATTGATAAAAAAAAAAAAAAATAAAATAAATAGGTACTTATGCTGTAGATTTTAATAAACACTTTCAACGAAAATTTGTTCGAACAAGATATACCTACCTACCTAGTCAGCAGTTTTTGAGATAAGTATATCTACTTACTTATCACATTTTCAAAAAAAATAATCAAAAACACAATGAAAAACAAAGTTATTTCTAGCTGACGAAAAATGATAGAGGTTTTTTGGGTATCAATCAATGCATTCAGTACTTTAAGTACCTACCTAGGTACGGATTACGGAACCCTTCATGGGCGAGTCCGACTCGCACTTGGCCGATTTTTAGTGACTAAACCCTTCAGATATTAGCGTAATCCTTTCCTCCTTTCACCTGCATTTTTTTTAGGTAAGTACCGGTTATTAAAGTGACGCCGATTCCGATACAGACATCTGAGATTCCAAGGAGTTGACACATCAGGGGTCTCGCAAGATGCGAGAAGTTGCGGCAGCCGGCTGACTCACCGGCCGCGGCCGGGCCGGCGTAGTACGAACTACGCATGAGCGGAACATCAGCGAGCCATGCATGACTCACATCTAACTGACGATAAATGAGTCGTTTGAACTGATAAATAAATGTGCAGGGATCCAGTTAGTGACAAATAAACACGAGGAGATAATGTTTTGATGTTTGTTTTGTCTGTTTGCTTCTATGAATGATTGTTATCGATATACTGACAACAACAGCTGGGTGTTTGTTTATTGAAAATATTTTAGGGACCTTTAGTTTTGTGATCACTTTAACTAAAACAAACGCAAAGGTGTTTTAGTTTAGCCGCTTTGAAAGTAGGTATGGCTTGGCCTCAATTAAATCTGAAAATAATGCTTTTAATCTAATTTTCAGGAAAATCGATAGAAAGTGAAACTTGACCTCTGACACTGCAGCAATTTCGCCGGTCGTCATCGTCGGTTCCTTTGACTGGCATAAAATTTGTTTTAGGGCGATCGAGGCCGATGGGTCAATGTCTCTAGGGAGGGAGGGACAGATACGCCGCGCCCTCTTGGTCAATACAAGTCGGCTATACTAGCTGCCCCCGCTGTTTTACCCGCGTGGTTCCCTTTGCTGTAAGAATCCTCATGGACCATGAGGATTCTTACCCCTACCATAAGTCATGGTACCTACCTATGTCTTTTCCTACCATTCATTATCTTTATTAGCTGTCACCTATGCAGTCACCCCTTCCTTTTATATTGCCTGCCTTCCTCTCCCCACAAAGCCATCCACATTCAAATTCAGTAGGTTCATTTCTTCACCTTCTTTTCTTCACCACAAGACATTCATCCCACCCACTCAACCATACCATGCAAGCAAGCAAACCCGTTCAGTCGTCTCGTCTATACATCCGATACAAACTTTAGCATTTATTTTAGTAGGTACCTAGTTACGTAGGTAGTACCTAGGTAGGTAAGATACACGGAGACAAGTTAATACAGGGTTCCCTCGGTCACGTAGGTAATCCCATATAGGTAATCCTATAAAAGTTAGCCTTTATCAATGCCGCCTTCTTCATCCCCTTTCTGGCCATGTACAAACAAAGTAAGTCAAGGTGTTTACTTTATCATCAGAAAATCTAGTAGTAGGTACCTACCTATGTGGGGCTATGTAGATTCTTTGTAATACAATTTTCCTATACTAATACCGTGTCTAGGTACTTTCATTTTGAATTTTGCGAAGTATATTTTTAGTAGAGGTACCTACTTACTTACGGGTTGCCCTATTCGAATAGGTAGGGTAGACCGGAGGCAAAAGTAAAAGGGGGCAATTAAAACATCGTAATTTACTACCACAAACAACCACAGAATATACTACAACGTTTGTTGTATATGTGCGTGTGTGCGTTACTGACTCGTCTAGACGCGCTCATTTTATTTTACAGTAGTGGTGCGAGCGACGACGAACGGAGTCGTCACCTGCCGTACTTACGTCATTTCGTTTTTCGAACGCCCAAAGGGCGAAAATTTGAAATTTTCCTAAATTTTAAAGTGAGAATTAATAGATTTTTGGGCAAGATTATTTATATCTATATCGAAAAGTAAAGTGTACTGTTGTAGAGAGAGTTGAAACAGCTAAATACTTGGTAGTTATTTTGGACCGACATTTAAACTGGCACTATCACATAGAATCAATAAGCGGTAGAGGTCGAAAATTAACATGGATTTTTAGAAAATTAAGATATGTTACTACCAAGAAACTTATTAGCCAAATATACATAGCTCTGGCTCAATATTTGATAGGCTATTCTATCTCGATATGGGGAGGTGCAAGTAAGACTAAACTCCTGGAGTTGGAGAGAAGTCAGCGATGTCTACTCAAAGTTATTTATTTTAAACCATTTAGATTTTCTACAAACGAACTCTATAACTTTAAGATTACATAAATCTCTGCCGTACAATGCTAATAATATATTGAATAAAAGAAGAAAATATAATGCTGCTAAATGATGCTAGAACATTAACAACAACAACATCAACAGCTAAGAACATTATGGTGTCTCGAAAAAATCAGTTAACCTTTTGCGTTCATATTTGAGTAATAGAAATCAAAAAGTGATTTTTAATAATACTGCGTCCTCAGGAGCTCCCATTAATATGGGCGTGCCCCAAGGCTCAATATTGGGTCCTTTACTATTTTTAATCTACATAAACGATCTACCTTACTACGCGCATAATTTATGTGAGACAGTACTATTTGCAGATGATACTTCTCTAAATTTTTAAATTGACCGAGGGAATAATAGCTCTGACGAAGTAAATAGTGCTCTCTCAAAGGTCGCACATTGGTTTAACATTAATAACTTTTCTTTAAACCCTAAAAAAATAAATTGTGTCAAATTCTCACTACCAAATGTAAGGAAGGTTGATTTAATTAAGTATTAGTTTGAATGCAGATGCAGTCGAATTAGTTGACAGCACGAAATTCCTTGGTATTACCTTAGATTCACGACTACAGTGGGATCCACATATTGAGGCCTTGTCGAGTAGACTCAGTTCTGCTGCGTTTGCAGTAAAAAAGATAAGGTTATTAACTGACATTGAAACGGCAAGACTTGTTTTCTTTAGTTATTTTAATAGTGTCATGTCCTATGGCGTGTTGTTGTGGGGCTCAGCAGCCAATATTGGAAATATTTTTGTACTTCAAAAAAGAGCGGTACGCGCCATTTACAGCCTTCGCCGCCGGTGCGATTCATTAAAAGTTTTGTTTAAAGAAATTAATATACTAACCTTAGCAGGGCAATACATCTATGAGAATATATTATATGTTAGGAAACATCTTGACTCATTCACTAAGAATAGTGATATTCATAATAAGAAATAAAAATAAGCTTGCCGTTCCAAGATTTAGACTTGAAAAAAGTAGAGGCTCGTTTTTGGGAAAAGGCATAGCATTCTTTAATAAAGTTCCACAAGAAGTAATCGAGCTGCCTTTAAATAGATTTAAAAAACATGTTAAAAAGACGCTCTTAAGCAAAGGCCATTACAAAGTAGAAGATTATTTAAATGATCACAACGCTTGGTTGTCATAATTATAGTAACACTAACAATGTATAAAAGGAAAATATTCCTATACATAAGTATGAGAAAACTTTCCTTCAGCATTAGCTTTTTGTATAAATTTTATTATTGTACCATTTTGTCCAGCAACGACATAAATTTTTTTTTCTTTTATGAATTTCAGTACTTACTTACTGCACTAAAATCAGTGCAGTAAGTAAGTACTGAAATTCATTACTGCAGTGATTTTCAAATTTAGAATGTTTACCTCGGAAAAGGTACTACCCAAAATATTATTACCAACTTTTTTTCTTTATTTTTTCTTTCGTTATTCCTGTGTACATGAAGCTCGACTTAATACTGAGGTAACTGGAGAGTGCAGTACTAACACTTTTTTGTCACCAAAAATTACACAGTGGCTGTCTTCCGTCTCACCTACACTTTAAAAAAATACGTATGGTCATATGAGACAACTGACAGCCACTACATACATAAATGTCAAATTTGCTGGGAACACTTTTTTATTCAGGGTGAGAACTCCAGGTTACCTCAGAGTATTAAGTCGAGCTTCATGCCTGTGTATAAAAACGGAAAAAGCAAAGGGACATTTGCACCATACAGCCACATTATTATTATTATTATATAGGTAATTATTATATCATAATTAGGATAACTTTTTTTTAAATACGGTGCGCACAGAGTATATTACTTCATATTGTACCACAAGCGCTATGTACCCTTAGCACGAAAATCAATCGAAAAAACAAAATGAGATTTATCATAGACAAAATATCCTTTACGAGCATGGAAGTATTACCTAAATAATACTTCCATGTTTACGAGTAATTTTGTATGGGAAATATGTACAGCGCCATCTACCGCCCAGAAGCGGGTATTGAAGTTGCGCATTTTAGTAGCAAGTAGTAAGTATCAATAGGCTGTATGACCGTTCCACATGGCCTCACAAACCAATATTAAAAAAAACGGCGGGAATGATTTTCAGCGGTTGATTTGATATCAATACAGTTTATATTGTGTAATAAATTATCAAAATGAGTTCTGCCAATGAAACATATACTGACATCGTATGTACCTACTCCACCAAATATGAGAGCAGAAGCAAAATTAATTACAGAAAACTTAGGTACTGCCAGCAAAATCAAAAGAAAGATATATGAAAACCTACGATCTGCTTTGGAAAAGTGAAAAAAAGGCGCATACGTTTTCGGAATCCGTGTTGTTGGCGTATTTTAATGATACATCATTAAAATAATATTATTATGGGCGATTTATACATAAGTGTGCCCGGGTAAACAATAACATTTACATTTAATAATTGCCCGAACATTGTGTGATATAAATTTTAATAAATATTATTTAGTTAAACAGTTTTTTTTATTTCCTCGCATTTCTTGAGAAAAGCACTATACAAGCCTTGTACGGTAAGCAAATTACCTTGCCTCGAATGATTAAAGCCCTCGCCTACGGCTCGTGCTTCAAACCATCCTCGACAATGTAATTTCTTACTTACCTGTCCTCGGCTGTAATGTACTATGACAGGTTGGTCCCAACCACATAAAATTACTGAAAGTTTGTAATACCGTAAATAAATATTTTTCATTTTTCAAAGTAGCTTACTAAAAGGTCAAAGTTTATGTATAATCTAAAATATCGGCTTGTTGTTTTTAGTGTAGGAAAAAGAAATTCAAGGTGTTTGTTCCACCCATAAAATTGGACCATTTTTCCCAAAAAAACTATATGCATAAAACGTCAAATTCAATCTCTCATAGGGTACAATCATTATAATATTACCGATCTTTATGTTATTAGTAGGTAATTAAGTGAAAATTAACAACCTACGTAAACTCAGTTTTCGTTACACTTAAAGTGTAATAAAAATTAAAACTGGCTTAAGTTAAGTACTGTGGGTTTTAACTTTAATAATGTTGTACTTATTTTTTTTATCTCCGTTAACTGAGAATAAAATAAGTTTGTTTTGCAATATTTCAGTGAATTAGTGCGCTTACGCATTATACCACAGCGGCAGCATTTTTGCGTTTTTACTGTACATAGATTCGCCGCCGCCCGCCGCCGCTTATAATACCCTGGAATGGAGTTACTTTTGCCCGGGGTGGCCGGCATTTGTAACACTCTCCCTTTTCTGATCTAAACTGAAATAACTCGATGATAACAAGATACAAGACATATCAAAACCTGGATGTGTTCCTTTAACAGCCAGATATACAACGTGTTAATGAATTAACCCAAAACCTCTTAGGTGGCGATTGTGCTCATGAATATGAACAACTTTTACTATGGGGCCAACTCTGCAACTCAACAAAAAAATCAGCTGTTTCATACAAATTGTCAATACCTAACCTACTCGACTAAAATGTATGAAACAGCTGATTTTTTTTGTTGAGTTGCAGAGTTGGCCCCATAGTAAAAGTTGTTCATAATCATGAGCACAATCACCACCTAAGAGGTTTTGGGTTAATTCATTAACACGTATTTCCTTTTACTGTGCATAGGTACACACATTTTCAGGATAACTTAACATTTGTCTGTAATCTGGTAGCAAATAAAATAAGTTACTTTTGCCTCCGGTCTACCCTACATATTATAGGAAAATGCACCGCATATTATTATTGTAATCTTCTCAGATGTAGGTACCTAGCTTTGCCGTTATTTACTCGACTGTTTCGTAAACTAGGGAATGCATTGTAGTTTTAAGCTCATGGATAAAACTGCATTACTTATTCATAATATTTATTCTCTGAGTTTTTTCGTTTTATCTTAGATTTTAAACAAGAATCTGCCGTTACAAGAATATTCGTAACTAGAATCTGTCCAAACCAGAATCTGTCCTACCTACCTAAGACGAATAAGTGTTAAATAATAGGTTTTTAGGTAGCTGTAGGTAGGTAAGTAGGTACCTATATAAATAGTTTTTAGAAATAAACAAATACCTGCAGTCTTAAACTAACTTGACCTACCTACTGAAAATAATATACCTAGGTACCTACCTAGGTAAACAGATATTCAGCAGTATGAAACGAGAAAGTAAGTTCCTAGACGCTAGGCGCATATTACCTACATTTATTTTTCTGATATAGGTACCTACTTAATAAAAAATAGATAAGTAGGTACAAGTAATTTATTGGATATTATCTGTAAAAGTGTACTCTTTTTCTTATTATTTTCGTTGGCAATGAATGAATGAAATCTTTTCTTTCTATTCATCCACACACAAACAAATTAAATTCCGATAGAATATGTCTATGTGTGCAGTGTCTTTCTTTACATCGACCGTTGCTTATATCCACCAATCAGAAGCCAGAATTTTACCGATTACCTTATATGGAGAAGCCATCGTTTGTGGTGAGAGAGGAGACAAGCACTAGTGCGAGTAAAATAATCGCATTCCAATTCTAAATTGCGAACAAATGCTGACATCTGTCAATCGTTAGTGACTGCGAAGACATTTTGTAGGTCGTTTTGATGAATATTGAGGCGCGTTTTATAGTAAAAATTTAATTTGTTTGGCATCGGTAGGTAGGGGTCCGCTTGGCGCGTCGATTGTATTGTACGCCCGGCCTAGTGAAGCAGAGCGACCTCGCATTACGAGAGCGAACGCGTCAGATAATACCGGCGTTTGTCTCGGAGCGTGCTCGCTGTGACTACTCTATTGTGTTTACGAAGTTAAATTCTGTAAGTATCTACCTACCTACCTATTATTATAATCAATAGCCTCATTAGATGTTAATAGGTATTGATCAAGGTAGGTCTACTTTGAACTATTGACCGACCGTAAACTTGACTGCTGTGGAGCCTGGAGCCCTATTTCGAGTCTTCATGTCATAAATGTGTCAAAATTTTATTTGGTACCGTAGGCTCATTGAAGATTCTGATCGACTCAAAATGACATGTTATTATGGTCATTGCAACACCAAGAAGGTACCTAAGTACTATATTTCTAAAATTGGTTATTGATTTCGCAAAACAAAACGTCTATCCGTCTTGTTATCGAGTAGTGAGTGCGTGTTCGGAAGAAGACCTCGTCAATATCAAGGTGGCGAGGCGAGCGGCGCGGCGCTATCAGCAACGGCTGGCCGCGGGGCGGTTGCTCGGCGCGGCGGCGCGGCGGGGGGTCGCGCAGGCTCCCTCGCCGAATACCATATATGGGCACAAAACCTCTCGTAGCCTCCGATTGGTCGAGAACCGCCACAGCAGGGAAGGGGCGCCTCGATAATCAACCTCATTTATATACTCCGTTCGCTTGGCCCGCCGACATTCCACGAAGTGAGCTCGAGTCGAGGTGTTGTGCAGCATAACTGAGGCTGTGCAATAGCAGATAATTTATTTATTTATAATAGGAATATTTAATTAAAGTAAGTTGATAAGAAATTGTGCATTTAGTTATCTAGTGATAATTAGTGACTGTGTTGTGACAATTTAGTGATAATAAGTGAGTGTGCGGTCAGTGACTCGCTTGGGGTCGCATGACGCCTGGAGGTGTCTGGAATCGCCGGTTGCGGTAGGGCGTGGTCGGGACTCTGCCTGTGAAAAATTAAGTTATTCTATTCCATTTTGGAATTATCGATCGATGAGAAGCTTTGCCTCCATTTGAAAGTTGGCCATTTTGAATTGACTTCCAAGTGCTTTCTCGGTCAGTAAGTAAGAGCAGGCAGTTCGGTGAAATGTCGTTTCGCAGGTTCGCGAGTCCACGTTGACGCCTTACCGCATCTTGTTAGACCTCACCGTATTTGGTTATGGTTGCGAGCAGTCGCCCACTCCCTAGAGTATTGTAATGCTGCGTAGGCATTCTGCCTACGGATTGTTCTCCCCTTATGGTGTCCGTTAACTTTTATTAGCATCCAATACCCAGTCCCAATTTATGAAGAAATGTGTGAAGAGGCAATATAAGTAATTATTTTAATTGGGTTTCATTGTATTTTTCAGACTAATTCAAAATGTGCGACGAGGAAGTAGCCGCGTTGGTGGTGGACAATGGGTCCGGCATGTGCAAGGCCGGTTTCGCCGGCGACGACGCGCCGCGCGCCGTGTTCCCCTCGATCGTGGGCCGCCCGCGCCACCAGGGCGTGATGGTCGGCATGGGCCAGAAGGACTCGTACGTCGGCGACGAGGCCCAGAGCAAGAGAGGCATCCTCACGCTCAAGTACCCCATCGAGCACGGCATCGTCACCAACTGGGACGACATGGAGAAGATCTGGCACCACACCTTCTACAACGAGCTGCGTGTCGCGCCCGAGGAGCACCCCGTGCTGCTCACGGAGGCCCCCCTTAACCCCAAGGCCAACAGGTACGTTCCCGCCTCGCTCCCGCCACGGTCCGCGCCCGCCCCGTCCGCGTTGTCCCGCCGGCCACTAACGAGCTCCCTTTGGTTTCAGAGAGAAGATGACACAGATCATGTTCGAGACCTTCAACACGCCCGCCATGTACGTGGCCATCCAGGCCGTGCTCTCGCTGTACGCGTCCGGTCGTACCACCGGTATCGTGCTGGACTCCGGCGACGGCGTGTCCCACACGGTCCCCATCTACGAGGGCTACGCGCTGCCGCACGCCATCCTCCGGTTGGACTTGGCCGGCCGTGACCTCACAGACTACCTCATGAAGATCCTCACCGAGCGTGGTTACTCGTTCACCACCACGGCCGAGCGAGAAATCGTGCGTGACATCAAGGAGAAACTCTGCTACGTCGCGCTCGACTTCGAGCAGGAGATGGCCACCGCCGCCTCCAGCAGCTCACTCGAGAAGTCCTACGAACTTCCCGACGGACAGGTCATCACCATTGGAAACGAGAGATTCCGTTGCCCAGAAGCCCTCTTCCAGCCCTCATTCCTGGGTATGGAAGCTTGCGGCATCCACGAGACCACCTACAACTCGATCATGAAGTGCGATGTCGACATCCGTAAGGACTTGTACGCCAACACAGTATTGTCCGGTGGTACCACAATGTACCCCGGTATCGCCGACCGTATGCAGAAGGAAATTACTGCATTAGCGCCATCTACGATGAAGATCAAGATCATCGCGCCACCTGAGAGGAAGTATTCCGTATGGATCGGTGGATCGATCCTCGCCTCCCTCTCGACCTTCCAGCAGATGTGGATCTCAAAACAAGAATACGACGAGTCTGGCCCTTCAATTGTGCACAGGAAGTGCTTCTAAGCGCGCTGCGTTGTCCCCGCAGACCGCGGCCCGGCCGCCGTGCGGCCGGCTGCACACTCGGCTTGTAATCTCAGTTAATTTAATTGTACGTAAGATATTATTGTAATTAAATCGTAATAGTGACGGCAGGGCGGAGCGCGGCGCCGCGGGCGCGCCTCGACTGCCGGCCTCGGTACTGCACTCGCCAAAGGATCTTTTGTAATCTCATGAATGATGATTGTATGTGCTGAAACGGATAAGACTACTTTCTTACTAGGTCATTTATAAATTATAAAAAATAATGAAAATACAAAAAAAAAACTGAAAAATTTAATCTGTCTTTCCTTTAACACTCCCTGAAATCCTCAGCTGGTAATTCCAAAGTTACCTACTAAAGAAAGAACGATTCTATGTGCTAGACAAGATTAGCAAGTAAAGTTAGTAATTTTCAAGATAAATTTTAGTGTGGCACCGGTGGATCGAGTCGATCCTTTAGATTCATAATGTCCCTTTCCCATAATGTCCCTCGGTTGCAAAATGTCCTTTTCCCAAAACGCCCCTTTCCTAAAACATCCTTTTCCCATAATGTCCCTTTCCCAAAATGTCCCCTTCCCTTCCCGTCATAACAAAAAATGATCGTTGCACTACTGTTTACAATAGTAACGAGCAATTTATTTTTGTTGGCCGCACTGCCAAGCTGTATTCAAGTTTGAAAATGAAGAAAAATGTCATTTTCAAACTTGAATAACTGCTTGGCCAATAACCGTACACAGTTGACGTCATAAAAAAAAATGATCACACTGTTTACAATATTAACGAACAATTTAGTTTTATTATAATATCTTTGGCAATTTATTTCCGTTGGCCGCATTGCCAAGCTGTATTCAAGTTTGAAAATGAAGAAAAATGTCATTTTCAAACTTGAATAACTGCTTGGCCACTAAATCGTAGGTACACTGTTCACGTTTTAACAAAAAATTATCGTTACACTGTTTACAATAGTAATATGCAATTTATTTTCGTTGGCCGCACTTTGGCCAAGCTGTATTCTAGTTTGAAAATGAAGAAAAAATTTCATTTTCAAACTTGAATAACTGCTTGGCCACTTATCGTACACCGACAAAAAATGATCAATACACTGTTTACAATAGTAATGTGCAATTTTTTTTTGGCCGCACTTTGGCCAAGCTGTATTCCAGTTTGAAAATGATTTACAATAGTAATGAGCAATTTATTTTCGTTGGCCGACACTTTTACTTTTTGGGACCTATTTGACTGATCTCCTTTTCTGCAGGGCTAGCACAACTTAGCGCGACTCTTTGTCGCGCTCCTTCCAACCAATCAGCACGTCGCTTTAAGTCACGCGCGCTATCTACGAGCGATCTGATTGGTTGAAAGTGCCCGCGACTCTTTGTCACTCGAGTCGCGCTCAAGTTGTGCTAGACCTACTGGGGTGATAAAAAATTACCGTGTAAGTAAGCATAGTAGTTATTAGCAATAAATATCAATCAATCCATATTAGTTATTGAGTTCACTTTTCGATTTCTGACTTTTTCATACAACTTTATTTAGAAAGATTAGTACTTAAGGATTTTTGTTAAAACGTGTTTTAGTTTAGAAGACAAAAATTTATAATATCAATCAATCAATGATCAAAGGTAGTAATTGAGTTCAAGTGTTGATTTCTGTTGTTTTGATTATATTGGAATTACATATTCCCTAATTTTTGCTTATGTTAATATTAAAATCTGTTTAACCCTAATATGTAATGTTTTTAAATGATTATTATGTCTTTGGTAGGAAAGGGACATTATGGGAAAGGGACATTTTGGGAAAGGGACATTTCCATTCCTTCCACTCTGCACTACCAATATGCACTACCGGTAGTGCAGATTGGAATTTTTTGTCCTATCTGCACTACTGTACTACCAGCTGTCAAACCGGTAGTGTCGTTAGGAATTATTTCTTCCCTTTTGCACTACTGTGTAGTAGTGCACAATGGAATTATAAAGAGCATTACTTTTTCATTCCCAACCGCACTACCAAACAATTGTGTATGCGAACTCTTAGCTTCTACGGTTTTACATTATTTATGAAATGTCATGAAGAATTTATGAAATAAAATTGTATTTCGTTATCATTAATTAATATGTGTATTAATTTATTTTACTTTAAAAACTATAATTTCAATTTGTCGATGATTATTATTCCTCGTTGTTCTATGTCGAATAATGTGCAGGATGCTTTGGGCGGAGAGTCGAATAATGTAATAAAATTAATACATGTAACAGTACAAGTTATAAATACATTATGTAACTTGTTAATATCAAAAACAAATAAATGACTCAATGAGTTTTGAGAATATAATTTGTTTTTATATTATAATAATATTCATCAGTACTTAGTGCAGAAGGGATAAAAAATCCAAATAACGTAAAACGGTAGAAGCTAAGAGTTCGTATACACAATTGTTTGGTAGTGCGGTTGGGAATGAAAAAGTAATGCTCTTTATAATTCCATTGTGCACTACTACACAGTACTGCAAAAGGGAAGAAATAATTCCTAACGACACTACCGGTTTGACAGCTGATAGTACAGTAGTGCAGATAGGACAAAAAATTCCAATCTGCACTACCGGTAGTGCAGATTGGTAGTGCAGAATGGAAGGAATGGACATTTCGGGAAAGGGACATTCCGGGAAAGGGACATTTTGGAACCGAGGGACATTATGGGAAAGGGACATTATGAACCTAAAGGATATCGAGTATAAAAATCGATAGTGCTGTACACTAACGCCGTGAACTAGTAGTAGCAGCCAGTGACTACTAACCCCGTTTGGGCTGCGGGGGCGGCAATAAGTTTCTTATGCCCTAAAGTGGCCCTAAACCTAAAGGCCGCTCGCTGTACACATTCGACAAGCCTTGGGCCAACGTGTAGAGGGCTACTTGGTGGTAACGTGGTGGTAACCAATGTTGGCGCCAACTACCAACATACCACCACGTAGCCGTTGGCCCAATAATTGGCTCAATGTGTATAGTGGCCTGTAGAAGTTATCGATGGCAACGCGATGTTGAGGCGTTTGGGCGCCCGCGCCCACACGATTGGAGACGCAGAAAGAACGTTTGTGTATAATTGATCAAAGCAACATAGAGGCCTTTGGGGGCTCCCACGACCGGAGCCTTTTATCTCATAAGGGCAGACTATCATAACAGGCCTGGAACTAGAACATATGTTTATGACTTGATCAAGGCAACATATAGGTGTTTGGGGCCCTTGTTGACGAAGCCCGTCAGTGCGCTACCGGCATAAAAGCATCATAAAAGTCTTTGTTCCCATCCAGTCACACCAAACGAGTAACACTGTGACTGGTTGGGACAAAAAAATCCCATCCAGTAACACTTTTACTCATTGGGACAAGTTTGAAAGAAAAGCAATCCCAACAGTCACACTGTGACTCGTTGGGACAACATTTAAAGAAAATGATTTCCCAACGAGTACCAGTGTGACCGGATGGGAAATTAATCTTCCCAACCAGTAACACTATAAATAAAGATTTGTGATGCACAACAGTATACTATTTTTTTTAAACTATATAAATTACTTGCGGCCGCCCGCGGTTTCATCTGCGTGGTTCTCGTTCCCGTGGTAATATCGGGACAAAAAGTAGCCTAAGTTACTCCTTATTACAACAGCTACCTGCCAGTGAAAGTCCCGTCAAAATCGGTCCAGCCGTTTCAGAGATTAGCCGGAACAAACAGACAGACAGACAGACAAAAAAAATTTAAAAAGTGTTATTTTGGTATATGTACCGTATATATAATCATATGCATGTAGTTAAAAGCGGTTATTTTAATATTACAAACAGACACTCCAATTTTATTTATTTGTACATAATGAGAACATTGTTGCCTATCTTGGGAAGACTTCTATAGGTACGGTTAATAACAGTATGTCGCAACCACGATGTTAGTTTGGTTCCTACTTGTTTGTCTCCTGCAAAACGAAAGAGTGTCCAGGCCAAGGTCGAAACAAAGAGTAAATATTTTCCATAAAAGTTTATTCAGAACATCACAAAATATCTTCATACATATAAAATAAGCGGGTTAAACTAAATATATAAAATTTTAGTAAAAGTGAAATTTTGCAGTAGTGTCTTCGGCATTTATGCAGTAGTAGTGTCGACCCACACGTACCACAACCACACCACATCGCAGCTACAAAATGTGATGTGGTTACGTCGTATGCGATGTGGCCGGCCACTAACTAGTCCGCAGTGTCGTCGCTGGTGTTTGCGTTGTGGCTGGTATCACTCACGCGGTCTATAATGACGGCAAAATGTGGTACGTGTGAATTGTACTATTCATTTCCAATACAAAATGCGCCCCGCCCACTTGTTGTGGTTTGGTTGCGGTTGTGGTACGTGTGGGTAGACCACGTAGACTGTTAACTGTCAGCTTTAGTTATTGTAGTACAATAAATAATGAAATAAAATAAATAAATACTAAAACGTCGATTCTTTCTAGATTCAGGGTATTGTAGGGAGTTGAAACCGTTTTAAAACACAACAATATACAAACACGTACACGACATACTTTAAAATAGTCATTAAAACATTTACATTTTCTCAAATTATTTTTGGTACACCATTCCCTGAAACATCATTATGTTCAGCGTATAAAAACATAGGTACATAAGATATGAAGTTGCAAAGGAAACAAAATAAGTAAAAATAAGGTACTTACAGACTTATGTTTATGTGCACGTCAAGACTGTTTATGACAAAGAAAGGTTAGTGGTAACTCTAGTATTTTTTTAGATTTGAGATGACTGATGTATTCACAAACACATACAAGATTAGTTCTACATTTTGTTTTCTGTTAATTTAACTTACTTTAACGTTAATTTTAGCTTTTGTTGATACTATATAATCTTATCATTATCAATAATTTTGACCCTCTCACAAGTAATTTACTTGCGAAACCTTTATCCTTAACGTCATATAACTAACTACAACCTATTAAGATCCTCGAACATTAGTAGGGATATAACGCTAATTCTATTCACTAAGTAAGTTCTTTGAGACACAAAACCATAAAACTGAAAACTTCGCATAAAATTTATTAACATATAACTGGACTAGCTCCTTCACTAAGCCTATTTCGAAGTCCTAGCCTAAATAATGGATCTAACGCAACGAAAATACTTTGTAGACATATAGGAATACTACTTTTAAAACCACATGATTTTTAACAATGAATATCATCGCGTTTCATTTCATAACATGCTTGAGTTATTGTACACTTTGTAGCATAGCTGCCTTACTTTCATTCAGCAGTTTCTAATTAAAAATAGTGCGTAATAGATCCATAATTAATTAAAAATAAAATCTTAATACAACATAATTTAAAAACTTATATAAATATCGGTAAAAAAAATCTGAACTAAGCGTATTGAAACGGCATTGTGCGACTGTCCTAAGCGAGTTTGTATAAAATAAATAATGTTTGTAAGATTTATCCTAAGTCTGTAATTGTAAGTAACCGTTTAGTTAACAAACACTATTTGTACTTGGACTCATTACTCTATATTATGTATTTAGATTACATGATTTAAGGCCACATTTACATCTAAACCTAGGAATGATAACTATCCGATCATATCATCTGAACACAATTTTGCTTGGACGTTTTGCGACAAGATATACGCAACACCGCACAGTTTATTCACAATCACACAGTCACAGTATATTATAAAACTGTCACAATATCAAGTATCAATTCCTTTGTCGTCGGATTTTGTTTGAACCATTGTTAGTTACTACTGAAGCATCATTTGAACGTAACAACATATTGTTAATGGTTTTTCTTGGTTTAAAATATCCGTTAATTTTGTCAGATTTGAGTATATCTACATAGAATTAGTAAACATTACACTTATATGTCTATTCACTCAAATATAACAAAAAAAAATAGTCGTCCGATAGAACAGAGATCCTTAAACCATCTCACTATGTCTCGCTGTCATTGATACTGTCTTCAGTGGCCTGCCTTATATCAGACAGGGGGTTTCCGTGCACTCTGAATCTGTAGACGCAAGTGTAGGTGGGGTTGCCATGGTTACTCTCCACCCGCAGCTCCACGGTGTCGTAGGCGACGGGGTACCGCGCGCCGCCGATGTCGGTCGTCTTGGGGTACTTGACGGGGAAGTATTGTATGGAGGTGCCGTTCGCATCATACATGTAGTCTCCGAACAGGTGGGGTTCCGGGTCCATTTCGCCGTGAAGACCCTGTAATGTGTAATGCGTTTTTTTTTGAGAATTTAGTTATTATTAATGATTGGGCTGGGCACAAATAAAGTATCCAATTGTTCCTCATGCAAGTCTAGGGACGGACAATAAATCTCCTTTGGAAAGGTAAAATTGAATAGGGATGAATAAATTAATTAATAACGTTCGAATAAGGGGATCTTAATCTGAAATGTCTTTTTCATACCTTTACATTTGAAACAACGGAAAGATGTTTATGAAGCTTTTCAATTTAAGAAACTTTTCAGTATCAGGACGTAGAAGATTGATTAAATGCTATTATAAAGTTAAATAAAGTTTTTTGTGCCTTCATTATCCTTTTTATATTTTATATTTAACAACAAAAATAGCAATTTTATTCACAGATCAAACACCTTTTTAAAGCAACATGCAAAACATGCAGGACCAATATAAGAAAACATGCAGTGAATTTTAGTAGAATTAACTCCGAAGGAAAGTTAAATACTTACGACAACAATGTTATTACACAATAGCTTAATTAGAAAATACGACAAAGCTATTTCCAAACTCATACACGGATGATTTTTATGTGTGAAAGAAAGAGAATGTAAGTTCCTTATACGGGACGGCCGTACATTTGTTGCTGGGATTGTCGTCAAAATGAAACGCTGCCTTTGGTTGAATCAGCCAGAGTTCTTGAGGGAGATAGCTTCGAGTTGGTTGTTGCTTGTCCGAGCGCTTGCTGAAGAGTGCATGCTCCATACAAATCCGGCTCGTTATTTATACTCTCGCGGCTATCGCCCTCTCACTCTTACATTTTTATTTCTCTCTCTTACAATTTTATTACAATTGTTATGAATTTCTTAATTGTTATGTTTTTAAACTGTTACACAATTAGCTTATGTCTAAATAATACAATAGTAACGTTATTGTGCCTGTGGAATATTCATTTTGTGAGAAAAAGTGGAAAACAGGTTTTCGGTATAAATATACCTCGCCCCCCGCTTCCTCCGTACAAAACTCGGGCGCACGGGACGCGCGCCGCTCAGTCGTGTGCGGACGTCGTGGCGTTAGGATCTAAGTTTAGGTCATAGACATATGACCTAGGTCTTAAGTTTGGTGCCTAACTACCTAACTTTATCTTTTATCTAGCTTCATTTAGTGTCTAGGTCTCTATACTATTTGTTTACTTATCTGAATGTCTATGACCTAACTAGCCTACCTACCTAAGTTTCCACAGGGCTTTAATGAAAAGGCAATCAGAAAGTATCTTTATTAAATACGAACACAAGTATACATTTCAAAACTTACAAACGAAACAATTATTACTTAACTATTATACTAAATACTAACACGATTATAACTGTACAAACTTTATAGACGGAATTTATCTGTCGTCCGGAACATTCTCCCGCCGTGAATCGGCGTTGAGCCCGATTCATACTTCAACCCGGTGTAGGACGATCAGCTGACAGGAACATTACGAGCTTCTTTGTCGGTCGTCGCAGGGTACCGCCCTTGGTGTGTATATCAGCTGTTCGCACGATGCCGTCTGCGCCGGGGTAAGTTGCCGTCACTACTCCCATTGGCCACGTGTTGCGTGGCAGTGTGTTGTCTACCACGAGCACGACGTCTCCTGTCTTCAGTGCGGGTCCACGGCCATGGGGCTCCCGCCGGTTTTGAAGGTCTGGTAGGTACTCCTTCAGCCATCTCGCCCAGAACATGTCGGCGAGGCGTTGCGATGCGCGCCAGTGGGTGCGGCCTATGAGGTCGTGGTCGTCGAAAGCGCCCGGCGACGTGATGTTGGCCGGCCCGTGCAGCAGAAAATGGTTTGGAGTCAGCGCCTCGGGATCCTCGGGGTTCACAGACACGTGTGTCAGCGGTCGGCTGTTGACGGTGAGTTCGGCTTCCGCGAGCAGTGTGCTTAGGACTTCGTCGGACGGACTTCTCTCGTGTAGCACGGCGTTCAAGGCGGACTTAACGCTCCGCACCAGTCGTTCCCAGGCACCGCCCATGAACGGCGCGCCCGGCGGAATGAAGCGCCAGCTGATCGATCTTCGGCTCGCCTCGTCTTGCGTTGCCGCGTCGATGGCCCGCCGCAGCTCCTTGTCGGCGCCACGTAGGTTGGTGCCGTTGTCTGACCATATCTCGCTCGGGCAGCCGCGGCGCGCGATCATGCGGCGCAGCGCCATCACAGCCGAGTCGGTGGTGAGAGACGGGGCTACCTCCAGGTGCACGGCGCGCGTTGTGAGACACGTGAAGAGCGCGACGTATCTTTTGTGGTGGCTTCGTCCGACGGTGACGGTCAGTGGGCCAAAGTAGTCGACCCCCGTGTAGGTGAAGGGCCGTTGGTGATGAGCGAGGCGGCAGTGCGGCAGGTCACCAGTCGGCGGCTCCGGCGGCGCGATTTTCCTTTTCTTACAGGGCAGGCATCGATGAATAATCATGCGTGTGACGGGGCGCAGGCGTACGACCCAGTAGTGGGCTCGACACTCGTTGATAGTACATTCGACTCCGGCGTGATGCAATCTTCTATGTACATATTCTATGTATAACTTTGTAGCGTGGTGATCGCCGTCGAGTACCGGAGGCCGTTTTTGCTCTTCTGTTACGTCGTACGCAGCGTTGATTCTGGTTTTAATCGATAATATTCCATTTATCGATTCTAGCGATAATAAGCGCAACTTGTCGCTTTTAATCATTTTTCCTTTGTTTCCGACGTGGTTGAGCTCTTCCCCGAAGCTCTCTTGTTGGCAGACTCGTACTATCAAATTTTCAGCTTTTCTAACTAAGTCGCCGTTGAGTGGTAGAAATTTTCGTATTCTATTTTCACCCTTCTTCTCTAGGGGCTTGGGGTCATTTTTCTTTGTTTTCCAGTCGGGATCGCGAACTTCATTTTTCTTATTTCTTTTATAGTTGATTTTCGTCGTTTTCGTTCGACAGAGTTCGATGAACTGTAGTACTCGCGCCGTCGCTCCGATCAGCCGCTCCCACTTGGAAAAGCGTTCTATTTTTGGCACGGCTTCTTTTATGTTGCAGGTGTTTTTGACGGTGATGTTGTTGACCTTTTCTTCTCCGGTCGGCGTGGGCAACGTAGGTAACTCGGACGGCCATGTTGATGACGGCTCGTATAGGAAGTTCGGGCCGTGGTACCAGCGGTGGGCTGAGTTGAAGTCCGTGGGCACGTCGCGTGTTGCATCGTCGGCGACGTTGAGTTTGGTCGGCACCCATCTCCATTCTTGTAATGTACTATTTTCTTCTATGGCGGCGATGCGGTGAGCGACGAACGGGCGATAAGCTCTCCCGCCGGTTTTCAGCCAGGTGAGTACTGTTTTGCTGTCTGTCCAAAACGTCTTGCTGCTGGGCTTCTTATCGTGCTCTTCTATAATAGTCGCGGCCATGCGACTTCCCAGTACGGCTGCCTGTAGTTCGAGCCGTGGTATCGACGTTAGCTTGAGCGGTGCGACTTTTGCTTTCGCGGCGATCAGTGACGTATGTACTTGTCCGTCAGCTGTTTCGGCGCGCCAATATATAGCGGCGGCGTATGCGAGTTCACTGGCGTCTACGAAGATATGTAGCTGTATTTTGTCGGCGTCGCTGTAGCCGTTGTAACATCTTGGTACTGCGGTGTGTTGCAAGCTTTTCAGGTGGCGCGTCCAATCGGCCCACTGTTGGGCCAGGTCGGCGTCTATGGGTTGGTCCCAGGCGGTTCCTCTTCTCCATATTTCTTGTAGTATTTGTTTCGCTCGTACTGTTACAGGCGATGCGAGGCCGAGCGGGTCGAACAGCGACATCAGTATTTTCAGTGTTTCTCTCTTCGTGGGGTGCGTTTTTTCGAGTATGCCCGGTGGTAGTCGCGCCAAGTTGAGGTTGAAGCCAAGTTCGTCGGTGCGTGGTTTCCATATGAGTCCCAATATTCGTTCAGTCTGTTCGGCGTCAAGTTCGACTTCGGTCTTCGTTGTAGCGCCCGGGTCGAGGGCGTCGATCACCTGCTGCGAGTTCGATGACCATTGGCGTAGCTCGTAGTGTGCGGCGTTGTGTATCTTGTGTACTTCGGTCGCTATGGCAACGGCGGCGTCTTCAGTTCGTTCGCTGTGTATGAAATCGTCGACGTAGTGACTTTTGATGACAGCTGATCGGGCGTCGGCTTGCCATTGTTCGGAGTTCGCGTTAATGTTCTTCACGAAAATAGCGATGGCAGGTGAACACGTAGCGCCGAATATTAGCGACGTCATTCGGTACTCTTCTGGTGGCTGATCATCACGGCGGCTGCCTCTCCATAGGTAACGTAGCGCGTCTCTGTCTTCTTGTCTGACTTTCACTTGCATAAACATTTCTTTGATGTCGGCCGACACGGCCACTCGGTGCTGACGAAATCGCATGAGTACTCCCGGTAGTGATTGCAGTAGATCGGGCCCTCGCAGCAAGTGATCGTTGAGCGAAACTCCTCTTGTTTTCGCTGCGGCGTCATGTACGATCCTTATCTTGTCGGGCTTCATCGGGTTCACCACGGCGAAGTGCGGTAAGTACCATGTTCGTTGTTCGTTCTTCGTTTTCGGAGCGGGTTCGGCGTAGCCTTTTTCTATTAGCGCGTTCATATTTTCTTCATATCGTTTCTTCATTTTCGGATCGCGGTCGATTTTCTTTTCAACGGTGAGCAGTCGCTTTAACGTGTTTTCGTAGTTGTTTGGCATGTTGACGTCATCCGACCGCCATAGTAGCGGTGCTTCGTATCTTCCCTCTTTGTTTAGTCGGACCTCTCTTTCTAGCGTAGCTAAGGCGCGTGCGTCCGGGTTGTTTTGCGGCATGCTGGGGTTGACGATGAGCGACTCGAGTGCGAAGTAGTTCTTCAGTTGTTCATCCATGCTGTCTTCGATGTTGTTGATGAAATTAACTCGATGCGTTTGTTGCCCCAGTGTGCGTGACTGTGTCCCGTGTAGCACCCACCCAAGCGGCGTTAGCGATGCGACGGGTTGATTGTGCTGCCCTTGACGCATTTCTTCAGTCAACAGTAGGTGCCAATTGTCTTGACCGATGAGTACTTGTGGCTTCGCTTCGACGTATTTGAGAAGATTTTCTATGTCGCTGAGGTGACCGCAGCCGTGTAGCTCTTCATCGGTGATGGCTTGTGGCGATAGTTGCATGTTCGAAATGGTGCGTGCGCGGATCTCGAATTCTTTGTTGGACGAGCCGCGTAGCGATAGTGTGACGCGGCGTGAGCGCGCCGACGTTGTTTGCTGGTCGCCGATAGATTCGATGCGTAGCGGGTCGAATGGGCCCCTGGCGCCGGTTGCTGTTGCTAAGTCGTTGTCGACGAGTGTGACCGTCGAGCCGTCGTCCAGTAGTGCGTAGGTATCTACTCCTCCCGCCGGTCCGGAAACGTGTACAGGTAGAATCTTCAAATAAGATACGCCTCTCGCAGTCCATGTTGACGCGACTGTCTCGCTCTTCTGTATAGCGCTATCTCGCTCTGTTTCTTGTTTCTTCGCATAGTGAAGTAGTTGATGATGTGTTTTATTGCAGTCGTCTATTTCGCATCTTTTTCGTCTGCAGTGGTGAGTTTTCGTGCGGTATCGTAGACACACGAAGCAGAGTCGTTGCTTCTTGGCCATATCCCATCGTTCATCTGTAGTCGCGGCCTTAAACTTGCTGCATTGCGTTATGTTGTGGCCATTTTCGTCGCAGGCGGCGCATTTCTGTTGAGTGGCGCCGGTATGTCTGTCTGTTGTAGTGAAGGCGCGTTGTGGTCTTCGTAGCGGTGCGTGTTCGCTGTATATGTTTTCAGGCGCTGCGTATGGGCCGCAGCGTTCGGCTTCTCGTTCGAGGAATCTTGATAGCTTGAGTAGGTCGGGTTCCTCTTGAGATTGTTCGGCGGCGAAGTCGTACCACTTGTATTTGAGTACCGGCGTCAGCTTGTCTACCGTTGATCTGATTGCTTCTGGACTATATAGGTAATGTTGACGGTTGAGTGCGCGTAGCGTAGCGACGATGTTCATTATGCGGCTTGCGAATATGCAGATTTCCTTCGGGTTATCGGTGAGGCGCGGGAGGGCGCGCAGTCGTTCCAGTTCGGCTATGGCGATGCTATCTGGACGGCCGAAGCGGGCTTCTAGTGTTTTGAATATTTCTTCAGTTTTCGCATTGTAGATGAGTAGGTTCTCAACTGCTTCTTTTGCTCTTCCTTTCAGGCTGCGTCGTAGTCTTGACACGTTTTCTAGTTCTGAGAATAGCGGCGCGGTTTCGATGTATGCTGCTTTGAACGACAACCATTCTTGATGCGAGCCTCCGTACGGCGGTAGTTCAGTAGCGAAGCGAGGAGTGTGCGGTGTCCCTCTAGCAGCGAGGGCGATCGCGGAGGCCAAATCCTTCAAATCTATTTGTTGTGGGCACGGCGCGATGTCTCCTATCATCTTCGGTGTAACGGAGTCTTTCTTTTCTTGGTTGTCTTCTTTCTGTACTGGCGTCGGCTGCGACAGCGGCGGTGGTCGCAGTGACGGCAGCGGCGGCGGCGGTAGCAGCAGTGACTGTGTCGGCGGCGGCGGTAATGTCGCCGGCGGCGGCGGCGGCGGCGGCTTTTCTATTCTCTCAGCGGGCTCTTCAGCCGTTTCGGCGGGGCGGGGCTGGCTTTCGTTTAGCCAGTCGTCGACCTTCTTCGTTGTGTCGTGTTCGGAGATGGCCGTCCCTGCGTCGCTTTCATTATCAGATTCGGCTTCGAGGCTTGCGACGCGGGCGGCGGCGAGTTCTATCTTCAGTTTCAGTAATTCTTCTTTGGCGCGAGTGAGGCGGGCAGCGCGCCGTGGCTTTGAGGCACTCTTCGATGGCGCTGGTTTCTTCGTTTTCTGTGTGGTCTCCGAGCCTTCTTCCGTAGAGTTTTCTGTGGTTGCTTCCGTTGACGTAGTTCTTGCAGTGGATTCTGTCGCGGTAGCTTCGGACGCCGCTTCTTCGTTCGGCGGCGCGGTCGTAGGTACGGTTTCGGTTGATGGGCCCGGGGCCGGGGCCGGGGCCGTGGCCGTATCTGGGGCCGGAGTTGGGGCTGGAGAACGTCCCTTCGTTGATCTGGTGACTCGCATCTTCTTTTTTCCTTAGTGACGATTTATCCGGCTCGAAGGACCATTAATATACGGGACGGCCGTACATTTGTTGCTGGGATTGTCGTCAAAATGAAACGCTGCCTTTGGTTGAATCAGCCAGAGTTCTTGAGGGAGATAGCTTCGAGTTGGTTGTTGCTTGTCCGAGCGCTTGCTGAAGAGTGCATGCTCCATACAAATCCGGCTCGTTATTTATACTCTCGCGGCTATCGCCCTCTCACTCTTACATTTTTATTTCTCTCTCTTACAATTTTATTACAATTGTTATGAATTTCTTAATTGTTATGTTTTTAAACTGTTACACAATTAGCTTATGTCTAAATAATACAATAGTAACGTTATTGTGCCTGTGGAATATTCATTTTGTGAGAAAAAGTGGAAAACAGGTTTTCGGTATAAATATACCTCGCCCCCCGCTTCCTCCGTACAAAACTCGGGCGCACGGGACGCGCGCCGCTCAGTCGTGTGCGGACGTCGTGGCGTTAGGATCTAAGTTTAGGTCATAGACATATGACCTAGGTCTTAAGTTTGGTGCCTAACTACCTAACTTTATCTTTTATCTAGCTTCATTTAGTGTCTAGGTCTCTATACTATTTGTTTACTTATCTGAATGTCTATGACCTAACTAGCCTACCTACCTAAGTTTCCACAGGGCTTTAATGAAAAGGCAATCAGAAAGTATCTTTATTAAATACGAACACAAGTATACATTTCAAAACTTACAAACGAAACAATTATTACTTAACTATTATACTAAATACTAACACGATTATAACTGTACAAACTTTATAGACGGAATTTATCTGTCGTCCGGAACATCCTTTTCTTTTCACCGAGAAGTGATATGAACAATCACACACTAACTCACATTCAAACACATAACACACACATCACGTTTATTGTTATATTTTAGTTTGAAAAACTGTGCATAAAAATTAAATCGAGACATGCGGAACGTCAATAACGCGCTTATTATCTAATGGTGAAAACTTAGAATTATCTATTAGTGTGCCAATAAAAGTGTTATTGCAAACATGCCCATGCCAGTGTGCACATTATTAGTGTTCTAAAACCAAAATAAATTTATAGATAGAACTCAGCTAAGTTACACTTCTTTTATGAAAGAGAGAGAGAGAGAGAGAGAAGAAACTGTAGCGATGTTATTATAATAATCAAACAAACAAAACAAACAAAAAAAGGTTTGTAAGCTTACAAAATACTATAGAGACTGATTACTGATGTGAAACTTATATACTGGATGTAATGTTTGTGTTATGCTAGTACTAAGTTATAGCAACACTATTTACCACTAGTGGCAACACTGTCTCGTGCCCGCGGTGTGGCGGGAAGAGGGACGCGTGAGTCACTATTTCCAGGCGTCTGTCACTCGACTCACTGCGCGCTACCCTCGTCCGCACCGCAAATCCATAGAAATTAGATCCTCAAAAGAGCTAGAATATATGCGGTAGAAAGAGATGTAACGTCTGGCCGTTCGTAATTAGCGCCGAACAAGCTGAATTCCACTATATTGCGTTGTAATTAGAGTTGCTATTCATTTAAATGGTTTACCGGAGTGAAGTTTCTGTACCAGTGTACTATTATTTATTCTGTGCTATTGCGAGAGCCATGGGCGAGAGCAGACGTGTCGCCTGCGTACACCGTGGTACCAGGAGTACACTACACAGGATTTAACTCTAAACTCTAATAATTTTAAGTCATTAAGTGTTTTGTGACGGAAGATTAAAGTTATCGAAGTTTCACATCGCTAATCAGTCTCCACGGACTGTTGTATATTGAAAGTACTCACGTAAACGGAAAAGTTCTTGGGCGCCGACTCGATCTTCCCGTCTACAGCGAGCAGACGGGACATGTGTTCCAGTGAGAAGCCTGTCACTTCGATGATGGCATACGTGCGGATCACTGGAATTGCGAAAACATTCATGTTTTTATTGGAAAGTTGTAGTTACGTTATTGGTTCGACCTTTGTTTGATCAGTTGAGGACGAATTTGTGTTGTAGATAGAGAAATAGCTAATATTAAACATACCAAGTCCACAAACGAAGACGAAGCATATTTGGAGCTTCAAGCTTATCCTAGTCAATTCACTGGCAGAAAGTAGGATCACTGTCATACCCTTTCGAGCAACTGAAGTAGTAATTATAGTACTACGAATACTGCTTCGTTTTAATATAGAGTACTGTGCCAAGGTTGTTAATACTCCTGATCTTACCCAGATAGCCCGGGAGGCCCTGGAAGGCACATCACTCGGCGGGCATGGCGCCGGGCGACGTGTACACCCACCACACGGGCATGCCCAGTATCGAGTACTAGTCCAGTCAAAATAAATGTTTTTGTATGGAGTAGGTTGCAATTAAAGCACTTCGGGTGATAATTTAGAATAACATAAATGAATACTTGAAAAACCGGAAATCAGAATAATCCCTGATATTAACTACGTACTTGTTAGTTAATTAATCAATAAAGTAAGAAAATACAATTTTGGGTGTGAACAAAAAAGGAAAACTGGTGATTTTGTTCATGCTAGAGCCTTTTAGAATGCTTTCATTGAGGAATAAAAAAATCTCTTGTCAAGGTAGATTTTTTTAACTTTATAACAATAATGGCACTCCGAGTGATATTTAATCGTGATAGAAAAAAACGTCGTAATGTGCAGAATATTGTTCTTACGTCAGGGATTACTTGGTTATCATAATCTTAATGGTATCCATAGGTTAAATTATAATATTCACCTAAAGTGCCTTTTTTGTCTAATAATTATAAACGGCCAAAACACAACTTTGCCCAGCAGTGGGCGTCGTTCGGCTGACATGATGAAAACACAACTTTAGGTAGGTACTTCTCACGAACGCGCACCAGTATACCTACAAAATCACGATGAGTGCTCAAAAAATGGCAATACTATTATTTAAAAATAAATTATTTTTCAACACACTTGCTCATAAAGTGAGCCTTATTACATCGATCTTAGGGCCATAAACCGAACTATAACCCACGCGTGCATAATAATATTACAGTACTAGTTGCGTAATAGAATTATCCCTACAAAGTTAAGTAAGTACCTAACTGCAAATTATATGCGAGTAAACAGAGACTTTTCAATTTAACCGGGTAATACAGTACCCTACAAAGTTAAGTTTGTACCTAACTGCAAGTTATATGCGAGTCAACAGAGCATTTTAAATTTCAGCGGGTAATAGATACAGTTCTTTTTTTGTAACAACAAAGAGGTTTTATACGGCTGAAAATCCATTTACGTTTTTAGAATAAATAAATGTGTCCCTAATTAAGACAAAAAACATAATTAAGTATATTAGTATCAAATTATTTATAATTCACAATAATTTGTTATAAAACATTTGCATTTTATCACTATTATTATACTTAATTATTTTGAAGTAGGCTGTATGGCTGTATGTAATCAATCACCTCACATTCGGCGCGTGCAAAAAAAAAAACTTGCGCGCTTTTTCCCTTAGGTTAATACAATATGTATGCAATATATGTTTTCATCCCATCGATTCGAAAAGCGATGATTTTTTATCTAATAACAGGGTCCAAAACGATTCATTTTTTACCTGTTATGACAAGAGGGAATAAATGAGATTTGAATTTTGAACAGCTTCATAACAGGGTCCAAAACAATGAGATTTGAATTTAGAACATAATTAAAGAAGCATTGGTTGGAGTGTAGCAAAAGGGTGTGCAGTACTTAAAAATAAGCAACTGATTTTGTATGGGGCCGGGACTTTTTTCGGGACCGAGAAATTTTCAAAAACGGAATTTTATAAAATTGAGAATATCTCGTAAACGGTGAGTCGTAGCTAAAATCTAACAAAATTTTCAACCCCCCTACGGCATCCCCGGAGATACTTGTAAGAAATCTGATGGACATATATTTTTTTTATTTAATATTTTTTTTATTTTAAAACTCAATTTTTTTTTCTTGCCCGACTAGCGCTATGATGTATCCGAACGACAAAGAAAGGTAGGTAGTTTGAGTTGTCTTTACTGCTTTTCTTATAGAGGGGGATGAAAAGCAGAGTGTATTACTCGGCCGCAAAATTATTTTCACCTCGGGTGGCGTATATTGAATCCCTCGCTGCGTTCAGGATTCTACTTTAGAATCCCTCGCTGCGCTCGAGATTCTACTCTAGAATCCTTCACTGCGCTCTGGATTCAAAATAGCGCCCTCGCCGTAAATATATTATTTTGCTCCCTTGTAATACAATCTACTATTGTTTTTCCTCGCAAGTGTGTTGAAAAAGTGCGTAATAAACTCGTGAGCAACTTACTCACTAGACACTCGGCTGATTTACGCCATCGCCTGTGGCTCGGGCTGCAACCCACAGCCTCGTGTATAATGAGCAACCTAAGCTCACTTGTATCATAATATACTATAAAGGTGCAATTAATGTGACCCCACTGTGTACTGCTTAGTCTTGATATGGAGTAATGTCCTCCTGATCATACCCAGATAGCCCGGGAAGCCCTGGAAGGCCCAGCACTCGGCGGGCATGGCGACATATACACCCACCACACGGGCATACCCAGTATCGAGTACTGCGTCGTCTTGATATGGAGCACTGTCAATACTCCTGATCTTACCCAGGTAGCCCGGGAAGCCCTGGAAGGCCCAGCACTCGGCGGTTATAGTGATGTATACACCCACCACACGGACATGCCCAGTATCGAGTACTGCGTCGTCTTGATATGAAGTACTGTTAACACTCCTGATCTTACCCAGATAGTCCGGGAAGCCCTGGAAGGCCCAGCACTCGGCGGGCATGGCGCCGGGCGACGTGTACACCCACCACACGGGCATGCCCAGTATTGAGTACTGTTTCGTCTTGATCCGGAGTCTTCGATCAACGATAACACCTAGTTCTAAATACATAGTTGGAGTGACAGATATGGCCGAGCGTATACTCCCACTTGAGAGTATAATTAAAAGTAGATTATTTTGACAGTGTCAATAATACTAAGGTATTTTAAAATGGAACGGTTCCTGTCATTTATAATGTAAGATCGACACATTCGTAACCTTTATTCTCCGTTTAAAAAAAAGTATGTCTGTGCCATGTCAAGTTTTCATTTAGTTCGTGAGCCTTCATCTAGTACTATTGTTGATCGAAGTCTGGAGTACTATTCCGGGGTTGTTAATGCTCCTGATCTTACCCAGATAGCCCGGGAAGCCCTGGAAGGCCCAGCACTCGGCGGGCATGGCGCCGGGCGCGAGCGCGTGGCGCGGCGACGTGTACACCCACCACACGGGCATGCCCAGTATCGAGTACTGCTTCGTCTTGATCTGGTACAGCTCTGTGCAACGCGTCGAGATCACCTGCCCACCTGCAAACAATATAAGTAACCATTAATCACTCAATATCTTTCTTGATAAATTCACATAAAGTGGTATTCATCATCATCAGCCATTTAATGTCCCCACTGCTGGGGCACTGGCCTTCCTTATGGATGAATAAGGAGAATGAGCCATGACCCATCACGCGGGCTCAGTGCGGATTGGTGGGTATTAACGACTGCAAGTGCAGCCGGGACCAACGGCTTAACGTGCCTTCCGAAGCACGGAGGAGCTCGAGATGGAAAGTTTTTGGTCACCCATCCCGTGACCGACCATTGCGAACGTTGCTTAACCTCAACGATCGCAGGTCAAGCGCGCTATCCACTGCGCCACGGGCTCCTCGAAGTGGTATTACAACGACAGTATTTTCAAGATTTCCTGAAAACTACTGAACCAATTTCAAAATTTCAAAAAATGGGACCAACTTGGGAAAAACCCTAATGTTATAACGTTTGAATCATTTCAATCGGTTCAGCCGTCTTTGAGTAATCGGTGTACATACATATAAACAAAAAAAAATTAAACGCGACGAATAGATAACCTCCTCCTTACATAACTAAAGCCCGATTTACACTTCAATAAGTACAGTAGCGAGTTAACTTACGGCATCAGCGAGTTAAGTTGTTATTGTCGTTTGAACGGCAAAAGCGAGTTAAGTAGTAAGTGGTTGAAATGAAATGAATCTATTATTATTTCATTTTCAATGTGTTGTACAAGTATTGATACTATTTCTCTTATTATATCACGTAAATTGGTATTAAGTAATTCAACGTCCATGGTTTCGCTGGAGCAAAACAACACACGAGCACAGATTACTAAATAGTTACTACGTAAACACGAGCGCGACCAGTCTTCTTGTTGGAACGGCAACTTATGATTACTCACTCGCCTACGTTTGGACGCTACTTACAACTTACTACTTGTTACTTAACTGACTGATTTCTTAACTCGTTACTGTACTTATTGAAATGTAAATCGGGCTTAAGTAATAAAGGCGCGGCAAACTCGAACAGAAGTCTTTTCTTATGAGTGTCCACACTGAATGCGCGGGGAGCGGGCGGGCAACTCACACATTAGCTCGTTCTTAACCATAAAGGGCGGGACACACCAAATGCGTGACGTTACGTAACGTACACACGCAGAAGTTGTAATGTATGAAATTGTAAAGCAGCGTACGGATAGCGCGTACATTGGTACCCGTAGTCGGGCACTTCTTTTTTGCACCATTAAAAAGTTATCACAGAAAACGGCAATGTATCACATCCATCTGTCAAGTGAAGCCGATAGCGATGCCGACGACACTTGAGCGGTAGCCTGATTAATACCTAGTCATGCACTTTGAGGTAGGGAGACGTTCAAATCAGTTCAAAAGATCAAAAAATACAAATATCGGCACTTAAATAACCCTTCTTCTACCGCAGTCAGGTAATGAGGCCGCTTCCATCAGTAACTATAATGCGGCCTCCAGACTCACGCGACAAGTCTCGAGACTTGACCCGAGAAACGAGAAGGTGCGGCCTGACACCGAGCGGAGAACATGCGAGCCCGAGGACGAGAAGGCGAGAAACTAATCACATTCACGCTTCTCGGGTGTTCTCGGCGTGAGTCTGGAGGCCGCATAAAACATTACGAGAAAACGCTACCTGAGTAAGAAAAGAAGTGTTAACATACCTGCCGACTCCAACGCGTAATCCACAAGACCAGTCTTATCCGCATCGTAAATGTCCAGCATGCTAGCGACGATCTTCCTGACAGCCTCAGCGTCAAACTCCCCACCCCCCCTCACTTCCACCTCCCGCACGTGCTCCCTCACCGTCTCCAACACCAACGTCGTCTGCTTCCTCTCAAACACCGCCAAATATTCCTGCACAAGCCTCCGGATCTTATCCTCATCGATGTCCGGCCGCCACGAACTGATCAACCGTTCGTGAATCTCCCTACTTATAACCTGCATCTGCTCGTTACTTATATAATGCTTATCGAAGTACGCCTTTAACTTCAAAGCCAGTGCTTCATTATTCCCTTCAGTCAAAATCTTAATAAAGTTCTGTTGCAAATGCTTCAGGGAGTACTGCTCGATTTTAGCTTCAAAGTTGTCGAATTTTGACAGTTTTTGGTCGAATACTTTTAGTTTCGAGTCCACGTTCACGGCCCACTCCTCGAGCGCTGCCATGCGTTTCGATAAATCGGGATCTTGTACTATTTGAGGTGGTTTGTAGGTGTCCACGATGGGTTGCGGTTGAGGTAGGATTTGGTCCGAATAGTTGTAACCTGGAAATGAAAAAAAAAAAAACTTTAGTCAACTTTCTACTTGCCTCTGTCCTTCCCAGGGGTTGTATTAGGTCAATTTGAAAAATAAGATGTAATGAAATTGAACAGGGAAGGACAGAGTGATATAGTTAAAAGAATATGCAAACTCAGACTCACCCAAAAGTGTAGCGTGCCTCTGAGTGCGTCCACTTTCTTATAGGTGATGTTAAGACCTCTATCCTTCCCCGAATTTCATATTTAAACAAAACAATGTCTCCGCTACAGGGAAGAATTATGTAGAAATACATGTAGGGACAGTAATACTGAACAAACATGTTTTAAAACTATTATATACAAGCGGCCACCCGCGATTTCACCCGTGTGGTTCCCGTTCCCTTGGGAATATCGGGATAAAAGGTATCCTATGTGTTATTCCAGCCTATAATCTATCTCTGTTGCAAATTTCATACAGATCCGTTCAGTAGTTTTTGCGTGAAAGAGTAACAAACATCCATACATCCATACACACAAACTTATAAGTTAAGTAACTTATAATAAATATAAATAGGATTATTAGATCTACAATACCACTAGACGACGCCTCACGAACTAAAACACAACACAAATATGGAACCAAATGACTTTTTTTAAACGGTGAAAAAGGTTACGAATATTGCAGTCTTGTTTAAAAACTGACAAGAATCGATATCAAATAAGAGCGCACATTTGAAATGCGCTCCGACTCTCGGCCATCTAGTGGTATTGTTTATCGAAGTATGTATTATAAGAAAAGTGTACTTCTCCGAAATAGGAATAAAACCAATATAACCTGAATTTTTCCCTTGTTCTTTTGAGATAACCATAACCATAACCTTGATCAATTTTCCTTCTAGATAACTATTTTTTAACAGTTATCTGTAAAGAAAACTCAAAACTAGTTATTTCCGAAGAAAAATCTTCAAAGATAACCAGTTATCTGGCCATGGTTATCTCCAAGGAACAAGGGGAACTTTTCTGCACTTGAATGATACAGATAAAAAAGTTGAGCTAGTTTTGATACATGTTACGATTACGACCAGACCACATCAACTGTACCCGGAAAAAAAACACAGTCATATAGAATTACAAAAATATAATTATATAAAATTGCCCAGAAAATAAGCACAAATATATATAATTAAATCATCTTACACTTTCTTAAACGTGTTACTCAAACCAAACCCCGACATAATTAGAATAATATTAATGATACAAATAAAGCATCAAAACATGTTATTGTGACAATGTTTATGCACGATTTAATACACGTGTGAATACACGTATTTAAAAGAAAGTTATTAAGATAATGATTAATGATAAAATTAAAGTTATGATGTTTTTCACAATAATTAATTGTCCTAAAGGTGGATGACTACTGCGTAACTTTTCTAACCTGGGGGGCTACCTCGCAATTTTATGGATACGAACTTCATACGTTTTATGAAACTTTAAAGTAAATTTTATAAAAAAAATAGCAGCTATCAGTTCCCTGTTTAGTGACGTCGGGTATAACATTATCTAGCTAGTTAAGCCTTGTTAACAGAACAAAGCAGCAAAAATCTATCAAAATAAGGAATCCTAACGACAAAATTTGTATGAAGTTCATATGCATAAAGTTGTCAATTTAAGTTTAATAATATAATTAGTGTTTTATTTCGAAGAAGCGACCCGCTTCGGCTTTGCACGGTTGCAATGGAGATGTTATTATAGATTTAAAGGAGAATGGGCATGAATTTATGGAGTTTGGGCCAGCCCTTGTAGCATTACATGCTATGTTGTTACATATTATACTTGTTGCCATTAACATAATATACAGGCACGCTATTTTGTCCGCAAAAAACGATTGAAAAAGTTATTATAACAATAAATTTAATCTGAAAAAAAAATGGAACTTTATAGCCCTATATCTTTTTTCGATGTGGATTTCAGCATCATTGTCATGTACTACCTACCTATAATTACCATAACTTTATATTTGTTTAAGAGGAAAATACTTGGGTATGAGAACATTTTTCTCTTAATTATTATTTAATAATATTGTATAATCTGTGCATATGCTATAAAGCAATTGTTGAAATTGCAACGATATATTTTTTTTTAAATATCGTTACCTAAGAAACGCTGGCACGTTTATTACGCCTGTTCTTCTTGTCAGTTAATAAAGTCTTGAATGGGCGGTAGGAAAATGTTGACGATTCATAAGTACATGTTAAAGTACAGTCAACAAAAAAAGCTTGTCAAAAGAACCAAGTTTTTACAAAAAACTTATTTATCTTATCTTTATTGGATCTTATCTTTAACATTTTGACCAATATGCCCATTCTCCTTTTACTCTTGAATCACTCTGTGTATTGATGTAAACCATATTAAAATCTGTTGCATAGTTTGAAGGACTTTGTTTTATACTATATAGTGACAAATCAACCACATATAACTGCACCACCCTTTCGGTTTAGTACTACAACAATTATTGTCATCGTGACTATGAAATCTGTTTGACGGTGTACCTACATCATAGATAGGAGAGGAGAGGAATTTGGAATACCCTAACATATTTACGGCGAGTTACACAACTCTGTTTTGATTAATGTCTGTGTGTAATTGGGTGTTTGACTGTTGTTAAAATGTAGATATTAAATTATGACATGCGAAAATATAACATTATTGAATAACAAATATGAAAAAAGAAATTCAATATGTATTAAAACAAGTGAATTATGAGATATATGAATAAAAATTTATTGACTTTGACTTTGACTTTGAAGATACTTAATTGTGACTCAAGCTATCACTTTCTCAAACGAAATTTTCTATGGCGAGAGTATGGCGCTATAGAAATGTGACGTCACGTTTCTATAGCGCTTTCCTTTTCTAATTAGTAAGTTTGATGCTCTATATCGCTGAAAATATGCAAGATATTTGAAAATAAATACCTATGTTGTGTTGCTACTAGTTAAATGAACATTTTAAGTCAATAAAAAAAAACAGTCAAATACCCAATTACAAGAAACAAAAAAAAAACACTAAAATATTACTAAACTCGTATTCACAACTGCTCAATTTCAGTCTTAATTTTCAATCGAATCTACTCTAGCCTCTAGGAAATTTAGTGACATTGTTTTGTTTATGTAACAGGTACGTACTGTGTTACTTAACAGAATCAATTTTTATGACTAGGAGTTAGTCTCATCTCATGATTTTAATAATTGATGATGATAATTTGTACCAAACATTAAAGATTTTAACTTAATTTCAAATTAAAATGTTGTTATTATGGCCACAAAATTGTTAAAAGAATTTACATTCACTGACGATGGACTTAATTAAAGCATTAGTTTAAAGGTAATTAAAATAATGATTTATGTTTATGATATGAAATAAATTATAGACGATACATTGGAATTATGGAATAGGATATTAAAAATAAATTATTAATTGTATTTAGAACGAATTGCACACCATGTATAAAATAAATATTTTTTCTTAAATTCACATTATTAAATTCTCTGATAAGAATAAAATTAATATTACAATAAAATTAATAATAAAATATTCATGAATAAATCAAATTGTTCATGTCAGTTATCGATATAAATTAAAAATGAATAATAGATATTTTAATTACTGAACTCTTTTATGAATCTATAATGTGATCAATTATTTTTTGTTGCTTAATTAAATAACTATATTAGCGAAAACAAATTGCACTGTTTAACCGACAAATAATGGTGGGATTATATCTTCAGTTTTGTTCCAGTTTTTGCTGTGCTAAGGCAACTCTTCATTTCAACATACAAAACCGACATTTTAATCAAACCTTATAGCTAAAATATTTTAGTAACATAGCAACTCTTTACTTATGTTTAAGTACAAGTCATTATAGCTCGCATGTTCGCATTCAGAAAATTAAACCCAGAAATGAATAAATAAAATATCTATGACATTAATACAGTATAAATAGTGAAATTAAAGAATAAATTAGCAACATTATTTTATCACAGAACAATTGCGCACTGAGACTAATTATCTTAAAGGACACTCGCAAAACATTAAATACACATTTTTCATAGTTTCTTCAATAAACTATGTCTCAACTATATCAACACCGCCGTTCATTTAGTAAGGCCTTTTTGTTTCCTACTTGAATAATATTAAAACAACATAAAAGCGATCTACCCTCGTTTAATTCCCTAAATGCAAACACAGATACAAATGGTACAGATGCGACAGCGGTCATCCTATCACGCCGCGCCAGAACCGTCGTATTTCTTCAAAGCAACTTTCTCCCACCACTTTCAAATAATCTGAAGCATCTCCCGCTCTATTTTGCACGATGTCTTTGTACTCTCTGTACGTTTTTGTGATCTCTGGCAAGTCTGGAAGGTTCTCCCGAATGTCTGGTAGAGTTATGTTGATCTCGGGCATGGTCAAGTTGAACGTTGGTAGCGTTATGTTGGGAAAACTCGGCAGGGATATAGAGGGCATCGGTATTGCCGAGAATTCTGGCAGATCTAGTCGGAAATCAGTAAAGTTCGGGAGAGCAAGGTGCTCCCAGTTTTCGTACGAATAGTGCGCTGAAAGGAATGGTTATTTTTACGATATTTTCTTCATATTTGAGAATTTAGTTCAATATAGCTAGCCATATTTTTTTCCATATTATACTTAATAATAATATAACTATGAATCACTATCTTAGAATGTTCAGTTAACATTCTTGGTTTAGATCAGTAACATCGTTCAGTGTACCTAGTTGTGATCATTTGAGTAAATAAAGGACCCATCGACCTAAAAAACTCTCGACCTACTCTGTGCTAATTTGAGCCTCAACTTAAGATAAAACGAGTTCAGTACTTACATCCATAGGCGAGAACAGGTAACAGTAGCAGCAAAAGCCAGGGCCATCGGCGCGAAACGCGTTCTTTGCTCTGCACTTTGTATGCTCCAGTTTGGCCCACATGGTTTGGTGTTATCTGTAACATTCATTTAAGAATATATCTACATGTCTATAGATAGTTAAAATTTTATTTTAAAACCGCGTAAACTGAATTGGAATAAGAAAAAGAAACGAGAATGAGGTCTTTGAGTTTACTTATGCAAGTAGCACACCTCCGCCGCGAAACTGTTGAAACTAGTAACTCTCGTGAAAGCTCACGTTAAATAATAGTTAAATCTTCGCGTTAGAACAGGCAAGCGCCTGTTCTAACGCGAAGATTTAACTATGGCGCTCTGTCTCTATCATGCTCTGAACCGCCTGCTCACGGAGTTACGCGCGAAGCTGTGCTACCGGCGTTAAAGTGTTACAAAGACTGTTAAAATAATAAACGGCGACGGTAAGTGGGCGTTCTGAATGTACGTATACGTGAAGTAAGGATCATGGTCGTAACGTGATGTTGACCGCTCGAATTTAGCTACGCCATTATTTTTTTAAATGTCACTGTTGGAATCTCAACAATCAATATTTTCAGTTTTATTATTAACCGACTTTAAAAATTTAAAAGGAGGAGGTTATCTATTAATAGTATGCGTACCGTTTCCGTGACGGTGGTGACTGTGGTAGTGACGACGTTCTTTACGAAGGTGTAGATCCAGTAGAAGGGGGCCGCTGTTGCTGACGCTGCTTGAGACAGAAAACCGGCTGCAAGAAAACCATGTTGTTAATATCGCGACATGTTTAGCGACATTTTTTGTATCTGAATACTGCGAGCTTACTCCAAAGTAATAATTAATCTAAGTCTGACGCCATAACAATGATGTTTTCAGCATTATTGTGTTCCGGCAGTTAAAGATAAGATAGCCAGTTCCTCAGTGATTGAGGATTCCGGGAGTAGTGCGCTTCCACCTTCAGCCTTATCACCACTTATCATCAGGTGTGATGAAGGCTAAGTGCTACCCCGTGGTGGATAAAAAAAAAAAAAAAAAAAAGGGATATTTATGAGTTTTATGCGACATCTACAATCAAAGTAAAAAAAATGGCTTGTGCTTGAAGACTTGTAAAGACTTCTCAGAACTCAGACCATCGCATATAAAACTTTTAGACAAAGGTCTAAAAGTTTTATATGCGATGGTCTGCGTTTGATTTGTTGTTGCTGTCTTGCCAAACTGTAAGTCCTTTATTTGATACTATATTAATATTATAAAGAGGTAGGATATGATTTTTTGTTTGTTTGTAAAAATAAAAAACTACCGGTCTGATATAAAATTATTTTACTAGTAAAAAGCTTAATTATTACTGAGTGACACAGGTTTATTTTATCCCGATATTCCCACGGGATCGGGTACTACGCGATAAAACAGCGGGGAGCCACTATAATGAAATAAAACAGTGATCCAATAAGTATCTGCCGAGCATCTGCCTTCTGCCTTTTGAAAAATGAAACTCAAAATGGAGAAACTCAGTCTCAAAATAACACCTTGGCCCACCGCCGTTAGCCGATCTTCGGTCCATGTACGGATGGTACCGCAGGGAAGACTCGACAACTTACCAGTAAGCGACGCAGAATGGTGGTGATGGTAGCAGCCATGGTCAACTCAGGAGCATCTGGGTCAGCCACCAGCGCTGCTGCTTTTGAAGGTAGCTGTTGCCATTACCTATTAAGGATTCCTTTTGAGGAAGGAACTAAAAAAAAAGAGGAACTTAGTGTTAGAATGTCACCCACCTTTTGCCGGTTTTCTATCCGTATACGGATACCGGTGGGATGGTCCAACGACTTTCCGGTAGGCGTCGCTGAAGGTGGTGGTGACGGTGGTCAGGAGCATGTGTATCAGCCACCAGCGCTGCTGCTTCTGAAGGTAGCTGTTGCAACTAACTTTTAAGGATTCCTTTTGAGGAACGGAACTAAAAAAATAAATCTCAGAATGTCACTCACCTTTTGCTGGTCTCCTCTCCGTATACGAGTACCGGTGGGATGGTCCAACGACTTTCCTGTAGGCGTCGCTGAAGGTTGTGGTGACGATGGTCAGAAGCATCTGTGTTAGCCACCAGCGCTGCTGCTTCTGAAGGTAGCTGTATTCCTTTTGAGGAACGGGACGAAAAAACAGAGGAACTCAGTCTCAGAATGTCACTCGCCTTTTGCCGGTCTTCTCTCCGTATACGGGTACCGGTGGGATGGTCCAACGACTTTCCGGTAGGCGTCGCTGAAGGTGGTGGTGACGGTGGTCAGGAGTATCTGTAACAGCCACCAGCGCTGCTGCTTCTGAAGGTAGCTGTTGCAACTAACTTTTAAGGATTCCTTTTGAGGAACGGAACTAAAAAAATAAATCTCAGAATGTCACTCACCTTTTGCTGGTCTCCTCTCCGTATACGAGTACCGGTGGGATGGTCCAACGACTTTCCTGTAGGCGTCGCTGAAGGTTGTGGTGACGATGGTCAGAAGCATCTGTGTTAGCCACCAGCGCTGCTGCTTCTGAAGGTAGCTGTATTCCTTTTGAGGAACGGGACGAAAAAACAGAGGAACTCAGTCTCAGAATGTCACTCGCCTTTTGCCGGTCTTCTCTCCGTATACGGGTACCGGTGGGATGGTCCAACGACTTTCCGGTAGGCGTCGCTGAAGGTGGTGGTGACGGTGGTCAGGAGTATCTGTAACAGCCACCAGCACTGCTGCTTCTAAAGGTAGCTGTATTCCTTTTGCTGAATGGAACTAAAAAAACAAAGGAACTCAGTCTCAGAATGTCACTCACCTTTTGCCGGTCTTCTCTCCGTATACGGGTACCGGTGGGATGGTCCAACGACTTTCCGGTAGGCGGCACTGAAGGTGGTGGTGACGGTAGTGACGATGGTCAGAAGCATCTGTATCAGCCACCAGCGCTTCTGCTTCTGAAGGTAGCTGTTACCATTAACTTTAAAGGGTTCCTTTTGAGGAACGGAACTAAAAAAACAGAGGTACTCGGTCTCAAAATGTCACTCACCTTTTCCGGTCTTCTCTCCGTATACGGGTACCGGTGGGATGGTCCAACGACTTTCCGGTAGGCGTCTCTGAAGGTGGTGGTGACAATGGTCAGGAGTATCTGTATCAGCCACCAGCACTGCTGCTTCTAAAGGTAGCTGTATTCCTTTTGCTGAATGGAACTAAAAAAACAAAGGAACTCAGTCTCAGAATGTCATTCACCTTTTGCCGGTCTTCTCTCCGTATACGGGTACCGGTGGGATGGTCCAACGACTTTCCGGTAGGCGTCGCTGAAAGTGGTAGTGACGATGGTCAGGAGTATCTGTATCAGCCACCAGCGCTGCTACTTCTGCCGCTAGCCGTTGCCACTAACTTTAAAGGGTTCCTTTTGAGAAACGGAACTAAAAAAAACAGAGGAACTCAGTCTCAGATTGTCACTCACCTTTTACCGGTCTTCTCTCCGTATACGGGTACCGGTGGGATGGTCCAACGACTTTCCGGTAGGCGTCTCTGAAGGTGGTGGTGACAATGGTCAGGAGTATCTGTATCAGCCACCAGCACTGCTGCTTCTAAAGGTAGCTGTATTCCTTTTGCTGAATGGAACTAAAAAAACAAAGGAACTCAGTCTCAGAATGTCATTCACCTTTTGCCGGTCTTCTCTCCGTATACGGGTACCGGTGGGATGGTCCAACGACTTTCCGGTAGGCGTCGCTGAAAGTGGTAGTGACGATGGTCAGGAGTATCTGTATCAGCCACCAGCGCTGCTACTTCTGCCGCTAGCCGTTGCCACTAACTTTAAAGGGTTCCTTTTGAGAAACGGAACTAAAAAAAACAGAGGAACTCAGTCTCAGATTGTCACTCACCTTTTGCCGGTCTTCTCTCCGTATACGGGTACCGGTGGGATGGCCCAACGACTTTTCTGTAAGCGTCGCTGAAGGTGGTGGTGACGGTAGTGACGATGGTCAGGAGCATTTGTGTCAGCCACCAGCGCTGCTGCTTCTGCCGGTAGCCGTTGCCTTGGAGGTACACGCCTTCGTCATCCGAGCTCTCCACTGTCTGTGTTTTTAAAAAAGGTTCATGTTAAGCTGCGTACGGATAACGCGTACATTGGTACGCGTAGTCGGTTACGCGTGTCCTGGAACGACATGTCCATACTTGAGGCATCGCGTACACACTTGGGGAACGCGTGCCGCGCAAATTAGCTCGCAGGCGAGTCACCGTCCGTCGGTTTTTGGTCGCACGTCAAAGGGGCCGCGCACGCCCGGGTAGTACCCGGCGGGTACGCTATATTTGAACGAAAAAATGGATAGCCACGCGTGTTTATCGAGTTTCAATAATGAAAGTCAATGAATTGGCCTCGCGTTCAGGTTCGCGGCGGTCCGTACATGGCTTGGATGTTGTTGTGAATGGGGCAGTAGGTTTGTAAGTAATCTTAATGATAACTTTAATTGGTTTGTATGTTATGTTATCTGATACTTTACTAGTATTTATATTGTTCTGTTTTTGAATTAAGTACACAAAGTTCATTAAAATTGTAATTTTTAAAATTCAATCTCATAATTTTAGTAACTTTAAGGATAACTATAATTGGCCCTCAACCATGTAAACTTTGCATCTTTGTAATTTTTTATTATTGTGCTGTTGTTATCCTGAATAAAGAAAATAAAATAAAGGAGCTGTACGCGTGGGCACCGTATCCCGAGTACGCGTAACACAGGAACGCGCTATCCGTACGCAGCTTTAAACTAACCACTGTGTTGTGTACACTGCGGATTTAGGAAACAATTTTCCCGACTAAACAACAATGGTGCTGATAGTGCTTTTGGTTGGAGATAGCCAGTCTAAGTACTGTATCCAGTTTAATAATTATTTTAACCGCTTCTGTGGTCTGGTGGTACAGACCACCGGTATCAGATATAGAGGTCCTGGTTTCGATTACCAGTGGGGTACATATTTCAGTTTGGTTGGTGGTAGGGCTTGTTCAAAGTCCGGCTGGCTAGTTACCACCATTTTATCTAATCTGACGCCATAACAACGATGTTTTCAGCATTGTTAGGTTCCGGCATTTAGAGATAAGAAAGCCAGCTCCTCAGTAATTAAGGATCCCGGGAGTAGTGTGCTTCCACCTTCAACCTAAGGAACACTTTACATCTGGTCATCTGGTGTGATGAAGGCTAAGTGCTACCCCGTTGTGTATAAATAACATAAAAAATATTGAGTTGAAAATTAAAAATAATATAATTTAAGCAAGCAAGCAGAACCGTTTTGACATATTGATTTCGGCTGGTTTCACAGATGTCAGTAAGGGCCACTCCCGGAACAACGCGCATAGGTCCATACTGTTTGGCATTGATTTCTCACGTGTAAGGGCGATGGGCAAATACTGATCTCCTGGACTACTGTGAAACTAGCCTTAGTACTGTCGAACCAATTGAATCATGACACATTTTGCTAATAATTTGTTTGAAAGCGTCATGACATAACTATAAAGGTCAGTGTCAATAAATTTGAATTTCAACCTTATTGAATTTTAATATCTGTAGAAAAAAATAAATTACCTATATAGGGCCACGATTCAATTGTTTCGAATGTACATAACGCTACAACTTACAGTGAACCTCTTCCTGGTGGTGCTAGTCTTCCAGGTGGTGGTCATGAGGTCCACCTCGTCGGCGGACGTGTTGGGCCCCTGGACGCGGAACTGTGACAGGGACCTTCGGGACATGTTCGGCACCGCCACTTGCCCCGGCGCCAGCTCCACGCGGTCCTTCGACAGCGGGGAGTATGTGTAGTCTGTTTTTGGGTACTTGCTGGAAGAAAAAGTATTATTTTCTTATAATTGGTATTAACAATAAGGCCGCGGGAAGCTGGTGGCTGGATGCGGGCAGCACTGGGCTGATAGTTATGGAGATCCTTGGGCAGCAGTGGGAGACAAACACGGCTGATAATAATAAATACAACTAACAAGATCAAGTTAGATCATCTTCTTACTCAGCCTGAGGGTGTACTCAAAACCCGAAACTTTGTTATATCCGTCCCTCTTACTCTCTAGTTATGAGAGAATCGAGTGAAAGGGGCGGGGCTAACCAAGTTTCGGATTTTGAATTTCCGAGTACGGGTCTCTGAATACATGGTCTTGATTTTTGGGATTGGAATAACAAAAAGGTAGTTTTTGTGTTACATTTCTCGTCACATTTTTTCCCTAATGATGTTACCATATAAATTGCGAAACTAATATACCTTTATTTCTATATTAAGATTTTAAAATTATTGTTATGGTCGTATAAGCCAAATATCAATAAAATTATTCGCTATATTAGCACAAGATCAATATTAACACTGTGATGTAACGTCCTCTCAAATCAAAACATGACGACAGCCGATTGTTACTCAGTTTAATGCTAATATTGCATTATTATTACCTGGTGAATTCCATGCACCTAAGCCCTTCATACATGATTGGGCACAACCAATAGAAATAGACACAATCACACACTTGTCTAAGCAGACGACCTTCCTAGACACATACACTTCAAACACACAATTATAGCTTTTAACTCTGACTGATTTTTCTGTGAAAATACTTGTTTTTCTTAATTATTATAAAGAGTAAAATGCAATGCACCGCGGCTTCAGTTCGACTACGGGTTTGACATTTGCGTGTACTTAGCGTTACAAATATAGCACATTTATATTTGTGAGTGTCCTGCGACTGTCGTGTCCCGTTTGTCGTTTTGGAAAGCGCGTCTAGAGTGTTGTTATGTTGGCTCAACTCAAGTAGATTGTATTATTTAATATATTGGAATGTAGCGGTGACGTTGTGGTGCACTTGCCAGGAATTAGAGGGGTCGGGAGTTCGCATATCAGTTAGTTGCCAAGTATTTTGCCTGCGAGTTTAGTGCTGAGGTTTTACATTTAAGGCGAGGATTCCCGACCGAAATAGGCACGCTAACGCTTGCTCGGCCGCGCTCGATACACTTCAAGCGGACCCAGCAGCAGCCGGCAGTGAACTGTGAACTCGCGAGCACCCCGCGAATCGAAAATAACTTAAAATTCAATTAAAAATGAAATAATTTAAAAAGAAAAATTATGACGGCTGGAATCCCTCGGCTATTAAAGGACAATTATTTTCATATTATGTTTTTCATTAACTAAAACCAAGTATACTGCAAGTAATATATTTGAATTATTATTAGACGGATGTTTGGAATTTAATTTGATACAGTAAAGTATTACTAACGGAAAATATAACGGCCGGAAGCACTAGATAAAAGACTGTAAAATAACAAATATTTTTTTCTATTTTTGAGTACTTGTGGTTTGCGAGTACCTAATCCATAATTTAAAATACCCTATTTTCGGGAATCCTTGCCTTAAGTTTGTAAACACACTATGCCGAAAATACGCGACCGAATTTCGGCGTGATTACGCCTGCAATGCTATTTGAATTAGTGATAGCGAAAGTTTTTTATTTTTATTATTATAGCGAGGTAGGCGGGCGGTGGTTATGTGGGACTCGCCTATCCGCTTCCTGACCCCCCATCCAGAGACAGAGGACTCGAAGGAACGTCGCGTCATAACAAACAGTCGCGGACCGTAAGGTCAAAACAGAGGTATTTACACACTATGATAGTGACTAAAAGTGGTTACTTGTTGTGATTTCAAATTATTATTGAGATAAGCATGTTCAAATACTAACCGAACCAAGGTGCTAATAACTAGAACAATATCTCAAAATACGTTAGTCATCGGCGATTTTTTGAATTTATTACGTACGTACGATAGCATTATTATTGAAATTATTACTAATACTGCAAGTATATTATCACTGTTTTTAACTATTTCTGAATAAAATATTATGATCTTATTAAACGGCATTTTAATGAATTTGGCACTAAGTACTAACCTCACAGTAACAACTTCTTCAACCGTCTCGACGTCCATAACGGTTAGTATGTTAGTCATATTTGCCGGTTAATTTGTCACTTTAATAGAGTAAAACTTATCACTAAAACAAACACATGTCGGTGCTTGACCAGCCAGCTGGCAACTGACGCTTTTGAGAATTTAAATTTTACTTGGCATCTTTTTTCCTTATACCCTCAATATCCTTATTGATAATGTTTTATACCTCGCACATTGATTTTTTGCATTGTAAATAAGCATTTGAATAAATCAAAATTAATTTCAGTAAGAGAAACAATTTGCCTATGCCTATGCCTATGACCGGTCGTTCGGCTGACATGATGATGAAGAGAAACAATTTTCTAAAAAGCTAAGTGAGCCAAATAAAAATTTTACATTATAAAATCATCAATCATTTATCATTTATGTATTAATGGCGGCGGCCCGCGGTTTCACCCGCGTGGTTCCCGTGGGAATATCGGGATAAGAAGTATTCTATGTTTTTAACCAGGCTATCTATTAATCTGTGCGCCAAATTTCAACCAAATCCGTTTAGTAGTTTTTGCGTGAAAGAGTACAAACATCCATACAACCATACTCACAAACTCTCGCATTTATAATATTAGTAGGAAGTAAGGATCTATTAAAATTGACTTTTTAAGAATGACTCGAGGTAAGAATCATGATTAATAAAACACAGAATGATTTTTTTATTCATGGTTCTCGAGTCATTCTTAAAAAGACAATTTTAATCTTAACACCTACGCTAGAAATAAATATTTTCTTACAATCACACCAATTATCTAAGCCCGTTAATAAAATAAGTTAATTTCTAAAGAAACTGTGTCTACGTTAACTTGATAACGGATAAATATATACTTACTTAAATACTTTTTTGTTTGTAAATACATACTTAATATACATAGAATACACCCAGACCAAGACAAATAGACATGTTCATGCACACAAATATTTGTCTTGTTCGGGAATCGAACCCGAGACCTCTGGCGCAGAAGGCAGGTAGATTACCCCTGCGCCAAATTGGTCATCAAAAAAATCTAATGGCACACAAATTCTCAAAACCTTTTTACTACAGATCTGTTATCTACCTCTCAGTAATGTAAACATACTATACCTCGACTACGTAAGGCGTAGCCATAAACTTGTGCAAGAAATTCAAATATTAGTCATTGGACTGTCATGGCTACGGTATGAAGCAATTTTAGTAACCTACTTTAGTACACTAGAACTCATAACAATGTAATTTATATTCAGTACTTACGTTTAAGTTTAACAATTTATGTAAGTACCTATACTGATTTAAAACAAGTTCTTCTAGACAAAGTTTTAAACTATCTGTAGAACTAAAGACACAAAATAAAAGAGGTGGACAGACGTACAATTGGCTAACCAATTTAAAATAATAAAGATATTTTTTATTAAGTTTTATTTTTATTTTGGAGCTCGGCTTGTCGATTTCCCGCGTACTGTTGTTCGTCAGCGCTTTTTTAGCAAATGAGCTGCCGCCCTAGAGATATTCAATGAGCTAGGACTGCTCGTCGTTATACTTACTTCCGGTACTCGCCGGCTATCTTGTACAGGCGGTACGGCAGGTGTTCCATGCCTGGCTCCCGGTCTAACAGCATGCTGTTGTCTGCCAGCGCCTGCTTAGCGAACGAGCTGCCTCATAATACAGCTGCAATGGTACATTACTCACTCCCAGTACTCGCCGGCCAACTTGTACAGGCGGTACGGCAGGTGGTCCACGCCCGGCTCCCGGTCGAGCAACAAGCTGGTGTCGGCCAGCGTCTGCTCAGCGAACAAGCTGCCTCATAATACAGCTGCAATAGTACATTATTCACTTCCAGTACTCGCCGGCCATCTTGTACAGGCGCAGCAAGCTGGTGTCAGCCAGCGCCTGCTCAGCGAACGACCTGCCTCATAATACAGCTGCAATGGTACATTACTCACTTCCAGTACTCGCCGGCCATCTTGTACAGACAGGCGGTACGGTAAGTGGTCCATGCCCGGCTCCCGGTCGAGCAGCAAGCTGGTGTCGGCCAGCGCCTGTTCAGCAAACGAGCTGCCTCATAATACAGCTGCAATGGTACATTACTCACTTCCAGTACTCGCCGGCCATCTTGTACAGGCGGTACGGTAAGTGGTCCACGCCCGGCTCCCGGTCGAGCAGCAAGCTTGTGTCTGCCAGCGCCTGCTCAGCGAACGAGCTGTCCGTCGAGCATGCGCTGTGCGCTGGGCTGCTCAGCCGGAAGGATCTAAACAAAAAAAAAAACAATGTTAGGCAATCCCTTCACAACTTTTAGTTATGATCTGTTGAATTCGCGAGTATGCATTAATCATGCTGACTGATTGCTACGATTCGGGCTGTAGTCCAGTTAAAGTGTTGTGTAGTTCTTTTCTAAAAGTTCTTGTATAATCACTTGTAATCCAATTCTATAGTTTACAGAATTATTATTTGCTATACTTAGGGCGACTTTCATCACTGATATTTAAACGTGATTAACGCTAAACGTGTTTAATACATAGTACTGTCTCTGTCATCTGTTTGAATGTGACAGGGACAGAAATACGCTTTAAACACGTTTAGCGTTAATCGCGTTTAAATATCATTTTAAATATCATAGGTGAAATCGGGCCTTTATTTCACCAAAAACAACTACCTCACCGTTAGGTGAGGTGAGGTAACTAACTAGCTGAACTAACCTCACGATTAGTTACATTAATTCAAGTTAAAGAATATTCAAAACATCTAAACACTTTTATTTTGGCTATAAAAAGAACTAAATAACGGGTCCATTTAGGATGTTTACATCACTTTTAAACTAAATGATAATGATGTGGAAATAAGCATAACACATTGTAAAACAGTTAACTGTGTTGTAGTAAATTTCAATTAAAATGTTACCATCTTATCTCTAAATACTGACCTTCAGATAAACTTATTCCAGTAAAGCCTTCGATTATATAATGATCGAAGAGTAAAGCGAAGAAATAACCTACATTATACGAAAATGCAGAAATATTTTTAATTTAACCAATAAAACTGTACCATCTGCCTGCAAGCGCTGGTGATAAAATAATGAACCAATTAGCATTCTAATTTGTCATTGCATTGTGCGATGCAGAACCATTTCTTTTGTCAAGTTCGGTTTTATCGAGGCCGCCCGGTGGCTGGAAGGATCAAGGTCACAGCTGCTGAGCATAAATCGTCAGGAAGCATTCTTCAATGAATAGTTTATGAGTTGCATTTACGTCAGCAGACGACTCGCAAATATTACGTAGGGAAACAGAGAAAACGTTGGAACTAATCCAACTGTACCACTCTGTTTGTTGTTGTTGGGAAATTGCACAAGTTTCCAAACATCTTAATTAGAATCTTTTATTGCGTTTTTGAAGAAATCTTGGATGTTATAGTTTGTTTGCTTAATACATAATTTATACTTGCAGATTACGATAAAATTTTGTCGTTTATTTATTAATCCGGTATTTATGTTGATATCGGTCCAGTTTGTAGAATGAGATGGCATAGTAGAAGTGACGTAATTTTAATCACAGATTAGTAAACTGGACGAATGCCAGGCTTATACGTCAATCAGTGCCAATGGCCTATTTAACTTTCAGGTGCAGACCATGGTAGCATTAATTGACGAGCCGGCATGACTGAGCTAGTTTTTAATTAAAAGCAACACACAATGCATTTGGATTCTCAATTGGCCGACAGAAAAGCTGCCAGAATAGCAATTAGATACTCGCATGTAAAAAAAAGAGTTTAATTTTGATGTTCATAATAGCTTGTATCTAATTATTGTATTCATAATCTATACTTATAATAAATCTGTAGAGAGGTCAATTCTGTACATGAAATATATTTCCAAAATAACTATCAGGATGTGATAAGGGATCGATATTGATGCCAAAAATGCAATCAGTAAAATTTTTGTCTGTCTGTCTGTCTCTCTGTCTGTCTGTCTGTCTGTCTGTGTGTATAACCGTTATAGAAACAAAAACTACTCGACGGATTTTAACGAAACTTGGTACAGTTATTTTTCACACTCCTGAGCTGGTTATAGTGTACTTTTTATCACGCTACAATCAATAGGAGGAGAGCAGTGAAGGGAAATGTTGGGAAAGCGGGAGCGGGTTACTCCATTTTTTAAGCTTCCGTCGCGTGTGCAACCTTCATGGTTAAAGCTACACAGAAATTATGTATGACGGAAATGTTCTCCTTAAAATTATATAAAAAATATCCCACGACAGCATATGTCTATCTTTTATGGTAGACTCACAACAACACGTGTAACTCCCGATAGCTTAGCAGTTCGAAGCTTCGCTCGACGCGTCTCGCGGCCGAAGGTATAAAAAGGCGGGGCGTCCGAGCGCGAGCTTCATACAATTATAATAAAAAGGAACCTTCAATTTTATTGTTACCACTTGCAAGTGAGAAGGAATAGATTTGTATACTTTCAACGTTTTCGTTGCTTATTCAATCAGTTTATTGTTGACATGTACGCAAAAATTTAAACCGAAAGATTATTTTAAAATACGATCTAATCAAAGGCAGCTGCGCGCTGAAGAATACGTGCACCTTCGCGACGCTATAATCAATGATAGATCTACTCACCAAAGATAACATTTTTGGAGAAGTATTGTGTTATATGTATAGTGTTGAGTGGCAAAAACGCGGCTTGCCTCACGCACATATCCTGCTTTGGTTAAAAGATAAGGTTAGACCTAAGTTTGTTATAATTTTAGACGACGTTTGCACAACTATTTTGCTGATAAGAGAGAAATAAAAATGGTTTTATGGTTGAAAAATGGAAAGTGAAGTATTTAGAAAAAATCGACCCTCTCACAACCAGGTCCGATGGGACTCGAACCCACGATGATTGTGAATGCAAAAAAGTAAAAATTTAAATAATTTTTAAATTTTTTTTCAATAGGGGCGGAAAGGGGGTTTAAAAAATTTGAAGTGGGGCTACTAGGGCATATGGGGTATCATATAAAAGAGCGCTGCTTGCACACTCTCAAACCATTTTTCTTTTTGTTTTAGGCCGCATAGTTTTTGACTTATGATGAAAAATGTAAAAATAATACCGTCCCCCCTTATCTCCGAAGTTTGCAAAGATAAATTGTTTTAGGTGATAGAAGTTTATGTAAAGATTACGGGAAAAATAAAACGATGTCTCTAAATAGTAAACTTTTTCAGAAATCATGAACAAAAATTACATTAGTTCCATTATCGGTCAAGAGATGGCGCTGACCAAAAACTGCAAAATTCTACATCGCAAATTCTTGGAAGAATATAATATGCCTCGCCGATGAAAACATTTTTACGTTTTATTTACAACCAAAATATCCTCCTTCCTACCTACTCGCAGGTTGCTTTGTTTGGGTGAAGCATAGTTGTAGTTTTTTCTATTTATTTATGATGGTACGGTACGGAACCCTCGGTGCGCGAGTCCGACTTGCTCTTGACCGGTTTTTTACTGTCCTACGTTTGATATATAGTACAAAAATTTCTAAATTGGCCGTAGTGAATTTGGATGCAGTATGAAAAATTCGTTTTGGCTACATAAACAATTGACTTTTGTTACTTTTTTACGTAATACATAAGATAATCCTTTGTATGACTGAAAGGAATCCTATTAATATAATAAATGTGAAAGCTTAGATGTTTGCTACTCAATCACGCCAAAACATCTGAACGGATTTGGCTGTTTGGGATACAGATACTTTTGTAGCTTGGAGAGGAACATAGGCTTTTTATCCCTGAAAAATATCACATTCCCGCGGAATAACGTCGTGTAGTCCACGCAGGCGAAGCCGCGGGCGGAAAGCTAGTCTGAAATATAATGCGAGTTTCTAAAAGCAGCCTGTGACACCCCAATGGTTTTATATAAAACGCGCTACCTACGTCATTTATATTTTTGGATAAATGATAACATAGAAATAATAATTCACAACATATTTTTTCCTTATTGCACAACTTTTAGTTCAAGTTAGTTGAGATTGAGACGTGACAGATTATGGAACATCATTAGCAGCTGTGTCGAATAAAAATTGTTTCTCACGTCCTACTGATGGTGCCGAACGTGACGTCATCCTTGATCCAAATCAATACCAACTAATACAAGTCATGTTTTGGTGATAAATAAATGCTATCGTCACCTGCTTGCGTGTATGTACAATCAAAACGTATTGTGTGGCACAAACGAATTACGAATAAATGATTTGTATTTGTATTTGTATTTGTAACGTTCAGTTCATTTTCGTTTTTCTTCATTCTATACGTAGTAACTATTTAGTAATCTGTGATTCTATCAACAATAAAAAAAATATATATTTTAGTAGACCTATCACACACTGAGGATAGATATTGTAATATGTCTCGTCAACACCAACGCATACCTAGTGTTAATCTCGTTTGGTCGCGGATGGAACATTAGTACATAACACTCATCGGTCCCTCGTCACGTTCTGCGCGTGATGGGGCTGAGGGTGACGTCGGCGAGCGTGCTGAACCCGCGCGAGCTCGTCGACACCAACTCATACCGAGTGTTGATCTCGTTTGGTCGCGGATGCAACACTAGTACAGAACACTCACCGGTCCCTCGTCACGTTCTGCGCCGTGATGGGGCTAAAGGGTGACGTCGGCGAGCGTGCTGAACCCGCGCGAGCTCGTCGACACCAACTCATACCGAGTGTTGATCTCGTTTGGTCGCGGATGCAATGCAACATTAGTACAGAACACTCAGCGGTCCCTCGTCACGTTCTGCGTCGTGATGGGGCTGAGCGTGACGTCGGCGAGCGTGCTGAACCCGCGCGAGCTCGTCGACACCAAATCATAGCGAGTGTTGATCTCATTTGGTCGCGGATGCAACACTAGTACAGAACACTCACCGGTCCCTCGTCACGTTCTGCGCCGTGATGGGGCTGAGGGTGACGTCGGCGAGCGTGCTGAACCCGCGCGAGCTCGTCGACACCAACTCATACCGAGTGTTGATCTCGTTTGGTCGCGGATGCAACACTAGTACAGAACACTCACCGGTCCCTCGTCACGTTCTGCGCCGTGATGGGGCTAAAGGGTGACGTCGGCGAGCGTGCTGAACCCGCGCGAGCTCGTCGACACCAACTCATACCGAGTGTTGATCTCGTTTGGTCGCGGATGCAATGCAACATTAGTACAGAACACTCAGCGGTCCCTCGTCACGTTCTGCGTCGTGATGGGGCTGAGCGTGACGTCGGCGAGCGTGCTGAACCCGCGCGAGCTCGTCGACACCAAATCATAGCGAGTGTTGATCTCATTTGGTCGCGGATGCAACACTAGTACAGAACACTCACCGGTCCCTCGTCACGTTCTGCGCCGTGATGGGGCTGAGGGTGACGTCGGCGAGCGTGCTGAACCCGCGCGAGCTCGTCGACACCAACTCATACCGACTGTTGATCTCGTTCTGTGGGCAATAAAAAATCTTGTTTAAATACCCTTGAGATAAGTGGCGTTGATCGGAAACAAATCAGCAGCTAGCTATCGCTAAGTGTAAAAATTTGCTTATTAGAAATCATTAAACAGAAATGCTTCACATCCTACTTTATTATAAATGCGAAAGTTTGTGAGTATGGATGTATGGGTGTTTGTTACTATTTCATGCAAAAACTACAACGGATTTGGTTCAAATTTGGCACACAGATAGTAGATAGATAGCCTGGATTTTTGACCTGGATTGTGCCCAGGATTCTTTTTATCCGGCTATTCCCAAGGGAACGAGAAACACGCGGGTGAAAACGTGGGCGGCTGCTAGGATAAATAAAATTAGAATTATATCACTTAATCAGACCCGAAGGTCTGTATACTAACACCGAACCGAGCGAAGATGAATAAACTTATTAATGAGGCAGAGACTTAATGATATACTTAACCAAGAATTGCTTAATAGACAGAATCTGTCTGAGAATCAATTAGATTGTAAAAAACGGCCGTAGATCTACGATTTAACGAAAACTTTTAATCACAGATTAAAAAACTAGAAAAAAAAAATCCTAAATACTCGCACAGAGTATTGCAAAAACAGCTTTACTAGCCAGCGATGATATCACCGGTAACAGCTATGATAACAAAAAGGCCGAACGTTGAATTTCTTTGGGAGCGCTAATCGAACCGTGAAGAGATCTTTCGCTAACACTGCATCTATGATTCATGACTGGGGACTTTGACATTGAGCGTGTTGGGCCATTAGCACAGCGGCATACAAACACGGTGTAGGGTGAGGATTCCTGTATTGTAAGCCCCTACATAATAACGATAAATGGCATTTTAATGACTTGAATTTCGACGAAAAAATACTATTTATTGTATTTTGGAAAAACAAAATAACACAAATTCTACACTTGTCATGATGATGAACGACTCGTTATCTGAAAAAAATATGTTTAAAGTATTTCAAGGAAGTGTTTTTAGCTTCGCGGTGAAATCTCTCTTGATAATAGTAGTAGATAATTGACCGAAATTGTCGTAAGAAGACTTGTGACTAAACAACAGCAACTACGTAACATTATTGTTCAAGTCTGTTTTTCATTTAAATACAATAGCATAAACGATTGTTTAGGGATGAGTAAAGATAAAATTCAAGAATGCCGGCTACGTAGTGTCTGAGTCAGTGTCAAGGATAACTGTGTTGTGTTTATTTATATGTGGTGACATAGATAAGAACGTTTTACCTAGTAAGTACGTAAAAACAATGCGTATTATTGAATGTCATTTCAAATCAATAAGTGCAGTTTGGAGTCAACAAGCAACACATTGACTAAATAAGTTTGTATCATACAATTAATAATAGCACTGAGATGTATCACAGTATTGATGACTTTTAAAGAACGAGGAGATATTGAAAGGGGTTTAACAGAACTGTTAGAAAATCAAAGAATTTAAATCATAAAAAGCTAATACAACAAGCTTACTTTATGGCCTTTGGAAAACGAAAAGGTCTACTAATGAACGGAAGGGACGGAAGTTGACAAAATTAGACACTCAACTGAACTGATTATAATTCAACATGTGCTACACTACAATCACAATCCAACATCAGTTAGGTACTAGTTGCTATTAAATAATGGAATAAGTTAACATCAGTCATTTAAATCGAACTTAAAATAGTTATAATAATGGTTTTGACGGTGGGAAATGCAACAATTCAATCATTTCCCTTCAATGTCTTGAGTGCATCTTGTTAACTGGGGGGCTACCGCGTAACTTTATGGATATGAACTTCATACGTTTTTAGGAACTTTAAGTCAATTTTATAAAGAAAATAGCCGCTATCAATTCCTTGTTTTGTGACGTCTGGTATAACGATAACTAGCTAGCAACGTTCAACAGAACAAAGCAGCAAAAATCTATCAGAATAAGGAATTCAAATGACAGTTGAAGCCCATACCCATATCCAGATTTCTTAGCCGGTAGCCCTCCCGGTCTTCGCAAGATAAAGCGATTGTTATATTGCAAGCAAACAACCTGCCAACTGATTAACTACATGAGAGATATGATACGTTGATCACAACTAGTCTACAGTTAGCACACCGACCTTGAACACAAGAGAGCACATCTCGGACGAATACGCGGCTAGTACTATCGATTGCACACAAATTTCGGGTATCATAGCAACATCATCGTACGTACCTTCCGGTGGTTGCTTGATCTAAAAACAGCTCAAGATAAGTAGGTCAAGAATCAACTCCGTAAATGAGCAATTAAACTCTAAAACACTTGAAACTATGCACTCGCTTCGCGCCGCCTACCACGCGACTGAAATGCCGCAGATGGCTTGAAATAATAATACCCGTATTGTACCATGACTCCGTGAGTAACTAAAATAAACCTAAGCGGGGGAAGTTAGATTCCAGTTATATTTGGATGCATTTAATGTTTTCCTGTTATTTATTAAGTCACTTTAATTATCTCTGATAAATAGAGATTAAAGGAAATTCGGGTTTACGAATATAGCACAAAAGACTCCAGTGGCTATGGCGATGGCGCTCAAACTTATATATAATCTCTAAAACGGATATAAGGATCAAACATTTAATAATATTCATAAAATTTAAACTTTATTGCGAAAAATACATCAAAACGTAATGCCTTATTCACATAATAAATAAATTAACGACGAAAACATCCGATGAAATGAAAGTGGCATCCATGGACGGCTAGTGAGTAGTGAGTGGCTAATACATACGTCAATTACAATGTAATAGCGAATCATAAAATTTATACAGGGTAAATTTTTGATCAGTGCACAAATTTTTAAGATCGACTCAGAATCGGTAAGTGAACAACTTTCTCCTAGAAACATAGGTCGAAATATGACAAAAATTTTTTGACTCTCCATACAAATCGGACTAATCACGTGATCGATTTAGTATGGGAAGTCAAAAAAAAATTGTCGTATTTCGACCCATGTTTATAGGAGAAAGTTGTTCACTTACCGATTCTGAGTTGATCCTAAAAATTTGTGCACTGGTCAAAAATTTTTCCTGTATATTATGTTGACTATTCTAAAATTATACAGAAGGAACATTTCACATAGAAAGTTCGTCTTATACTTAAACCATCTATAGAAATCTAAGTTAGAAACTTAGTATCGATATCGTATTACTTGTATTCGTATCTTATCAACATAAATACATTTATATTTATAGCTTTGATATAATGAATTCTGATAGGAGTATTTATTCAAAGTATTTTACTATATTATTCCCATTGTTTTAACATCTTGCAAGCCCATTGGTGTTTGAAGTAGGTAGCTCTTGTGAGATAGTAATTTTAACAAATTGATTAATCAATTAAAATGGCATATCAATAATATATTTTTGCTGCGTTTTAAATATATTAGTAACCAGAGTCTAGGCAAATGTCTATTCCAAAATTCATAAACACAGTTACTGATAAATTCATAAAAATACAACCTGTGTATGTGATAACCACAATATATCTACCAACAGGACAGTACAGTATATTATAGGGAAAGAGATTAAAAACAAAAGTTGTAGAATTCCAGGAAGTTTCGGCCTTATCTTAAGACTAAACATACAAGTTATGATGTTGATACAATAATGAAAGGGAACATGCTTCCGCGCAGGCGCAGTGGGCGTCTGTTAAACTCGATTAGGCACCTGATTGTTATTTATGCTCGCGTTGTAATTGTATTTCAATTAGACGGACGAATCCGAGGGGCGAGACGAGGGTAACGGAAATGACGCGTGGCCTGGCTAAATAGGGAGAGTTAAATCAATTGTCATAACGGTTCCGCTACCCTTCGTGTTAAAGAACAAAACGTATGTGTGACTAGGGGTACGGGATAGGACGATATTTGTTTTATAGGTAGTTTAGGAAATGCTTTTACGCAATCTGGTTTCTACGTGTATACGCTGTAATGCCACAGAATACAATATAATAGTACTAACGTAGTAATGCCCGAAAACCCGAATGCTACTCAGTTTTAGGAGCGGCTTAAATGAAGGGCATGGTGTCTCTTTCATATCTTTGTCATTTAAAGACGCTCCTAAATAAGTAGCGTTCAAGAATTCGGGCGTAGGTAAGTCTACTTGCTCGTTGCCCAAAAAAACGTTATGACATGTCGCAATGTCAATAAAATAGGCCAAGTGCGAGTTGGACTCGCCCATGAAGGGTTCCGTACACACTTAACGATTACGATTGCCTATACCTTGCCAAAATTCCACCATAATTTTTAGTCAGCAAAATATAACTTTGTTTTTCATAGTGTTTGTATGAATGACAAAAATGGGACGGCTTTATCTCAAATGTAAATAAGATGGTATAATCCGAATTACACTTTATTATGACACACTAGCTGCGCCCCGCGGTTTTGCCCGCGTGGTACCCGTTCTTATGGGAATATCGGGATCAAAATAGCCTTATGACTCTCAGGGAAATGTAGCTTTCTGCTGCTTTCTACAGGTGAAAGAATATTCAAAGTTGGGTTTAATAGTTCAGTAGTTCTAGAAATTACTTCCAACATTTACCTTACCTCTTTATAAAACTGATGTGACATGAGGGCCTGGGATAATTGTAACTTTTTATGTAGTCTTATCAGTACAGGGAGGTTACCGGCTAAAAATATGGATAATGAGCATATTCTTAATTTGACATTTGAAGACCATATTATGCCCATATTCGATCAACAATAACACCAGATACATGGAGGATGGAAGCCCATGCTCAGCTCATATCAATATTTTTGTGCCGGTAGCCCTCCAGATGCCTTAGCAACAGGCCCAACAGTATAAGTATGTCACCTTTGCAGTTACCAGTTACGTAACGTGGACCGGTTTTAAGTCTGGAGACGTTTATGGCGCGTGCGTGTGCGATGCGTACACGCATCACGCGTTTCCGTTAATGAGATAAAAAAGTGACAGTAGGTACTTACCTAATTTATAGCTCAGACGGTATACAAAAAATAACCAGTTACTTACATTTTTTTGCAGTTGAAAATATGCCTACGTATTTGGCCCGATCAAAATCCGTGGCATGGACCAAATTAATTCATTTATTCAATCGAACACTATATTGTCCCACAGTGAAACTAAAACTTGCTTATCAATAGAAAATCATGTTATTCATAATCTCTTTTACCAATTTAATAAGGCAATTTTAGTTGATAATTCTTCAATACCAGCAGTTTTAGCGTCTTCGTAAGTAGGTCAAGAATGCAAGGCTGTTAGCTAAATATAACGACATTACATGACTTAGAAACGGAATTAAGTTCAGTGGTGTGGTGTCACCGTGTCAGCGACATCGGCGGCGGTTACGACACCAGCAGACAAACTTAATGTAGGTACTTTATGCAGAGCTATAGAATAATAGCTTTGTCTTTACAACTCTGACTGCGAAATCCACTTTCGGTAAAGTACATTTTGCAGTTCCTTGCGAGCTATGACTTAATTTGCAGTTTTCACTTTTTCTACAAAAGAAACATTTATAAAAGCGATAATAAAATTCGCAGAACAGTAGTCTTTACTGTTTTGATAAAGACTTATCAAGTGAGCTCTCTCTCATAAAACTTTCCATTAAATTTTGTACTTATTACTTTTAAATGCCTGGCTTGTTCAAATTCAAAAATTCGTCAGTTACAATCGTGGAGGAATATCCATTTTATTATAGTTAAAAAAATTGACAATAATATTGTGTTTTGTTAAAATAGTCACTAAACTTAAGCTTGCCAAGCCACGAAATGAAAACATAGCGTCATTTACTCGTCTCTAAAATATAGATCCAAATACAGCTTTCGCCGTGCCCTTGTCACGCCACTGCGTCACTGCGTATCTATGCAAGTGGCGAGACTTTCGCAGACAATGTCGCACCTTCCGGAGTGTCCCCTATGCCGCTTCACGTACAGTGTAAGTATCCTGATGAAGGCAACGGATAGGGCGATCAAGGTTGCCACACCAGGGGGCTACCGGCTAAGAAATCTGTATATGGGTATGGGCTTCAACTGTCATTTGAATTCCTTATTCTGATAGATTTTTGCTGCTTTGTTCTGTTAAACGTTGCTAGCTAGTTATCGCTATACCCGACGTCACGAAACAAAGAACTGATAGCGGCTATTTTCTTTACAAAATTGACTTAAAGTTCCCAAAAACGTATGAAGTTCATACCCATAAAGTTACGCGGTAGCCCCCCTGGACATGAAATTATCTGAAGTTCCTGTTAATCATCAACAAAGAAGGCTGCGTACCTGTACAACCTCCTTGCGGTGACTCTTCAGCCGGTCCTGGCTCTCTCCCGAGGAGTAGTCGCTGGTGGTGTCGACGACGCGCGTCGACTGCCGCGTGTGATGCGCGGGGCCATCCTGATCCTCCTCCGATTCTCTGATTACCTCCGTTGACACCTTACGTGATGGCTGTTGCAGTTGCCTAGGAGAAGGGAAATATTCAGATGTTTACTGAAAACTATTAAACTTAACCTAATAAAATAGAATAAATTTAATACTAGTAAAAACCAATTTCCTCTATTTACCTTCAGATGGGTATAAACCAGTTGTTTGCTAACAGATGTAATGTTAGGATTTAAATCAATAAATAATGGCATATTATTATCCATGTGGAAGCCCCAAGCTCAACAAAGATAAAAAAATTATGAATATTTTGGGTCATTTACTATAAAGATCATTTTAGCTCCAAATTAAGCAGAGCTTGAACTATACAATGGATACTAGACTATGGATAAAATACTTAAAACTTCAACCAAACTTATGATCATTACTATTTTCTTATTTCCAAAATTATCAAAAGCAAGATAAGTAGTAGTTCTACTACTACTACTCTGAATAAAATGGCATAATGCATACCTAAACAGCAATATGATAAGGAAATGTAAATAACAACCATGATATTGCCATTAAGAATATTCACGGTTTCACTAAAGGAGATCTAGAAATCTATGAATTTTAATCAGATTTTAATGATCAAGAATAGGCAGAATATAATTTTCCTGTTATTTTTTTACAACAAACAACCATGTAAAGAACTTTTCTTAACACTACTTATAACTAGACTATTCTTACTAAGATAATTCAATCAAAGTGATAAGCAATAATAAATGGTTATTATATGTGCTGGCTGATATATTTATTTCCCTATACAGTTTTGATAATAATAACAACATTGATAGTGATGTTTCAGATCTATACTTCTTCAATGGTGTGTGATCAGTCTTATGATACTGATCTATGGCTCATGAGTCCACTATAACCCATGACCATGAGTGCCTCAACCACAATGACAGTGATGCAATGCCTTATGACATCACTCAACACATAAACTTGTCCTTTACGGCCTGATTAGTGACCTTGCAATCTATCTGACAGTTTTGTCTAAAAGATTTGCTTTTATCTTTTTTTTACATTTGTAGCCTACTTTTGTTATCAGCATATGAATGAAGAAATAAAGGTTAAATATTTATTTTATGGCCTGTTCACATTAAGTAATTACTTTCATTTGATAAAAATATGAATGAATTTTTAACACAGTTTGACTAACTATTTCCCATTTGTCAAAATTAATTATTGTACTTACTTACATTTTATTTTATTAAAAAAACACATTTTTTTTTTTTTATCCACAATGCATAATGATGCTGTGTTAAACTAACTATTTATCAAACACACACTATTAGCAAATTCTAATCGATTCAAACTGTAACAAAACTGTATTCAGTGAAGTTATGGTAGAGTACATCAGTCTTCTACCTTGATTTTGTGCTGTCTTGGTTTTTGTTGGAGTTATTTCCAATTTCATTTTAATTAAAATGGTTCTGTAGATATGGATAGGCAAGGATGTAGTATTAAAAAACCAAAAGCAGTGACAGATACAATTTGATTGTTTGAATGTACTGCAGGTTGAAACTACCAGCAGGAATAACAATCGTATCAGCTTTTCAGTTCAGTTTTGAAGAAGGTTATAGGCTCTGAACACAGTCTCAAATAAAACAAATTGACTATCAATAGGTACTAATGATTCGAAAACGTAAAACAGCACGGGTTACTCACTTGACGGGAGTGCTCCGTTTTACTGGTGTTTTCCTTCCACTTTTATGGTGTGTGTGGTCTTCTCCTTCAGGGCAGTTCTCCCGGTCACAGCTCGATCTCAGAAATGGTGTCTTCGACCGCGACCTTGACCTCAATCCAGAAACCGTTGGATTATCCATGGTTTGACTCGAGATCTTTTACAACTGCCTCTACTTCTTACACCATTTTTGATCAAACTACTTCCCTTCAGACCGTGACCTATATATGACCAGTCCAAAACTCCCAAAACTTCGTCTTTCAAATATTGCACAAGGAAATCTATTTTTGTGGCTTCATGTGCTGCCGCCAAAAGTAACGAAATGTTCTGTCCAAAAATGTTCCGTGAAGTAAGTCCGTTTAATACGAGAAGTACACAAGTACGATCACTGATACCACATTAAACAATAACAAACGATTGTACACTATTTTGTACCTATCACGAGCACGTAACCATGAAATTCGTGAATTTCGTAACTTCTCACTCGCTACGCTAAACATAAACTGATGACGTCATCATTCAAAAAGACATTCGTTGAAAGCTATTTGGTCCGAATCCGAAACTCACACAGATTCTGTTCTGTGATTCGAACCAATGGGCGATTTTCTGAAAGCTCAGTCACTAGATGGCGCTGTCCCACATATGCAGTTAGAAGGAACGGAACGTTATAAATTTTACCTTGACGCGACTTTTTTACGTAAAACGGAACGTCAGACAGATGTTATTTATTTACCTAAATCTTTAAATTTACCTATTTCGTTTCTGTTCCTCACAGTAGTACTTATTTTATATATTATTAGTTTCCTTTGGGTTTTTAAAAAGTAATTAATTTAAATTTGTTTCATACCAAAATATACCATAGACATGTACATACTTATTCAACGCCATCTAGTGAAGCAATTGGAAGCTTTTTTTTTTTTAAATGGCCTCTCAGAAAATCGCTCATTCGAACGAAGAAGCTCCGTTCTAGGGGGCTACCGCGTAACTTTATGGGTATGAACTTCATACGTTTTTGGGAACTTTAGGTCAATTTTGTAAAGAAAATAGCCGCTTTCAGTTTCTTGTTTTGTGACGTCGGGTATAACGATAACTAGCTAGCAACAACGTTCAACAGAACAAAGCTGGGGGGCTACCGGCTAAGAAATACGGATATCGGTATGGGCTTCAACAGTTTCTTTATAAAATTTTCTTTCAAAAAATTGACCTAAAGTTCCCAAAAACGTATGAAGTTCATACCCATAAAGTTACGCGGTAGCCCCCCTGTTACCATGAACGTCATTTCGTGTGTACCTTACTCCTTCTGGCTTATGAGCTGTAAAATCCTTCAGTGACGGATAAACCATTTCTTATTTTAGTATTCACAACAAACGTAACGCAAGAGTTTATGAATTATTGACGTTTGAACAAGGGCCACACGACCTGACGCTTCAGATTATGGATGCTGAAAATAACAAAAACTAGCTAACGAAAGTCCAGTTTCACTCCCTGGCTGCTCAGTGACGCAAAAATAAATAAGATTTAACACACAAACATCATTCAAAACAGAATAGATCTCTTATAATCGTTGTTCAAACAAGGGCCACACGAAACTGTGTGTACCAGATTTAATTTGTCAAAATATCGATAATCATACCATTTGGAGCCTAATAAAGCAGTCTAGCAGCGTCACGTTTGATATGTGACAGCATACAACACTTCAAATCCGTTCGCGTAACAACACATCAATAGAAAAAGCAAAAACAATATTTTGACCCGTCAGACTGTGTGGCCCTTATTTAAAACCGTCACATTACGTGAATTTAGCGTTACGAATGTTGTAAAGCACTTAATAGTCAAGGGAATTTCCGTCACTGAGGATCTAGCTTTACCTGGGACCAATCACTGCAGTACTTACGATGCAATTCAAGTTTAAAATTTGTATGAAAATAAGCTAGGGTGACCACGATGTAATTTTTTGAGGACATCGTATTGCAGTTTACTGAGAATGTATGTAGCTTACTTATTGTAGCATTAGGATTTTAAGCAAATAAAACTACAGTAAATTGTTCAACAATTTATGATTTAGGTAAGTATTAACGCTAAAGTGTGACACATTAAAAAAAGTTATGTTGTTATTTTAATTTTTAGTTTTTTCCATTCACAATGAAATTTCTATTATTGAAAAATGGAAAATGAAGTATTTGTATTGATAAATAATGATTGAAATATTTTATAGAATAAAGAACGACTCCGTAGCTCAGTGGTTAGAGCAGTCCCCCGGAAAACGAAAGGTCGTGGGTAGGGAATCGAGAACCGGTCCTATTTTGAGGAACCGGGATTTTCGGGACTGTACTCTAAGGAAACGGGAAATACCGGGATTTTCGGAAATTTCGGTACTATATTGTTTTTGTTCGTTTTTTAACATTACTTACATATATTTTATTGCTGACTTTATGTAGTAGCATACAAATAAAAAAAGTTATAACTTTATGGCAGAGTATTTATTCTAATAAGTATCACAACAAAATAATTATAACTTTAAATCAGTCCTTTTTTTATTTATAGTGTTACTAGCTGACCCGGCAAACGTTGTTTTGCAATATAAATTATAGTTTTATACACCAAAAGTTGCCTACACTAGACAACAGATAGCGCTAGTTATAACTACCAATAAAGGGGCCCAAGATTGGTCTCTATTTCCTACATATAAAAAATTTGTCTGTGAAGTAGAGTGCGTGCCAGATAACTCCGCGAGCATGCGCGACTGGGGCATTTTGGCGCTACTAACAGTACATTTTTTTATTCTAAGCTTATGGAAAAGATTAGTATTCGATTTTGACCGCACGCAGACGTCAGTGAATACATACTCTTTGTAAGCGGCTATGGAAGAAATGACAGTTTTGTATCGAAGGTACGACAGTTAAACGTTTTAATTTTTACTTTTTACTTAATTTTCCGGAATAATAAGTTGCCTATGTTACTCTCCAGCTCCCACATTATCCCTATACCAAATATCACTTCGATCAGTTGCTCCGTTTTGACGTGAAAGAAGGACAAACAAACAAACAAACAAACACACTTTCACATTTATAATATTAGTATGGAATGGAAGTATGGATGATAATAAGTCTCGTCTTAAATTCCTAGGTATTAAATTTTTTCGACTTATGCAAAGGTAATATCTTAACTTAAATAAAATCTTCAGCAATCAACTTAACAATCTTTGGGTGCCAAGTGACCAACCAACTTGAGTTAGACAATCACGGTTCACTTCAGAAACATACAAGAAGTCATGTGGTAACAAGATCTTTTGAGATCAGTTTTATTATTTGTGAAGTTAATTACAATCGGCTACCGATGTAGGTACTGTAACTTAAGTAAATAAAGTTTCATCTATTTATAGGTAATTTTGTTGCACAGCTAGCGTCATATAGTGGGTAGCAGTCAAGTCACTAAATACTTGGAAACATCCAAAATGGTCATTAACAATGACTCGGCAAAGCGATCAAATTGTTCAGGCCATCCAACGTGTTTAAATATACCGGAGCACGCAAAATGCCGAATACTATTTGGTGATTGTCAACATTCAAAATTCGAAGAGACGAGTAGCTCGAATGAAAAAAAACAAATTAGCCCAAATTGAATCTTAAGTCATGTTAATTTATTTCTCACGTCATGTAAAGTATCATATCATATTTTATGACCCTAGATTAAAATATCTTATACCCTTTAAAAATAAAGCTTTTCAAGTGTGTCCCATCCACACTTTAGGATACTTTGGATGCTGCGCTACCAGTGGCAGTATTGCTGTTACGGTACTAATGCCGGCTTGGATGTTACCAAGTTATTAGGAGATTTGCATGCTCCAGTTATTTTGAATACTAGTGTGTATGGCTTGAACTAGGTATTTAAGATCGCTTCAGCTGAGTCGTATTTAATGACCATTTTGGATGTTTCCAAATATTTGGTGATCTAGTCTGACCTACTATATAACGCTGACTGTACACAATGACATGTATTATAAAATAAAAATATGTAGTTTAAAAAACTAAAAACACACTTTTATAGGAACATACTAAAAAGTACAAAATAACCGTCTATTCAGTAACGGAAATTAAAAAGCGTGGTGCGCGTTGTCAATATTAAGTACTTAGGTACTTGAACGCATGCTTTGCAAAGGGCGCACCACGCTTTTTAGTTTCAGTTACTGAATAGACGGTTATTTTGTACTTTTTAGTATGTTCCTATAAAAGTGTGTTTATAGTTTTTTAAACTACATATTTATTTTTTACTTTTTAGTTTAATAAATGGAAAGCTATGGATAGATGGTAATCGATTTCACAGTCCATTCATGTGTCTGCCCACCCCGTAAACATTATAACTCAAAGGCGTGATTGTATGTCATTGTATTTAGTTTTAAAAATTCGAGTAGAGTCTATTAGTTACCAGATGCGCGAACCGAACCCTTACTTCCTCCCTGCTCCATCATCAGACCCTCGCCACCTAGTGTAGCGAATAGGTCTCATCAAAACGAAACAAATGAGCCCAAACTTAAGGGGTTTCCTAGTGGTCATTAAGGAGTGCCACTGACTTTCTTCCTGCTCCATCATCAGGCCCTCACCACCAAGTGTAGCGAATAGGTCTCATCAGAACGAAACAAATGAGCCCAAACTCGAGGTGTTTCCTAATGGTCATTAAGGAGTGCCACTGACTTCCTCCCTGCTCCATCATCAGACCCTTACCACCAAGTGTAGCAAATAGGTCTCATCAGAACGAAAAAAATGAGCCCAAACTCGAGGGGTTTCCTAGGTGTCATTAAGGAGTGTCACTGACTTTCTACCTGCTCCATCATCAGGCTCTCACCACCAAGTGTAGCAAATAGGTCTCATCAGAACAAAACAAATGAGCCTAAACTCGAGGGGTTTCCTAGCAGCCATTGAAGAGTTCTATTGCCCACCTCTTGACTTCATCATCAGATCAGCTCGATAGTAGCAAATTATTGTATTGTCATCGGATTCGTATAGACTTGCAAACTTTCAAATCAATACGACAATTAGAAGTAGGTTAAAATTGAATTCCAAGATTTTCTTACATTGTGACTTAGTTACAAGAGAAGCTAATAAAAGTGTGGTAAAAATTAAAGAAATACAATTTAACAGTAAATAGCTTAATATCTTTGAAATCAAACAGTATACAAATTATTTACTTTTAAGACTTCTTTGTTCTCTGTAATAGGTTCTCAGGAATAAGTGGGTCTAAACTTATGGCACTTAAATTTGAACTAATTTTATTACACATCAATCCAGCCGTGGAAAAAATCCTCTGGTTCGACACTGGTAGGCGGAATCGATAAAAGATGGTCGTAGACTTGACTAGATGCAACAAAAAATAATTGGTTGTAGGAAACAGGCTTGAGATATGAGTCGTGCGAACTGTTCATAACATGACTACTAATCGAACGTCCTCTTACAGTTTGCGGCCATATTTTTTTTTTGTTTATTATAAGAATTATTTACAAGACAAGTTTAAACGTTGATTTAAACATGATTTTTTTAATCCCGAAAATCCCGAAATACCCGGGTCACGTTTTGGATTCCCGGTTCTTTAAGTAATTGAAAAGTACCGGGAAATCCCGGGATTTTCGGGACCGGGATTTCCCGGTTCTATACCCTAGTCGTGGGTTCGAGTCCCATTGGAGCTGGTTGTGAGACGGGTCGACTTTTTCTAAATACTTCATTTTCCATTTTTAGGGTTCCGTAGTCAACAAGGAACCCTTATAGTTTCGCCATGTCCGTCTGTCCGTCCGTCTGACCCCAATCTAGCTCATAGACTGTTAGTACTAGAAAGCTGTAATTTGGCATGAATATACATATTTATCACGCCAACAAAGTGGTAAAGTAAAATTTTGAAAATAATTTGGATATTAAGTTAAACGCAGACGTAGTCGAGTTAATTGAAAGCACTAAATTTCTTGGTGTTACATTAGACTCACAACTTTAATGGGATCCACATATTAAAGCCTTGTTGAGTAGACTCAGTTCTGCAGCTTTTGCAGTAAAAAAAAGGCAATTAACTGATATTGAAACGGCAATACTAGTATACTTTAGCTATTTTCATAGAGTAATGTCCTATGGCCTTTTGTTGTGGGGTTCAGCAGCTAATGCTGGAAACATCTTTATACTCCAAAAGAGAGCTGTTCGCGCCATATACAATCTTCGGCGAAGAGATTCTTTAAGAGACTTGTTTAAGGAAATTGATATATTAACCTTGGCAGGGCAATAAATTTATAAAAACTTAGTGTATGTAAGAAAGCATCTTAAGTCATTTGTAAAGAAAAGTGATCTCCATAATTTAAATACAAGAAATAAGAATAAACTTGTTGTTCCAAGATTTAGACTAGAAAAAACTAGAGGCTCGTTTATGAGAAAATTTTCCTCTTAAGTGTTATTTAATAATATTGTATAATAATATGTGCTTGACGCTATAAGCAATTATTGTAATAAGTAATGATCTGATTTTTTTGTAAATGTCGCTGGCAAGTTTATTGCGCCCGTTCTTCTTGTCAGTTAAAAAGTCTTGAATGGGTAGTAGGAAAATATTGACGATTCATAAGTACATGCTTATTATGTCTATGTGAATAAATAAATATTTGATTTGATTTGATAACACAATATTGCGAATTTTATACGTATTTTAGTGAATCTATGGTGGGGACATGGCTGGTGTGTATAATAATTTCATTTGTTGCGTTATTGGTGTGATAGAAGAGTTTGTATAATCCTTACTAATATACTACTTACTACTTACTACTATCCTAATAATCCTACTATTTAATATTATAAATGTGAAAGTTTAGATGTTTGGATGTTTGTATGTTTGTTACTCAATCACGCCAAAACAGCTGAACGGATTTGGCTGAAATTTGAAACATAGATACTTTGTAGCCTGGAGAGGAACATAGGCTACTTTTTATCCCGGAAAAATAACACATTCCCGCGGGTAATAACTAACGTCATGTGGTCCAGGCGGGCGAAGCCGCGGGCGGAAAGCTAGTATGACTATAAAAATTACTGCATTTAATGCGCGTACTCGTGCAAGTAATAACAGTTTTTGTTTCATCGAAATCTGGCCATGATTTCCAAAGTTACAGCGTTGTAAAGTTTCACCAGCTTTTGTAAATTTGCTTTCCTTGCGCGCTATTGCGATGACGTCATGTCGCACTGACATCTCCGATTGCAGCTGTTGCGGGTGATTTCCGTCCAACTACATAGAGTCCGTCCGTGCGCAATCTGTGCGCAACTGGTGCGTTTTTGGCGCTAGTTACAGGACATTTTAATCGTTCTAAGGTTATGGTAATTGATAAGTATTCGATTTCGACCGCGCGCAGGCGCAATCTAAAACTGTCACCTACTGTCGATACCAAAAGACATTTATCCCACAAACTTATCTGACCCTGTGGTGGAGGCGCCACTAGCAGTACAAAATTATCGAAATGGCTGTCAGTTTTTAGGGTGCATATTTGACCACCAAGTCAGTTAAAGTTGTTAGTACATTTTGTTTTGACGGTTGCTATATGTATTGACAGAATACCGCCCGCCATTATGAAAGTTGATTTAATTTATTATTCATGAAAATAAAACATGCATTTGAAGGTTGTTTTTTCACATGAGCACAATACAAAATTTTTAACCATTTCATTGATCGACTATAAGAAAAATAAATTTATTGCGAAACCGTGAGAGCGCAACTATATAGCCAAACGATTCTATGTAGGTATATGGAAGCGCCAACTCTCAATTGCGATGTGACGTCACACGGTACTGCCATTGGTTCACCCGAATTTTCCACGGAGGCCGTACTTTAACGTTTAATATCTCAGTCATTTTTGAAGATAGGAAAAAATAAAATCAGATTCTTTTTTCTCGAGTTACATATTTTTTAGATATGCTGATAACAACAATCATTGGTGTGAGTCATTATATCCAACTAGCATACGCCCGCGACTTCGTCTGCGTGGAAAGTTTTTTGCTGTACGTGCAATTGCGTCAGGTAATCGTATTAATTTGACAGTTAATATAGTATTCAATCGGCTGCATTGTATGGAATGACATTTATTATGATACAATATGAACTTTCAAATGAATACGATTGACTTTACTCAATTCCATTCCGCATTTCAGTAGTTAAGATGTGAAGGCGTAACAAACAAACAAACGGATATTCGCAGTTATAATATTAGTAAGGGTATGGATTATTTTTATTTGGTTTCAATCAAGGTGCCGCTATCTCTAGAGGTCCCGGGTTCGATCCCCGGTCGGGTAAATGTTGAAATAAACTTTTCAATATTTCCTCGGGTCTGGGTGTATGTGGAAATACCCGTCGTTGTTTCCAATTTCCATAATACTAGTGCTCAAGCTACTATACCTTGGTATTGGAACAATGTATGTGATGGTGTCCAATATTTATTTATTTATATCTAGGTAACTTTAGTCGCTAGAATGCAAAGCTGTGAAACTAACTAACTAACAGGACAATTATAAGCTTTTTGTCCATTAATGTACGTACATTGTAGTCACCCTGTTTTAAAAATGTCATACAAATTTTATCAAGGATTGCATCGTAACTACTGCAGTGATTGGTTCCAGGTAAAGCTAAATCCTCAGTGACGGAAATTCTTTTGACAATTAAGTGCTGTACAACATTCGTAACGCTAAATTCACGTAATGTGACGGTTTTAAATAAGGGCCACACAGTCTGACGGGTCAAAATATTGTTTTTGCTTTTTCTATTGATGTGTTGTTACGCGAACGGATTTGAAGTGTTGTATGCTGTCACATATCAAACGTGACGCTGCTAGACTGCTTTATTAGGCTCCAAATGGTATGATTATCGATATTTTGACAAATTAAATCTGGTACACACAGTTTCGTGTGGCCCTTATTTGAACAACGATTATAAGAGATCTATTCTGTTTTGAATGATGTTTGTGTGTTAAATCTTATTTATATTTGCGTCACTGAGCAGCCAGGGAGTGAAACTGGACTTTCGTTAGCTAGTTTTTGTTATTTTCAGCATCCATAATCTGAAGCGTCAGGTCGTGTGGCCCTTGTTCAAACGTCAATAATTCATAAACTCTTGCGTTACGTTTGTTGTGAATACTAAAATAAGAAATGGTTTATCCGTCACTGAAGGATTTTACAGCTCATAAGCCAGAAGGAGTAAGGTACACACGAAATGACATTCATCCTGTTACCTCAGTATTAAGTCGAGCTTCATGGTTGAAGCCCATACCCATATCCATTTTTCTTAGCCGGTAGCCCCCCGGGGGGCCACCGCGTAACTTTATGGGTATGAACTTTATACGTTTTTGGTAACTTTAAGTCATTTTTTTAAAGAAAATAGCTGCTTTGAGATTTTGTTTTGTGACTTCGGATATAACAATAACTAGCTAGCAACGTCCAACAGAACAAAGCAGCAAAAATCTATCAAAATAAGGAATTCAAATGACAGTTGAAGCCCATACCCATATCCAAATTTCTTAGCTGGTAGCCCCCCTGTTCCGGTGGCCAAAATGTGAAACTAACGTGTTTTTTTTTAATGTAACTTGCTGTCAAGTTGATGTCCAACCATAGCGCTGCTGGCGGTTGAAGGTCTAAAATCAAATCAAAATCAAAATCAAAAATCATTTATTCATTTTAGGCTGATACAGCACTTGTGAACGTCAATGAAGCTACGCTATCGGTTCGCAAAACCTACGGCGGGAGGCCTTGTAACGAGAAGAACCGGCAAGAAACTCGCCAAGGGCAATTTTTTTCTCCCTGTCATATTTCATACAGAGTCGTCAAATTGAAAAGTGACTTTGACATAATATAATATGTAAAGTCACTTTCCATCACAAATTAATCTTAAGTTTAAAAACAAAATAAAAAACCCGGTAATCATAGCAGTAAATAATTTTCAATAACTAAGATCTAGAAGTCAGGGCCGGTTAAATTGCTACAAAAAAAAGAAAAACGTACATAGCGCCGCTGTCACCAGAACAGGGGGGGCTACCGCGTAACTTTATGGATATGAACTTCATACGTTTTTGGGAACTTTAAGGTAATTTTATAAAGCAAATAGCCGCTATCAGTTCCTTGTTTTGTGACGTTGGGTATAACGATAGCTAGCTAGCAACGTTCAACAGAACAAAGCAGCAAAAATCTATCAGAATTAGGAATTCAAATGACAGTTGAAGCCCATACCCATATCCAGATTTCTTAGCCGGTAGCCCCCCAGGGGGGCTCAAAACGTTACAAAACAAGGAACTGATAGTGGCTATATTTTTTATAAAATTAACTTAAAGTTCCCAAAAACGTATGAAGGTCATACCCATAAAGTTACGCGGTAGCCCCCCAGAAAATATTGTGGCACTGTAGGCTTCACCGTTATCGGTATTTTTTTTTTGATAATTTAAAAAGTAAAAAGTCAGTCCGTGACAATTCACTGACATTCACTGACATTGACAATGTTGACATATTAATTTATAAACTATTTTTTTTTGGCGGGTAGGCATACAAACAAATAAAATTGATTGTATTGCAATTTGCTTGAGTATTGCGAGAAAAAACTAAATAAAGTGTTTAAAGCAATGGAAGCTGTTAAACTGTTTACTAAGATAAAAGAACTGGGACATGTGAACAGCAAGAGGGATGAACTGCAGGAGCTTTGTCGTTTGAAGTTTGAGCAGGTCCGGTGGATGGGTTTCGATAATTTCGATGTAAGTTTTTGGATTTACTGTTTTACAAAGTTTTATATGTATCACAGATCCTGAAGTTATTACCACGTCGCATATTGGACAGCGACGGAGGCGATTTATTGGATTGTATATTAAATGGTTTACCTGATAACCCTACTTCATCATGTAAACAAGCCGCAAAGGTTGGTGCCTCTTTATATTTTTTATTTACACTTTTATATTTTTTATTTACACTTTTGTATTTTTATAATTCCCTTTAAAAGAAATCACATTCGACTATTTGTCTCTTAGTTAATAGATGTGGTCCTACAAACTATGAGAAAAGAGTCGACTTCTCTCACTCACTGTGGAGATGTCATAAGCAGACTGTGCCTGGAGCTTCCTAGGCAATCAGCTGCTGATTTGGTGCGATGGTGTAATGATAGTATACAGTCAATCATACAAGATAATGATGCAAATATGGTGTAAGTTTGTTATTAATTAAAATTTTAATAATACCTACTTTCAACATTTCCTTAGAACTGTGCTGTCGCTGTGTGAACCTATAAAGTTCACATTAAAACTAGCCGAGAATGTGATAAGTCACTAGCCAAACAACAATACATGTAATAAAATATTTGTGACTTTCTATAATTTAAAAAAAATATGTTGCTGATTGTTGATTTTATAGATGGCGTGAAGTACTTCCGGAATGTTTGAATGCTCTGTCGTCCTACAATGAGATCAAGCACTGTGAGACTACGCTGACTAGTGAGGAGTACAAAGAACAGTGCATCCACACTCTCTGCCAATGTCGTTGGACAGAGAAGCAGTTGGTGCAGCTAGTTGCTATGTTCAAGTAGGTGTACTGGGTTTGGAACTGTATTTTTAGCATGTGTAAGTGTTTATTTCTTGATAGAATTCTCGTTTTACATTTGCAAAGAAAGCCAGTGCTCCAACAGTGGGGACAATAAAATGGCTGATGAACTGATGATTTTCTTCTTGGTTCTATGGGTACCTGATCCATCTCAAGACTGATACTAATATCTTAGCAGCACAAGATAATATTGTAAAATTTTGATGTAACATAAAGTCCTCCCTGGGCCCCTCATTCTGAAGGGCCCCAAACGCCCACTGTTCCATTGATTAAATTCTTAATAAGCGCTCCGGGCCTCCCGTCGGAGGTCCCCAATAGCCAATAAGTTCAAAAACATTTCAGCATGCCACCCCGTGCCCCGACAGGCGTAGTCCACCACCAGATCAACCAATCAAATCAATTGATCAAACTATGAAAGCCATTAAAATGGTATTTAATTTACAGAGACATGCAACTAGCACGCAATGAACATAAGCAAGTAGTGAACAAGATATGCTCATACATCATAGATATTCCACCCGACGTGCTGCCTCCACTTGTGCATCAATTATTGAAGTAAGATACTCAATTCCTTGTTTAAAGTTTCTATTCATTTTGCTTCATTCTTCGATCAACAATAACACCTTGTTGATTGAAGGCTTCATTACAAAAACTTACAAAGACTGAAATCCTCTAACCACTGTACTCTAAACATAATCAACAGTTTTCTAACACTTATTTAGCCTGTTTTCCTGCCATTGTGAAAAAATCCAACACTAGGGATTTTATAGTAATTGGGGAGTGTATGTATCCTACACCTCTAATTCAACGAATAAAGAAACTTCGATATACCTGTCCCTCTCACTCTCTGGGCATGACAGAATCAAGTGAAAGTGGCGGGGCTAACGAAGTTTTGTTTTTCGTTGAATTAGAGTAAGGCTTTTACTTTTTTGCACTTATTTTCAATAGTAGAGTAACAGCCTGGCCACGAACATGCGCGGCGGCGACGGCGACGAGCGAATTGCGAAATCATTGCGCGCTCGCAACAGACGTCTATTCAAATAAGTCAATGAGACGTACCAACTGATGCGCAATTCGCTCGTCGCTGTCGCCGCCGCGCATGTTCGTGGCCAGGCCTTAAGGCTTCTGATATTAAGGGTACTTATTCCATAATAGTCTTTCAGTTATCAATTAGTTCTACTGTATTGCTGTCCTATTTTCAAAGGCTTTGCAAGTTGTACCATGTGGATATAGTACTGGCCAACTTGAGTCACTACTTCAGCGTGAGGTTGTACAGCAAGCTGGAACCTCCACCACAGGACTCCGAGTCCACAACCATGGATATAGATGATATTGGTGAGGAAATCAGTAATTTATTAATTGTTCTTTGTCTAAAATTGGTGTCATAATGAAGGCAATTACATATTTTTGCAATTTTCAGAACATTTTGATTAATGCATGCAAACCAAATAACAAATCAAGTTGAAATTTGTGCGTTTTAACCGACTTCTAAAAAGCGTGTAGTGTAATAATAAGGTTCTTCGACATTAACTTCGTTTACGGCGTGAAAAATATAGGTACCTAATTCGGTTTTAAAACGCAGTGTGCATAAGCACTAAACTCAGTGGTCGTTTGGTCCTGGGGGGCTGCCGCCTAAGCACTGTCGTCGGCTTGATTACGATTACGGCGCATCGTGCAATCCGTTCTTGTCATGTCGTAACACATTTGGTATGGCATGACAAGGATGACACGATGCGTCGTAATCGGCGTCAGGCCGACGGTGTTTAAGGGCCTCACAAACGATCAGTTCGCCTGTTGGCAACGGTCTGTCAGTTGGCCGCAATAATTCAATAATTCAATAATTCAAAATCGTTTATTCAATTTAGGTTTGTTTAACAACACTTATGAACGTCAATGAAGCTACGCCATCGGTTCGCAAATCGTACGGCAGGAGACCTTGTAGCGAGAAGAACCGGCAAGAAACTCGCCAAGGGCTATTTTTTTCTCCCTGTTTTAACTTATACAGAGTCGTCAAATTTGAAAAATGACCTTCACATAATAGTAAGGTTACTTTCCATCACAAACAGAATACCGCTAAAATTAAGTACAAGTTTGCTTATTATCTAAAACAGTAAACAATTTTCAACCAAACAAGGAATCAAATAGTTTAATGAACACACTAATCTTAATCTTATTCATATTATATTATAGGATTAATAAAAACGAAACTGCAAGCTGCGCCGCATATTCAAATCTATAAGTATTAACAAATAAAAGGAATTTTTGAATAAATAATACAATTATTAGAAAAATTGCCGTAACTGTAAGACACGGGTACCAAAATTACCATGAGACACACCAGCTCGCTCATAAATCTATATAATACTATTATAAACCATATCCCGAACACCTTTAACACGAGTAGACATGAGCAGACCCACCCCACTGGCAGCACCCGTTCACGAGCATGACGCATCTCATCGGCCACATACTCACAGTACCCTATAAGATTTAGAACTGACGGCGAATGCGCAGGTATACAGGGTGTTTTTGAAGTCATTGGCATCCATTCGGCCCATTAATGTACTAATATGAATGTATGTTTTTACGCGAAAAGGGGTTTTGCCCGGCGTCAGCGCGGGCGCAGGGACGCGGGCAAAGCGGGCATGAAGCATGGGTGACATTGTATGTTTTGGTGAATTCCGTGCGCGAACTTGAATAAATTCAATTATAGTAGAGCCCGCGTTTTGTCAGGAGGCCAATGAAGTATTTTAAAGGCTTGTATGTTGTTTGAATATTAATTTATCAATGATTTTTTATCAATTTTTTATTTTTAGTTATTTTCATTTTTATTTGCTATAGTGATCGATTAATAAAAAATATAATTTTACATCTTGGATTTGCCTCATATTTGGAAAAAAATCTCTATATCATGAGTATGTTTTTATTTTAAAAGGATGCTAACGACTTCAATGTCACCCTGTAGTGTGTGGCAGCTGGGGGGCGTGGCCAATGTCGACAGTTATCGGCCGGACAGAAACTACCGACCAAAACTAAAACTAACAGCAATCAACTGCTCCTGTGTATCCTCAAAGGCGGTTTTCGACTATTGCCGACAGGCAATGATCGGTCTAGTCTAGTGTGTGGCCGATAGAGGTCTTGAACGTCAGACGGCCGATCCGATCTAGGCTGACAGGCGAACTGATCGTCTGTGGGACCCTTTAGGCGGTAGGGGGGCGGCTGCATTTGCAGTTTGACAACCGCCAACCCGCATTGTTTGAGTTTAAGGTCGTCACAGACGGTGAAGATACTATAATATTTTATCTTAACATAGAATATCGCTCGCCATACAATTCAATGGACCATCACACACGCCGAAGATAACATATATTTTCATATTAAGTATCTTAAGATACGGCAAAATAAATATTTCGTATGTTAAGATACGGAAATATATATTTTGCATGTTAAGATACTATCTTAACATACGAAATATATATTTTGGATACGAAAAGATGTGTATACAGGTTGTCCCGTTTTCGGTGCTGGGCATAGAGAGAACTAGCGGCCCGCCCCGGCTTCGGACAGGTGGACATTTATTTTTTAAACATTGTGGGATAAATACGAAAAAGCCAAAACATTTGTAACGATGCCGTTTCGTTCCAGTCATTATGGATGGTTAGAAACTCCATAATGGCTGGAAAGTTTTATAGTTTTACCACTGTTCTTTCGTAATTCAAATTCAAATTCTTCGCTCCACGTGCCCTATTCAGCATTTTGATTCAGTCCTACCAGAACAATCAAGCTGAACAGAGCTCACGTGCGAGCTAGCGTACCAAAAATTTATAAGTGAAATATAATAACTATTAAATAGCCAATTAATTAATTATAGTAACAGTTCCTATTCTTCATATTCTTTCATATTTCTAATTTACAATATTTGATAAAACAACTCTTCCAAGTGCTGAAACAATCTTTTATTCTCTACAACATCTTCTAATTGAATACTATGCGGTGACTTCCGACGTTCCGGCTAGTGTACCGCTGGCCGACGAGGGGGTCCCGTAACACATCCTTACTTTCCTTACTTATATTATAAATGCGTTTCTGTCTGTCTGTGTGTTACACAATCACACCTAAACTACTGAACCGATTTGAATCAATTTTGGTACAGAGATAGTCTAAAGCCTGAGAAAGGACATAGGCTACTTTTTATTCCTGAAAAATATCACCTTCCCGCGGGATAACGTACACGCGGGCGAAGCCGCGGGCGGAAGGCTAGTTCATAATAAACGAAGAATCAGTTTACACCTAGTTTAACCAAAAAGTTTGCTTAGAAATGATGACGCTTTGAAACGTCAAACGTAAGGAGTAGGTACCCACCTAATGATGATAGTAAGATTTTCTATCCAAACTGATCTAGAGTTCGAATTAGCTATAGCAATTTTTATATCAAATTCCAGGTCAGAATCATCTTCTGATGAACTGTCCAATAAGTCTAATAGCAAATCCGAATTGCTCATTTTTGATCACCCTGTATAAGATGGTTTACAGAATATTCGTCCGCTACCTAGGACGGATATCAAGAGAGTGAAAAGATTTCAAAATATATCGTATCTTAACCGTGTGTGATAGTTTAAGATGCTATAATATTTTATCTTACGATATCTTAAGATAAAATATTATTGCATCTTCACCGTATGTGACGCGCTTCATTCGTAAAAAAACAAAAAAAGACCAATATTTTCTCTTTAAAATATTAGTATAGGTAAAATTGGATACAGGCATTTATCAGTTGTCTCAACTCTCTGCCTGAATAATAAATAATAATAATAAAATATCCTTGTCCCAGCTCCCCATAGCCCCGCTGAGCTGTCGCGTTGCCTGTCCACGTGCATATACCACATCACAGAGGGCGCCGCGGAACCGGAAGTGATTCGGAAACATCTCAAGGCGTGGCCGAAGACACAGTTGTTGAGGGCACCGTTCTTATTGGACCTAGGTCTGGCTTTGTCGAACAAGGGATCTGACTTCAAATCGGTCTGTTTGGATGTAAGTGATCAATAGAAAATTACTTTATTCAATTTATTAAAAGTGGCAATTTTGTGATCAATAAAAAAAATTAAATTACTTTATTCAATTAAAAGCGGCAGTGTTGGTGGCTTTTGTAGGTGTAAATCGTTGAAGGTTTAATTAGAAATGAGTATAGCTGTCTGGGCAGATATTTGGTTTGAACACCCAGGGGGCGTCGACTTGTTCTCAAACAGAAAAAAACTTCATCCTTACTTAAATTATATCCTACTTATGAATGTATGAATGTATGTATGGAAGTTTGTTACTCTTTCACGCAAAAACTACTGAACGGATTTGGTTGAAATTTGGCACATAGATAGTAGATAGCCTAAATTAAAACATAGGATACTTTTAATCCCGATATTTTCACGGGAACAGGAACCACGCGGGTAAAACCGCGTGGAGCAGCTAGTTTATAATAATTTCATTGATACTTTATATCAGCCGAACGACGCCCACTGCTGGGCATAGACCTCCCCCAAGGATCTCTACAACGATCGGTCCTGCGCTGCCCGCATCTAGCGGTTTCCTGCGACCTTGACCAGGGGGGTAATTCTCTAACTCAACATCAATCGCAATCGCTTTCACTTTGACATCCATTACTTGTTGTTGAAGAAAGATGACAAAATTATTTATATTACTACAATATAAACAGTACAATATCTTTCAAAATGAATGTGATCGTGATTGATGTTGAGTTAGACAATTACATGGCAGATCGTCGTCGGTACAGCTGGGGCCTGCCCACAGAACGTCGTCCGGTACGTCCGATTGATACTTATTGTAACACTAATGTATAGGTAATGAAGGCAGCAATTGAACAGCGATTGCTTGATGAAGTTCGTACGAAGGAGTCCGCGTGGGTGCGCTCAGTGCTGCCGCCTGACGTCGACGTCGCGAGCGTGCTCAAAGTGCTCACTACTGAGAGGTTTGTCAAGTCACAAATTTCATATCTACAGTAGGGCCATTATAAAAAATGACTTTATTTCTCAATATCTACAATTTAACAGTATGAAGCATCCCAGAAAGTAACGCAGTACTCATGTTGGGGTAGACTCCCTCTTCCCAAGACAATTTCAAAGGAGACTGGCGAACTTCTAAGTATTTTCAGACCTCGATTTATAGGTCTCGTTCATGGAAAAAATCGAATGGTACTTAAATAACTATGCTAGACTAATAAAAAAGTTAATTGTTTCTATGCTTTTAAAGTTGGGACAACAGAGATAACCAATGCACAATAACCTAAAAATATAGAAGTCAGGGTAAAAATCATTTATTTAACAACATTTTACTTAAAAACAACGTAAATAACGATTTACTAATAAATAATGAATTATAAAATAGATGAATGGGTAGGTAATAACAAAGATAAATAACGAAAGGACTCATTATTTTAATAAAGAAATAGGTAAGTATCGTACTGCTGGCGCCATCTGCGCTAAGCTTTGCGTGCGGATCTTCATTAGTTTTAATTTATGTTATGTACCTTCTTTGATGTTGTATATAATAATATGTAAATAATAAATGACCTTGTTTTACATGACTACTGCGGCAAATGAAACGGATTTATGAAGTGTTTCAATGTTATTTTGCCTTGTTCAGTCAATTATTTGCGATTTTAAAATTATTTATCTTTTTAGTCCATTCTTTAATAAATCAGGCGTTCGTAAAAGTTAATTGAAGGAGTTTAAATTAATTTATTTTTCATGTTTCTGAAAGTGTACGACTTCTAGTAAAATATTAGGGCGATTCTCGCCGGTCTCCTTTAATAATTACTGAGTTTAATTTAAAAAAATAGTTAATAATATGTCTAATTTGACAGCTGTCAGTCTCCTCCTACTTAAGGCCCGATTTCACCAATGGTATTTAAACGCGATTAACGCTAAACGTGTTTAAAACGTATTTCTGTCCCTGTCACATTCAAACAGATGTCAGAGACAGAACTATGTATTAAACACGTTTAGCGTTAATCACGTTTAAATATCAGTGATGAAAGTCGCCCTAAATGTAACAATGCAATGACTCAGGGCCTGTTTCACAATGTCTAAGTAAGTTCTCATTAGCTGTTACTTTACAGATAGTCCATACATATCTTTCAATTGAACTTGAAAGTATCTCCTAATCGGACAGTGTGAAACAGGCAATTATTTCATTTTTATAGTTAGAAACCTCAATATACTTGAGCAAATAACTTCGGTTTATTTACTTGTAATCATAAACTTCAGATTGACAGATGTCAAATGTAACCTATTAAAATGGCCCTACTTTACCACAGTGCCTAAATGAAAATGTTTACATACATTATTTGTTTCCAACAGCGCCAATCACCGAGAGCTGACAGTAATGGGCCTCATAAACCTGGCCTTCTCATTGCTATCAGTGTCTGCTATTAAACCAGGATCCCACGCGTGCTGGTCTCACGGGAAACTGGTGCTAGTGAGGCTATGCAAGTCGCAGCCCGAGACAGCTGCCCATGTGTTGGGGCAACTGGCTGATAGACTCGCTGGGGACAGCACGCAGAGGCAATACGCAGGTAATCATTAAATGTACCTACATTTGTGCAGTGCCAATCACCGAGAGCTGACAGTTATGGGCCTCATAAACCTACCGGCCTAGCATGAGCGGCTTTTATCGCGCGATATGATATGGTACGGCAAGTTGTCTTGCTTACCCCACTAAGGTGTAAGCAAGACGGAATGCCGTACCATATCATATCGCGTGTTATAAGCCGCTCATGCTAGGCCGGCTAGTCTTGTCATTGCTATCAGTGTCTGCTATAAAACCAGCAGCCCACGCGTGCTGGTCTCACGGGAAACTGGTGTTAGTGAGGCTATGCAAATCGCAGCCCGAGACAGCTGCCCATGTGTTGGGGCAACTGGCTGATAGACTCGCTGGGGACAGCACGCAGAGGCAATACGCAGGTAATCATAAAATGTACCTACATTTGTGCAGTGCCAATCACCGAGAGCTGACAGTTATGGGCCTCATAAACCTACCGGCCTAGCATGAGCGGCTTTTATCGCGCGATATGATATGGTACGGCAAGTTGTCTTGCTTACCGCTTACCCCACTAAGGTGTAAGCATGACGGAATTCCGTACCATATCATATCGCGTGTTATAAGCCGCTCATGCTAGGCCGGCTAGTCTTGTCATTGCTATCAGTGTCTGCTATAAAACCAGCAGCCCACGCGTGCTGGTCTCACGGGAAACTTGTGTTAGTGAGGCTATGCAAGTCGCAGCCCGAGACAGCTGATAGGTCAGCGGGCGAAGCCACGCAGAGGCAATACGCAGGTAATTATAAAATGTACCTACATTTGTACAGTGCCAATCACCGAGAGCTGACAGTAATGGGCCTTATAAACCTGGCCTTCTCATTGTTATCAGTGTCTGCTATAAAACCAGGAGCCCAAGTTGTCAAGTTGTTGGCCAGCCATAGCGCTGCTGCTGGCTGAAGGTCTTGAAAATCATGGCCGGTTAAATTGCTACAAAAAGAAGAAAAAGATACATAGCGCCGCCGCTGTCACCGGAAAAGAAAAGATTGTCGATCTATCTTCAGTTTATCATTTATCCATTTCTAATTACAAAATTTGATCTGATTTGAAAGATTGAAACATGAAATTTTGCCGTGCAATATTCTTTGAAAGTTTCGAACAAATGAAATATGGAAAAAATAACGCAATTTAAAAAAAACCGGTTCTTTTCCTGCTTTTTTCAATGCTAGACAGGACCACTTAGAACAGACAGTTCTAGAAATCACGAAGTTGCCGCCCTACTCTAATTCAACGAAAAAGGAAACATCGTTAGTCCCGTCGCTTTCACTCGATTCTGTCAGTCAAGCCAGGACAGTGAGAGGGACGGGTATAACGAACCTGTTGGTCTTTCCGCTACAATCAGTCTCTGCCTTAAAACCATTTGCCAAAGCTTGCTGGTCCCATTGAAAACTTGTTCTAGTGAGGCTCGAGGCGGAGACACGATGATTATCACACTGGTATTCTCCTTCCATGTTGCAGAGGAGGCCCGGGGGTTTTGTTGGGTTCAAGCCCCACATAACCCCCTCGGGGAGACGAGGGTTATGTGGGGTACGCGAGGGAGAGGGGTAAACTAGCATATTATTCGTGTAATATCTCTTCAGTCTTCGACGGGACTAAAAAAAGTGCATATTTAAAATCATACTTAAAAAGAGTGATTTCAAATGGATTTTTTATTGTTTCTCTTCGTCAGATTGCTTATTCGTGCTCTGCAAGCTGACTCCCGTCTCGCTGGAGCGTTGCAGCCAGCTGTCCACTATACTAGAGAACTGCCAGCCGTCGCCGAGCGACTATCGCGCGGCCGCCGCCGTACTGGACGCGGTTCACCCACTCATTAACTTCAGTACCAGGACTAGAGATACTCTGGTTATGGTCTGCAGGAAGGGCTTGTATTCTAGGTGAGTCACCTATTTATGTTGCATAAATTGTCCATTATTCTAGAATAACTTCTCTCAGTATCATTTCTTTAGCTAGCTAGAGAAATGATACTTGTTCTCGTGCGACTATTGCGTGGTGACCGCGGTGCTAAGACGCGGGTCACCCGCTCATTAACTTCAGTACCAGGACTAGAGATACAATGGTTATGGTTTGCAGGAAGGGCTTGTATTCTAGGTGAGTCACCTATTTATGTTGCATAAATTGTCCATTATTCTAGAATAACTTCTCTCAGTATCATTTCTTTAGCTAGCTAGAGAAATGATACTTGTTCTCGTGCGACTATTGCGTGGCGACCGCGGTGCTAATAAGACGCGGTTCACCCGGTTATTAACTTCAGTACCAGGACTAGAGATACACTGGTTATGGTTTGCAGGAAGGGCTTGTATTCTAGGTGAGTCAACTATTTATGTTGCATAAATTGTCCATTATTCTAGCTAGAGAAATGATACTTGTTCTCGTGCGACTACTGCGTGGCGACCGCGGTGCTAAGACGCGGTTCACCCGGTTATTAACTTCAGTACCAGGACTAGAGATACTCTCGTCATGGTCTGTAGGAAGGGCTTGTATTCTAAGTGAGTCGACTATTTCTGTTGCATAAATTGTCTATTATTCTAGCTAGAGAAATGATAATGGTTCTCGTGCGACTATTGCGTGGCGACCGCGGTGCTAAGACGCGGGTCACCCGCTCATTAACTTCAGTACCAGGACTAGAGATACTCTCGTCATGGTCTGTAGGAAGGGCTTGTATTCTAAGTGAGTCGACTATTTCTGTTGCATAAATTGTCTATTATTCTAGCTAGAGAAATGATAATGGTTCTCGTGCGACTTTTTCGTGGTGACCGCGGTGCTAAGACGCGGTTCACCCGGTTATTAACTTCAGTACCAGGACTAGAGATACTCTCGTCATGGTCTGTAGGAAGGGCTTGTATTCTAGGTGAGTCAACTGTAATTATGTCAAATCTCTATTTCTGCTCTGATTATTTTGTGTCCACCATAGAATTAGGTTCATCTAGGATCTACCAGGAGTAGAGATACTCTGGTCATGGTTTGCAGATTGTAGTTGAAGCGGTTGTATTCTAGGTGAGACAGCTGTTAATACAATATGTAGATTATGTTTTGTTCACCATACCTAGAGAACTGCCAACCGTCACCGGGCGACTACCGCAGCCGCCGTACTGGACGCGGTCCACCCGCTTAATAACTTTAGTACCAGGACTAGAGATACTCTCGTCATGGTTTGTAGGAAAGGGCTGTATTCTAAGTGAATCAACTGTTAATCTCATTGGGATTATATTGCGTCCACCACACTCGACAAGTCTACTGTCTTAGAGAAAAGCTAGTCTTTACCGTGCCAATACAATAGGTAGTCCGTAAGGCCGAGGGTATGGGCGTACGACAGGTGCGTTGAAATGCATACATTGTATTTTTTTTTATGCACAAGTGGGTAGCACTTAGCATTCATCACACCTGATGATAAGTTAATAAGGCTGAAGGTGGAAGCGCACTACTACCGGAATCCTCAACCACCGAGGAACTGGCTATCTTATCTCTAACTGCTGGAACACAAAAATGCTGAAAACATCATTGTTATAGCGTCAGACTTAGATAAAATTATGGTAACTAGCTAGGCGGACTAAGAACAAGCCCTACCACCAACCAAACCGAATACAATATGTACCCCCACTGGGAATCAAACCCGGGACCTCTGGGTCTGAAATCGTTGGTATGAACCACTAGACCACAGATGCGGTTAAATAGAGGCGGCGGATATGGGACTGGCGTGGGGCGCGCTTCGTGAAAATTCGTGCACCGCCGCTCCCGCCCCGCTGCTCGTAGACTTTATACCCTCGGCCTCAGACGTACAATGCTAATCAAATAGATAATAAAGTTACTCAAAGATTCGTTTCTTTGTTCCCAGGGACTCACTCCACCGCTGCCTCGCTTTATCCGGCTTTCTTACCGTGTTGCGTCACGTGAAGCTGTCCCGCACATTGCTGGCGAGCAGTCAGAGCGGCTGCAGCGAGCAATACAGCGCTCACTCCTACCTCACGCAGGTGATGGAACTGCACGCCACGCAGCAAGGCGCCCAGTGAGTCATCATCATCATCATGTCAGCCGAACGACGCCCACTGCTGGGCATAGGCCTCCCCCAAGGATCTCCACATCTCCACATTTTAAGCTACCACTTTATGGCAGAGTGCCCGATGTACGCATCACTGCGCTGGGAGCTCTTTGGAACGGACAAGCTTAAGGAGGAGGATCTAAAGCAGTTAACGATAAGTCAACTCAGCAGGTACTGTAAGCGCACAGGTAGGTTCGAGGGTCCGACGCCGGTGGGGTAAATGATAACCCGCCTCCCCCCCTGCTTTTCAGCTTCTAGGGGACTTGGGGAACTGGGTGAAATGGTCCCGACCTAGGTGACTGATCACCCGTCCGGCTTCGCTGGTGTCCCCCCTATAAATAATAATAATAAGGATCTCCACAACGGTCAGTCCTGCGCTGACCGCATCCAACGGCTTCCCGCGACCTTGACCAGATCAACGGTCCACTTTGTAGGGGGCCTGCCCACGGAACGTCGACCGGTACGCGGTCGCCATTCGAGAACCTTTCCGCCCCAACGGCCATCGGTTCTTCGCGCTATGTGTCCCGCCCACTGCCACTTCAATGATGCAATCCTTCGAGCGATGTCGGTTGTTTTACGGCCAGAATTAATAACCTATCCACAGTTAGGGATAGGTGCGATCCAGATTAGTTGCTAGGCAACACCTAGCAACACCCTGGCAACTGTCGTTAATTCTATGTTAATATCAAGCGTTGCATTAGTCGTCAAGTCGTCACAGGTCGGCACAGTGAGTGCTATGTTACTATCGTTGTCTCGCCCTGTCCTGCCCCCTCATCGTACTGCGTCAGCAATACAGCGCTCACTCCTACCTCACGCAGGTGATGGAACTGCACGCTACGCAGCAAGGCGCACAGTGAGTGCTATGTTACTATCGTTGTCTCGCTCTGTCATGTGTCGTTGTCTCGCCCTGTCCTGCTCCCTCATCGTACTGCGTGAGCAATACAGCGCTCACTCCTACCTCACGCAGGTGATGGAACTGCACGCCACGCAGCAAGGCGCACAGTGAGTGCTATGTTACTATTGTTGTCTCGCTCTGTCATGTGTCGTTGTCTCGCCCTGTCCTGCTCCCTCATCGTACTGCGTCAGCAATACAGCGCTCACTCCTACCTCACGCAGGTGATGGAACTGCACGCCACGCAGCAAGGCGCACAGTGAGTGCTATGTTACTATCGGTGTCTCGCTCTGTCATGTGTCGTTGTCTCGCCCTGTCCTGCTCCCTCATAGTACTGCGTCAGCAATACAGCGCTCACTCCTACCTCACGCAGGTGATGGAACTGCACGCCACGCAGCAAGGCGCACAGTGAGTGCTATGTTACTATCGGTGTCTCGCTCTGTCATGTGTCGTTGTCTCGCCCTGTCCTGCTCCCTCACCGTGTTGCGTCACGTGAAGCTGTCCCGCACGTTTCTGGCGAGCAGTCAGCAGCTGCAGCGAGCAATACAGCGCTCACTCGTACCCACACATCATCTGTATGTTGCAAGCTACATAGATGCCGTATGACAAATATTTTCTTCTATTTCAATGTCACTACTTTCGCCGATGGGAAGGAGGGGCGAGAGACGTAGCATTGGATACGTGATTGGCTACTTGAATGACAATGACGATAACTTTTACGACATACTTCGTTGGTCAGCAGTTCAGCACTGAAACGACGTTCACAAGTATTGTCACTTATCATTATCAGTGATAAATCATAGATGCTTGTCGAAGGTCGGATGCCCTAAATGCGGTATAATCCATTCGCTTAGATAGTGTCGCTCTGCCACAATGCCGTGCGGGTGTACCGACACTATCTAACCGAACGGACTATATCTATTGGTAGTTATCTGCAACTTCCTCACGTAGCTCATGGAACTGCTCGCCACGCAGCAAGGCGCACAGTGAGTGCTATGTTACTATCGTTGTCTCGCTCTGTCATGTATCGTTGTCTCGCCCTGTCCTACTCCGTCACCGTGCTGCGCCACATGAAGCTGTCCCGCAGCTTGCTGGCTGCAGTGAGCCATATAAACTATCCTATTTGATTCCATTATGTACTTTAAATTTGTTTTATAATAAAATTGCCTGCAGGGTGACGTCACGAGTTCGCAACGAAGCGATGTGCATGGAAGTAGTATCAATACTGCGCCGCTGCCTCGTACAGGATGCCGCCGTCAAACAACTGCTTTATACTAGTGAGTGTTTTTATTATAATTTAGGAGTAATCTACCAATGCATGAATTATATGAGCGGAAATTAAATGGAACATGGTCCTTCGAGATGATCATTCCAGATGATGAAATACACGAAAAGTGAATACTAAATTAAAATTAAAGAACTACTAAGTTAAAAGAAACGATTGAATTCCAAACGAGTTACACAGATTATGATTCTTATATGTAAAAACATTTTCCTTACGAATAATTAAAAATATGTAAAAAATTCCAATAATTTCATTTGCATTTACAGCCTTATTCTCATTTAACATCAGGTGCGATGAAGGCTAAGTGCTTCCGCGTTGTGGATAAAAGAAAAAAAAAACATAGTATGATTTTTGCAGAGCTATATGATTGTGCGCGAGATAAGGCGGTACTACACGAGTCCATATTGGAACTACTTTACGAGCATCTCGTGAAATACCTGCCCGATTCCACTACTCCTTCTATTCTATTCGAGAAATGCGTGCAGATCAACGCTACTTCGGCAGTTTTAGTGGTGAGTAATGAAAATGTATAATAAACTAGCTCTGTGTGAATATCGGGATATAGGGATAAAAAGTATAGCCCAGGCTATCTCTCTACTATCTGTGTGTCCAATTTTTTTTAATACCCTCGCTTGACTGTTGATGTGTACAGCCTGATTAAAACTTTTTGGCGTCTCGGAAAATCGCTCGAGAATGCTGGTGGCAGAGATAAGGTGAAGTCGCGGGGTATTTACTGCGCAAAGTGGCTTACTTCACGACCTAATTGAATTGCACTATAAATGAATTATAATAAGGTCCTTCTTAAATAGTGCACATAATTTTAAAAGGTCAATGTACTCATGCATACAAACAACTTTTACTATGGTACCAACATTGAAGTCGCGAAAAAAAAACAGCTGTTCCATACATTTTGATCTATTCGATTTAAAATTATCTATTGAACAGCTGATTTTTTTTTTTCGCGATTTTAATGTTGGTATCTTAGCAAAAGTTGTTTGTATGCATGAGTACATTGACCCCTTAAAATTATGTGCACTATTTAAGAAGGACCTTATATATTATGCAGAAAAATAATCAGCAATTTCAATTCTATAATCTTAGGAGCCGATAGCTCACCTACTATTCTCCGTGGCCCAATTCCTGCAAAGCGAGGAGGAAGATCTGGAAGACATCCTATCCAGCCAAGACGCGGACACCGGTAGCGCCTACCTGAAGAGCAAGCTAACGAACATCATGACGCAGCTCACCGACAACTTGGGGACCGTTGATATGGTGAGGAATATTATAGTGTCTAGATGAATATAGCCCAATTTCTGCAAAAAGAGGAGAAAGACCTTGGAAGACATCCTATCCAGCCAAGACGCAGACACCGGCAGCGCCTATCTGAAGAGCAAGCTGACCAACATCATGACGCAGGCGCAGCTCACCGACAACTTGAGGATCGTTGATATGGTAAGGAATATTATAGTCTAGATAAATACAGCCCAATTCCTCTAAAGCGAGTAGGAAGACTTGGAAAATAAAATATCCAGTCAGGACGCGGTCACTAGCAAGCTGACCAACATCATGACGCAGCTCAGGAGCTGTTTAATCACGTGATGTTTTTAGCAACTTTTTAGACTCCCGTCTCCCCCCTGGAGATACGTGGTGATTTTTTCCCGGATTAAAATGACATCTCATTCGTGCAAAGCAAAACGTTGCTTCTGCATAAGAAATAGTGTCTAATTTTCTAGCATAAGCTACATTAAAAATGTCCGATGCTGTTTTTCTTGAGCTTTATTCCAATAGCATAAACAACTTTTTGCTTTGTACGAATGACCTATCATTTTAATCAAGCTATATATATTTTTCAACACACTTGCTCATAAAGTGAGCCTTATTACATCGATCTTAAGGCCATAAACCGAACTATAACACACGCGTGCATAATAATATTACAGTACTAGTTGCGTAATAGAATTATCCCTACAAAGTTAAGTAAGTACCTAACTGCAAATTATATGCGAGTAAACAGAGACTTTTCAATTTAACCGGGTAATACAGTATCCCTACAAAGTTAAGTTAGTACCCAACTGCAAGTTATATGCGAGTAAACAGAGCATTTTCAATTTCACCGGGTAATAGGTACAGTTCTTTTTTTGTAACAACAAAGAGGTTTTATACGGATGAAAATCCATTTACGTTTTTAGAATAAATAAATGTGTCCCTAATTAAGACAAAAAAACATAATTTAGTGTATTGTTATCAAATAATTCACAATAATTTGTTATAAAACATTTGCATTTTATCACTATTATTATAATTATTTTGAAGTAGGCTGTATGGCTGTATATAATCAATCACCTTAAATTTGGCGCGTGCGAAAAAAATACTTGCGCGCTTTTTCCCTTAGCTAATATTAAGTTATTCTAATTACTTATGTTATGTATTCAATAAATGTTTGTTTTTCCTCGCAAGTGTGTTGAAAAAGTGCGTATGAAACTCGTGAGCAACTTACTCACTAGACACTCGGCTGATTTACGCCCTCGCCTGCGGCTCGGGCTGCAACCCAGAGCCTCGTGTATAATGAGCAACCTTAGCTCACTTGTATTATAATATACTATTACAGACTATAGTTGTTGTAGTTATAGCGTTTGGTAATGTACCTTACCCTTATTTGAATCATAGAACAACTTTTGATCACTTGATCACTTTCGGTTCCAGTTGTCATATTCCTAGTAATCTCGCACAAAATGTAAATGATGATACGAACGTAGTGTAGGACGCCCTCAGACTAGGTGGAGCGACCATCTTCGCAAGGTAGCTGGCGAGAGCATGATGAGAGCAGCCGCGGATCATGCTCAATGGCGTACTCTTGGAGAGGCTTATGTCCAGCAGTGGACTGGACGTTAATAGGCTGAGAAAGATGAACTTAATAGTATTGTAATAAAAAAAAAAACTACAACAATTTATTTTGTCATCACATTATACTACAATAACCACAAATGTTACCGTATATTCCAGGAAGTAAAGGTGTGCGTTATATTCGATAACGCATATAGCATAACGTTATAAAAATATAACTATCGCACCTAATATAAAAATATAACTTATTCTGCTATTGCTATATTAAATTATATCAAGCAGGGCGCCGCACGCCATCTAGTGTATTCGAAATGAACAAATGAAATGACAGAACTGAACGAATGAACTGTGTTCTCCTTCTCTGTCCAGCCGTTATTTAAGCTTCTTGATCCAGCCGCACGCGATGCAAGTATTGCTCTCTCTTTTCTTGGTATTCAATTCTATCAAAATTCACTCTATCAAATAGAAATAGAGTTGAATTTTGAAAGTTGGAAAACCAAATAACGCGTTATATTTGAAACAGTTGAGACAGACTCTAATGTCTTATCAAAAAGGACTAATATCATAAATCACGTACGACATGCGATTTGAACGAACATGTTATTTTTCTGTTATAATATTTATTACTGTTATTAGAATATTTAACTAATGCTGTCCTGTGGAATTCTTGATCGCGAACTCTTGCTCGCTCGGGGCTTAAAAAGTAGTTAAGAATTCTGTTTTTAATAGCGTAATATGAATTTATTCGTGTTGTTATTTGTATAATAGTGGAAAAGAGAATAAAGAATTGGTTTATTAATAGTAATTGATCATTAAGTAGTGTAAAAAACATTAATAACTACTTTTAGTTTAACATAGGTTATAATAGGTTATTTATTATATTAGGTGAAACGCTCCTGGCTGGAGGAGCCGGAGAGCACGAGTCAGAAATAAAAGAGGGTATATGAAATTAAGTGTATTTTATTTTCCACAATTAGACCGTGGGTTCTGTCGCTCGGGGATCAGTGCAAAGAACAAGTTGGGAGGACTTAACTTAGGGACTTCCTAAAGAGGGGAGAAGTCGCTGTAGCCTAGAGGCAGCGGGGTCTGGTCCGGGGTAGGCCGGAGCAGAGCAGGTTCCTGGCGGTTAGGCGCGCAGGAACAGGTGGAGAGCGGCACGAAGTAGGCAGGTACTGGTGCAGGTACAGCAGGTAGGTACCGGTGAGACTCGGGGAGATGTTGCCCGGAGATACGACCCCAATTATGTTGGTTGGGGCGAGAAACCAGAAAAAGGAGAAATCTTTAGCAAATCCTCCTTTATATATTAAAAATCTTCCAGAACATTCTGGCTGTAAGTAGGGTTATAATTTTTTTGCATAGATAGATTCAACTTGTCATTGGATTTTAATCATACAGCCAAGGCACCGACTAATTACGTCGCGAAGATTTCAGAATTATCTGGAAGATTAATTTAGTAAAATCTATGGCGCGCGTAAGACAAAATTGCTTCCAATAGACTATTTATGTTGTTACGTTAAGAAATGCAATATAAATATGCACGAAACTACAATCAAAGTATTTCGCATACAGATCACAGTCTGCCACGGAACGCGCGGCGGTTTATAGCTATGTTACTTCGGAACATCGCAAACAAACAGACAGCTGAGTGGCATCTGACATTGACAGCTCCTATCACATAAATACAATAGAACTGAATAGACCATATTTGTTTATAATTGTAATGATTTTTTCATAAAATTAATAGTTGGTGCGATTATTATGGATAAAACAATGAAAGAAGTAAGTAAAAATGGCAGCCGTTACAAGGTACTTAATACTAATATATTATAGCATTAAAAATAACCTAATATTTTAATGTAGCATAACGATATGCTATAATATACGAATATAACATAATAGCACACCTTTACCAGGAAGATCCCGGCCTCACAGACTTGTCTCCCGAATCCAAAGCAAAATGCCTGAAAGTGCAGCAAATACTGCAATGCTACGAGGCTTTAGTCGCTTACTGTATAATGCAATGGCGTGCGGACAGCAGGGGCGTAGCTGCATCTGTGTACGAGCTCTATAAGGCCTGCAATCAGATACTGGAGCAGACAAAGGTGAATATAGGATGCAGCAAATAAAAATCTGCTCAGAAAAAGCTTTAGTACTATAAACTGCATACTAAGTACCTTTTATTCTAATTCGATTTGTGTGAAATCACCATTTTTGCAGTGTATGTCGAAATTCTAAACGCACTAACTGAAATGCATGCTTCGTCCTTGGTTCTTTACAACAATTTTCATGTCTCTAATTATTATGATATAAATTTTTTTATTCACAATGTTATGTGTATAAAATCGTGCACATTAATCGCGAAGATAATAAAAACAGTTTAAGTAACAGTGACTTTTAAGCATTGGGCTTAATTGCTGTATTTATTATTTTGAAGATTCCCAAAAAAATGAAGTTAAACTACCAATATCGTTTCCAGGCCCCATCCAAAACAGGGAAGAAAAATAAGTCTCTAAACGAAACGAAGGAGACGGTGAAATCCCAGAAGAGTCAGAAGTCACAAAAAGAGAAGAAAGGAAAGGGTCCTATGAAATTGTCCAACTTGAGTAAAGACAGGGCTGGGCCTTTCAAACCTCTGCCGTGTGTTTGGGATCTGAGGTTTTGTGTGAAGATTATAGAACTGTTGTACAGGTATTTTTTTGTATAATAGCTTGTTAAAACTCATTTCTTTAGTTTGTGCGGTGTAGCATGGTGCCTATGACAGCTTATTGTGCAAGGCAAACAGTTCCTTAAGCTATTGGAATAAAACTCAAGAAAGGCAGAATTAGACATTTTAGTGCAGCTTATGCTAGAAAATTATACCCTATTCCTTGTGCAGAAGCAACCTTTTGCTTTGCACGAATGAGCTGTCAAAGGCACCATGCTACACCGCACGAACTATAATTCTTTATTTTTTATTAATTTACTACTACATAGAATTTCACGACACGGCATTTACATGTTATAAAGTAACTGAAAAATTATAACACATTCTGTAAGCCTAGAATGACCACCCAAAACGTGATATGTATCGCATGATAGAGCGACTTATCGACATTCAAACGTCAAAACCCATAGTCTTTTGATAGTTAAACCGGATAACTTATCATATCCTATCGAATTTTGTTGTTCATGCTAGGGGGGCTGGATGAAGACCAAATTCTATACTTTTCTTTGTTTTCATATTTTTGTAATATTTCTGTCTGTGAGTGAAAAAAGCTTAATAAATTGATTAATAAATTGATATTTCAGCGAAGAGCTGCCCTGGTCGTCCGTAGAGCAGCGCAACGAGCTCCGAGGCCGTAGAGATTTCCATCAGTGGGCTCTAAGATGCGTTCTCTCAGTATTGACTTCAGAGCATTTGGACAAGAGATTAGTCGCTGCTTACGTGCCTAAATTGGCGTCTGTATTGTATCGGAGGTGCTTGTGCAGGTGAGTTTACCTGTCTTTAAGAACTTTATTTAAAAGACTTTTACAGCTGAGAGAAGCATTTTGGTCTTCTGGAGGGATTTTGTTTTTCGTTGAATTTGAGTAGAGCTTCTGTCCTGGTAAGGGTACTACGAGCTGTATAACAGTAATATTGGTAGCGAGATGGCGCTATTCACCCCATAAAGTTCCTCCTTGATTCTCTTAAAGTGTATTCCTAAACTTAATTGTTTTTTTCAGGTTTCTAGAAATGTGCGAGTTTGACGATCAGACGACGCTGAATTGTATAGAAGTGTTCAAAGCCTGTCTCACTCTGCTATTGTCGGCTAACTATTCGTTGAAAATTGAGAGCCTTTTACCGATCATTAGTAAGTTTGTTGGGAATATTAATATAGTTTCATTATGTTATAATATAATAACATAGTAAAAATGTAGGTAGAATTTTCGAATGTAAAAAAATCTTGGATTGATTATCTAGTATCAAGGAAAATTTTAGATTTACTATTCATTAAAACCAAATTAATGATATTCAAACATTTATTTGAGGAATATTTTTTGCGTTTAATCTAATTTTAACTGTAATCACTTTATAAATATTTTGCTTGCAATACACTTTATAAGAATAAAAAAAATGGTTATTGAGTGATACATAAATGAAATAAAATAATGTGAAACTATTTAAAACAAATCGAGATGGAAGTATAATTTAATACTTTTCTTCGTTTTATTCTCCCAGCGGGCGCCGAAGAAACCACCGCTTCTTCAGGTTTAGCAGACATAATAGAACAGCTACATACAGCGATGGCTCAAGTGGAAGCGGACAGCGCGGGCGAAGAGCGAGACGCGATGCTCAAGAAACTGCTCACCGCTGTCATACAGACCGCGGCCTTACTGCTCGAGACGCCGGTGGTTGTGTGTCCGAAGATGAGTGGGGTTGAGTGTTTTAAATGTTTTTATTTTTTTAACAATAGGTAAGTACTTTAAGCGAAAGTTAGAGTAGATATTTAAAGCAGCAGCGGCATCTTCGATCAACAATAACAACTATTGTTGATCGAAGAGCGGCATACAGCGCTAGCCCAAGTGGAAGTAGACAGTTCGGGTGAAGAGCGAGGCGCGATGCTCAAGAAACTGGGGCCTTAGTCAAAGTAACATCGTTATGTGGCGAAACGACAATCGCTATCGCTATCGTCTTTATGCTCCAATCAACTTGCGGCAAGACCACGTGATTTAGCGCAGCTTATACCAATCCGCCAATCCTATACCTTGAATTTCTTTCGAACTTCGTTATCGCTTCGCTATCGTTTTTCAAATGTTACTTTGTCTAAGCCCCCAGGTCATCGCTGTCATTTAGACTGCAGCGTTACTGCTCGAAACACCGGTGATTGTGTGTCCGAAGATGAGCGGTGTTGGTTACTTTGAATATTTATAGCAATGGTATTTTCTTGTGTTATGAAAGGTAGATAAAGTTCGTTTCGTTTCGTGGGATAGATATTTTAACCAAATAAAGAAAAACATATATGTATAGCAAGCTTATCTTTGTTGTTGAAAATCCTATATTTCGGTGCAGTTTAACTGATAAAGCCTATGATAATCTTTATTTTAATTTATCTAATAAACGTTTTAAGTTCTCTCAATAACTTGGCCTATGGTTTTTAACATCCTTCATTGTCCAAATAGGTAATAATAAAACTCGAAGACAACCTTCGCACGAGCAAGTTGGACAGCCTAGCTTTACTCCCGGCGGTATTAACGGCATCTGCGCGCGCGCAACAAGAAGCTACGCTATTAGCCGATGTACTAGCTAAGCTGGCCACTGCGCTTGGGAATATAGACGTGAGTATTTTGATGAGATTTGTTACGTAGTAATCGTTCAAATGCACGGTCGCGGAGCACGATAAATCCCGTACAACAAGAAGCTACGCTATTAGCCGATGTACTATCTAAGCTGGCCACCGCGCTGGGGAATATGACCTGTTATTACCTGTCCCTGTCGCTCCCGCGTAAATAATTAGTGCGTCACGCTTGCACATATACCTTGAGACGCCGATCATCGCATCTGTGCGAGCGTGACGCAACTATACACCTCTAAAATCATCACACTATCATCCCCTAAAATCTTCGTACCAATTAAAATTTAGAGGTGTCTTTACGCGGGAGCGACAAGGACAGGTAATAACAGGTCATTGTATGAGATTCTTCGTGCTTTGCGGCCATACTTTCCTATGGGCCCGTGGCGGAGTAATTAGCGAGCTAGTCCCGGCTGCATTTGCAGTCTTTAATACCCACCAATCCGCAATGGGCCCGCGTGGTGTCTCATAGCTCATTCTCTTAATCCATTCATAAGAAAGGCCAGTGCTCCAGCAATTGGGACATTAAATGGCTGATGATGATAATACTTTTAGCCAAGAAAATATGAGTGACAACAAATTTGTTATATCGCCTCGGTTGTTCTCCAATCCGCATTTATTCGACGGAAAGTGACCTGCCAGCCACTACTAACTGAAAATGAAATGATTTAAATACATACGATTTCCATGGCTGAGTGGTGTACGCACCGGTTTACAAAGTGCCGGATCGCTCGAGGTCCCCGGTTCGATTTTCGGTACGGTAAATATTGAAAACGAACTTTTCAATATTTCCTCTGGTCTGGGTGTAAGTGGTATACCTGTCATTGTTTCCAATTTCTGTAACACTAGTGCTCAAGCTACTGAAGTTTGGCATTGAAACAATGTATACGATGGTGTGGTGTCCAATCAAATATAAAAAAAAAGAACCGTAAAAAAACTTCATTGAACAGAATTCTGAAATGATTTACTGCCGCACTCAGAGACACCAGTTAAATTTAATTGGCAATTAAACATCTTTCATACTTTATTAAATACTGCGGACGTAAAAAAGAGACAGAAAGAGTTTGAGGGCCTGTTTCACATTGTCTAAGTAAGTTCTGATTAGCTGTTACTTGCAGATAGGCAATACAAAACTGTCAAGTAAAATGGAAAGTACCTCCTAATCGAACATTGTGAAACAAGCACTTAATTGACAATTAAAGTATCTGGCGTCTCTGAGTGGGGCAGTAAGTCATCATTCTACTCATGTTTAACTTAAAACCAAACCGTATTACCTAGGAAGAAGATACATCAGCCGCTGAAGAGACTCCCAACTTCCCCACAATAGATACCCGCACAGGCCACACGGCTCTCAACTACGTGTGTTCCCACCTCAACTCCCGGTGTAAACATACCGAACATCTGTTAGCAAGAGCGAGGGATTTGGCCAACGCGCAGAACTATGCCGTGCAGGGTAACCAGCAGAGGATCGATAGAGGTAAGAGTTAGAGGAAAAAAGTCTCAAAGCAAAATGATTTGCATAATGCTTTAAATACTAAAAAAATATTTTTATAAAAATATACTTATTTAAATTTTTACTTTTTTGCATTCACAATGCAATTTTTATTATTGAAAAATTAAGTGAGTACTTAGAAAAAATCGACCCGTCTCACAACAGCTGGCTCCGATGGAACCTACGACCTTTGACGCTATCCGGGCGACTGCTCTAACCTCTGAGCTACGGAGTCGTTACGAGAAGCGTCAATCCAATACTTCTTACGCGCTGTATAGCCAGCGTTAATTTCATCAATGTGAAGATATTACTACCCTCACACATAAAAGAAATACCTTTCCAGATATTTGACAATCGCTAAAGTAAAATTAAATAATAAATTTTTACTATTTTGCATTCACAATGCAATTTTTATTATAGAAAAATGGAAAATGAAGTATTTAGAAAAAATCTACCCGTCTCACAACTAGCTCTGATGGGACTCGAACCCACGACCTTTCGCTGTCCGGGCGACTGCTCTAACAGAAGTTGTGAGATAGGATAAAATATAGCCTATGTCACTCGGGAAGAATGTAGCTTTCTTATGGTGAAAGAACTTTCTAAATCGTACTATGTAGTAGTTTCGGAGCCTGTTCAATGCAAACAAACAATCAATCCAATCTTTCCTCTATATTACATCTCATGTGCCGCGCCGCGCCGCGCCTCGCCGCTGAAGTGCAGTTGGCGTTATTGAAATTCATAGAATAGTAGATTGTACAACAAGTTCATAAAACGTACCATTTTACCCGAGACGTATATATCCATCCAAGCCGTGGGCGAGGGTGGATAGTCAATTCGAGGGTAAAATGGGTTTTATCTACGAGTTATACACTATGCTTTTCACTTCGAGTGTGAGGAAAATAAATAACAATATTGCAAAAAAGAAAAATAAAGACTTCGCCATATTGGCGGGAAGACTTTTTTTTTTTTTATACGTGGCAGTGGCAGCACAGTGACTTTAGCATAGATCGTAGTCCATAATGCTCTTGAAATACTTATTTCTTACAGAACTCATTAATTTTGCCTAGTTTTATTAATTTAATAATTTAACATGGATTATGTACAAAATTTAAGAAACAATGAAATACGTTACGTATTAATAAAGTTTATTTTACGAAGTTTAATTGCGTGTGTGACTGTTTACCTGACGACCTTTGTCTTAAAGTCTGAGACTTAGACGAAGATTTTACTTTATGCACTAGAGCATAAAAAGCGATTTTATGCCGCCTATACCCAACATAAACACGAACTTTACGAGCATGAGAAGTGAAAAGAATATTTGTCGTGCAGCGCCGCTCCGCATTAGTGCGGTTTGTCTCATAAGTGGAGAAAAAAAAATACAAGCAAAATGATTTCCAAGATGATTTACTTAAAAATGTCTTAAAGATTATGAATTAAACCGTAAGCATCTAAAACGTGCACGTGCAAAGCAATGAGTCGCTCATAAAAAAAAACCTGTAGAACATGTTTTGGTAATGCTCCTTAAAACGTTTTAAAAAACTATATTTTGTTCCAGAACTGAAAGAGCTCTACAAATCCTTAATAATCCAGCTGTGTCAGCTCTCCACATGGACTAACAAAGTATGCAAGCTGCGCTGTTGTGTGGGCGGCGGCAGTGACCGTGTGTTGGCAGCAGTGGTCAGGCTATACACCTTATTGAGCGCCTGCTTCAGGCAGACACCCGTACAAATGGCAGCGGGGCTCAGGTAAATAATTTGGCATATCAATAAATTCTGTAATCTAAATCTAAATTTAATTTCGCAGGGACAAAAACAAGACGTATCATCATTTGGAGTTGGAGTATTGTAGCTGTAGTATTGGTTATATTATAAGCTAGGCACGATAGTCGGAGATTCGCACCATAGTCGGAGATTCATTCAATTTTGTGTAAACTTATATTATAAACTAGCGGCCGCCCGCGGTTTCACCCGCGTGGTTCCCGTTCCCGTGGGAATATCGGGATAAAAAGTACATATAAACCTTCCTCTTGAATCACTCTATCTATTAAAAAAAAACGCATCAAAATCCGTTGCGTAGTTTCAAAGATTTAAGCATACAAAGGGACATAGGGAAAGAGAAAGCGACTTTGTTTTATACTATGTAGTGATGTGAAAATTTAGATGTTTGTTACTCAACACGCCAAAACGGCAGAACGGATTTGGCTGAAATTTGGGACACAGATACTTTGTAGCCTGAAGAGGAACATAGGCTACTTTTTGTCCCGGAAATATCACATTCCAACGGGATAACGTCGTGTAGTCCACGCAGGGAAAGCCGCGGGCGGAAAGCTAGTTAATTAATAAGTTCTTGTTTATGTCGAGAGAGAGGGTAATAGGCATTTTCTTATATTATACATATACATTTTATATTGTTGTTAAATAAGTCCTAAAAGATTGACTTTTGTATACTTGTGTTTACACAGAAAATATTAAAAATGAAATATTAGAAAAATCGACCCGTCTCACAACCAGCTCCGATAGGACTCGTCGATCCCATAACCTTTCACTGTCCGGGCGCATGCTCATTTTTCAATATTTTCAATAATACAAATTGCATTGTGAATGAAAAAAAGTAAAATTACATTTTTGTTCACCAGATTGGAGCGCCTACTAAAACTGAGCGGCAAACGGCTCTCATCAGTGACAGACACACTAGTGACGTACCTAGAAGCTTCGCAGCAGCCGAAGCAGGCGCGCCGAGTGCTACGCGACACTAAGCTTATACCGCGGCTCGTGCTGGAAGCGGAGAACTTCAGCAAGAACGTCATACTGCTTGCCAACAAGGCTAAGGTATTACATCTATAGTAGCTAAATCTATGAATTAATAGTCTTATTTAGTGAAGCAAAAGATTTCACCTAAGCACTCTTGACGTGTCTTTTATAAAATGGAATAACAAAAGTATGAAACACTATTTATTCAAAGTAACTCCATAAAATGAATGTTGTATGTAAAAATACATCTTTATTATTTTTAAATGCATTTCTAAGATAAAGAGACATCAAGTTTATTTACTAAAAGTTTTATGCTTCACTGTATGTAGCTCTAGTATAGCAGCTTTTGGAGAGTACTACGCGACACTAAGCTTATACCGCAACTCGTGCTAGAAGCGGAGAACTTCAGCAAGAACGTCATATAGCTCACCAACAAGGCTAAGGTATATTTATGGTAGTAGTAGTTTTATTGTAAGAATTAAGAAGCATTTTATTAGAAAAGCAAGACATGGTTGACCCCCCCCCCCCCCCCCCCCCCCACCCCCTAAATCATCTTACGTAATTAAAGGTTGGTCCCCATAGAACTGATCCAGTTCTCAATAACAGATAAATTAGTACCTAGAAGCGTCGCAGCAGCCGAAGCAGGCGTGCCGAGTGCTACGTGACACTAAGCTAAAACCGCGGCTCGTGCTGGAAGCGGAGAACTTCAGCAAGAACGTCATACTGCTCGCCAACAAGGCTAAGGTATAATTATAGTAGCTTAGTATAAGGTAAGAGCCATCCGTTAAATGACTTAAGACCATTTTTGTGTCTTTTGGACGAATGAAGTTTGATAAATAAAAATTATACACCTCTTAAATTTAATTAGTACAAAGATTTTAGGGGATGATATTGTCCATCAATGCGAACAATTTTTACTATGAGGCCAACCACGGAAACCCGAAAAAAATCTGCTGTTTCATACATTTCAGTCGAGTCAATGTTGTACTTTTGTATGGAACAACAGATTTATTTTTCACGATTCCGTGGTTGGCCCCATAGTAAAGAAAAATCATATTGATGGACACTATCATCCCCTAAAGTCTTTGTACTAATAAAAAAATAGTGGTATATGAACTCGCCGTACACGGTTGTCGCCGCTAGTCGTCACTTGTTTCTTCTAGCTATTATTATAAAAATACTTACGCTTACATTTTTTGTTGCTTATTCATTTTTTTTGTTTATTCAGTACATATTTCGTTTGTATGTTGGTAGAAAGGTTTTTTTTATTCATAATAAGTTTCCAAAGAGTAACTCTTATTTATTTTACACTTTCACATCTCTACGAGGGAGTAAACGGGCACAGCTATTCCCCATAGCACACTGGGGGTACCATCAAAGGGGTGTCACGGGTAACGAACGCGAGATTCTTCGTGTTCCGGACCGCGACCGTACTTTAGTATACATATTGAAACAACAACAAATTTTATATTATTTATTTATTTATTGTTAACAGCTGAACTTCCAACACTACCTTTCGCTGGGCACCGCTCGGGACTTCAGGATCCGCGCGCCACTGCTACAGGAAGCGCTCCACGCGGCCGACCAGATACAGGACCCAGACGAAACCAGGGATGAAGGTAACTACTGACATTTCTGAAACAATGCAATTTTTTTATTCAAGTGTGAGGGCACAGAACATATAATAAGTAGACGTTGCCTACACTCCGTAGCTAAGTGGTTAGAGCATTCGCCCGGACAGTTAAAGGTCGTGGGTACAAGTCTCATCGGAGCTAGTTAGTAGAGACGGGTATATTTTTCTAATACTTACTTCATTTTCAATTATATAGTCCATTGATAGTTCTAGGAACAGTTGTAAATGTAGGTAAGCGAAAACAATCAGTGGTTTCAACTTGTAACCACTGATTTATTTTCGCTTACCTACATTGAGACCTTTAAAACCCGATGTCTGAATCGACTGAATGGCAAGATAGCTCTGGCCATCAGCCGACACATATATTGATCAGCTTCTATTATAAATGAAGCAAGAAAGCTAGGCTAGCTAGCTGTTTTCCACTAAATAGATTTATTTAGTGGAAAACATTCGTTAAATATTTTGTACAGTTCAATTCAAACTTAATGACTTCTGTGAACAGACAAATTAAAATCTCCTCTGAATTTCGTGATGTAGGAAAAGTTTTATTAAATAGTAGATTGTACAACAAGTGCATAAAACGTACTATTTTACCCGAGATAGGCGAGGGTGGATAGTCAATTCGAGGGTAAAATGGGTTTTATGTACAAGTTATACACTCTGCTTTTCACTTAGAGTGTGAGGAAAATAAATACCAATATTGCAAAAAAGAAAAAATAAAGACTTCGCCATATTGGCGGGAAGACTTTCTTTTTCTTTTTTATATACGTGGCATTGGTAGCACAGTGACTTTAGCATTAGATCGTAATCCATAATGCTCTTGAAATACTTATTTCTTAGAAAACTCATTAATTTTGCCTAGTTTTATTAATTTAGTAATTTAACATGGATTATGTACAAAATTGAAGAAACAGAATGAAATAATAAGTTTATTTTACGAAGTTTAATTGCGTGTGTGGCTGTTTACCTGACGACCTTTGTCTTAAAGTCTGAGACTTAGACGAAGATTTAACTTTATGCACTAGAGCATAAAAAGCGATTTTATGCAGCCTATACCCAACATAAACACGAACTTTACGAGCATGAGCAGTGAAAAGAATATTATTGACAACAGCCGGCCTAGCATGAGCGGCTTATAACGCGCGATATGATATGGTACGGCAAGTTGTCTTGCTTACCCCACTAAGGTGTAAGCAAGACGGGATGCCGTACCATATCATATCGCGTGATAAAAGCCGCTCATGCTAACCCGGCTGGGCCCTAATAATAAACGCATGTAGATACAATATCATAGGTAAGTAATTATTTACAGATGACGTCAATATAAACGACGCGGAGACAGAAATATTGTCGCCGGCGCTGCCGCAGAGATCCGACGACGACCACACGACAGACGACGAAGAAGCCACCACCAAGAGAAAGCGCAGGAGGGTATCTTAGTTTGTTAATTTGTTCTACATAAGTGTAAATAAATAATTTTCTATCAAACAGCATTTTTACTTTGGCTTCTAAACGAACCTACACTTACCAAGTTTTAAGTTTTATAGATTTGTGTTTAAAAATCAGGTACTTGTTAGACAAATTTGCCTCATTTCGACGAGAAATGTAAGTTATGTCATTCAAAATAGGTACCGACTTACAAAACCCTCTCTACTTTAAAAAAATAACAACTGACTGGTAGTTGGCTAGCTAGCTTAAAGTGGCGATTACGCTTACACTAGTTATGGCCCTAATTCGGAATACATTGCTTGTTTTGATTGTATCACTTGCTAAAGAAAAGCTCAAAGAAAGCAATCTATTCTGAATTAGGCGCTAATTAATGTAAGTGTAATCGCCGCTTTATTAATACAAAACTGCGATTTACCTTTTTTATAAACACTGCGTGGGAATGCACTTCCTACACAACAATAGAAACGCAATAGAAATGTTATTCAATAATGGTGTAATCAATTTATTTATTAGTCAGCCTTATTTCAAGGAAATTTCGTGCAAAAACGCCTATCAATGGTAGGTAGGTAGGACTTTACACCGCTGCATATGGCATATCATTATGTAGGTATAGGATACCGATGTTTCCGCTGTATTCTCGGCCTGTCCGCAAATTACCCGCAATTTCTCAATTTCTCGGAAAACTATTACTAACCCAATTCAACGGAAAACGTAACACGCAGGGAAATTATAATGGAAAGGGTTTAAATTGATAATAATTATTTATATGCATAACTTTTTGTAGGTAAAGTTGGTAATAACACAGTGTATCTATTTTATAACTGCAGTTAAGGTTAAGTAAGGTTTTCACAGAATACCTATAGGTACTTATTCTTTTGTCTTTTCTTTATTTTAGTTACAAGCCTTCTGTCCGCGGCTTCGCCCGCGTGTACTACACGAAGTTATCCCGCTGGAATATGATATTATTTCCGGGATAAACAGTAGCCTATGTCACTCTCCAGCTCCCAAACTATCCCCATTCCATATCAAGAATCATGCAGATCCGCTGAGCTCCGTTTTGACGTCAAAGACGGACATATAATACCAAACCAGGGATGTTGCGAATATTCGCATCCGCATCCGCATATGCGGATCATCCGCATCGATTTAGACATCCGCATCCGCCTCCGCATAAATCGATGCGGAGCTGATGCGGATGCGAATGTGTAGCACTAGCAGGACTAGCAGGTCGCTACAAGAAAGAAAGGGGCGGGCCCGGTGAGTGGCGCGTGTCGACCGCGCGTGCTTATTGACTAATAGGAAAGCAATTATTTTCTTTTGATTTCGATGAATCGGTGACGGTGGCGCAGCTCGCTATTATTTGTGTTGTGATGTGACTGATGATGACAAGATCTGACTCGCACGGTTGTTGTTTTGTTTTGTCTTATCGTAAATAGTCAATCAAAATTGCTTTTTTTACCGAGATTTTTGTTAAAAAGTGTCATCGCTTACGTTTTTTGTACAGATCCGCATCCGCATCCGCGGATGTGAGCCTCTTGAAATTCGCATCCGCGGATGTCAAAAAATCTGCATCCGCAACATCCCTGATACAAACCCACAAACACACTTCCACATTTTCTTAGTAAGTATGGATTGAATGGAGCTAGAGAACTGCCACTAACGCTAAGCTACATTGCAATGTATTGTGACGAAATTGTCAATAATAAAAGAATCCCTAAGTAAAATAAGTGTTTTCAACTAGATACTTTCGTTTACATGCTTTCACAGGCTAGCGCGAATCCAGGGTTTTCCTGCACAACATTTTAAAAGCTTAGGTTAGGGGTTTCGGTTTTCTTTGGTTCCATTGCAAATGTAATTGGTATCAATAAACAATGACTAGGTACCTACATAATAATAAAGCTATAATACTCACTATAGGTACTTAACCAGACATTGATGTGTTAAGTACCTACAAATGGTAATTACGTAAACAAATTATTTTTGACGACCGTTTTGGCGCAGGGGTAGGCTACCCAGCTTCTACGCCAGAGGTCTCGGGTTCGATTCCCGAACAAGACAAATATTTGTGTGCATGGACATGTCTATTTGTCTTGGTCTGGGTGTTTATATTAAGTATGTAATAGGTCTTTACCTATGAAATTGCCGTTTCCTATGGGGAAATTGTAGGAAGTTGGAATCGGCATACAAAGATATTTGGGGGTTTCTTGGACATGTGAACTCCGAATTCAACGAAACTATCGAGATATGATCAGACAAAATTATTCTAACTAGTTATTGCCTATAATCACTTTGGACTGTCTTAGAATAAAAAAAAACTGTTCAAAGATGTCAAATTGACGACAACCAAAGAGCGGTACTTTGAAGCAGTTATAAAAAAATTGGACGCGTGTTTAATTATTCTTTTCTTAGATGTTTAACATGACGACATTCTCTATTTTCGGAACTGACTATTAATTTTGATACCTATATTGATATTAATTAAAAAATTAGAGACCAATAAACATGTGAGAAAAAGACGGCAATTTCATATGTAAAGACCTATTATTTACAAACAAAAAGTATTTAAGTAGGTATATACATCTGTGGTATATATTCCGTTATCAAGTTGTCCATGATACAGTTTCATAATGAAATTTAAATGGGCTTAGATAATTGGTGTGATTGTAAGAAGTTATTTATTATTTAAACATTTATTATTTAACACATGGTGGTCTGCGGTCGCGTTTCCAATAATTAAAGTTAATAAGTTGAACACATGTGTGTTTTTTTTTAACAAATTCCTCGTTATTGTTATACAAACAGCGCGCTTCAGGGAATGCTCCCGCTAGGGTTGCCACCTTTTTTTAAAAAAAATACTATTTTATTTAAAACTAGCTGTTGCCCGCGACTTCGTACGCACGGTAAAGTGACTTTTGTATTTGTTTATTTTATGTGTAATCTACACTTCCTTCCAGTGACCGCAAGGTATTATGTGTGTGTATATGGGTGTAGGTCTCGGAAGCGCGGGATTCAGTGTTGCGCTCGCGATTGCTTGTTAACCGAGCTTCACGGTCCTCATCGGTTTCAAAAGCACGAAGTAACCTCATCCTCTTAGCTGACGTAGAGCCTTGCGATAAATTACAATTGTTTTTCTAGGTATTTCAAATAACAATAATCGTAATCAAATCACAATAATCAATGTCCGTTTTCCAACAATTCAAATTGATCTACAAATCAATAAATCGAAATCTAATTCAAGTATAGTTTACGTATTTTTAATTCATTAAAATCCCAATAACTGAGTCTTCTCAGGGTCATAAGCAATTTAATATAGTCCCACACTTCTGACTGTTCCGGTGACAGCCGTGGCAGAGGAGCCACTTGCAATACGAAATTAGCTGTCAAAATGGACTGTCCTGTCGTATGAAAACTGTTTTAGATCCAATGATTATCACTGCAACAGAAAAGCACGTAAGAAGCCATCATGTTAGTAGCTTTGTAGTGATAACAAACTGTAAAGTATTTTTTTTTTTTTTTATTGATTGATAGGCAAGCGCTTGTCCGCTATCACGCCCCTAAGCGTTCGTTGATGCGATCTACGATGAATCGCGCTTGCCTAATGCCATATTCTGTGCTAATGCTGCGTACACACCGGACCAACAAAGGCCAACGAACGCCATCAAAGAGGTTCTGTTTTCCCCTCTGTCTCAATCAGATGATCAGAAACTCTGAATGTGAACTGGAATCGCTCCCAGTAATCCTTTACCTAGCTTTAGATTGATCTTCGAAGGCCAGAAACGTGAAGCGAGCAATGCCTGATGTCGTTCGTTGGCGTGCGTGGGGCCGCCGCCCGCGCCGGTCCGTACACAGTCTAAAAGGTACCGGTATAAAATATACTAAGAAGAAACCGGTCAAGAGCCAGTCGGACTCGCGCCCCGAGGGTTCCGTACCATCTTTTCTTTTATAAAATAGTAAAAACTACAACTGTGCTTCACCCAAAGCGACCTGCGAGTAGGTAGGAAGGAGGACATTTTAAACGTAAAAATGTTTTCATCGGCGTGGCATATTCGTCCGAGAATTCGCGATGTAGAATATTGCAGTTTTTGGTCAGCTCCATCTCTTGACCGATAGTGGATCTAATATAATTTTTGTTGATGATTTCTGAAAAAGTTTACTATTTAGAGACATTGTTTTATTTTTCCTGTAATCTTTACATAAACTTCTACTTATCACCTAAAATAATTTCAGATTTTTTTCTATGCAAACTTCGGAAATAAGGGGGAGGGGGGGAAGGTATTTTTTTACATTTTTCATCATAATTCAAAAACGATGCGGCTTAATACAAAAAGAAAAAGTATTAAGAGTGTGCAAGCAGCGCTCTATTATATGATACCCTTTATGCCCTAGTAGCCGCACTTCAAATTTTTAAGACCCCCTTACAGCCCCTATTGAAGAAAAAATATTAATATTTTTATTTGTCTCTTATTTGCAAAATAGTTGGGCAAACGTCGTCTAAAACTATTCCAAATTTCAAGTTGATATCATTAGTAGTTCTCGAGATATCCAGCTGTGACAGACAGACTTAGTCGCACCATAAGGGTTCCTTTTTACCAGTTTGGTTCGGAACCCTAAAAATCATCATTATCATTAATTCATTATTTGTCTTATATATACATATATATATATATATATATATATCTTATATATCTTAGGTACATTATTGAATTATACAAATAATGGAAAAAATCCTTAAATTGGTTATATGTCTAAGTAATATCACAGAAAAAAACTTTTACAAACTTTTGACCTAGAATCAGAAAATTTGGCAAACTTCAGATCTTACAGTACAAATAAAGGTAAAAAAATAATGGTAATTTATAGTTTAATCACTAAAAAAACTAATACAAACTTACATTTGTAGTTAATTTCATACAAAATGTGAGTCAGTTTGTCTACGTTTTATAAGATGTCAAGAAATTTTCCCACAATAAAACGTACCCTATATGTTGAACCAGGTTATAAGTTATTACTACACAAAATTTGGTAAAAATCCGTCCAGTAGTTTTTGCATGAAAAGCAAACATACAAACAGACGCCCGCAAATATAAGTTTTTCAACGTTTTTTTTAATATAAAGAAATTTTCCCGCAATAAAAGGTACCCTATATGTTGACCCAGGTTATAAGTAATTACTACACAAAATTTGGTAAAAATCGGTCCAGTAGTTTTTGCGTGAAAAGCAAACATACAAACAGTCGTTAACAACGTTTTTTTTAAATATAAAGACATTTTCCCGCAATAAAAAGTACCCTATATGTTGACCCGTGTTATAAGTTATTACTGCACAAAATTTGGTAAAAATCCGTCCAGTAGTTTTTGCGTGAAAAGCGAACATACAAACAGACAAACAGACAAAATTTTTATTATCTATCGTTTTGGGGTCTATATCATGTACACATCACATAGCAGTAATTATTTTTTAAAAATATTCCATGTACAGAGTTTTTTTCCGTTTCTGTTTTATTATATGTATAGATTGCAAAAATATAAGTAGGTAAAAGTACTACTTTTGGGAAATTCAGAAAATAATAGTAAGTAAGTAGCTACACGTTTATTTTTCATTGCTTTTATTTATTTTTTTATTTTATTGCAGGTCGCCAGTCGGCCTAGACCGGATCGGCCGTCTGTGGGCTCCTAGTATGAGTTTGACAAACTGTATCCGTAATCGAAAACTATCGCTCTATCTCCTTGTCCTTTGACTGCTTTACCGACATGAGCAGTTCATCCTCATCGTTTTCGTTAACGTTGACAGTATAAATCAACTGATATTAGGGGGTTCTGACGGGCCGTTGCCGACAGGCGAGCTGACCATCTGTGGGGCGCTTTAAATGCTGCGAATGCGTGAATTTCGTTCAGTAGCACTTAAAACAGTTTACATAAAAAAAACCGTCAAATTCGAGCTAGCGATGAAAATATAGTACTTTTCGTACTACATTATTTTTCTATAAAATATAGTAAGATACTAATATATTATAGTACGGGTGGCAACCCTAGCTCCCGCTGCGATCAGACGCAGGCCCGCCCGTTTCAAGTGAAACGTCGACAGCACTCGGGTTTTTGTTATAATTTTAAATTGTTATCATTTCTGCAGAATTGGACTTTAATAATTCATTTAATTGATTAACAGAATATAATATTATTAATTTTAACAAGGCTAAAAATGGTTTTATTTTGTTTTGTGTGGCCTGATGCGCTTGATACTTGTTCAACGAAAAGTAATAGGGCGTTTGTGCACTACCACTGAATTTTACCGATCCGGAAAAAAACGGATGCTTGTATTTAATTAATTACTAATATAAATGATTAATTATTAAAATACAAGCATCCGTTTTTTTCCGGATCGGTAAAATTCAGTGTAGTGCACAAACGCCCATAGGAGGTGTATTATTTTACACGACTGCCCAAAAAAGGGTGTATTGTGTTTAGGGTTAATGTATGTATGTCTTCGATCAATATGATCGAAGATGTATGTGCACCACCGCCATATACTACCTATTGAATGCCTTAACGGATTTTATTTAATGATTTAGAAACGTTATGTTATTTCCTGTGTTCTGTGGTTATTCCGACTCGGGAATGGATTAAAAAAACAAGCTCCTGCAGCCGGGGGGACCTTTGTAATTTTAGTATTACATCATCACCACCCCGACTGCAATGAGAGTTTTTTTTTATTTTTAGTACGATTTTAGCAGTCGTGTTTTTTAGTCTTTAAATTATTAACATTTTGATTAACTTTGCTACTAGTACTGGGCAATTAAATCTATAATAAGATTGAATCATAATCATATTATCACAATCACAAGTCACTTAGGTAGTACTTAAGTACCTACTTATTGAAAGGGGGTGACGATAATATGGTCAATTTTTTAACTGATTAAAAGAATAGGCACAATAAACTTATCAGCTTATATAGGTATAGCACTATAGTATGTGAATTACCTAAGTATTAGTTAGGTACTTACTACTACTGCGCCAGAGGTCGCGAGTTCGATCCTCGCACAAGACAAAATATTTTGTGAGCAAGACAAATAGACGTCTCTATTTGTCTTGGTCTGGCTGGGTGTTTAAAAAAATAGTTCATACGTTGTCCAGTATAAAAAAACACAGGTTCTCAAAATATACCTTTAAGGCGATACTCGGAAAAAATGTGCTGAAGCGAGATAGCAATGAGAAAACGACGCGCGCGGGAGCGAGACCGATTTTGCAGATTAGGCAAAAAAAACACAAAATCACTTCGTATTAAATAACTACAGCGATTTTTTTTTAAATGCTTCTATACGATCCTCCATATTATTGGTGTCCACTAATTAAACCAATTTCCAATAGTGTAAGTAACCCCATTTAAGAATAATCTTCACTTTTCGTATTTTTTAGAGGTCTTTTCGAAAAGAAAAAGTTTCGAGGCAAAATCATAAAATCGTGTTTTTGAAACTATACGATTCTAGATAAAGGTATGAAGAAATATATATCTTATTACCAGATTTGTAACAACTGTAACCGTCAAAAAGTCCATATTTTTCCGAGTAGCGCCTTAAGTAGGTATAATTAGTACGGCTGAAATGATGATGATGATGATGAATTAGTGTGATTGTTGGAGGAAATGAATTAATTTATATTTCAAGTGAAAATCGTCTTGAAAATTCGCCAACGATTCTGTAGTAACTACTTAAGGTAGACTTCCGAGCATCGCGGCCGATCGCAGCCGCGCGCGATCGATCGCGTGCGACTGACGCGCGCGGCTGATGCGACAATAGTCAGTGTATGAAAATGTATGGCGCCGCTTCCGAGGTATGCGACAGACGCGTGCGGCCGACGACAGACGTCGGCCGCACGCGGCCGTAACAATAAGAAAAACTTCTTTGTATTGTATAGATACTCACTTTTCTGTCATCTTCCTTATTTTAATCTCTAATTTTTGGTTTTCTGTCACTGTTAGAAAATTCATGTGTCAACGCTGGATTCAGATGATTTTTATAAACTCTCCTTTTGGGCGTTTGTGCACTACACTGAATTTTACCGTCCGGCAGTCCGATTTTTTACGGTCCGATATGGCAGGCCATAGAATGTATATGGGCGCTTGTGCACTACACGGAATTTTACCGTCCGACATTTTACTTTTCCCCATTCCGGTCCGTTTTTTTCCGTTCCGAGATAACAGCAATGGAATACGTATGGGCGCTTGTGCACTACACTGAATTTTACCGTCCGGAAAAAAACGGATGGTTGTATTTTAATCATAAATTATTTATAACTAGCTTTCCGCCCGCAGCTTCGCCTGCGTGGACTACACGACGTTATCCCGCGGGAATGTGATATTTTTTCGGGATAAAAAGTAGCCTATGTTCCTCTCCAGGCCACAAAGTATCTGTGTCCGAAATTTCAGCCAAATCCGTTGAGCCGTTTTGGCGTGATTGAGTAACAAACATCCAAACATCCAAACATCCAAACATCCAAACATCTAAACTTTCACATTTATAATATTAGTAGGATACATAGTAATAATTTAGTTATTTCGTGTAGTTTGAAACATTGAAACTGTGATATTGAACTGAAAACGTGATATTCATGAGCGGGCGGGGCCCCCGGGCCGGGGGGGGGGGGGGGGGGGTAATCACTGCGCTGCCCCGGCGAGTAAAAAGACGGACAACTACACAAGCCAATCATCCGTGTTTTTCATGCCACGCCGCCGGTCCGTAAAAAGACGGACCGCCGGACGGTAAAATTCAGTGTAGTGCGCAAACGCCCTTTCTGTAACACACTCACTGCGGCACTGAATTAGCTATTCTTTCTATTGGTGCGGTACGCGGCGTTTTAGACCTCATACTAAACCAGACATTGTGGCGGTACGAAGCGTTTTCGACCCCACCGAGATTTAAGAGACTGAAATTTCTTTTTTTAAGCGTGAAGTCAGAAACAATATGGATTTTAGTCTTGATAAGTGAGTATCTATACAATACAAAGAAGTTTTCATTATAGTTACGGCCGCGTGCGGCCGACGTCTGTCGTCGGCCGCACGCGTCACGCGTCTGTCGCATACCTCGGAAGCGGCGCCATACATTTTCATACACTGACTATTGTCGCATCAGCCGCGCGCGTCAGTCGCACGCGATCGATCGCGCGCGGCTGCGATCGGCCGCGATGCTCGGAAGTCAACCTTTAGGTAGGTAGGTACGTTGTTGTTTGTCTAACCGAAGTCTCGCCCGTAAATTCCGCAATTCGTAGAAATCGCAAAAATACTCGCATACCGATGATTGTACACAACAAACGCAAATCCGTCGAGACTTTCCCCGAATGAAATAATAAAATGCGATCTGTTAAAGTTATTCTCATTTTTACCCGATATTCTAGTTTACGATTGAGCCATTTCATTATAAATAGAGATTCTTCTTATATTATTATTCCGCGTAGACTACACGACGTTATCCCGCGGGAATGTGATATTTTTCTGGGATAAAAAGTAGCCTATGGCACTCTCCAGTCCAGCCCCCAAACTATAGGCAAAAATCACGTCGATCCGTTTGCTCCGTACTTTTGACGTGAAAGGCGACCCAAAGCCCAAATATTGTAAAGTTTCAAAAACTTTTCACTAAACTAGAGTGTAAAATCTATCTTGCCACGGACGGTCAACTTGTGGTACGTATACAATGCGTTGGGGTGTTCCACAGGGGTCGGTCCAAGACTACTCCTGTGGAATCTTGGTTATGATTGGGCGCTGCGCGGCATGCTGCTCCCTAGGATGGATGTCATCTGCTATATACTTTTTGGTAGACTTAATTCACCCAGCTGATATGGCCTAGGTGAATTAAGTCTACTGAAGGTATGCAAATGACACTCTCGTCACCGCCTGAGGTCGATATTTCGCGGAGGCGAGGCGCGGCGGTAGCCCTTGCTAAGCTAAGTACTAATAAAAGTGCTCGGCGACTTTATGCAGGGGTCATTCGTAGTATGGCATTCTACGGAGCCCCTGTCTGGGCGGATGCCTTGAACAAGGAGATAAGGGGTGGGGGGGGGGACGGTATTTTTTTTACGTTTTTCATCAAAAGTCGAATACTATGCGGCCATAAGTGTTTGAGAGTTGTGACACTGTGCCCTAGTAGCCCCACTTCGAATTATTTCGATCTAATAGTGGCGACAAGTGGATGTACTTAACAATAAAAAAAAATCTGATGTGTACCTACCTACTTGTCTCCACCGACCGATGGAGATAAGTAGACGTAAAAATAATATTTTCCTGAAGTGTAGGTACCTACTTGTCTCCCCCCGTCGGTGGAGACAAGTCGACAAAAAGTGGACGGGGGAGACAAGTGCATGCACGGACAGATTCTTAAGACTCCCTTTCAGTCCCTGTTGCAAAGAAATATAAATATTTTTATTTCTCTCTTTTTGCAAAATAGTTTGGCAAACTTTCATCTAAAACTACTTATTCAAAATTTCAAGTTGATAGCATTTGTAGTTCTCGAGATATCCAGCTGGGACAGACTAGTCGCACATGGGTTCCTTTTTACGAGTTTGGTTCGGATCGGAACCCTAAAAATCAGTTCTGGAGAGACTATTTAGCATAGTTATTCTAGGAATGATTCTTTATAAATAATTAGCATGATTCTAAGAATGATTATAGGTAGATAATACGGTGGCTTGTACAGCGAGATTTTTTCGTTGAGCAGGTTTGTCGAACTTGACGAGGGTCCCAGAATGTGACCCGGCCCCGACCCCACACTGACGGCTGTCAGCTGCCGCCCGCCTTCCGAGAACCGCGTTATATTATTGTAATGAGGAATATCCTTCGCGGCTTTATTAGTGAGGGCAACCAACCATTCCTTGAATACGCAATGGTTGTGATTGTGAATACTACACACACCGTCTCGTCAGTCTGTGTTTGTAATGTAATAAACAGTCGACAGAGGAGTGTTTTACGTCCGAAAAACTGGAATTGCTACAAGTATAGATCACGTGCGAGATATCAAATTAGGGGAGATTTTTTCTCGTAGTCTTACTTTTTTGCATCACCTAATAATTTATTTTATTTTCGATTACAATTTACATTAAATTATCAACCCCTCAGTAGAACGTATACAAAGGTACTTTGTGGTAGAACCTTGAGAAATAATAAGTAGTTAGATATCCGTCTCGTGGCTATATTGGAAATAAAAAAGGACCGCGAAAAAAACTGAGACTACCTAGGTGAAAAAATTATAGGGATGAAAGTTTGTATGAAAAGTTACAAAAAAGTGACATCGCATCGCATCGCATCCTATTTTTTTACAGCATTCTTGGCTCGTCTACTTGTTAAGTACAGATTAAAATAGACAGCTAGAGAAGCTTTACGGGGCGCGGGATGGGTAGAGACCCGAAAAAAGCTGTATAACTACCTAATGTTTGTAAATAATAAAGCAACGAAATCAGTTTTTAAACGATATAATCCAACACTTGACAAGGACATGGACACAAAGGACTAGCTGGCATTGTGGCAGTTGTAGCAAGGTCCCACGGGCTAGCGGCAGCAGCCCTGGATGCAGGGCTGACATCAGCGGCAGCAGGGTGGGTCAAAAGAACTAGCTGGCATTGTGGCAGTTTTAGCAAGGTCCCACGGGCTAGCGGCAGCAGCCCTGGATGCAGGGCTGACAGCAGCGGTAGCAGGGCGGGTTTAAAAGAACTAGCTGGCATTGTGGCAGTTGTAGCAAGGTCCCACGGGCGAGCAGCAGCAGCCCTGGACGCAGGGCTGACATCAGCGGCAGCAGGGCGGGTCAAAAGAACTAGCTGGTATTGTGGCAGTTGTAGCAAGGTCCCTCGGGCGAGCAGCAGCAGCCCTGGACGCAGGGCTGACAGCAGCGGTAGCAGGGCGGGTTTAAAAGAACTAGCTGGCATTGTGGCAGTTGTAGCAAGGTCCCACGGGCGAGCAGCAGCAGCCCTGGACGCAGGGCTGGCAGCAGCGGCAGCAGGGCGGAAACAGCCGCCGGGGCACCGCGCGGACATCCCGATGTTGAAGGAAGAGACCCGGAAGAAGCTGTATAGCTACCTACTATGTTTGTAAATAATAAAGCAACGAAATCAGTTTAAACAATATAATCAAATAGGTACTTGACAAGGACATGGATACAAAGAACTAGCTGGCGGCATTGTGGCAGTTGTAGCAAGGTCCCACTGGCGAGCAGCAGCAGCCCTGGACGCAGGGCTGACAGCAGCGGCAGCAGGGCGGGTCACAGCCGCCGGGGCACCGCGCGAACATCCCGATGTTGAAGTCACGGTAGCATCCATATTGATACGGCATTTCGTTTATTTTCTTTTGGTTAGGCTTGGGATTTTATAAGTTTTTGTGAAGGGATTTTTCAATTTTTTTCGCCGATGGAGTCCTTGTTGATGTTTTTGTTAAATTTTTAAGACTTTGTTGGTTGTCTAGAATGTCATTCTGACATTTCTTTGGCATCAGAAACTTGTCAGAAACTTTGTATTCTTCTGCAACAAAAAAGAAAGATACGAATTTCGAATACTTCAGGATAGCTGCTCAATGACATTTTATTAAACATCATTGTAGCTGTTGTAGAAAATGCGAAAATTTAAAAATAAATTAAAAAGTTTGTTTCAAGATTGGAACAAGTATTTGTGAAAGAGATTAAGGCCTTAAGAGGAGTGAGTGCACAGAACACAATTACTCCTAGCGGAGAAGAAGGTCAACTTCATATAAAAAATATAGGAACGATTTTTAGTTTGGAAGTGCTGCCATCTTAAGTCGGCCCAAGGTAAACTGTTTGAAGCGGGAAATTTGAAACACCTACAACTCACTTGGGTTTTGATTTTTGATAGGCACATCCAAACCAGGCGAGCAGCCTCGAGTGAGAGTTCATCCTCTCGAGTCGAGACCACTCACCCGGTCTGGATGTGCCATAAACGGAATCTATTTATCGGGGAATTAAAAATAAAACTTTTGTTTCTAGCCAATATTTCATCATAATTTTATTAATTTTTGTATACATAATGTTTTCTGTTTAACAACAAGTGTTTTTCTATGTACCTCTAATACAAAATATTAATACATTATAAAAATATACTCACGCGTTGCAATGTGACAAACACATGAACAAATTCAATTATACATGGTGTCTTTTTAACCGTACAGTTTGTATTTAACTATGCATTTGAAATATGAAAATGAAATGCCTTTAACAAACTGAACCCAGATGCTCTGACTTCACAGTCAATATCTCATGCTAGATCATATAAAGGAACCAGATGTGAAGGCCCAGGTTGAGATTCTATTTAAATTAGCGATGCAGCTTTGGTCTGAAACAAAATGATGGTTTAATTAAAATGTTTTTACATGTACTTTATTCACTTGCAATTAATAAATAAGTATAGGTATTTGTTTAGCTTACATCTGAAGGAACAGCTGTTCTGAGAAGATTTTTCTTAGATGAATCAGTAAAATCCTCATCCCTGAAGTGTTTCTGGCACAACATTCTGTGTTCATTGTGAAATTTTGTTTGCATTGCAATAGAGCTGTACTCTTTTTCAGGGAATATGTATTGCGCCCAATGTTAACAGCTGAAAAACATAATGATATCTGAGAAATATAATTATACAACTTATACAATAATAGTAGGTAGTAGGGATTACTGGTGATGTAGACTGGTGAGAAACTTGAACACCTATTATTAATTAATTTGAGAATTGTCAGTATCGTTGTAATTGTAAGTAGTAAAATTAAAGGCAAATAGCGGGACTCTAATAGCTGTAGGGGTACAAAAAAAACTTTTATTATTCTCAGTAGATTGTTGTAGAATTGAAGATCTATCCAACAAAAAGTACTAAAATTGTCATTAATTCATTAAATCACCTAAGAACATAGGAAAAGTCGAATCTTCAGGAATTATGTTTTCGAAAACTATAAGCGTTCTAAGCCTGAAACTTTGCAGGAAGTCTTCTTAGACTTTTTACCATAAAATTACCAGCATCCAAATCGTGGGACGATACCCGATAGGTACCTATACTAAATTTTTACCCAAATAACATCTATTAAACAGAATTAGCAGGCCGGCTCTCTTCTAATACATACCGAACAAGGTTTCTTTTAAATGGTTTCAGAAACCGAAACAATTTGACGTTGTCTTGGTACTCTTGCTTGGCCAAATGAGCAACCGCACTTGATGAAGCATTTCCTCCTTTGCTCTGCATCCGCCATGGTTTGGTAGAACCGTGGATTGCAGGTCACATCACAGGCACCAAATAGATAGGGTCAAAGTCTCAAAGAGTCAATAACTCACGAAAAGATGTACAGCAAACAAAGGTGGTTTAGTAAAGAGTCACTGTCTCACGATGCGAATCACAAACTTTTGTAACACATAGAACTGAAACTCAACGTTTTGGTGGTAAATTACAAATAAATGAAATTAGGGATTAGTTAAGGGCTGGGTTTTACTTTTTTTCAGGATCCAAAGTGGGTAGGTAGGTAGGTACGTAGGTACTAGTCGGTCACGTCACGTGGTATAACAGTATTGCCATAACTGATAAATTGGAGTATTTATTTATATAGCAACATTAAAAATTCAGCCCTTGTAGGTATCTCAAGGCTTCCATACAAAGTTGACACCGGCTGAGTGAGTGACCTTGACGATTCGGAGCTCGCATATTCTTTTGCCGACGTCGCCGCCATCTAGCGGAAATGTTCGGTACTGCTAAGATCAGTTCAATGACTAGTTAAGTGCAGAGGGAATAAGTATTATGTTCTGGAATACTGCCTATTTTATATGCGCATCACCGAGTCATGCGTGTCTTCCTTCGGTATATTGTGGACGCCAAGACAATTCGTCGGCCGAAATTCATATTACTTACATACAAGCTTTTATTTAACTTACCCATTTAGTATGTATGTATGTATGTAAAGCATGACTAGAAAATGAAAAAGGAAATGTAGCGAAAAATGTTTTTCTATTTTGCCATTTTGTAACAGTGAGGAGGTGAAAGGTTTTTATTTTTTCTAGTCAGGCTTTAAGTAGGTATATTCAAATTTAATAAATCGTAAGTGGCGGATTTTGTTTTTTTTTAAATCCCTTTAGACTGTTCTTTAGGTTTAGAATTAGTGTTCCATGTTATGTAGGAACCGGCCAAGACTTTACGTACCGTAAACTGCTGCAATTTTGCCCCTTAGCTTCAACTTTGCCTAATCTATTAAAATTAACATAACTTCACCACCGCCATCTATTTTTTACTTTTGATAATGGGAGAAAAACCTTCGTTTTAATGGCAACCCATTTCATTATTATTCGTTGTGGCAAAACCGTCACTTTTTTGTCTGGCACCTTTCAACGGTCACAAGAAGTGTGCACGTTTTTTAAGTCAGTGCAAAACTTTTTGTTTTTCATTGGAAAAATCGAGAATTTCAGCTTTCTTAGTGTTTACGGGGTAAGCAAATGTGCTCTTTCTCATGTTTATAATGGTTATTCTTGTAAATGTGATCATTTACGACTAGAACGATGGTAGGCAATGTTGTGAAGGCTTCTCGGTCACTTAGTGACTCAAGTTTGCCTAGTCCTAGGGTTGTCACTAGATACTCAACTACAGTGAAGGGTTTGGAGGGTTTTGATTTTAGCAGTACATATAGGTATGTTTTGTTTAGTTATTTAAAAAAAAGATATATTTACATCTATTACATAGATATACTTACGCCTATTTCCCACGGGGTAGGCAAAGACTATGGATCGCCAACTGCTACGATCCTTGCACAATTCTTTCGCTTCATTCACATCCATCAATCTTTTCATTTCATACATGCCCGGCGATTTTTGTCACTGCGTACACCATTCTTTTTTATTAAACCTCCTACTTGGTCCGTGTAGGTTTTGTTATACTTACCATTTTATTTCACTTTTTGCAAAATAATTTATATTAAATAGAATTATACATCTTTTGTTGGTGTCCATAGTGGCATATAAGGTATATTAATATACTATTATTTGTTACTTTTGTTTTGTGATTTTAATTTGACTTATTAAAACTTAAACAAAGAAAACTAGTTTATTCCTGTCAGATTTGTTTGATTGACCCTATTATAACGTTTGTTTTGGTTAAAAGAGTATTCCACATGATGGTACAAAAAATCTTTAATTGTTTTCATTGAATATACCTACTTAGTCTTTTACATTTTGTGTTTTTCTATTTGGAGCAACCCTAACCATGCTTAAAACTTACTATGAAAATATTTACTGATACTGCTCAAACTGTGCCTGCTTGTGGCCAACTTTGCCTGCTTGCCAGAAAACTAAATTGATGGTTCTATGTGGTAACCCATGCACATCTTTATGGTAACACATTCTTTATGGCTCTATTATTAAGATCAGTTTTTAAATGCGGCTCGTATTTTTGCTAATAATCTTCTAGGCAAAGTTGAGGCTTTTCATCACAATTTTGCCTACAACTTTGACGGTTTCTGGTGATCAATTTAACAGCAGTTTCGGCGTTATGAACCTTAAGATTTATGGCATAGATCTCCAATTAGACCGCTAATGTAAACATGGACACAGATAATAAATACTTGAAGAGATATTTTCAAAAAACCATAAATTTCGTGCAAAGTTGCAGCAGTTTACGGTACTCCAATTTAAGAACTATAAAACAGTGGTACCAGTGCGTACTAGCGAGCTTTGATATGTTAGTTAAAAATGCGTACCTACTGACGTATTGACGAGCTTGTTATGTATGTATTTTTGAACATAATCAAACGAAATTTACATTTATATTTGGCGGGTAAAGAGCGAATCTTCGATTAGGAAAAAACCGGCCAAGTGCGAGTCGGACTCGCGCACGAAGGGTTCCGTACCATCAAAAAAATTACGTTTGTTGTATGGGAGTTCCCCTTTATTTATTTTATTTTAATTATTATATTACTTTTGAAGTGAATAAGTGTATAAGTAACTAAATATTCTATGAATATATCAAGCTTCTACCTGCTGCAGTTATTAATGTCGAGCAGAAAACGGCAAATAAATCCTGTTTGTTGTATGGGAGCCCCCATTAATTATTTATTTTATTTTGATTTACTTATTTATTTTTAAAGTGAAAATACAATCACATATTCTGTGAATAATTCAAGCGTCTACCTATTGCCGTTATTAATATCGAGCAAAAAACGGCAAAAAAATCACGTTTGTTGTAAATTAAAATAATTAATTTATAAAATAAAATATTAATTATTTATTAATAAATATTTATTTTATTCTGTTTTTAGTATTTGTTGTTGTAGCGGCAACAGAAATAAATCATCTGTGAAAATTTCTATCTATAGCTATAGCTTTCTGGCTATCACAGTTCATGAGATACAGCCTGGTGACATACGGACAGCGAAGTCTCAGTAATAGGGTCCGTTTTTACCCTTTGGGTACGGAACCCTAAAAACTACGCAGCCCACGAGAACGGCAGAAGAATGTGTACCTTCGATGTACCCCAAGAATTTATCTTTGTTTTAATAAATCAATGAAACCTACGGGCTAATAAATCACTAAGCTTTTCTACCACAGAGTGTGCGTTACTCCAGCACGAAAGAAGCTTCTAAAGGGAAACGAGTTAACTGAACAGTTCGTGCTTAAATTTAGTGCATCTACACTTATACTATACTTATTACTTTTATATTAGGGGAAAGGTGTCCAAAATGATCCCCCTAAGGGAAATCGGTTACTGTATCCAAAATATTATAGTAAAAGCAAACATTGAAAAAGTTTTGGGTAAGTCATTTAAGTATTGTTTGTTATACTGGCATGTCATTATTGCAGTTTGGTTTTATATCTTTAGATTTATCAGAGATTTTCCAAACCTCTACTAAAGGATCATTTTGTACACCTGGGTGTCTAAAACGATCCCATACTATCTTGTTTGGTCAACCCATACATTTTTGGTTCAATATATTTTATGTGCTTAACGAGTTCTCTCTCATGCTTAGTTGTAAACACCGTTTGTTTACTGTCCAAACTGCACATACTGCTTTTTTGTTTTTAGCACCATTATAGGTACAGAAAACTGTTTTGTCGTACAGAAACCTCACTCCCAGTTTTGTCGGTAGGTTTTTCTTTGAATGTACGTGGCATGATCTGTAAAAAGTACAAATAGCTAGGAATACAATAAAAAACATGACTAATTTTAAATTGTTTTTCAAGTTTGGTGAAATTATTCCTGGGATCGTTTTATTACTACTAAAGGGGATCGTTTTACCCCGAATGTTGAATTTACAAGAATTGTCGAAGTATGACCTCAAAACATTATCTTGGTGAGATCAAAACGAGTTTCAAATGTTACTGAATATCAATTAAAACTACCAGGAAAACTTTTATTCACATATCCACTAAAGAATTTCAACAATTTAACTTTGATTGCAGGCTTATCTTAGATCGAATACAGGAATTTTCAATTTATTGCAATAAATCGACGCACTGTACTCGCATTGCCATGACACTTTATTGGGCTACTGAGTGAAGTACAGGGAAGACGTTAGCCAATAAATCGCAAAGATGGCACTAGTATTTTCGTTGAAACTGTAGGGAATCATTTTACCTCGAGGGATCATTATGTACACCTTTCCCCTATATATAATCTATACTTATAATAAAACTGTAAACGATCCAATTCTGTACATTGTAAAGAAATATAAAAAAATACCACCAGTGGTCTTCTTAAACGAATCATATACCAAAAATATAGTTTTTGAATTTTTTGTCTGTCTGTCTGTCTGTTGTCAGCGTTTCACACAAAAACTACTGAACCGATTTTGATGAAACTTTTTGTGTTATACAGCTATTGGTCCTCGCCAACATATAGGCTATAATTTATTTTGAAGATCGTAATATCTGATGTGGAACCATAGCAGTCCAGCCAAACTATGAGAGATATAAATATAGCATCATAAGAGAAGTTGTTCAGCGTAATAAGTAGGTATTTTCTTTTGACATACTATCTCGAATATTATAATATGAAAGTGTGTTTGTTTGTGTGTCCATCTTTCACGTCAAAACGGAGCAACGGATCGACGTGATTTTTAGTATGTGGGTAATTTAGGAGCTAGAAAGTGACATACGCTAATTTTTATCCCGGAAAAATATCACGCTACCTCGGGATAACGTCGTGTAGTACACGCAGGCGTAACCGCGGTCGGAAGGCTATGTAATGTAAATTTTTAATGTTTTAATAAGTATCATAGCATTCATAGCGCTGTACTTATATATATTAAATAAATAAATAAAAAAAAAACAAAAAGCTTATTAGCCTAAAAAAATAAAAATGCTGCCGAAAGTCACTATTCCACGCGGACGAAGTCGCGGGCAAAGCTAGTAATAATAATAAGAGAAAAGATTTGTAGGTATTCATGTATGTAACGAATAAACTCAAAAACTACTGGACCGATTTCAACAATTCTTTCACTTTTAGAATGTTACATTATCCCTAATTAACATAGGCTACAGAATATTTTGAAAAAAGTAAGGGATCAGATAGAGAGATTCCGGCAGTTAGAAATAAGATAGCCAGTTCCTCAGTAAAGGAGGATTCCGGGAGTAGTGCCGTTCCACCTTCAGCCTTATCATCACTTAACATCAGGTGTGATGAAGACTAAGTGCTACCCCGTTGTGGATTAAAAATACTTAATATTTCTTTTCTTGGTTGAATGTGTTTTACACATTCAACCTAGAAAAGAAATATTAAAAACCCTATTATATCCTTGTTAATAGCTACAAAAGTTGCTCAGTTTTAGTTTAATTACTACTGAACTAAAATACTTCTGTAAGAAACTTATTATTAGCCTATGTTTTTTTTTGTTTTGTTTGTTAGTAAAATATTTCAGAAAAGTTAAAGTCTACATAATATTCAGTTTCTTAATTCAAGTTTAACTTCGTTTGAATTCACAAATTGTTAAAAAAAATCTTAATTTTATATTTTTTTGTATGTATGTAATAAAGTATAAAAAAAGTAAATTGAAATAACTTGTTTTCATTTCAACACTTCTGATGCTTGCTTTTATTTATAATCTCTTTTTAAAATCTTTTTCCAACGGGCTAAATTTTTAATCAGTGCATACATTTTTAAATTCGTCTCAGAATCGGTAAGTGAACTACTTTCTCCTAGAAACATGGGTCAAAATACGACAAAAATTTTTGGACTTCCCATAGTAAATCAATCACTTGATCAGTCCGATTTGTATGAAGAGTAATTTTTTTTGTCATATTTCGATTTGACCTATGTTTCTAGGAGAAAGTTGTTCACTTACCGATTCAATCTTAAAAATTTGTGCACTGATTAAAAAATTATCGTGTATAAACTTATAATTTACCCCAAGAGGCATACTTTTCTATGCCCTACTTACCTCCCAATACCATTTTTGAGGTATTGTATGCCGACTAAATTAAGAGGTAAGAATTTCTAAGAATAATGAATCAGACTATCTATTTCAATGTTAATGCACTATTTACCCATACTGACCAATAAAAAGACGCATGAAAAGAAACGAACGCGACTGTATGTTTTTTTTTACGAAATACAAATATTTTGTTGTCATTCCGCTTTGTTCGGTTTATAAACTCGTTTTCTTGTAGAAGCTACTTTCCTGCTGGAGTATCGCGCAATGTGGTGAAGTGGTGATGTATGAAAAAAAGTTAAAAGCTATTTATTTTACCAGTAGGTTTCATTGAAATATTAAAATTAAGATAAATACTTGTACATCGAAAGTACACATAGGTTTTTACTTTCCGCTCATGTTCATCCATAATGTATGTTATTTGTGCAGGGTACCTAACTCAATTTGGTTTTTCGAGAACGGTTTGACGCGGAAAATTGTTTCGGGTCGTAGCCAAATGGCAAAAAAAGGGAACCCTTATAGATTCGTCATGTCTGTCTGTCTGTCTGTCCGTCCATCCGTCCGTCCGTCCGTATGTCACAGCCACTTTATTCCAAAACTATTACGACTACAGACTTGAAACTTGGTAGGTAGGTATATTCTGTGAACCGCTTTAGAACTTTATAGAAAATTAAAAAAATAAAAAATGAAGGGGGCTCCGCATACATGGAACTGAAACTGATAAAAAATATTTTCATAATACATATTAGTGTGAGGTGTCTTTAGATAGGTATTTAAAAATGATATTTAGGTTTCTTTTATCATTTTTTATCAAAGTCAATATTTTAAAAGATATATGTATACTTCCAAAGTGGTAAAATGTGTGTGTCCCCCCCCTCTAACTTTTAAAATATGAGAGTGAAAAATCTAGAAAAAATATATGTTGTAGATCTTAATAAAAACTTTCAACGAAAATTGATTTTAACGAGATATAGTATGTACTTTATGAGATATAACAAATTTTCAAAAACCGCAAATGTAACTTGGTCATTCATACAAACTCAATGAAAAACAAAGTTATATTTTGCTGACGAAAAATTATAGTAGAATTTTGGCTAGGTTTAAGCAATAGGTACGTTAAGTGGGTACGGAACCCTACATAGGCGAGTCCAACTCGCACTTGGCCGATTTTAAGGTCTTGCGGTCGGACACTATGTATAATTATAACTGAACCAATTTTGATGAAGTTTGGCAATAGATAGGTACACTTTAATTTTTTTATCACCTCGGATAATTTTAGGGTGTAATCTACTTGTATGGAACAGCTGATTTTTTTATCGCGATTTCAGTGTTGGTCCCGTAATAAAATTGTTTTCATGAGTAGAATAATCCCTAAAATTATCCGGGATGATAAAAAAAAATAAGGTACCTTGTATAGCCTAATTCGCCACATGCAAAGTAACTAAATACTGTTACTACACTATACTGTACTTGCATTTTCTTTTGAGCACATCCCAAGAAAAAGAAATCACTAACTCTGACATGAGCGCGACTGCATCCTGTCGGCGCTCAGTCCAAAGGACAAAAATTATGTCGTAGTGTCATCTAATCTTAACAGTCTAGTCATATTTTTTCTATGATTACATAAAAACAATAATTTAGCATAAAAGCAGTATTTACAGTTATTAAGCTAAAGATATCAACTGAACTAAGTATTTCTATTAATATGTACATGTAAAAATGAGTGTAAACTCTTCAAAATCTATAAAATGATTTACTGAAGTCGCTCCGAAACCGGCGCGCAGTCCACTCTCGATGAAATACCGAAACTGACTGCCGGCAAGGCTCTCGGGTGATTACAGGGCGACGGGGCAGGCACTCTCGCGCGAATACACTTCAATTTTCGTGTTAAAATTACTTTTCACCAGTTAAATACGGAATAATAATAAAACTCTCAATTAAAATTATTCGCATCGTTAAGACCTTTCGATTGGTATAAAAACTAAATAAAAAGCTTGAGCCGATTTAGAGAAATTTTGCAATTTATGAGTGAAATAGGGATTCATTGGTGATTTTTTTTATAAAAAGTGGTTTAAGAAAATACAATTTCTTTCAATTAAAAATGTTTATTAGGTAGTCGTTCTTCATTGACAATTTTTTTTATTTGAATTTAATAGACAGATATTTAGATATTTTGCTTCAAACATGCCAATTTTTAGGCATTTGACCCCTCTTAAAGCCTTAACTCTGCGCGACTGGGGCGTTTTTGGCGCTAGTTACATTTTGTTGGTCTAAAGGTCTGGTCAAGGTCGCAGGAAGCCGCTGGATGCGGGCAGCGCAGGACCGATCTTTGTGGAGATCCTTGGGGGAGGCCTATGCCCAGCAGTGGGCGTCGTTCGGCTGACATGATGATGATGAAAGGTCTAAAAATTTGTATACGATTTTTTTTTATATAAAACTGGGCAGGCATTTGACCACCATCTTGTTTGTTAACAGGATGTGGCCTAAGATGTTGCATGCTTGTCCAGGAGTCAGGAGATGCCTGTTCACTCTGGCCTTGAAGATACTTATCTGGCGCGCTCTCTTAGCTCTATTTTTAAAAACATTAGCTTTCAGGTAAGTGTATATATTCTTTGTTTCAGGCTAAAATAATGTAACGTTCTAATTTTAAATGTACCTACCCATGTTATGCCATAAAGTTAATATACCTATCGGAATAGAGGAACAACCACGAGCTGTCAAACGAAACCAAAATTTGATCGCATTTGTGTGTGTAAAATTGTTTATGTATGCGTGTCAGTGATGTACGTCATGTCGCTTTTCAGATTAATATCGATATCGATAATATTAAATAGAAGTAATAAATAAATATATATTGGACACGATCACATTCATTGTTCCAATACCAAGCTTAAGCACTAGTATTATGGAAATTGGAAACAACCACATACACCCAGACCCGAGGAAATATTGAAAAATTCGTTTTCAACATTTACCCGACCAGGGGGGCTATCGGCTAAGAAAAATGGATATGGGTATGGGCTTCAACTGTCATTTGAATTCCTTATTTTGATAGATTTTTGCTGCTTTGTTCTGTAGAACGTTGCTAGCTAGTTATCGTTATACCCGACGTCACAAAACAAGAAACTGAAAGCGGCTATTTTCTTTATAAAATTGACCTAAAGTTCCCAAAAACGTATGAAGTTCATACCCATAAAGATACGCGGTAGCCTCCCTGATCGAACCCGGGACCTCTAGAGATAGCGGCACCTTGAAACCGGCGTGTACACCACTCGGCCACGGAGGTCGTCTAATAATAATATATTAATATATATATATACCTAGTAATATTATTAATATAACTAAAATAGGGTGGGAAGGGATTTTGCATGGCTAAAACTACGATTCTGCGGTGAAGTATGCATATTAATTTAAGAAAAACTCCGAAGAGATTTTAAATCATATATTATACGGGTCAGGCCGTAGATTTTGCCACATTCGAGGGTACAAAAGTCTCCGCCTCATATAATTTTAAATATAGTACTCTTAGAAATTTCTCAATCTTATCATCGTGTTTCCTAAGAAATAGCAAACCAAGGCAGATATAGATATTTGGATAAGTTTATAGATTTGGAAAACTATTTGACATTTCCCTCCCAAAAGTGACGGATTTTTTATAAAAACCGCGAATCCGCATTGGTAGGTGTACTGCTTAAACATCGATAACATTATCATTTTTTAACTTATTGATGAGCTGTTTGATTTGACGTTATAAAATAATAATAAGGTTGCCATTCCTTTAATATCTTTGCGTATTTCCTAAGAAAAAAGATAAATTTTCAGCAATAAGATTTTTTTTTTGAAAAACCATTTCTTTGCGCTACTTATATTGCGCAACCATTTTCACCCATTTTATGGTTTTAAAACATTTATTAAGATTTTGTTTGAGTGCTGGCATCACCAAAGTATCGTATTCTATGGTCAATGCAGCGTTGACGACCATATTTTTTGATATTTCGGTGTCAACTCCGATCAAAGTGAAAAGTGTCGCCTACTTTGCAGAGTGCATTTTTTGAGATTTCAAGGTAAGTTTTCGATTTAAACTTATAATTGTTGTTGCGCATGGTTTAATTAGATGTGTGTGATCTGTATATGTTAAATTAGCCTTGTAAAATAGTATATTTTAAGGGTTATAATCGATTTCATTTGCGCCTCGGTTCCGCAAAACTGTCTTTATGCCACTTTGCGATACCGGTTGCGTAGAAATTGCGCCACTTATTTTACGCTATTGAATAATAGTGCATGCACACAATGTTTTCAAGTGTTTTTATTATTTTGAAATTACTTTTTGCTGTAATTCTGCTAAAAAACATGACTAGCAGTACTATTAATTGATTTGTTAGCTTTTATTAATATTCTATAAGTACAGGGTGTTCGGCAGAACGTTAAACATACGAAAATAGGGGTAGGTGCGGTGGTCTGCTACCTAACCAGCCCCAAAGATTTTACCTAGGTCCAAAGTTTTTTTTATTTTGTATTTTATAAGTTTTGGAATTTCGTCACTTTCATACTAACTTTTAAACCCACCTAACTTTTTTCTTTATTGACAAATCTATTTTTTTTAAATTATTTTTGGCATCTTAATGGTTGGCAGGTCCTTTTAAAAGTGATACTTCAAGCAGGTTGTTGCTAGAGTCAATGTAATGGACTCTCAAACATTGAAACGAGTTGAAATAAATTTTAAAGTTGTATTATATTTATATAATTAATAATGAATAATACCAAATACCTCCATCTAACAAATTAAATGTATTTTTTTTGTAAATTGAACAAATCATACATACTTACTTACTAGTTTTTGTCATCCTGTTTAACTTTTCATTGTGCGCAATATATAAAAAAGAATTACTCATAGGTACATTATTGTTAATTATTAATTAAACATACTTACATACCAACATCGTGTTTCTTTTTCTAGTTTGATGCAATACCTCTTGTTAATACATGTTTGTTAAATAAAATCACATTAATGTACGTGCTCCTTAATAATTTTGCGCTACCATTTTGCGCCACTTTGTGCGACCGACTCGTAGAAAAATTTGCGTCTCCATTGCGCTATTTGTGGCAAAATCTACGGCCTGACCCATACACTAGCGACCCGGCCATGCTTCGCACACGTACGTTTCACTTCTCGCGTTTGGAAATATTTTTCATCAAAATGTCCAATTTAGTCCATGTGTTTCTGGTACCCAAGGTAGTATGAAATCTGAAAGATACTTATATTACTAATAATAGTATAGGTACCTATTCTAACAGTCAAAAACTGATACCTATGGATCAGTTAAGTATCTTAAATGGGATTACATTCCCAGGTAATTCATATCTAAACTTAATATAGGTACTTTAATAACAGTACCTAATACATATTCGTTTACCGCGTGATAGACAGTGGACACGAAATATCGATAACTTGATGCAGCCCCAGTGTAAAACGAAAATTATTTCTTTACACAAAATATTCGTAAATTCTGCATTATGTGTGATCAATATTTGCTTGTTACATAAATAAATGTTTATTGGAGAGCATTATCACATTTCGTGCTTTAAATTCAAAGCGCATTAGCAAAAATAAACCTTAGGAAGGGAGGTGTAGGTTTAGAATAATTTACCTGAGAAATGAACATTTTGCGGGAATATTTCATTGTGTTGTACAACAATCAATAACTGAGCAAGTCACCATGTTTCCATACCAATATTGGCTAAAAATATCTAAGATTGCACGTAAAATCCGAAAAATTTACAATACCTAAATTCTCAGCGTGCTGATAAGTGCTGACGAACTGTCAAACAGTAGCCAAAAACGGTTCTGTTACGTCGTATCACGCATCTCCTTTTATCTCACAGTGTTGTTGCTAGTGACATCCCGCTCGCTCAGCCCTTTGTTGCTCTATTCCGATAGGTATATTAACTACTCTTATGTGGAGTGCACTACTTGAGTGCGACAAACGGATGTGCGATTAACGTTTGTGCGAAATAACTTTACGTCGATTCACTATAACTCGAAATCACGCTAGTGCGAAACACTGATCTTCGACATCACCCTTGTGCGATACACCATTTTCCGACAGTAGTGCGACACTACGGTAGTGCGACAAACGATTGTGCAATAAACGCATTGTTATAAATTAAACATATTACCTACATCTCCTTCAACATAGCCAAGACAAGTCGCTGTCATATAGATTATTGTTTGGAATAAAAAAAATGATGATATTTTTTTTTCTAATATGTATAATTTTTTTTAATTTTTACTTCTTATTATTGTAGGTATGTTTGGACTAAGTTTGTAGGTATGTTGCTTTATCTACCAGTTCCATGGTTTGGACTTTTGTGACTCAATTACGGCAAAACAGCTGAACGGCTGAATGTTTGTCACAGATGGATTAAGGTATCCGCAAAGAATATATACACTTACTCGGCAAAAGAATATAAATGTTACAGTCAAAACCCTTAACCAGTCAAAAACCTTATTGACCGGTTAAGTCAATAAGGTTTTTGACTAAGGGTGGCGGTCAAAACCCTTATTGACTGATTTTATCTAACAAAACTCATTGTAACCTTATTGACTGATTTAAAGACGCGACAGTAAGCTCGCGGCTGCAGGTGACAAGTGTGAGCGAGTTTGCATCGGAAGTCCTGTCGAACACGTGATAAGTTAGATCGCCTTATATTTCGTGTTTTTTTTAAACGCTACTTAGGGATTGTTTTGGAAAAAAATAACCTACCTAAAATACCAACCTATCACGTGTTCTACAGAACTTCCGAGGCACACTCTCACCTCTGAAATGTCAACGCAGCCATGAGCTTACTGTCGCGAGACGCATATTAACTGATTTTTACAAGCTTTTATTAGTTAGTTTGTTAGTTAGTGGGGGACAAATCTTGCAAGCTTGATTTGAACCACTTCCCAGTGTCCGAGTGAGCTAAAATTTTGTATACTTACAGGTTTGGTTTAGATGACATACAATATTTAAGTAAGTACAGTCAGCAAAAAAGCTTGTCATGAAAATGAAATTTTTACAAAAACATATTGTAGTCAAAACGGTTTTTAACCGACTTCAAAAAAAGGAGGTTCTCAGTTTGATCCGTATGTATGTACCTATGTTAGTCCTTGATTATCTCACGTTTGGCTTGCAATGTACATCCCAAAGAGTATGTAATCATGGTACATCTTACCATACCTATTTACCAGGATACACGAAAATTGCCTGCATAATGCACTAAAAAGAGTAAAATAATAATTATTTTGTTAAAAAATTGAACCGCCTTCAAAAAAATGCCATCATAAAGTAAGAAGTAAGTACCTCTAATATTTTATTCACACTAAATATAGGTACCGGTTGGAACCGTTCCGTAAAGGTCTAGAACAGCATTATGTAATAGAGTTACCTTTTAATACTATACTTACCTACGAAAATATTTGACAAAACATGAAAATCACCAATATCTTATAAAAATGCGTAGTGGATTGGTTAAGGAAAAGAAGAGGAATTTCGCACAAAGGTGAAGTCGAATTTGAGTGTTTCGCACTAGCGTGATTTCGAGTTATAGTGAATCGACGTAAAGTTATTTCGCACAAACGTTAATCGCACATCCGTTTGTCGCACTCAAGTAGTGCACTCCTTTATGTGTTATGCTCACATGGGTACATTTAAAATGAGAACGCCTTCAAAACAGCGTTTTTTTAAACATTTAAAATGAGAACGCCTTCAAAACAGCGTTTTTTTTATTTTCCTTGAAGAAAATGGCCAGTCTAATTAATATTTTTTCTTCGGTTTTTCTATAGGAAATCTTTATGGCTGGTTTACACAGTGCAAGCTAGCTACTGACTATGCCATGAAGCTCGACTTAATACTCTGAGGTAACTGGAGTTCTCTCCCTGAATAAAAAAGTGTACCCAGCAAATTTGACATTTATGTATGTAGTGGCTGTCAGTTGTCTCATATGACCATACGTATTTTTTTAAAGTGTAGGTGAGACGGAAGACAGCCACTGTGTAATTTTTGGTGACAAAAAAGTGTTAGTACTGCACTCTCCAGTTACCTCAGTATTAAGTCGAGCTTCATGGACTATGCAGTACGCAGCTACTTGAAAACAACGTGACCTGCGCTGGTGACCGGACCGGAGTGTGCACGGAAAGTAGTGTTTGCTTTCGAAACTTGACTCTAGAAGCTAGAGTGCGCGCCAGATAAGTTTGCTCGCGGTCGAAATCGAATGGGTACTAACCTTTTTTCATATCAGGAACAAAAAAAAACGTACTGCAACTATAGCGCGAAAAATGCCCCAGTCGCTGTCCACGGATTCTACCTCTAGCAAAAAATATTCCCACTCTTTCCAAAATATCTATGGTAAAATATAATAAAATTATCATTCCTTTTCCAAAATAGAAATACCTAGCCAGAAGAAAACGAAGATGAATAAAAGATTTGAATTTCGAATGTCGTCAAAATAGTCAATCCACCACAATTTCACAACGCAATACAAAAAAATTTGTTCGGCGAGGTTTTCGCGGCATTCCGTAGGGGAAAATTTGTAGTTTTTCAAAATTCCGCTCGGCCCAAGGATAGAATCATGCCGGTGTACTACGGAGGGTTCGTGGGAGGACCCCATGCGGGGGGCTACTGCCTGTTCTCGGGGGGTTGCTCACCCACCACGGGGGGCTGCCAACAGTGCTGCCAGCCCCCAGGGTGCTGTCCGTTATCTTGCTGAGTGCTTCCAGGTGAGTACGAAAGGTATTATGTACCTAATCATGGTTTACTTGTGGAATCCCTCGCCCACGGCGACTTTTTGTAGCGATGTAGTAGCGATAGCGATGTAGTAGCGATGCTGTAGCGCGTTAGTATGAGATGCTGTCGCGACTCGCGATACGGTCGGTAGCTGTGAGCCCTCACGATTACCGATACCGATAACCACGATTCAGTCGCGATGCTAACGCGATACTGTTGCGATGCAAACGAGATTCAGTAACGGCACAAAAATGCCCTTGAAAGAGTAAGAGCCCTCGCCCACAGCGACTTTTTGTAGCTATGCTGTAGCGATGCTGTCGCGCGTTAAGGTGGGTTGCCGAGACGAGTCGCAGTCCGCAAACTGCAACCGCAAACTGCAAGCGACACGACACTACTTTTTGTTTCTATGAATCTCTATGAAGTTTACGCGCCGCGACTGCAGGCCGCAGTGCTGCCGCGCTTGGAATCAATTTCATAGAGATTCATAGAAACAAGTAGTGTCGCTTGCAGTTTGCGGTTTGCGGCACGTCTCGGCAACCCACCTTTAGTAGCGATGCTGTCGCGCGTTAGTAGCGCGTTGCAAATGCGACAAGGGCTCGTGCAGCGTGCCGCCGATGTCGCGCGACTTAGGTCGCACCGACTTGATTGAACGTGTATAACAAAACGGCTTATATTAGTGCAGCGTGCCCGCGACTGACGACCGCGCTCGATAGACCAGATGCTAGTCGGCGCGACTAAAATCGCGCGACATCGCAAGCACGCTGCACGAGCCCTAAAGGCTTGAGCACACCAAACGCAGGTCAGGAGCAGCGCTGTTTGAATGCGGGCCCGCGCGTGTTGTAATACAAGAAACTCTATGAGCTACGTCAAACTGCTCTGCGCCGCGCCGCGCCGCACTGCAACTGCCGGACTACAAACCGGCGGCAGCGGCGCGGGAGCGGGGCAGAAGCAGGGCAGGTGCGGCGCAGAGCAGTTTTAGCGCGGGCCCGCGCTGTTGTATAACTATGGCGGCCATGTTAGCATGACACACCGAGGCAGGACGTTCGCAGCGCAGCGCAGCGCGTCGAAAGCAGTTGACGAGAGTTGTATTATGCCTACTGCCTGCGAAACCCGTCACAACTGAACGGGGTTTAAACGCGGGCCCGCGTTGTAACTGCTTTGAAACTGCTGCTGCGTTCAGTGTGCCGACTCACGCCATCTCCCGCGCTGCTGCTGACCTGCTCTCATTCTGACCCGCGTTTGGTGTGCTCAAGCCTTTAGTGTACGGCCAGAGTGCCCGCTCTGGTTGAGCGTGGGGCGGGGCGGGGCGGGCAGCGTTCATATTAAACAAATGCTAACGCATGGTGGTGTCCCGAGTAGCGACCGGAGCGTCGGCAACCAAATGATGAACGCTGCCCGCCCCGCCCCGCCCGACGCTCAACCAGAGCGGGCACTCTGGCCGCTACACAGGAGAAGTAGAGTAGAAAACTTCAAAGTTTGGGTCTAGGACACATGACCGAAAATCATTTCCTCGAAAGCCATTTGCCCACCCGCCATATCACCGAATGTTCATTTCATCGATGGTTCATTTTACCGATGGGGTCATTTGACCGAAAAGCCATTTAACCGAACACTCATATCACCGATAGTTTTTTTTTTTTATCCACAACGGGGATTTTTTACCATTTTATCGTAGGGCTAAAAGGGTTCACGTCGATGAGCGCTTGTGCACTACAGTGAATTTTACCGTCCCGGAAAAAACGGATGATTGTATTTTAATAATAAATTATTTATAATAGTAATAATTTATTTATTGCGTGCAGTTTAGGGTTTGAAAACACGAAATGAGTAAATTCATACTATTATAAATGATTTATTATTAAAATAGTAAAATAGTTTATTTAGTAAAATCCCTTTTGAGCGAAGTACCTAAAATACACGATGCCTATGAAGCAAAATGCCTAAAGTCAATGTCTAAAACACAGGATGCCTAAAAGGTTAAATGTCTATAAGGTTTTAATGTCTAGGAAGCAAAATGCCTATCTTGTTTATTGTCTACAAAGTAAAATGCCGGTACTAGTTAAATGTCTACAAAGCATGATGCCACTCTATTTGCTAAAATATGACACATATTCCTTTATAAGATACTGTTTTTTGATTTATTTATTTTAAATTTCAATAAACTTTTCAGTTTAATATTTTTTTAATCAATATTGACCAAGGTACAATCTGCCAAAAAATTGGTTTACTACCTTAAGGTTCAATTTCCCCTAGCACATTATAAAACAAGGTTGATTCTCGTTTGCCAATGTTTTCTTTGTCATTCGTTAGAGTGGCATTGTCAACACTTTGCCTCGTTTGAATTGTGACATTAAACATTATAGCTTTTACACTTTTCCATAGTGTTGTTAGATCCATGATCATTGTTTATAGGATAAAAGCAAAAAAGCTTTATTCGTAAAGACTAGAACCAGATCAATGATGTCTAGCATAATGCTTGACGTGTGATGAAACGTCAAGATCATGCATCTCTTTCATTGCTTCATACTGCTCAACCTTAGCGATATTTTGGCTACATGGGAAGTGTTGTCAAAAGTGGTAAACCAATTATTTGGCCGACCGTACGAGGTACCTGAATGTACCTTGTGCTGGCAATCTTCATTTTAGGCATTTCGATTCTTAGGCATCAAACATTGTTGTCAAAGTACAATGCAGGCAAATTCAGTTTTTAGGCATCGTGCATTTTAGGTACTTCGAGTTTCAGGTATCTCGCGTTTTAGGTGTTACGTAGCAGTGGCATCGTGCATTTTAGGTACTTCGCTCAAAAGGGAGTAAAATTCACTGAAGTGCACAAGCGCCCATCGACGGTGATATGAGTGTTCGGTTAAATGGCTTTTCGGACAAATGACCCATCGGTAAAATGGCCCATCGATGAAATGAACATTCGGTGATATGGCGGGTGGGCAAATGGCTTTCGAGCAAATGATTTTTTCGGTCATGTGTCCTAGACCCACAAAGTTTAGAAGCTAAGTACCTGTATCCAACGAAACATAGGTCTTATTTTGTTTTGAGCTACCTTTGCTCGTGCTAGTTATCTATAGTTCATTCTATCACTTGCCATATGTAGAGCGACTCCATTTTCCAGTTTCCAAACTTGAGAAATAATAATTTTATCATTGCTTTCAGATAACCCCATCCCCTGGAACAGTGGCCGAAGAGAACTTATACTTCATCGTGTCGTTGGTGGTGTTCGCCGTGTTGGCCGTCGTCGGCGTGTGCGGCTTCCTGTCCGAGCTGTGCGCTCTGCATGCCGGAAATTTGATATAAAATAAACAGTTTATTTATTTATTGGAACAACTCTTTTATTTGTAGTCTGATAGTAGCACGTTCTAGTTTTATTGCACAACAATTTCCAGTCCGTGCACTTGTCTCCCCCGTTGTCTACCCCAGTAGAGACACACTGTCCGTGCACTTGTCTCCCCCCGTTGTCATGTCCACTTTTTTGTCGACTTCTGTCTCCCCCCGACAAAGTACACTTCGGAAAAATCGGAAAATTTTTGTTTTACCCCAACGGACTCGCTGTCACACCGGTTTGTCACACTGGTGGGGGACGGACAAGATTCAAAAGAACATAAGTAGAGAATCAAACTTTATTCACTTAACTTTTAAAATAACACGAGACTGAGGAAGACTGAGAACCAAGTTAATACAATAAACGAAGAGTGCACTACTTGAGTGCGACAAACGAATGTGCGATTAACGTTTGTGCGAAATAACTTTACGTCGATTACCTATAACTCGAAATCACGCTAGTGCGAAACACTGATCTTCGACATCACCCTTGTGCGAAACTTCTCTTGTTTTCCTTAACCAATCCACAATGCGGGCCCAGTGTGGTAGCTACTGTGGGTGCAGCTGAGACCAGCGACATAACGTGTCTTTCAAAACAGGGAGGGGCTCGAGATAATAAATATATTAATGACTAGCTGTGCCCGCGACTTCGTCCGCGTAGAATAGTGACTTGCAGCAGCATTTTTAATTTTTTTGGCTAATAAGCTTTTTTTATTTATTTATTTATAATATATTAGTACAGCGCTATTTTACATATTAACACATTAAAATTTATATCACATAGCCTTCCGCCCGCGGTTTCGCCCGTGTATACTACCTACACGACGTTGTCCCAAGGGAAGTGATAAGTTTCCGAGATAAAAATTTGCCTAGGTATATCACTCTCTAGCTCCTACACTACCCATACCCACATACTCAAAAACACGTCGATCCGTTGCTCACTTTTGACGTGAAAGACGGACATACAAACACACTTTAATATTTATAATATTAGTAAGTACCTATAGATTGTATGGCAAAAGAAAATACTTATCACGCTGAACAACTTCTCTTAAGAGAAGTTTAGCTGGGCTGCTAGGGTTCCACATCAGATATTGCGATCTTCAAAATAAATTATAGCCTATATGTTGGCGAGAACCAATAGCTGTATAACAAAAAAACTTTCATCAAAATCCGTTCAGTAGTTTTTGCGTAAAAGGCGGACAACAGGCAGACAGACAGACTTCAAAAATTATAATTTTGGTATCTGTTTCGTGTAAGAAGACCCCTGCAGGTATTTTTTTCTATTTCTTTTCAATATACAGAATTGGATCGTTTACAGTTTTATTATAATTAGTAAAGATAGATCATTCAGAATTTGCTTAATTTTTTTTACGATTCTCGAAACGTAATTCTCAAATAACTCCAAAATCATTAAGTTTAGGCCACAACGTTACTAAAACTGTTGGTCTTGCTTGACCTCATCTATAACGTTTTATGGGTAGGTTATTCGACTGGAAGGTTTTTTAAAACTATTTGATACAATACTGTGCAGTCGTTAACGTTTTCTGTATAAAAAAAATATATAAGTATCTAAAGATGAAAAATCGGCCAAGTGCGAGTCGGACTCGCTCATGAAGGGTTCCGTACTCACTTAACGTACCGATTACGTACACCTAGCAAAAATACCACTGTCATTTTTTGCCAGAAAAAAATAACTTTGTTTTTCATAGTATTCGTATGAATGACAAAGTTATATTTGCGGATTTCGAAAATGTGTTATATCTCAAAAACTTGTAAAGCCTACTTGGCTGTGATAGTTTTCCTTATAACTTCGTCATATTTACTACGATCGTGAATTTTTTCACGTATCCAGAAGCAACCATTTGGCTGGTAGGGGGGAGGGGCACTTGACTCTAACAAAATTATGCACTTTAAAGCTTAATAATTCACAAACAGATGCCTCAATCAAAAAACTTTCTTCATGAACTCACAACGTTTTTGAAATTGCTATCCAACGACATCCCACACTATGGGGTGGACAAGAAAAAAAAATTACATACCCACTTCACGTGTAGGGGAGGTAACCTAAAAAATAATATTTTTCAAAATTTTACTTTACCACTTTGTTGGAGTGGTAAATATGTATATTCATGCCAAAATACAGCTTTCTAGTACTAAGAGCCTATGAGCTAGACTGGGGTCAGACGGTCGGACGGACGGACGGACAGACGGACAGACGGACAGACGGACATGGCGAAACTATAAGGGTTCCTTGTTGACTACGGAACCCTAGAAATCGAAAATGAACTAGCTTCAATGGGAGCTAGTTGTGGGAGATAGGTCGACTTTTCTTAAATTCAATTATACCTACTTCAATTCAATTATAAAATTTCAATTATAAAAATTTCATTGTGAATGTAAGAAATTAAAAGCCAGTTACAAAAAAAGTAACAATGGATTTAGAAAATGTTTGTGTGGTCTGTCTTATGTAAGTATGTATGTCTTTGTATATTTAATATGTAATTATTGTAATATGTTTATTTATGTATATTATTTATATTATATATGTATGTATATATATTCATATATATAATAATATATAAGTACCAATATATATTTAGATTCAGAGTATTTTGTCTCTTGCACTTTGCACCTTCTGTTTATTTAAATCATTCTCACACATGTCTTGGGTTGGCAGGAAGAGATCTCTTTAGAGATAAGTCCACCTTTGCGCACATATTTTATAAAATTATTTTCTGTTACGTATTTTTAAGTGCAATAAAGAGTATAATAATATGTTATTGAAAAAAACAAGAAATATATAATTATATTTTTTTCAAATCAAACGTGATTTTCATGTTTTGTCGTATATATACGTAATTTAAAACCGAGGAAAAAGGTAGCCCTATATACAAATTGCTCTTCTAGACCATAATTTATCTCGTTCAGCTGTTTCTCCATGACTTGAGTAACAAACGTCTAAACAGAAATCCGAACTTTCGCATTTACAAGTACCTATACTTATTTAATATTAGTAATACCATCTCGGAAGTCTGATTATTTAATTTTTTGAATAACTTGTTACTTTTGTATTGAAATATTAGAAAAAAATATCAACATTTATTATTTGTTACCACTTAATTCAAACCAATGTCTGTGATTGACTATGTTGATGTAGATAGGTAATATGTGTTATTTATAACAATGAGTTTATTTCACAATCGTTTGTCGCACTACCGTAGTGTCGCACTACCGTAATGTCGCACTACTGTCGGAAAATGGTGCATCGCACGAGGGTGATGTCGAAGATCAGTGTTTCGCACTAGCGTGATTTCGAGTTATAGGTAATCGACGTAAAGTTATTTCGCACAAACGTTAATCGCACATTCGTTTGTCGCACTCAAGTAGTGCACTCATAAACGAATGAAAAATGAAAATCTAAACAGAGAATGGACTGTTAAATGTTAGGAAGTCTGGTATTCGTAGCCCTGGAGCTCCACCTAGCTACGGCTAGCTTGGGAACGCTAGCCGCAAGCTGGGCCACAGCAGCAGCCGCACAGGCCGCTGGTGCAGCCACCGATGCAGCCGTGGCCGCAGCTGAAGTAGGAGCCCGCCACGCCGCATCGCGCGCTGCAATCAAAACAAACTGCTGCAATCATAACAAAATAAACTGCACATCCTATCATCGGCTTAGGCGCGTCGAAAGTTTTTTGGGAGGCAGTAGGGCTCCAGGTTAAACATCGCTAGAGATGAAATTATCAGTACTGTGCCCATGCATGACCAAGAAGTCACCGCAAGACGAGTAGCACTTTACGACGACGCGACGGTGTGGGCGCAGCAGGGCCCCACCCCACGTCACAGCAGTTCCAGCGAGATACATTCTGAATTGCAATGAAGTTTACGCAGTATCTACTCTTGCATGACACCGCCCCCCACGTCCATTCTGAATCTACTATGAAGGGTTGATAGCTGTTATCAGTACTGTACCCGTGCATGACCACGAAGTCACTGCAAGACGAGCAGCACTTGACGCCAGAGCGGTGTGCACGCAGCAGGGCCCCACGTCACAGCAGTCCCAGCGAGATACATTCTGAATTGCAATGAAGTTAACGCAGTATCTTCTCTTTCATGACACCGCCTCCCAAGTCCATTCTGAATTTAAAGAAGGGTTGATAGCTGTTATCAGTACTGTACCCGTGCATGACTCCGAGGTCTCCGCAAGGCGAGCAGCACTTGACGCCGATGGTGTGGACGCAGCAGGGCCCCACGTCGCAGCAGCACTCCGCACGCCCCGCGCAGCCCCCGCAGGGCCCGCACATCGGGCCTTGGCAGCCTAAGCAGCAGTTGCGGACCGGCATTTTTTAACTGGAAAAAGATGTAGTAACTATTGAGGATTAGGCATTCTACCGCTAGTAATTTTCTAGGTGTTGTCCAACAAAGTAGAAAGTAGGTATAGTGATTGCGACTTCGCTCAACAATAACACCTAATGCGATGATGATTTTTGAATTTTGAACAAAATGGCAGCAAAAAGTCCGAGAGTAGTAACTAAATTACTTCTCTCGGACTTTTGATGTTAGAGTGAGATGCTCGAGGGCAACTTTTGAGGGCAAAAATACGTTAGCTCTCCCATTTTTGTTTTTCTTCTTTCTTGTTTTACCTAGTTCTTCCGTTGGGATCACCGCAATATCGCACGTATTTTACGACGTTGCTCCATTTCTACCAAAGAGTAAAATAAATGATTTCGACTTTCAACGAAGAAATGCTACAATCGACCTGCTGAAGTACACCACAGCCACTGTCCACGCATTTGCCACTATTAGTACTTGCCTGCCACTCGCCACTGTAGGTAGGTACTTTACCAATTCGATGGCAAATCGTGTATTTTAATGCATCGGAAAATGGGCAATCAAGAATTCAAGATTAAAGTAATATTTATGATATTAAATTTAATTTACTTACTTTAATAATTAATTTAATATTTTTTTATAAAATTTTACTATAGATTTTGACAAGAGGAATATTGATTACCTATCTGACAAAATGAGTTTTTTTTCTTCTAGGTAGAATGAAAGACGGCCAGTATTTTTATCTTCTTTGTTGTGTCATTTCAGTCATTCGTAAAAACTTTATTGTTATTCTGTGGATTGTAAATGGCCTATTTACATCACAGAATAAAATAAATTAATACTTACTTACTCTTTTTTTACACAAAATTAAAGAATATAATATACCTACTTAAAATAAATTATTGTTCAAAATTAAATCAAAATTCGACATTGTCATTTGTCATTTTAATAGCATTCCTCATTAAATTTGTTTGGAAGAAGGAAAATCCCAGAAAATCCTAAAAAAATTACCGCAAAAAGTTCTAATTCTTAATAAAAAGTGAAGTAGTCGTTAAATCATCAAAATGCCTTGTTGTTCAACGTGTGGAGTTCCATGTTGCGGTCAGTTCGCGGGGCTCGCATACCCGGCGCCCTTCTGCGGGCCCTGCGGGGGCGTGTGCACGGGGCCCTGCGGCAGACCCTTTGGGACCTACAGCTGGAGATTTGGGCCCACGCCGTGTATATGATTGGTTTCGGAAGAACCTATTGTACTGAAATGGCGACTTGTTTAGATTTTTGGTTTTGTGTGAAATAAACGAGTTATATAATTAAGTTGTTTTGTCTTTTCATAAAATACATGGTAGCTGCTTGTAAAAGTAGGAAAGCAGGACCTATAAAAAAACATAAAAGGAAGGTCCGAGAAAATCTCAAACTCTAGTCTTTAATCATCAAAACACCTTGTACTTAGGTAATTCCATTCCAGTACCTACACCTATGACCTACACTGGTTCATTTCCAGATACCTATTTGACAATCGCTAAAAATGAAATTATTTCTTTTGCATGTTATTTAAATTTTTACTTTTTTGCATTCACAAAAGGAAAAGGTCGTGGGTTCGAGTCTTATCGAAGCTGGTTGTGAGACGGGTCGTTTTTTTTTTCTAAAATAGGTACCTACCTACTTTATTTTCCATTTTTCAAAGCTGCCGTTACTTCACGTGACCTTGAACCGTATATACAAAAGAACTTTGTGGATTGAAGCACATTGAAGTTACAACATAAAAACCCGAGGAGCCCGTGGCGCAGTGGATAGCGCGCTTGGCCTGCGATCGTTGAGGTAAAGCAACGTTCGCAATGGTCGGTCACGGGATGGGTGACCAAAAACTTTTCATCTCGAGCTCCTCCGTGCTTCGGAAGGCACGTTAAGCCGTTGGTCCCGGCTGCACTTGCAGTCGTTAATACCCACCAATCCGCACTGAGCCCGCGTGGTGGGTCATGGCTCATTCTCCTTATTCATCCATAAGGAAGGCCAGTGCCCCAGCAGTGGGGACATTAAATGGCTGATGATGATGAAGTTACAATTAATCGTGTAAGGTGTTGATTGATGTGACAGATTGGAATGGATCACGTATTCCATAAAACTAGATTTTTGTCATCAATCCAAGGTCCAGATTGACACCTGATTGATCGTCTATTTTATTTTTATTTTATTTGAGGAGCTTAAGCCCTCGTACATTGACACTTTTGAACGATCAAGTATAAAAAGGTTCTTTCAAAAGTGTCAATGTACGATGTATGGTCATCATGGTCGCCGACCATGGTCGGCCAACCTGTACGGGGTCTTTACAGCATCATCATTAATTTACAATGTATCTTAATAATGCGGATTGGTGGGTACCTACTTATTAACGACTGCAAATACAGCCGGGACCAGCGGCTTAACGTGCCTTCCGAAGCAGTGAGGAGCTCGAGATGGAAAACTTTTGGTCACCCATCCCTTGATCAACCATTGCGAGCGAACATTGCTTAACTTCAACGATCGCAGGCAGAGTGCGCTAACCACTGCACAACGTGCTCCTCCCTCACCCACGCCACGTACCAACTATACAACATTCTATTCAGAGCTAACAATAAAAGCAACAATAAAAACATATGGAAAATGAAGTATTTAGAAAAAATCGACCCGTCTCACAACCAGCTCCGATGGGACTCGAACCCACGACCTTTCGCTATCCGGGCGACTTCGTTGCTCAGTGGTTAGAGCAGTCGCCTAGCGACTGATCCGACTAGTCGGATAGCGAAAGGTCGTGGGTTCGAGTCCCATCGGAGCTGGTTGTGAGACGGGTCGATTTTTTCTAAATACTTCATTTTCCATTTTCCAACCATAAAAATTGCATTGTGAATGCAAAAAAGTAAAAATTTAAATAATAAAAACATACTTGAAGGATCGTTAACCTCCTGTGACAACGATGTCTCGCAAGGTGCGCAAACCGGAAGTACGCTCATTTCGCACACGTGTCTCCATCAGATAAGCGCACCGGAAGCTTTCGCGATAAACATCGCTTGGCACTTTGAATACTCAAAGCTTGGCACTTTGCGCTTCATGTCTCTACGCTCGTTTTATTCTAATTTCTTGTTTTTTATTTGCTTGTCTTTTAATTCGCTGAAATACAATAAAGACATACCTATTTAACTTTTTAAATTCTGTACCCCTAGTGTGTGTAAGTTTTTATGTTAAGGCCCGTGGTATCGCCAACGACCTTGGCCATAGAAAAGTGGCCTAATTTTCCCGCCCGCTACCCGCACAAAAACAGCTTAAACACACGTTTCGTCAAAACTATGTATTATTTTAAAACGAAAAATGCTCAGTTTTAAGTTAAACAAGTTAGCAATCTCTTCCTGAAAGAAACATGAAAATATCACTTGTAGTTTAGAAGCAGTAGCGTATTTCAAGTTGAAAACAGCTTCATTTCAATGTTTTTTTTAAAATAGTATCTTAAATACTATGTTTTTTTAAAATGCTCAAATTGAAGTTTATATATCAATATTTAATACATATTAATTCTGGATTCATCAGTAGGCTAATTTATGAGTTTTAGGGCCACAAAAATGATCGTTTCACGACTACATGCACCTTAAGCAAACGCAAACTATTTCGATTCCGTATTTATGTCAATTTGTATGAAAACTGTATCAGCTCGCTACTCGCCGCTAGAGGCGAAGGTAAACATGTAAATAGGTAGTGATTCCTAGTGGTTTAGTCTCGATTTACTTGCAAGAAAATATTAAGGCGCTACTCGGAAAAAGTATGGACTCTTTGATATAAAACTATAGGACGGTTAGAGTTGTTATAAATCTGATAATAAGATATATATTTCTTCATAAGTACCTTTATCTAGAATCGTATAGTTTCAGAAACACGATTTTATGATTTTGGCTCGACACTTTTTATTTTCGAAAATACCTCTAAAAATAAGAAATATCAAGATTATTCTTAAATTGGGATAGTTACATATACTTACTATTGAAAATTGGTTTAATTAGTGGACACCAATAATATTTAGGATCGTATAGTACAGGATATTTTTTTTATCAGTGCACAAATTTTTAGGATCGACTCAGAATCGGTAAGTGAACAACTTTCTCCTAGAAACATAGGTCGAAATATGTCAATTTTTTTTGACCTTTTATACAAATCGGACTGATCACGTGATCGAATTAGTATGGGAAGTCCAAAAATTTTTGTCGTATTTCGACCCATGTTTCTAGGAGAAAGTTGTTCAGTTATCGATTCGGAGTCGATCCTAAAAATTTGTGCACTGATAAAAAAATTATCCTGTAGAAGCATTTTTAAAAATCTCTATAGTTTTTGAATACGAAGTGATTTTGTGTTTTTTTTGCGTAATCGGCAGAATCGGTCTCGCTCCCGCGCGCGTCGTTTTCTCATTGCTATCTCGCTTTAGCATAACTATTCCGAGTATCGCCTTAAAAACACTTGTGGAGTTGCGTCACGGCATTCGTACGCGATAGACGACAAAGACGATTGCATTCGGTAATCGGTGAGTGACCTTCGAGAATCGTTTCTTATTGCTATTTACGTGTAATCGTAGTTATGAATATTCGTGTCTACGATTTATTTAATGATGGCGGATAGTATCGAGGATGAAAAATGCAATTTTGTATACACAAATATCATAAATGACAATGACGATTCATTCAGTGATCACAATATGTCAGCGGAGATGTCACAAATTAATAAAGAAGAGTACAATACAGAATCGGATGTAATCATCCCAAAAGCAACAAAGAGAACAAGAGAGGAGACCGATATAGACAAAGAAGGTTGGATGGAAGTTCAATCAAAGGGTAAAAAATTAAAACAGAAAGATGGTATTGAGGTGTATATTTCCAGCAAAGAAATGTTGCCTAAACAATTTGCGTTGGCAAAATTATTTAAGGAAGAAGAAATAAAAGGAATTACTAAGATTAAATATATTAATAAATATAGATTAAGAATCGAGTTTCAAGAAGAAAACTATGCTACAAAATTAGAGTCCAGTAAAGTATTGATAGAAAAAGGGTGGCGATTCAATCGAGCTATGGAACTGTCTAATACCTATGGAGTCATAAAAAATGTAGACATGGATATGACTGAACAGAATATTATGGAAAATGTGAAATGTCCCGACGGGTTTCAAATAGTAGCAGCTTTACGCCTAAAAAAACGGAACCTTAATAAAAATGACAGCGAAGATTCATGGCTCCCGAGTGAAGCAGTGCGCCTATGCTTTAAAGGCTCTCAGTTACCAACGTACGTGATGGTTGATGATTTAAAAATCAGGGTGGTTCCCTATATCTTTCCCGTGACACAATGCAGCAAATGCTGGAAATTTGGGCATACCACTAAAACATGTTCAACTAAGAATCAAATTTGTCCAAAATGCGGCGGTAATCACGTGAATTGTGAAAGTCAAACGTTCAGATGCCTCAATTGCAGCGGAAGTCACATGGCACTTTATAAATCATGTCCAGCCTACATTAAAGAAAAGAAGATCAGAAATATTATGGCCGAATTCAACTGCACATATAGAAGAGCTTTGACTATCTATGTTCCCTCCACGCCTTCTAGAAGTGAAGACCATGCGCAGGCCTATCATCCACAAATACTCACGTCGAGTATTGTTATGGAGCCAGCCCCGATATCATGCAGCACTCCAACCTACGCCAATATCGTGAAAGCCAGTGATACATCCAAGAAACAGTCCAATAGCAGGTTCTCTTCACATCAGGGAAAAAAACCGTATAGACCCACCAGCCCAATGGTAACGCTGCCTACAAATCTGGAAGACGGAGGCAGGCCTGACTGCAATCTACCTAATGCAGAGACATCCCACAACAGGAATAAAGATATTAATTTTAACGAGTTGCTATCTAGGCTAAAAGAAATAATTTTTCTACGTAATGATACTTTACAATCTAAAATTCATGGAGTGATTAAGTGCTGTATACAGTGGTTAATTTTAGTAGTAGTCGATAACGTTGCAGACTGGCCTATATTGAAGAAGCTTTTAGATTCCAGCTTTTTAGCTTTTTTTATTTCCAGAATTAGACCTAATTACTTTACTACTTATAAAATAAGTGTTCCTCTTCTCCAATCCATTATTATTGTTGTGCCCGACAGGGTCCATAGTGATTCTTAAATATTACCCTTCATGTAAGATCCTTTATACACTGTGATATGCAATAAATTATTGAGTATTGAGTATTGAGTATTGAGATTTATTTAATGGCTAAGAACCTTATAAAACTTAATTTAATTCAGTGGAATGCCCAAAGTTTACGCCCCAAACTGGTCGAATTTGAAAATATTTTAATACAAGAAAAGATTCACATTGCTGCCCTAAGTGAATCATGGTTAGATCCGGGTTCAACTCTAAAATTAAATGGTTTTAATATTTACCGTAGGGATAGAAATGATGGTTTCGGGGGTGTGGCAATCATTACACATTCATCAATTAAAAGTCAACTTTACAGCCTTGAGGTAAGTAACAGCCAAATTGAAATTATATGTTTAAAGATATTCAACTGCCATATAATAAATTATGTAGTTTCTTTGTACTGTCCACAATCCGTGAGAACCAGTAAGAATGATTGGGATGAACTGTTTTCCAAATGCCAAAATAAAACTTTGCTTCTAGGGGATTTCAATGGGCATCATAGTAACTGGTCAACTAGAACTGAAGGCCGAGGCTCACAAATCTTTGATGCTTTACTAGATCACCAACTACTTATTCTAAATTCCGGCAGTCCGACACGGGTTAAGCTTGTTAATAACCGTATTCAACTATCAGCTCCAGATGTGTCACTAGCCTCGAGTGACATAGCATTTAGGTTTGATTGGTGTACCTTAAATGAGACATTAGGTAGTGATCACAGTATAATTAAATTGTCATCAAGTGTCGAGGTAAGTTCATGCAATATTCTACGCAGACATTTCAAAAGAGCTGATTGGGTAGCATATAGAGATATTTTATCAAATATGTTCGATCAATTTAAACTGTATGATAACTTACAAGAATGTTATAATAGGTTCATGGAATATGTCTATTTAGCTGCTGATTTACATATCCCTTCGACCAAAATTAACCAAACTCCTAGTAAAACTTTTACCCCCAGACCTTATTGGAATGCTGAGTTATCCAAATGTGTTGCAGAACGTCGCCGGGCACTAGCCATATTCAGACGTAATCCTACCCCTCAAAATATGGATACACTCAAGGAGAAAATTAGCATAGCACAGAAATCCATGCGTAGAGCTAAAGTTGCTTCGTGGACATCGTTTTGTACATCTTTGGATGAGTCAGCCTCATCAAACGAAGTATGGAGGAAAATGAAATGGATGAAAGGTTACAAATCACAAAAAGATCATGTTGATGAAGAGAAGGCCTCCCTCCTATTACATAAATTAACTCCAGATTTCGCGAGTAATGGAGATTTGTTATTTTCTACCCATAATCCAGAATTAGAGGTTAACATTACTATCCAAGAATTTGAAAACGCTATTCGTTCCAAAGATACATCTCCTGGTCATGACAATATTTCATACTCCATGATAAAACACCTTCCCGAAAATGGAAAGCTTATATTGTTAGCTTTGTACAATGAATTCTATACGCAAGGATTTGTCCCAATCCAATGGCGTGATATCGCTATTGTACCAATACCAAAACCTGGTCGAGACCCTAGCAGTCTATCATCACTTAGACCAATAGCGATGATCTCTTGTATTTGCAAAGTTTTTCATACCATTCTAATGAATAGATTAGAATGGTTTATAGAAAAAAATAATTTACTATCCAACAACACAACAGGGTTTCGAAAATGTCGGTCAAGCTTGGACAACCTAGCAGATTTAATTTTATGTATACAATCAGGATTTACAAATAACCTTTGCACGGTTGGTTGCTTTATTGACATAAGCGAAGCATATAATAATGTAGACGTAGTTAGTTTATTAAAAATAATGAATCGTTTGGGAGTGGGAGGCAAAATGTGCACTTACCTTTGGAACTTCCTCAAAACTAGAAATCTTAAAATCTGCCTAAACGATTTTACCTTGTGCCGCACCACACAGCGAGGACTAGCACAGGGCGATCCTCTGTCACCGCTCTTATTTAATATTGCTACCATATCGGTTTGTAGAGAAATACGCAACGTGTGCGTGTCACAATACGCAGATGACTTTGTATTGTACTCAACCGGCGAGAACTTAACAGAGATAGAAAGAAAATTACAAAGTGCGATCAATTTGCTATCAGAATTACTTTCAAAATTAGGCCTAGAAATATCTGAATCGAAAAGTAATGTTTGTATATTTAAGCGAGGATTTAGGAGAGAAAGTATAGACATAATGATCAATGATAAGTTGCTCCCGGTTGTGGACAATGTGAAGTACTTGGGTATGTGGCTTGACCGAACCTTGAGATGGTCTAAGCACATCAATGAAATTAGGGAGAAAGTTTCAAAATTTGTAAATATATTTAAAATTCTTGTTGGCGCGAAATGGGGTGTTCATCCAAAGCATATGAGGCGACTATATATTTCTTTAGTTAGAAGTAGACTTGATTACGCTTGTATTTTTTATGACAATGCAGCACAGACACATTTAAGTAAATTAGACAAAATACAAAACGCTTTTATGAGACTAATCGGTGGTTTCATTAGAAGTACGGCAATTCATATCATGGAAAACGAACTTCATCTTCAGCCGTTATCTATTCGCAGACAATATTTGGCTGGTAAATTCTGGCTTTCATCTAGATCATTTACTAAAAACGATACAATAGTTAAACTAGAAATCTTACAAAACCAAATAGAACACACTTATCAGGGACGAAACAAGAAACCTCTACTAGTTACAACCCATGAATACCTTAAAGACACGTCAGTTCGCTCCAGCTCACAACTGGAAATGTTTACTCTTGACACTTGGGTCACCAATGTGGATCTTTCAAATATTGTTAAATTAAATATAGCAAATGTCACTAAGGGTAAAAAGCAATATAATCCCACTAATCTGAAAAATATTACCATAAATTTTTTAAATGAGAAGTACGGTGATTACTACAAGATTTTTACCGATGGCTCAAAGGACAATTGCAATATAGGTGCAGCTTTTTTCGATCCTCAGACTAATAATTCCCTTCAAATAAAAATAAAATGTAATATGAACATAATGCGAGTAGAACTTATTGCCATAGCCGAGGCCCTATCATACGTAGAGTCTTGTAGTAGTCACAATTACGTCATATTTTCGGACTCAAAGAGCGCACTTCAGCATTTAATTAGATGTACCAAAAAGAAGAGGGGCATACCCATTGCTTACAATATTTTAGATTGCCTTTCAAGACTCAATAATAACCATAAAAGTGTTATTATGCAATGGGTGCCGGCTCATATAGGTTTGATTGAGAACGAAAAGGTGGATCAGCTTGCTAAGGAGGCAGCGGTCGATGGCTTGGAGTTTTCATGCAATACACTCTTCTCTGATCAATTTCCTATAGTCAGAGAGCGCTGTTATAAACTTTGGACTGAATATTTTGACCAGCGATCGCTTACTAAGGGTATCTGGTACAGGACAATCCAACCAAACATACATAGATTTCCTTGGGTCGATCAAACCCGTATGAGTAGGACAGATATAACCATGGCTCTGAGACTACGCGCCGGGCATGTTCCGTTGAATGCATTTGCATACCTCATGGGCAAAGTCATCTCACCTATGTGCTCAGTTTGTAATATTGTGGAAGATGTTCACCACCTCTTGGCGGAGTGTGCCAGGGGTGAAGAGCTGAGAGCTCAATTATTTTCTCGCGATTTTAATGTGGGTAAATATAATAGTATTCTCGCCTCACCTTTATCTGATGAGGCGAGGATGCTATACTATTTGGTAAATAGTATTAATGTATGTAGAAGCTAATTTTTATTTTTTTTTGTTAATGTCAATAATATGTAGTGTTTATTGGCTAATTTATTGTTCATGATTATTATTATATGACTATGTATTTACGGGGGTGACATAGTCAGTATGTGACTAAACCCTCTTTTCAAACAAGATTAAAAAAAAAAAAAAAAAAAAAAAAAAAAAAAAAAAAAAAAAAAAAACACTTGAAAGGTTTACTATTACTATTTTACATAAGTAGTTAAGTTTGCGGCTTGCAAATCCGTTATTATTATATATAAGTATACAAATACTTTATTTCTGTGTTTCGTTAACACAATCAGTAGGGTCATATTTTAATGAAATATTATACAGGATAATTTTTTTATCAGTGCACAAATTTTAAGGATCTACTCAGAATCGTTAAGTGAACAACTTTCTCCTAGAAACATGGGTCGAAATACGACAAAAATTTTTGGACTTCCCATACTAATTCGATCACGTGATCAGTCCGATTTGTATGAAAGGTCAGAAAAAATTTGTCATATTTCGACCTATGTTTCTATGAGAAAGTTCACTCACCGATTCTGAGTCGATCCTAAAAATTTGTGCACTGATAAAAAAATTATCCTGTATAGAGTCCGCGCCACATAACTTGGCATTGTCAGAGAGGGCGCTGATCGTTGTGGTCGGTCGGGAAAATAAGCCTTATCCCCATGTCATAATTTTAGCTCCAGATATTGACACGCCAAGTTATATAGTGCGTACTCTAGAACGACAATCTTTCTGTTCCGGTGGCAGCAGCGGCAGCGGCGCGCTATGTGCGCGCTATGCACTGATCTCTATTAATAAATAGAGGTCAGTGGCGCTATGTATTTTTTTCTTCTTTTTGTCGTTATTGTTGATCGAAGCTTTTTGTAGCAATTTAACCGGCCCTGACTTCTAACTCCTCCAGTACAGGATGGCCGATCATGTTGGCCGACCATGATGGGATGGGCCATCGTGTACAGGGCTAGTTTGCGTGTGATTGCCGTCTGCGAGCAACGTAAACCGCCCCTGTACACGATGGCCCATCATGGTCGGCCAACATGATCGGCCATCCTGTACTTGGGGCTTAGGACCTTCAGCCGGCAGCAGCACTATGGTTAAATAGCTACAAAAAAAATAGGGCCTTAGCCCTTAGCGCCGCTGTCACCGGAACAGAAAAGATTGTGCCACTGCACTGTGGTAGGTAGCGCTTGAGGCAGATCTTGGTTTCAGCATTTCTAGTCGCTCTTAGAGCGAGCGCGCACGAGCATCTTTTGTTTCCGTACCTATTTTGTCTCTCGCATCAAGTCTAGGGGTTGGTATGAAAGTGCGCGCATGAGCGACGCGACTTTTTCATACCTACTATTGATGTGAGAGATAAAATAGTTGCGGTAACAAAAGTTACTCGTGCGCGCTAGCACTAACGTTCTTTTTGTTTCTATTTTCTTAATTATTCTGTGAAAACAAATCTGTTTGCCACATAGGTAATAAAAACATGAAAATTACATTATACCACGAGTGAATTAAAAGCATTCAAAACTATTTTAAATCTTCTTTCAGAAGTGCAGAAGAAAAAGAATAATCATTTTCAAAAATGGAAAAATCGAATGCCTTCCAAAGCTTTCTTTAGTGCTTCTGCACATAAAAAATCAGTATACATTCAAACCTCAAAGCCCCAACACGCAGTAACCAAATGTAAAAAATAGGAAAAAAAAGTGAAGAAAGAACGCAAACTCGCACAATTCTCAGTTCGCGACGTAGCTGTTATCAGAAGAAAAGCTCCAATATGCCTTGCTATCCTTGCTGCAGCCCTTGTTGCTCCCCGTGTTGCAGTCCGTGCTGCGCGCCGTGCTGCTCCCCGTGCTGCTCCCCGTGTTGCTCCCCTTGCTGCTACTACGGTGGCTGCTGCTAGGCCGCTCTGACTCGCCGGGGTAGCGCGAACCATTCGACTACAAAGGCGGTGGTGCATGGCGCACTCGGTTTCCGCGTTGGCTCCGCCTGAAGGCAGGGTTCGGGCGTGTTGAGCTGGCGTAGCGTAGAGCCTGGAGGCTCCGTCGGAAACTTCCAGTTCCTCTAGAGCTCGGAGGATCTAGCGCTGGCACGTCGGGAAAGATGAAGATTGAAGTGGTTCGCGCTGCCGCGGGAACGCCTCGCAGCAAACGTCGCTTTACTATAGGCATAATGGAATCGTCGTTGTATTTGTACAAATATGTTTTGAAAAATATAATTTCAGGTCACTACATAATGTTATTGTTTTATTCTTTTAGTAAGTTAGAATCGGGGAAATCATGTGGCATCTGGATTGCCTTAGTTCCTCGTGAGCATCAGGATGGCGGGTGTACTTCTCAGATTAGCTTAAATTTATTGCAGATATTTGGTACCTTCTGTGTACCTTTACGTACCTCTTTTAAAAATCTGTGTACCTCCGTATTTACTAAGATATTCAAATCGCTAGGTACACCCGCGGACCTGACGTCAGGTCCGCGGGTGTATTTTAAACCAATGAGCGTTCCTGCACACGATGCCGTCACCGCGCCGTCGCCACGCCGACGCCGCGCAATTACTCTGTAGATACGAGTCGCGCGAAGCCCGCCACCGCGCCGCTCCCGCGCCGCCACCGCGCGCGTTCGCCTCCTTCCCTGCTGGATTCATTCCATTACCGGCCGCGTACGAACGTGCACGCCGCGAGATCGCACGTGACGCAAACATGTCTTATATAATGAAAAAAAAGAAATTTGTGCTTGCCTACTATATGTATAGAAAATGGCAAAAAGAACGTCGAGTTAGAAAGTTGTGGGTTCATCCTATGCTGTCGGCACGGGAGCAATTTGGTGAATTTCATACACTTTACGAAGATCTCCGAAAAGACGAGGCCAAGTTTTGTGATTATTTTCGAATGAATTACAAGACATTTGATAAATTATTAGATTTATTAAAGAATAAACTGCAACACACAAATACAAATATGCGAGCAAGTATATCTGCTAAGGAGAGATTGGTTGTTACATTGAGGTAAATAAAATAAATAAAATATATATTTAATTATTCTGATGTAACGTAGAAAAATCAAAATCAATCAAGCTTGAAGTAGATGGACTTGGAATGCTTTGTAATGAATCGTTTTCAATGCTATAATTCGAAGCCTGTGATTGAACTCTCGTACTGGGTCCAGCAGTAGTATTGTAACCGTAGTGTGCCGGGGTGTCCATTGCGCCTGCTGTGCGTGAATGATGTGGAGCGGTATAACTATTTTTATATTGGATATTTCTTATAATATTCAATACTTGGTACTGGAATTCAACAATATCTTCGTCTTTGAAGCGTTCCACGGTAGGAGCTATACCTTTAAAAAAAGACATCATTCTACTATCGTCATCTTTTTCTAACGTTTCCATAAACTTAATCATTTTCTTATCTACAGGATTTAATTCTTCGTTTTTCTTTCTTTTGTTGACATTAGTAACTTCAGATTTGTTTTCTTCCGGCATGTTTGATCCAGATTGGGTTGGCTGTGGGGTAATTTTTTTCAAAAATTGTAAATTATCATAATATTGATATTTATGTACTGGTTTTGCACCTGATCCAGATTTCGATTCACGTATCTTTTTGTCGCATTTCATCCACGCATCCCTTATATTCTTCCATTTCTGAGATATTGTTTTACCTGAAATAATTAATATTAATAATCCATTTTATTATTGTAATGTTTTTTTCAATTGCAGGTATTTAGCAACCGGAACTTCATTAGCCGATCTTGAATATCGTTTTAGAATGGGAAAATCAACTTTAAGCGTAATCATACGAGAAGTGTGTTCTCTAATATGGTCTGAACTTTACCCAAAATATATGAAAATGCCATGTATGAACGATTGGCTAGAAATAGCAAATAAATTTGAAGTGTCTGCTAATTTCCCTCATTGTGTCGGTGCTGTAGATGGAAAGCACATCAGAGTAATAAAACCAAATAAAAGTGGATCTATGTTTTTGAACTACAAACATTACTTCTCGATTGTATTAATGGCAGTCGCCGATAGTGACTACAACTTTATTTATATCAGTGTCGGTGCTTATGGAAAGGATTGTGATTCAGGTGTTTTTAAAGACACAGCTTTCTGGCACAACATGATTAACAATACTTTGAACTTGCCAGGACCTACTTCCTTACCTAATACCAACATTGCCTTGCCATATGTATTCGTAGGTGATGAAGCATTTGCATTACATCAGAATTTACTGCGCCCATATAATAGTCAAATGCTTGATGCAGAAAAATCCGTTTTTAATTATCGGTTAACAAGAGCGAGACGATATGTAGAATGCACCTTTGGGATACTGGCCAATAAGTGGCGAATTTTTCATAGACCTTTAAATGTGTCATTGGATTTGGCTGTTGATGTTGTGAAAGCTTGTTGTTTACTGCAAAATTTTATTCACAAAGAGGAGGGCGTAAAAGGGGTCCAAGAATCTCTAAGCGGGTGTGAATTAGAGGAGTTTTTGCCATTTGATTCAACAGAAATGGTTCCTACAACAGCTAATGAAATACGTGACAAATATAAGGAGTATTTTAATTCTGAATATGGCAGTGTACCATGGCAAAATAATTATTGTTAATATGTATGCGAAACGTGTTTCTATCTAGCGGGAATACTCAAGCTACTACTACTAGTGATGGGACTCGAGTGACTTTTTTCACTCGAGTCACTCGCCAGTGAAAACCGATTTACTCGAGTGTCACTCGAGTAAAGATGAGACTCGAGTGTTTTTTTTTCGAGTGAATCATTCGAGTCACTCGTAATCCGAGTCATCAAAAATATGACTCGAGTGGGAGTAAAAACAAAACTACTCGAGTAACTCGAGTGAAACACGGCTCGAGTCCCATCACTAACTACTAGTAGCAAGTGATTGCTTGTTTAATGTAGGAACCTACCACACGAAATTGCTTACGAGATATACTATCCACACACTATATAATACACTGTTGCATTAGGATTTAAATAAAAAACATACTGATCGTGTCTTGTCCCAAACTTCCTTTAAGTCAGCTACTTATATATTTTTTCGTTTGGCCCCACTAGATAGAAATACATTAACAAGAATAAATAAAATTTTGTAAAAAGATACTTACCGTATTTATTTTTTTCCGTATCGGGTAGGTCTGCAAAGTTCTCATTCATTATATGGCAGATCTCAAACCAAGCTTTTAAACTTTTACGCTTGTCTTTATATATTTCCAAAGTTTTGTCCCATAACACTTCTCTGTCCTCCACTAAACTTATAAACGTTTCGTAATCAAAACTATCCATGGTAATTAATTAACAAGTTCACACACGTGCACGTTCGTACGCGGCCGGTAATGGAATGTATCAAACAAACAAGGAGGGAGGGGAACGCGCGCGGTGGCGGCGCGGCGGCGACACGCCGACGCCGCGCAATTACTCTGTAGATACGAGTCGCGCGAAGCCCGCCACCGCGCCGCTCCCGCGCCGCCACCGCGCGCGTTCGCCTCCTTCCCTGCTGGATTCATTCCATTACCGGCCGCGTACGAACGTGCACGCCGCGAGATCGCACGTGACGCAAACATGTCTTATATAATGAAAAAAAAGAAATTTGTGCTTGCCTACTATATGTATAGAAAATGGCAAAAAGAACGTCGAGTTAGAAAGTTGTGGGTTCATCCTATGCTGTCGGCACGGGAGCAATTTGGTGAATTTCATACACTTTACGAAGATCTCCGAAAAGACGAGGCCAAGTTTTGTGATTATTTTCGAATGAATTACAAGACATTTGATAAATTATTAGATTTATTAAAGAATAAACTGCAACACACAAATACAAATATGCGAGCAAGTATATCTGCTAAGGAGAGATTGGTTGTTACATTGAGGTAAATAAAATAAATAAAATATATATTTAATTATTCTGATGTAACGTAGAAAAATCAAAATCAATCAAGCTTGAAGTAGATGGACTTGGAATGCTTTGTAATGAATCGTTTTCAATGCTATAATTCGAAGCCTGTGATTGAACTCTCGTACTGGGTCCAGCAGTAGTATTGTAACCGTAGTGTGCCGGGGTGTCCATTGCGCCTGCTGTGCGTGAATGATGTGGAGCGGTATAACTATTTTTATATTGGATATTTCTTATAATATTCAATACTTGGTACTGGAATTCAACAATATCTTCGTCTTTGAAGCGTTCCACGGTAGGAGCTATACCTTTAAAAAAAGACATCATTCTACTATCGTCATCTTTTTCTAACGTTTCCATAAACTTAATCATTTTCTTATCTACAGGATTTAATTCTTCGTTTTTCTTTCTTTTGTTGACATTAGTAACTTCAGATTTGTTTTCTTCCGGCATGTTTGATCCAGATTGGGTTGGCTGTGGGGTAATTTTTTTCAAAAATTGTAAATTATCATAATATTGATATTTATGTACTGGTTTTGCACCTGATCCAGATTTCGATTCACGTATCTTTTTGTCGCATTTCATCCACGCATCCCTTATATTCTTCCATTTCTGAGATATTGTTTTACCTGAAATAATTAATATTAATAATCCATTTTATTATTGTAATGTTTTTTTCAATTGCAGGTATTTAGCAACCGGAACTTCATTAGCCGATCTTGAATATCGTTTTAGAATGGGAAAATCAACTTTAAGCGTAATCATACGAGAAGTGTGTTCTCTAATATGGTCTGAACTTTACCCAAAATATATGAAAATGCCATGTATGAACGATTGGCTAGAAATAGCAAATAAATTTGAAGTGTCTGCTAATTTCCCTCATTGTGTCGGTGCTGTAGATGGAAAGCACATCAGAGTAATAAAACCAAATAAAAGTGGATCTATGTTTTTGAACTACAAACATTACTTCTCGATTGTATTAATGGCAGTCGCCGATAGTGACTACAACTTTATTTATATCAGTGTCGGTGCTTATGGAAAGGATTGTGATTCAGGTGTTTTTAAAGACACAGCTTTCTGGCACAACATGATTAACAATACTTTGAACTTGCCAGGACCTACTTCCTTACCTAATACCAACATTGCCTTGCCATATGTATTCGTAGGTGATGAAGCATTTGCATTACATCAGAATTTACTGCGCCCATATAATAGTCAAATGCTTGATGCAGAAAAATCCGTTTTTAATTATCGGTTAACAAGAGCGAGACGATATGTAGAATGCACCTTTGGGATACTGGCCAATAAGTGGCGAATTTTTCATAGACCTTTAAATGTGTCATTGGATTTGGCTGTTGATGTTGTGAAAGCTTGTTGTTTACTGCAAAATTTTATTCACAAAGAGGAGGGCGTAAAAGGGGTCCAAGAATCTCTAAGCGGGTGTGAATTAGAGGAGTTTTTGCCATTTGATTCAACAGAAATGGTTCCTACAACAGCTAATGAAATACGTGACAAATATAAGGAGTATTTTAATTCTGAATATGGCAGTGTACCATGGCAAAATAATTATTGTTAATATGTATGCGAAACGTGTTTCTATCTAGCGGGAATACTCAAGCTACTACTACTAGTGATGGGACTCGAGTGACTTTTTTCACTCGAGTCACTCGCCAGTGAAAACCGATTTACTCGAGTGTCACTCGAGTAAAGATGAGACTCGAGTGTTTTTTTTTCGAGTGAATCATTCGAGTCACTCGTAATCCGAGTCATCAAAAATATGACTCGAGTGGGAGTAAAAACAAAACTACTCGAGTAACTCGAGTGAAACACGGCTCGAGTCCCATCACTAACTACTAGTAGCAAGTGATTGCTTGTTTAATGTAGGAACCTACCACACGAAATTGCTTACGAGATATACTATCCACACACTATATAATACACTGTTGCATTAGGATTTAAATAAAAAACATACTGATCGTGTCTTGTCCCAAACTTCCTTTAAGTCAGCTACTTATATATTTTTTCGTTTGGCCCCACTAGATAGAAATACATTAACAAGAATAAATAAAATTTTGTAAAAAGATACTTACCGTATTTATTTTTTTCCGTATCGGGTAGGTCTGCAAAGTTCTCATTCATTATATGGCAGATCTCAAACCAAGCTTTTAAACTTTTACGCTTGTCTTTATATATTTCCAAAGTTTTGTCCCATAACACTTCTCTGTCCTCCACTAAACTTATAAACGTTTCGTAATCAAAACTATCCATGGTAATTAATTAACAAGTTCACACACGTGCACGTTCGTACGCGGCCGGTAATGGAATGTATCAAACAAACAAGGAGGGAGGGGAACGCGCGCGGTGGCGGCGCGGCGGCGACGCGGTGGCGGGCTTCGTGCGACTCGTATCTACAGTGTAAATGCGCGGCGTCGGCGCGGCGACGGCGCGGCGACGGCATCGTGTGCAGGAACGCTCACTCTCTCAACTTAAAAATAACTGCAATAAGAGCTTGTGGTAGGCCACCTGAAGTGCATAATGCCTAGAATGTATAACGTCCGTATGGATTGAGGAGCCACGTCAGATTTTTAAGAATAGCTATCACCCTTATTTAGTAGCCATGCAGATAATTTTGTAGGTCAAATTCTGAAATTTGTAGTAAAATACATCAAAAGTTATATCACTGCAAAGGTGGCTCCTCAATCCTGATGTTTAGATTGAGGAGCCACCTAGAACTCGTAATGTATTGAATGTAGGTTGCTGAAACTTATGTATCAATTTGTAGCCATCACGTAGGATATCTACTAGAATTTTGAGCACTTTAGTTCTAAAATTCAAGAAACTACAACACTTTTGTTGTGGCTCCTCAATCCATACACAATAGAGTAAATTTCTATGAATATTTGCAGTCAATTCAGATATTCGACATAATGATAATTTAGAAGGAGGTAAATTCTATTGCCTACAATATGAATGAAATACTAAAACATAGTGATTTCCGTAAACAAACGTATATTAGTTGGCTCCTCAATCCTGACGTTTATTTACCTGAGATCACAACGAAATCAAAAGCCAGAGACTCTAACGTTTAGTAGGCGTGCATACTAAACGGCTACATACAATTCATTGCTGTATTCGTTTTAATTGCTGAAAAATAAAGCTTTTTGGTATTGCTCAAGGATCCGTTTTGAGGGGTGACCATAATTATGTGAATGAAACTAGGATAAGTAATTTTTATCAACATTTAATAATTCGTTTTTACAAAATTTTAATCATTTCATTTACCATAATGATCCTTGGTCATAATATTTGTTAACACTATTCTTATTTGTACTTAGGTACTAATAAAGCATGATATAATTATTTAGTAGCAATAACTCTCATTTGCCATAAAATGAGATGCCTTAATAACAAATACTATAATTATAAGTAATTGTAAATATCATTTGAAATAATTTATATTTGACATAATAATACATGTCTCATAAATAATAATTTAATAATAAAATTGTTTATTTGCTTAAAATACGGTATATACAAGTTGGTACAATAAATTGAACCAGGCGGACTAAGAACAAGTCCTACCACCTTTCTACCACCAACCAAACCGAATACAATATATTCCCCTACTGGAAATCGAACCCGGGACCTCTTGGTCTGAAATCGGTGGTGTGATGTAAACCACTAGCCACTAGACCACAGAGGCGGTCTTGTCAAATGCCATACATAATTCATCAAAATTTCATAAGTACATTATTAGCTACTTTATTTCTATATTAATTTGATCACAAAATATGACAGACCTGGAATTATAACAAGAAAAGGTAAGGTACAATTACCTAATTTTACTTTGTGGTTGGGTATCAATATACTCGCAAGAATATTTGCAAAAACAATACATCGTATTGGAAGGGATGGTATTAGTATCCAACCGCAGGCTTTTTGTAGATTATTTGTATGAAAAATGTAGATTTTGATCTCCCCTTTCCAATGACACCACTTTCAGAGCGCGGAGATTACTAGTTTGTGAGAAATGAGATTGCAAAATATCGTATTTTAGGTTATTTATTTAGTACTAGCCTTCCGCCTGCGGCTTCGCCCGCGTGTACTACACGACGTTATCCCGCGGGAAGGTGATATTTTTCAGAAATAAAAAGTAGCCTATGTCCTTTCTCAGGCTCTAGACTATCTCTGTACCAAAATTCATTCAAATCGGTTTAGTAGTTTAGGTGTGATTGTGTAACACACAGACAGACAAAGACGCATTTATAATATAATAAGTAAGGATAAGTAAGGATAAGCGAATTTGCCTCGGAAGTCCTGTAGAACACATGATAGGTTAGAAAAAGGCCTTAATTTTCGTGGTTACTTTTTTGTGAAAAAAAAACTGATGGATTGTTTCACAAAAAAAATAATTGAAATATCCCCAACGGACTCGCTGTCACACCGTTTTGTCACACTGGTGTGACTACGAAGCATTTTTTCTTCGTAGTCACACTGTTTGGTGTGAATATTAGAAAGCTACCAAAACATGAGACTTGTTGTCACACTACTAGTGCGGGGAAATTAAATACCCTGTATGTGCATATTTTATAACATGGATTGCAAACTGACTTATTCGTCAACTCGCGAGTGTGAAACTCGTGAAGCATAGTTTACATTGGTCGAGTAGGCGGCCGAGTCGAGTAGCGATGAACAAAAAGCAGGCTAACTCGACCAATGTAAACGATAGGGCGAGTAAACTGGGCCGAGTAGTGAGCGAGTCGAGTGGTCTCGCGCGGAGCATAGTTGCTCGGCCGAGTTGTTTCCTGGGCCAGGGTTGCCAGGTGCGAAAAATCGAGAATCGTACATTAAACATAAAAAAATATGTTGAAGTATATAATATAATAATATGTATAATAATCGTACTTAATACAAAATCCAAAATTTTCTGAAAATTTGGGATCGCACAATGTTGTAAATAATCGTACAAATACGATTTAAATGTACATCTGGCAACCCTGCTGGGCCCAATTACTTGACCAATGTAAACGGTGGAAGCCGAGTCGAGTAGTACCTCAGTTACTCGGCCCAGTTCACTGGGTCGAGCTGCTCGACTAATGGAAACTATGCTTGAGCGCGCGCGAGTTGGCACCTTCCGATTTTACGTACAGTCAGCACATTTATTTATGTACAGTCAGATACAAGCTATACAATATCCTTCGTTACCCTCCTGACTACCCGACCTTACTACTGATACTAACGGCTGTAGTAGTACGGGAGATTTTCCGTGGCTATCATAAATCAAACTGACCGTCAGTGTG